>JARGCU010000037.1:14840000-16050000 GCA_029227775.1 Morpho helenor | reverse complement strand
CACATCTCTACTGGATCCATAACATTAGTATATAGAAGTCGAACGGGATACCGACACCTGGCTACCGCCTGCCTTCGGTCGCCGGGAGCCGAATAAAAGTTTATTAGTACAATTCTACACAAGTTTTATTTTACAAATAGATACGTTAACATAACAGAACATTTCAAAGCACTACAGAATAATATCAGCGTACAGTATCAGAATCGGGGATCGACGTCTCGGCGTGACGGTCTCATCGAGACTCGACGAGCTCTCACGGTACACGCTCGGAGCCGTACCTCGATTCGATTCCTGTGATATATTACTGTGGAAAAAAATACAAAACAAAATAACGAACACAACGGGAGGAAGCGAACCGATCGGACATATCGCATTCCGTAAATCTCGAATCGAAAATAAAACACAGGCGTACATGAACAGATTTATTCGTTGACTCTCCGGCAACCTCGCTTGGTCCACCTTTATTGCTTCTAACTACGAGACCCGCGAGCGGGGCGGGGCGGGGCGAGGCGGGCGGCGGGGGGGCCGGCCTCGCGCTTAACCTAACTATGTACAGAATCGGTGCCCGCGCGGCCAGCGCGGCGTCAGCGCGCCGCCCCGCGCCGCCGTCACGGGCGCGCGGCGGCCGGCGCGGGCGGCGCGGGCGAGGCGGCCGCGGGCGAGGCGGCGGCCGAGGCGGCCGACATGCGCGCCAGCGCCTTGTACAGCGGCGAGTTGACGAACCGCGGGTACGAGTCGCGGTGCATCAGCGTGTAGATCTGCAGCTGCGCCTCGTCGAACGTGTGCGGCGACGGCTCCACCATGTTGCGGTTGACGACCTCGCGCACGCGGGAGTCCAGCGACACCTGCGAGACGAGCGACGGCCGTGACGTCGGGCGCCGAGCGGAGCGAGCTCGGGCGGACGTTACGATCGTGAATGTCGCCCGAGGAGACCCGATCCGACCGCGGGCGAGCCTCCGCCGTCCGCCGGGGGAGGCGCGGTGCGGGCGGCGTGCGGGCGCGCGTACCTCCTTGGGCGACAGGATGGAGATGTAGTCCTCGTAGATGAAGCGCGCCTTCTCCTCGACGGCGTCGGGGTCGCTCTCCCGCTTGAGGTCCTCGCAGGCCAGCCAGAACATGATGTTCTCCTCGGAGTACTCGCCGCGCAGGAAGTCGCGGAACACCTTGCGGCCCGCTGCGGGGGCGGACACGGTTAGCGAGCGGCAGACGGGGGACGGCTGGCTGCGATTTTACTAAATTAATAGAAAAAGTGTACGAAATCAGCGCCCGTAATGGATTAAGAGCCCGCGAACTCCAAAACTTCGTCATTTTATAAAAGCTGAAAGTTTGTCAGCGCACGCTCCCGACGCGGGTGAGAACGATGGTACATTAGAATTTGGATCGTCGTGGCTTTGGGAGATAAACGGTACTCGAGATGTATAAAATACTAACCCACTTTCGTCAAAGTATAAAGGCTGATCTATTGGTATAACCTTCAGAATAATATTAAAATTCACGTCAGCCAATGCCAGACACTTAGCATAGTGGCAAACCCCCTGCCGGACACTCTTAAGGTTCATATAATTCTATTTACGTCATAGTTTAATAGCTGATTTTGATATATATTTGATATATTACTTGGATAATAGTAAGATGTTTCCTCACTAGCCAGACATTTCTGATAGTTCCAACCCCTGCCAGGCCAGCATGTAGGGTAGCTGTAGGCGCAAGCGCGAGGTATACACACAGGGATGGCGAGTTAGGTTACTTACTGCTCAGTTTTTATTTATACTTTGCACGTATAGTTTAGAGACAAATTTTTGGCACAGATTTGTTTAACTAATAATGATTTTAAAAGCAGTTTAAGAAAACACATTTAATTCTACAACTACCTTTTATTTTTTTCTTTTTTCTTTTTGTAACAACAGGTTTTCAACAACAGGTTATAAAAAACCAAATTAAATAAAATAAAATTTAAATATAATTAAAAACGTATTGATAAATATTACAGATTATTATGTTGTAGAAAATAACAACAATAAAAGTGACGAAGATAATGATAACATTGATAATAATCAATGTTATTGTTCCGCGCAAACGCGCGGACGGATGATACAACCTCCGGAACCTGGGCCCGACGCCCCGGCGTTTCAACCTACCTTACGCGGCCGTTAGCTGTATGCAGTCCGGCCTCGTGAGTCACTGCGTGTATATGTGTACGTGTGTGCTTGTGTGTACTTGGCCGAATCCCGAAACCGTTGGCTCGCCTCTGCACTCTTCCACGGACACGTAATGTCTGTTTCTCCCTGAGTATACACTTCACTATATCGGCTGAATAACACCCGGTGTGCACATAACCTACGTAAGGTCACACGTTATTGAGTCGTCCCTATATCGGGGAATAGTACCCAACGCGCATCAAAACCGCGGACGGTTGCGTCTTATTAAACGCTTCACTGGTTAAACACGTCACTAAATCGGAGAATAACACCCGAAACGCAAAATTACACGTATGCGTAAGCAAGGAATGCCGTGTTCCGGCGCACGCGGCCGCTCCCTATCGTGTTTGAAGGTTCGTCAGTTTCTGTAAAAATGTGAAATAGCAACGAAGATCGCGGAAAGAGTGACGGCGAACATAAAGGCAGCGGTTTGTTTTGAGGAATAGGCAAAGTATAAAGGAATTGTGTTGTTACAATATTAAATTATCATTACTTGATAGCTTATAAAATTATTTAAATTGATGAAAACATGTACTCTCAGTACATATATCGCAGCATAAACAAAAACTGCGCAGCAAACAAAACCCAAACTCGCCACCTGGCTCACACCTACCCGTATCTTTACCTCGCGCTCGCTCCTATAACTACCCTCCATTGTAGTCTGGCGGGGGTTGGAACTGTCAAAAATGTCTGGCTAGTGACGAAACATCATCTTATTATTATGCAAAATTAAAGATATTTAAAAATATTTAAATGAGTTAATCTTGTATGTATATAAATATATTCCGAGATTCAGAAAATATATTTTAACGGCACCAATGATTTTCCTGAAATTCAGCATGTAGGGGGTTTTGGGGGAGAAAAATCGATCTAGCTAGGTTTTATTTAAAAAAAATAGTATTATACCTGTTTTTGAGCTTTAAAAATATGGTATAATGTACAATTGAAAGAAAAGGATTTTTTTAGTTGGAAAATGTTACGATAGCCGATGGGTGACGGGTGGACCCAAAATGTTCAAATCCGGGTTTGAGTTGAGTGAGTTCGAGTCACGCATGCCATCGGCGCCTTCTTTCTTTTTTATTTTTTTTATTACTTTAAAAAAAATTACCGAGTTAGGCTCACCCAGGTACTATATATTAAAATCAGCTTTTATACTTTGACGAAAGTTGATTGGTATTTTACACATCTCGAGTACCGTTTATCTCCCAAAGCCACGACGATCCAAATTGCATAATGTACCATCGTTCTCACCCGCGTCGGGAGCGCGCGCTGACAAACTTTCAGCTTTTATAAAATGACGGAGGTCTGGGGTCCGCGGGCTCTCGCCGCACGGCCACCGCCGCCGCGTCTTTACTTACTTCATACGTCTATTTACCGAAGCCTCCCGCGGCCTACCTGCACTCCGCATGAGGCGGTCGAAGGACTGGCCCCAGCTCTGTATCTCGTCCAGGGAGGGCCTGCAAGGGAGCGGCGGTTAAGGCGGCGGCCAGGAGCGGCCGGGACTGCAGGAGTGCGGGACTCCGGGATGCATGTTCCGTCGCGAATGACTTCATAGGATAGATTTACTATAAATATCACAGGAGATTCTCAAAATTGGGCCACGACCGTACAGAGGTAGAGATACCGAAAAAAATGTAAAATACGGTGAAATAATAAATCTATTTCCTATATTGATCCCGAATAAAGGAAATTATTTTACTTTTATTTTAGTGTAATTATTCATGCGAATGTCAAAGACTCACTTCATAGATACGCTCGACCAATAATTGTAATGGTAATCGATTATATTAGAACCTTATTTTACTTAAAACTCATGATAAATACTTTCATATTATAATATAGGGTATTATTATATACTTTGCATATTTATTTATTTAATTGCAATCTTTTTGCGTCTTCTTTCCTTCCGATCGCTACGCCTCCAGTCCGGCGGCAGTCGTTTTGATTTTATTATTGTCATCGCTCGTCACCGTCGTGCCGTCGCGCGACGCGACATACGTATCGTGTTGACGATTATTATTGTTGAATTTTTTTTATTAAGAACATCGAATCGCTCGCGGACAATTTACTATACGGTAACTATACTCAGTAATAAGTACTTACGAGTTAAATATTTGACATATCCTTATAATTACGTATAAAAAGTTTGAAAAAATACTACTACATTATTACTATTTCATTTCCGTACACTCGGGGCCCAGCATCGTATAAATTCTCGTCGACATCCTTCAGAGCGAGCGGCGTCGCTCCCGATCCGCTGCGGGTCCGTCGACGACCGTCGGTCGGGTCGGGACGTCTCGCACGTGTCGGCCGAGAGACGCGAACTTTCATAGAAATTTGTTTGAATAATATCGAGAGGCCGTCGCGTTCGTAATTATCTCCATATTTTGCCAATTCAGCCAGCGCTCGCCGCTCGCTTTCATCACTCTCTACTACCTCAGGGTTCGGATCCTAACACCCTCCCCCTCCCCGTCCCCCCGGTCACTCACGGCGTGTCTCCGTCCAGCAGCAGCGGCTCGTGCGGGCCGGCGTCGCGCGGCCTCTTGCCGGGGCCGGCCTCCGGAGCGCGCGCGGCCAGCCTGCGGACAGCGAGCGACCGACCGTACTGACCGAACGTAGGAAACGTGCGTGCCACCGCGCGCTTAGATTACGACCTGCTTCGAGCGGTCACCTCAATAATACACAACAGTCGCCGTCGATGTGACATTCGTGCGCGTTTCGTTCTCTCCCGATCTCTCCGTTCGACGACTGACCTTACGTCCGCTCGCTTCGAGGAGCGATTTATAAATGCGATAAACTATGTCAGTTATAATTAAAATAATAAAAAATAAAATAATAAAATTAACAGCATAAAAGTTACAATAATTTAAGTTAAATTCGTGCCGAGCTTCGAGTCCGCAGCGCGTGCGGTGAGCGAGAAAGAGACTGAAAACCCGCGGAACGCCCGTCGCGACCGCCGTGATTGTGATTCGGTCCGGCAGTACTAGGAGCCGGCCGACGCGCACGTTCGCTACATATGTTTAATATCCTCCCGATCTATCGACCGAAGACCGGGCGGGGCAGCCGCGGCCCGGACGACGATTCTTTCTGATTCTCTCGAAGCGGCCCTCCGCCTCCCACCGGTCCTCTCACTGTACTAGTAGTATGATATGTATGTTATACCGTCGTCCGATCGAGTCTACGTCTCTGTATCGTACTGGTACGTAGCAGAAGACGCGCGGGAGCGGACGGGCGGCACGCGGGAGGCACGCGGGCGGCACGCGGGCGGCACGCGGGCGGCACGCGGGCGGCACGCGGGCGGCACGCGGGCGGCACGCGGGCGGCACGCGGGCCACCGGGACCCGCTTCACTTACCACTTGGCCCTGGAATGAAAAAATCATCGAAAAATAAAATTTATTTACACGAGTACGTATTACAGACGGATTATAATACGGAAACGGAAAGAAAGAAAGACGATCGCCCGGAGCGGCCGCGCGGTCGCTCCGGCGGGCGGACTGTTACGAATCGAGTATACGATAGTGACCGCCGCGACGCCGGCGGCGCGCCTCCTCCGGTCCGCCGACGGGCGTCAGGCGCCGGGCGGGCGGGAGCCGAGCGCGGGGAGACTCGGCTCAGGCCGACGAGAGCGGCGGTCCGGAGGGAGTCTTTCGATAGGTCGTAGTTCCGGTGAATCCGAGCGGGTCCCGGCCGTCCCTCGAACGGAGCCGCATCGGTAGAGAAGGAATCCGATACCCGGCGAGCGCGGCCCTCACCAAGAGCAGGAGCAGCAGCAGCACCAGCACAGGCAGCACGGCTTGTCGGCGGGCCGGCAGCCGCGCGCCAGCGCCGCCAGGCTGCACATCTGCAACACGAGCGGCGCTAGAGAGCAGCAGCCGGCCGCCGCTCGGCCCGGGCCGCTCCGTGTGCCCTGATTCAATGTCAGTAATGGAATAAGAATAAGAGCCCGCGAACCCCAGACCGCTACCTTTTATGCTCGACTGGCAGAGGTCGGAACTATCGGAAACGTCTGGCTGACGACGAAACATCTTATAATTATCTGAATAATATATATTAAACAATGACTTTTATACTGTGACGTAAATAGAATTCGAATTTCACGAACTTTAAGGGTGTCCGGCAAGGGGTTTCCACTATGCTAAGTGTGTGGCATTGACTGACGTGATTTTTAAATTATTCTGAAGGTGATACCAAAAAAATCCCACTTTATAATTTGACGAAGTTAGATCGGTATTTTGCAACCTCGAGTGCCGCGTGACTCCCGAAGCCGCTATAATTCAAATTCTATAATGTACCATCGTTCTCACCCGCGTCGGGAGCGTGCGCTGACAAATTTCAGCTTTTATAAAATGACGGAGGTCTAGGGTTCGCGGGCTCTCCTTCTATGTGGGCCACTGTAAAATTAAGACTTTGAAACTTTGAAAGTTGTAGCCCCTCCCCCCTCCCGAGGAGGTTTACGATTTCTTTATCTATTATTTAATTTCTGTGGTTCCCTTTCGGTTTCCCTGAGAGAGGTCGCCGCGCGGCTCCTCCCTCGAGCTTCGGAAACTCAGAACGCGCTCCGAAAATCAGTTTTATCTTTTGAGTTTAGTAGTTAGTTACGTACGAGATGTTCGTTTCATTATAAACCAATATTATTATAAATCGCGTGCGGTGAGGCAGGAATATTGTATCGAGATTAGAAATAAACACGACGTCGATATCGAGTCCTCGGTAATGGATAAACATCTATCTATACTTAATATATAAAGCTGAAGAGTTTGTTTGTTTGTTTGATAGTTTGTTTGTTTGAACGCGCTAATCTCAGGAACGACTGAACCGATTTGGAAAATTCTTTCAGTGCATGATTGTCGACTTCTCGAGAGAGGCTATAGACATCACGCTAAGATCAATACGAGAGGCAATAAAATAAGCAATAAAAATAGTACGAAAACGGCAAAATTTAAAGCTTTCCTTGCGTGCGCTGAGTGAACGGTAATAGTTATTAAAAAATCATGTATTACAAAATTGTTTCCCTCTAAAAGTTCTAAATAAAGGCCCCGACAGCATATGTCTAGCTTTCTAGCTTTTAAGATTAACCTACTTTAACCATTTTTACGATTTATCAAAATACTGTAGTACGATTTTAGTCATCGCACGCGGCGGAACCGCCGGCGATTGCTAGTATGAAAGTTGAACGAATAAATTCTATTCTACTCTATCCTATTTTAAATATTTTTTTGTTTAACGCTGTTCTCGCGATTGTCGTAACGCGAACCGAGTCGGTCGCGGACCTCGCGGGCGGTCTCGGGGGAGGTCAGTTTGGAATTCACGATCGGTCGCGAGTCCGACACGCGTATGGTTTCGAATACTTACATACTTTGGAGTGAAAATAGTGAATCGAGCTGTCGAGCCTCCGGCGGGCGCGCGGCGGGCGACGGGCGGAGCCGCCTGCGGCCGCCGAACGGGCGCCGACCGGGCGCCGGCCGGACTTCGGGCGGCGCGGGGCCTCGGGGCCTCGGGCGGCTCGGGGGGCGGCGCTCGCTCACATGGAGTCGCGCGCCGCGCGCGTCCGCTGCTTTTACCTGCTTCCGGAAAAGAAATATCGTTGAAATATCACTTCGTTCGCCACGAATGGCGTCCGAGGTAGACGTCACGTCGGCTCCGCTCGCGGAGGCGAGCGACGCGCGCAGCCGCCCGGCCCTCGCGAGGGCCGCGGGGCACTCGGCCTCCGCGCGACGGCCGGCGGCGGGCGAGCGGAGCGGGCGCGAGCGCGAACGCGGACGCGGGCGCGGAACGGACGGCCGGAGGGCGGCGGGCGAGGGTCGCGCGTATTTATAGCGCGCTCCGTCCGAGCCGGCCGCCCGAGTGCGGCTCACCTGCCCGCGCTGGGCGGCCGGGCGCGGCGGGCGGCTGCCGGCCCCGCCGGGCTAGCGGCGGCGCGGGCGCGGCACGGGCGGGCGGCCGGCGGCGGCGAGCAGCGCAGCACGGGGTCGGGCCGCGGCCGGGGCGCGACTGCGGCGCGGTCCCCCGCCCGGCCCGCGCCCCGCCCGCCCCGCCGCCGCGCACGCGCGCCGCCGCCGGCCGCGACCCACATCCGCGCCGGTCGCCGACCGCCGCTCCGTATCGATCCCCGCGTCACCGCCGCTTCCATTCAAGCCGCGGGGGGCCTCCGCCGCCGCCGCCGCCGCCCGCTGTCGGCCAACTCGCCCGTCCGAAGATTCACTTCCACGCATTCACTCCACTTCCGCCACCCTATCGATGGCCGATATTACTTTACAGCACTAGGACGTACGCTATGTTTCGTAGATGAGTATGATAATTCAATACTTTACGTTCGGTGAGTGCAATATAGAACAAATTTTCTATTCACTCGGATCGCTATCGGCTTTCGACTGTTATTTTATTATCATAACTGCCTAGTATAAAACGAAGTCGTTTTCTGTGTCCGTCCCCATGCCCCTACGTCCCTGGAATGCAGGCTGAACCCTACGAGTTTTTTCGAAATAACGTACTAAGTATTCGTACACCTTGAAAAGGTCTACAGAAAACTCCGCGATAGTATATATCTATCTCGTATGAATAACCCACGGTAGCATTTTTTTGTCATTTTCTTATATGTCATTGTCAAATTTATTATAGAATCTTATAACCAAACCCACAAACGACTTACGTTCTTTTGCAAGGCGCAAAGCAGGAGCCGCGTGCTTATGTCGGTTCCTGCTTTGTCTATTATATACATCGTTTAATAATCGTTTATATTTTTATAAATAAAAATTAAATTGCTTAAAATATACCGTGAAGCAAACGTAAAAATACCTGTTTCCTCAAACTTCTCTCGCAGGGAATCACGCAGACTTAAATTATAAATGCCACGTATGGCTAATCCGAATCGTTCCTCGTGTAATTGTCCACTGATTGAACGAGTTCAACATATTCGATATTTAGGCACAGTAATGGATGAACATCTGTCCTGGATTCCGCAAATTAAGCAATTAACGGCGCGTGTTAGAAAACTTACACGGGTGTTTAAGAAACTGAGGCATGTAGTTTTCATTCCCGCGCATTCACCCCATAGCAATATTCCATAAGAATTCCTGTTTTATCTTTCGAACAGCTTAGGCCGCTGAACTCAGTTTCCCTGCAAGAGTCGTTACGTGTGCGCTCCATTGGTTGTGTATCCGAGGATACGAAGTGGCCCCCCTCCAATCGATGCACCGGGACCGCCTCGGGGACCTTTTCTGACGGGCGTCCGATAAACCCCGTTTGAGACACCCGGAGGCCCCGCCGGGGCGGCGCGCGACTGGCCTCGGCGAGTCGTCAGCGCCCGCTTGCCCGCTCGGGCCGGGCTCCGCGAGCACTCTGGGCACTCGCCGGACGCTTCGCGCCACAGATACCTCCGGTAACAACCATGTCCGGAAGGCACCTGTGTCAGCCGGAAGGTGAGGACCCCATGCCTCCTGGCGACCCAGACCTGGAGAACGGGCAGGATGGCTGAAATCGTCCAGAATCCCGCAACCGGCGATTCCAGCCGCCGCCTCCATTGGCTGAGGAGCTCGTCCCGAGCTGCCCTGCGCTAGCCCGCCTGTACCACCTCGGAGCCATATTCCCCCGGATGAACTTGTACTTGTACTAAATTCCTGACAAGATAGACTCCGTGGATAGTGCCAAGTTCGCTGTTACCCACCTTACGAAACATATAACAGACTCACTCGAGCGTTGCTCCAAGGAAGTCCCCGACGACCGCGGTCGTGGGAGACTACCGGACGACCTGCGCGACCTACTTAGACGTAAACGTGCCGCCACTAGGGCCCATGACGCATACCCGACAGACGATAACCGGAGAACACTCCGGCGATTTCAAAGAGAGGTTAGAGAAAAACTCAGCCTCAACCGTCAGTCCGCCTGGGACAACAAACTCTCAGAGATCTCGCCGAGTCACCTGGCTTTCTGGAAACTGGCGAAATCCCTGAGAGGAGACCAGTGTGCAGCTACACCTCCATTGTTACGTTTAAACCATCCGGTCGCTTTTGACGACATCGATAAGGCCGAATGCTTGGCTGACAGTCTTGAGGGACAATGTACAAACAATCCCAGTCATCCCGAACACGCCGAATTCCACTCGGAAGTGGAAATGGCGGCGGCTAGGATATCCGCGAAGGCTCCCGAAAGCGAGCCGCTCACTCCCACCACCGGAGAGGAAGTCCGTTCCATTATCCAAAACCTGAAGACCCGCAAGTCCCCAGGCCCCGACTCCATATCCAACAAAGCACTCAAGTGCCTCCCCGACCAACTCATAAACCTATTAGTATTGATTTTCAATGCCCTCCTGTCAGGTTGCTCCTTCCCCGACGAATGGAAGGAAGCAATAGTAATAGGTATTCGTAAACCGGGAAAACCCAGTAATCTCCCGAGCAGCTATCGACCCATCAGTCTGCTCAACAGCTTAGGGAACGTCTACGAGCGAGTAATCCTCGCTAGACTCATAACGTTCATGGAGTCGATGAAGCTCATACCGGATGAGCAATTCGGTTTCCGCGCCAAACACACCGCGGTACAACAAGTACACCGACTTACCGAAGCCGTCCTCAATGGCTTCGCCAAAAAACGGTACACCGGTACTGTCTTCTTCGATGTCGCCAAAGCCTTCGATAAGGTATGGCATGCGGGTTTAATATACAAACTCGCGAACCTAGGAATCCCCGATAGACTCGTTCTTATCATTCGCGATTATCTTACTAATCGCTCATTTAGATTTCGTATTGATGGTGCGCTCTCCTCAAGACGCACCTTACGCGCCGGAGTCCCCCAAGGTTCGGTACTCACACCGTTCCTCTACTCGCTCTATACGAGCGACATCCCACGATTCTCCACTAAAACTAGTGTAGTCACCCACATAGCCATGTTCGCGGACGATACCGCAATCTATACCACCTGTAGAGATCCCATTACTATGAATGATAGGCTCCAAAGAGCAACCAACCAGCTCGGAAGCTGGTTCCGCCGGTGGAGAATCGAAATTAATCCCGATAAAAGCGCAGCAATGTTCTTTGCGAGATCTAGGAGAGCCATGGACTTCATCCGGACGCCCCCTAGAGTCTCTATTTACAACAAACACATAGATTGGCAAAAGGAAGTCAAATACTTAGGTGTCATCCTCCAACCTACCCTATTCTTCATCCGACACATCCGCGTTGTCCGTAACCGGGCAGCGTTCGCCTTGGGACGCCTCAATCCGATACTGTGCAAGGCAAGTAAACTGTCACTTCGCAACAAAGTGACACTTTACAAAACTTGCATCAGACCCATCATGACATATGCGAGCGTCACGTTCGCGCACGTCCCGAAGTCACGACTGTGTCCGTTGCAGACACTCCAAAATCGATTCATGCGTACAGTCACTGGCTGTCCGTGGTTCGTGCGCAACGTGAACCTCCATAGAGACCTCGACCTACCCACGATAGCCGATCTTTTCAGACGATTCTCGACGACTTACTTCGAGAAAGCGTCCATCCACCCAAACCCACTTATAGTGGGCGCGTCCAACTATAAGGTGTTCAGGCACCCCAATAAGATTCACAGGCGCCCGAAGAGCGTCCTTAACGACCCCGACGATGCTATCACAGCATCCAACAAGATATACACACTACATTTACACAAACAGCGTCTTCGCCGGCGAAGACGAGGTCCCCGCTTGCTTGTGTCAAGCGGCCGCAGCCCTCTGCCGCGGCCGCCGTGACGCAGACTTCTTCCAAGTCATTTATTAGATGCAGCCCTCCAAAAACGCACCGCCTTAAGCCGAGGTTCGGTCTCGCAGGAGACACCCTTAAGGCGACGCCCCCTGTAGGGCGGGTGCTTGTAATGCACCCGCTTGTATTATCCATTTCTTCTCGGCGATGCTTCTACGCTCGCCCGTCTTATCGGTGACGCCGTCAAAGTCATTAGGGCTAACAGCATCAGTAATATTCGAAAAAAAAAATGTACTTGTACTTGTGTACTGTGGTTACATTGGTTTCATCCGACGATGCATATCTAAATTTTAGAAAACAAAAAAAAAGAGCAATAAAAAAAGGACAGTTAAAATAATAAAAAAAACCGATTTTTTTTCACATCCCTAATTAGTATTTAAAAGTTAAGAGTTCACTATCGGTAATTTCGGTAGTCCAGCGTCAGGTCACGTCGCTCGTGTCAGGGGCACGTCGCTCGGTGCGAGCGCGGTGCGAGCGCAGTGCGAGTACCGACGCGGTGTGATGAACGGGTTTTATGTATTGTTGCAACATGTTTCAAATACAACCTTCATCAAACAGTTAGTTCAATAATATGAAAAAAAAACCATTGTCTTCGTCAAAGTGACAAGTTGCTGAAAGCGAACAAGTTGATTTATTTTAGAGAAAAATTGCTTCTTATTTATTGAATAAATGTGTATCTATTGAAAAATATCATTGTTATAATATGTCATATTTGTGTTTGTAACTGTTTACTGATGAAAACATCAGTTAGGTAACTGATGTTTTCATACTTTTACATTTATGACGATTTAAGGAATTTAAATTAAGAATCTTATTTAATTTTATGTAGTGCATTTAGCTCTATTTAATAATTGTTCTCTATATTAACATTTTTTTATAAATCGTGATTTACATCGAACCATCGGACAGAGTTTACGGCGGGCGCTCGTCGAACGGGTTGCCGATTTACGTACTACGATACGATTATGTATGTAGGGATCGTAATCTAATTTTCAATAATGCGACAGTACTGATTTTGTTACAAGTATAAAACGGTTCGTACGATGCAGTAATTAAAAAGTTACATAGGCGATTACAGAATCGATGCCCGCCAACTCGAGCTACGTCCGTCGCTCCGAGCGCACCGCGCTTCGAGGACGCGATGATTACTACGGAACTACTCATATAAATGACGGAAATAGTTAAATCTACGGTTCGAGACTCGACCTCTGCCGGCGCAGCACGCGGCCGACGGCAACAGGTGAGCGAGGCGGCGGCCGCGGCGGGAGCGGCGCGCGCCGCGCGGCATCGATCGCGGCGGCGGCGGGCGGCGGGGGCGGCCCCCACGCGGCGCGGCGGGCGCTAGTAGGCGCGGACCCGCGGCGCGGCCGGCAGCGCCTGGAGCCCGCTGCAGGTACGGCCGCCCCGCGAGCGCCTCCTCTGCAGCCGCCTGCAGCCGCCCGCCGCTGCACCCGCCGGGTGGGCGGCGCGGGGAGGCCGCTCGCACGCACCACCGCCCGTATCTCTCCGCGACGTCGCCTCGACCCGCGCTGCGTTCCGATCGAAGGACGAGCGCCGTACGGATGACGATCTCATCGGCGAGCGCGGCGCCGCGGACGGCACGACCCGTCCCGGCGAAGCGGGCCCTTCCGCTCCGAGCCCGCCCGCGCGCCCCGAGCGAGCGGCTCGTCCGCCGAACCCGCCCGCTCGCTCGACTGCCGACACTTTGCTATTGACCGATCGTAACTTCGGATTTTAAACCGAACCGGAAGCGAGTCTTCCGTTCGTCGAGTCCTAATATCCTGAACTATCACCCGGCCCGTTCTGTTTACGATCGATCGTCGTAGGGTCGACGTTTGATTTTTTCCGATTTTTTCCATCGTCTCGTACGAAAACATCACCTCACGTATTGCACCGTAACGGATGCGACGAGAGACCTCACCCCGGCCCTAGCCTCGCCCCGCGGCCGCTCCCGGCGGCGGCGTCCCGACGATGACGTTTGTAGTGTTACAGAGCCACCGGGCCGCGAACCTCGACGATGGAAGGGGGCGCGGGAGTCGGCAGCGTGACGTCCCTCACCATGGACTGCGAGGACATGTTCAAGGAGATCACTAAAAAGCTGTACGGGGAGGAGGCGAGCGTGGGCGTGGGCGGCGTGGTGGGCGTCGAGTTCCCCGCGGCCGAGCGCGAGCTGCAGGACGACGAGCTGCGGCCCGAGGAGCACATCACGGCGTGGGGGCTCGCCGCGCTCATGCAGAACGGCTTCCCGCCGCCCGGCATCCTGCAGGTGAGGCCCCGCCGCGCCCCCGGGGCCCCGGCCGGCCCCCGCCGGGCCCCTCCGGTCTCCCCTCACCGCCCCGCCCCGCCTCGCAGGCCAACTTCGCGCCGCGCACCGACCCCACGGCCGAGGACCGCTGGACGGCGGCCGAGGAGCCGCTGGCCTGGGCGCACTCGCGGGTGGCGGCCTACAACCCGGCGCAGCGCCTGTTCAAGTGCGCCGAGTGCGAGTGCGTGGGCTTCCTGGCGCGCGTCGCCGAGCACTGGCTGGGCACGCACTCGCAGGCGCGCGCCTTCGCCTGCCCGCTGGCCGGCTGCGGCTTCGCCAGCGGCTGGGCGCGCGCCGTGCGCCAGCACCTGGCGCGCGCGCACCACTCGGACCCCGCGGCGGCCGACCAGCTGCTGCGGGACAACCCCGCGCTGGACGACCTCACGCGGTACCTGTCGCGGCTCAAGGCCAAGGTGACGAGCCCCCCCCCCCCCCCACTCTCCGCCTCCCCCGGCCCCGGCCGGCGCCGGGAGTTCAATGCGAACGCTCAGGTGGAGACGGCGCGCGTCGAGCGGCGGCCGGCCGGCGGCAGCGCGGGCCCCGCGGGCGCCGAGGCCGCGCCGGAGCCCGGCGAGGGCGGCAAGCGATACGCGTGCGGCGCCTGCCCGTACGCCACGGACCGCCGCGACCTGTTCA
This sequence comes from Morpho helenor, assembly GCA_029227775.1. Lineage (NCBI taxonomy): Eukaryota > Metazoa > Arthropoda > Insecta > Lepidoptera > Nymphalidae > Morpho > Morpho helenor. The sequence continues at coordinate 16,035,135 of JARGCU010000037.1, read as the reverse complement.
CGCGCCACGAGAACATCCACCGCGAGGAGAAGCCCTTCCACTGCTACCTGTGCCAGAAGCAGTTCAACCGCGCCGACCACGTCAAGAAGCACTTCCTGCGCATGCACCGCGACCAGCCCTACGACCTGAACCGCATCCGGCGCGTCGGCGGCAAGGGCGGCGCGGCCTACTGCGGGCCCGAGCGGCCCGAGCCGGCCGCGCCGCCCGCGCCCGCGCCGCCCGCCGCCTGCCGCCCGCCGCCCGCCAAGCCCGAACGGGCTCCGCTCGCCAAGGCCGAGCCGGCCGGCGGCGCGCACGAGCCCGCGGCGGCCGGCGCGGCGCGGCGCAAGGTGAGCTGGCCCGCCGGTCCGGGCCCCCTCCCCGCCGGCCCGGGCCCCGCTTACCGGCCGCGTCCGCAGGGCGAGCGGCGCTACGCGTGCTGCTACTGCGCGTGGTCGGGCGTCGACAACTGGTGCCTCAAGCGGCACCTGAACACGCACCTCAAGCCGTTCGCGTGCCCGCTGTGCGAGTACAAGGCGGCGCGCGCCGAGCGGCTCGCCACGCACGTGCACAAGGTGCACAACAAGAAGGCCTGCGCCAAGTGCCCGTACCTGGCCGACGACCAGCAGCAGCTGGCCGCGCACCTGCGGGACGCACAGTCGGTACCGCCCCGCCGCCCGCCCGCGACCCCCGCGGCGCCCGCTGACGGCCCGTCGTCTGCCCCGCAGCCACATCGAGAGTCGCAACTTGAAAGTGCCGTCGGGCGCGGTGGGCGCGCGCGGCGGCTTCGGGCCGGGCGCGCCGGGAGCCGCGCGGGGCGCCGCGCCGCCGCCGCCCGCGCCCGCGCCTCCCGCCGGCGTCGGCGTCGGCGTCGTGCAGCCCGCGACCGTCGCAGTGGCGTGTACGTTTCCTACGGAGTCGTCCTCGCCGCCGGCTCGAGCGCTCCGGCCGCTCCTCCGCTCACGGGGCGGGTGTCGCAGGCGCGGCGGTGGGGTCGGCGGGCGCGGCCGGGCCGGCGGGCGCGCAGGCGGCGGGCGCGGGCGGGCGGCGGCGCGAGGCGCGGGCGGCCGGCGCGGCGCGGCTCTTCGGCTACCTGGAGGCGTCGGACGGCTCCGGCGACGAGTACGAGCCGCCGCTGCCGGCCGAGTTCGCCGCGGCGCCGCACTACGCCCGCGACAAGGAGAACGCGGCGCCGGCCCCGCTGCACCACGCGCTGCACCACGAGCACTGCCTGCGCTACTAGCGCCGCGGCGCCGCCCCCTCCCTCGCTCCGGCCGAGGGATCCGAACGGCCGGCGTCCGACGGAGCCGACGAGCCCGAGCGGTGACCCTCCGGCGAGCCCCCTCCGACCGTCCCGTTCTCTTCCAGCGGCAGTCCCGCTCCCGCTCGAACGTTTCCCAGTCCCGCTCCCGCGCACGTGAAGTCCCCGTACGACTCGTGCGCTCGAAGACTATAGAACGAGTATGGAACGAGCGGTTAGACGGACGCCGCGCCCGTTCGCGTCGCTCCACTCTTTGTTAGCTTACTGTATATTGAATTGTAAATTTACATTTGCATAGCAGCACACGAATACCTTAAAATAGAAATGTTCCAAAAGAGATTTAGACCCTTTTTGTATATATGAAAATTCGAAGGTTTTTTAGGGAACCATATCTTTTTTTAAACAGAACCTTTAAAATATTTATTTTGTCCGATAAAAAAGACGAATATGTTTTAAACCTCTAATAAGAATCTGCACGATTTTTCAGATATCTAAATAAAAAACTTAATTTTATGTTAAATTTTTTATTTTATTTTGTCCAACTCTATCCCAAACTAGTTATTATCGCGACCTTTTTCATTTAGGAACATGCGCCCGGCTTCGATATGAACGAACGTGGCGTCGACATTAACAGCGATTTACATCACTCACCTATCTATCTGTCTAATTTCGGGGACGCCCGGCGGCACAGGGCGGGTGACCAGCTCCTATTCCGGACTATTCCACCCATTTTCCCATGTTGGGACACGGGTTTCACTGCTGTCCCTGTGTCACCTGCTCGAATCTACCCGTAGCTCTTACGATATTGATGTTACAATTAACAAACATTTCTTAAATGTTCCCGGTAATTCGTACGTGTCACTTGATACCGTGCAGTTCTATGAGGTAAATAGGTTTAATGAATCAATATTTGACATAATGCCTACGAATGAAATGGCAGTGCTTAAGGCACTAAGGTCGCTACACTCGAATGCAACAGGCATTGATGGTATATCACTTGACATGCTATCCATGTGTATATCCCATTCCTTAGAGCCTATAACAGGTATAATAAATAGGTGTATAATAACCAGTAAATACCCTTCTATATGGCAGGTGGCATTAGTTAAACCCATTCCCAAAAATAATATAGTAGCTGATTATAAAGATCTTCGACCGGTAAGTATATTACCATGTCTTTCAAAAGTATTAGAAAGAATTGTACATACGCAAATGACAGAATATCTAGAGAGGAATGACATACTTCCCGATACACAATCGGGTTTTAGGAAACAGCGTAGTACTGCGACGGCTTTAGCCGATGTCATAGATAATATAATAAAAGCCCAGGATCTAGGACAAGGAACTCTCTTAGTTTTACTCGATTTTTCAAGAGCATTTGACTCTTTAAACAGACAGTTACTTCTTGCGAAACTTAAATATTATGGATTTGGCTCTAAGACAATTCAATGGTTTTCTAGTTTCTGGGATCGAGTAAGCAAATAGTTCAAACACTGAAAGACGATGGCTTAAAATGTAATTCTGATTGCTGTGAGGTAACGAGAGGGGTGCCCCAAGGAGCGATACTGGCTCCGTTAATTTTCGCGATGTATAGTGCTGACGTAGTTAAAAAAATTGTTCACTGTAAACACCAAATATACGCAGACGACATTCAAATTTACATTTCTTTTAAGCCTGAAGATACTAACCTAGCTATAAGACATTTAAATGAAGATTTAAATCGTATCGCGGAATGGGCGGACTTAAACACTCTAGTACTCAATCCTATTAAAACGAAATTTATGCTATTTGGTACCAAAAATCAGATTGCTAAAATTTCTAGTTATAACCTAGGTGTAAATATAAAAGGAGTGCAAGTTGATAGGGTTATGGAAGCCCGAAATTTGGGCCTTCTCATGGATGAGCGATTGCGATTTGAAAATCATGTAATTACCACGGCGCGAAACTGTTTTTACAGATTAAAAGTCCTGTATCGATTTCGAGAATTTTTAAGCACCCAACTGCGTATCAGGTTATGCGATTCCTTAATTTTATCCAAGTTTAATTACATGGAAACTGTGATTGGACCTAGATTGCTCATGAAATCGAAAAATCTCATACAAAGAGTACAAAATGCATGTGCTCGGTATATCTACAATATCCCACCCCGAGCCCATGTTACCTCCTATTTAAATAAGGCGAAAATGCTAAAAATGGACTATCGTCGAAAGTTGCATTTTGCTACATTGGTATTTGGAGTGGTTAAATACAAAACTCCACCTTATTTGTACGATAAGTTATTGTGGTCAGCAGATGTTAACATCAGGTTTAACACTCGAGCATCCTCATATTTACTGCTAACGCAGCCTCATAGATCTGCAGCTTTTGAGGGAAGTTTTCGTTATGCTGCTACAAAATCATGGAACAATCTTCCACCGCCGTTACGTATGTTACAAACAGTACGACTGTTTAAGTTAAAATATAAAGTGTATTTATTAAATCAACAAATCAATTCATAATTATCAATGAAGACAATACATTGGTCATTATGAATTGAACTACCATATTTTCTTCATTCATTTATGTAATGTTTTATTTATGCATTGTTATAATATATTGTTTGTTTTTTTATTATTATGTTAGTCTGGTCATATGTAATTAGGGTGCATGTATATTTAAGAGGATGTGTGTAATGACGGGGACGAAGACGGAACGGGGGCACGCATTTAGTCGCTGCTGTACGATGATAGCAGTTGGTGACCTCTGAAAATCAGCGTCGGTAGTGATTGATCACGACCGACAAAAGCTGAGAGGTGACACCAATTTGGGGCATCACACTATGCAAGTTAGATTTTGTTAAGTAGATTTTTTTTTTTTTTTTTTTAGTTTTAATATATTATGTGTGTTTTATACTTGTGTAGTGTGTTGTTGCAAATAAAATTATTTTTCTTTCTTTCTTTCTTTCTTATAATATCCCTGAAGGGGATATTTGTATCCTAAAGTTCAATTTCATCCTTACCTAGTATCTCCCATCTTACCGGCGAGTACATAGGGCACTTAGCCATAAGGTGACGACTCTTTTCTTCCTCTCCACACTCTGGGCACGCAGCATCTTCTGTTATTATTATTAAACAGACACCTGTCAATAATGAGTATTGACAGATGTCTGTTTAACAGGCAGTGCCCGGTTGTAATGCCTGTTACAATTGCTACTTTTTCCCTGCTCTGAGACATCAGTTGTTTAGACTTCTTTGTATCAAACGATTTGAGGAACAACTTTGCTTGTCTGAGCATTGTGTTTCTCCATCTTTTGTTCGATTCTGTCTCTATACTTTTTTCTATCACACGCTTAATAAAGCGTGTACGATAATAATCGTATGTGCACCTACGACGCAACGTCAGAGGCACGCCACTCGAAGGACTACCCAGGACTACCTACGAAGCTACGTCAGAGGCACGCTACCCATAGTACTATCGACGTATCCACAAAACCTTTCCAAAGTATAAACTACAACTTTCATCGTAAATCTCTCTGCCTAACGGTGAAATCAGTACGACCATCCGTTCATTAGTTTTTTAATTGATTGCGAACAGACTTTCCTTTTTAATACTTTATTTTACGGGTAGACTTGCTTTTGCCCGCGAAATCGTCCGCGTTGACCACAGTCCCAGACTAAAAAGTACCCTGTCAAACCTGCAAATATCTCAACCAGAAAATTATATCGATTCTTAGGGTAGATTTGAATTACGCTTGCTTGATAAAAAAAAGACCATACATGAATGAAACATTGTTTACAAATTAATAACGTTAGGTTAACATTTAAAAATATATATACACATATAATATGGATTTTTTTAATTTTTTTTATTATATATATATTAGGTCCTTACACATGAAATTGGCGTTTTGTTGTACTGGCCACTTTGATCTCAAATATTACCTTTATGGTTAGGAATTCCAAATTCAAATTCATACAGCTATTTACTCATGCATTTGTGTTTCAAACCCCCTAATTCATTTGTTTTTTCTTCTTTTGTTTTTTTCTTTGTGTCACTCTGTTTACAAAATGGAAAACATGAAATATCGCGTTATTTACGAGTATGAATTCCATCGTGGCACCAGTGCTGCAGAAACGGCTCGAAGGATTAATGATGTGTATGGTGACGGTGTCGCAAAAGAAAACACAGTGCGTTTTTGGTTCCAACGTTTTCGTTCTGGAAATTCCGACCTGCAGAACGAGCCTCGTGGACGGCCGGAGACCAAAGTTGATAATGAAGAATTTAAGGCTATTGTGGAAGCGGATCCATCGCAAAACCACGTCCGAGTCAGCTGCAGGCTCCGGTGTTAGTGATAAAACTATTCTAATCCACTTGAAGCAAATTGGGAAGGTGAAAAAGCTTGAAAGGTGGGTACCTCATGAATTGAGTGAAGCAAACCGACAAACGCGCGTCGACTGCTGCGTTACGTTACTCAACCGGCACAATAATGAAGGAATTTTAAATCGAATCATTACCTGTGATGAAAAGTGGATCCTCTACGATAATCGGAAGCGCTCATCGCAATGGCTGAACCCTGGCGAACCAGCCAAATCCTGCCCTAAGCGAAAAATGACAAAAAAAAAGTTGCTTGTAAGTGTTTGGTGGACTAGTGCCGGTGTCGTTCACTACAGATTTCTTAAATCTGGCCAGACGATTACGGCAGATATCTATTGTTAGCAACTGCAAACCATGATGGAAAAGCTAGCTGCTAAACAACCGAGTCTGGTCAATCGCTCTAGGCCACTGCTGCTTCAGGACAACGCTAGACCAAATACTGCACAACAGACGGCTACCAAATCAGAGGAGCTTCAATTAGAATGTCTTAGACATCGACCGTACTCTCCGGACCTTGCTCCAACAGATTACCATTTTTTTCGCAATTTGGATAACTACTTGCAAGGAAAAAAATTCAACTCCGATGAGGCAGTCAAAACCGCCTTCAAAGATTTTATTGATTCCCGCCCGAATGGTTTTTTTAGTAAGGGGATCAATGAACTACCTATGAGATGGCCAAAAGTGCATACATAGCAATGGTACATACTTTGATTAAATAAATATATTTCATTAAAAAAAAAGACTTTATGTTCCTCCCATAGAAAACGCCAATTTCATATGTAAGGACCTAATATATATATTTATTTATTAAACAGTTTGCCAACAGACATAACACAGATAATACCTTAAAAATCACATAATATACACTTACAAACTGTGCACGTCCAATTACTGGCAAACAGCATGCCTGAATGTCGTGCAAGTGCGGAGTTATAGTTAAAAGTTAATTTCTAAGGGTAAATTTCTATGTTAACAATTAAAACTTAATTATATATAAACAAATAAGAACTACAGGAGGCAACACTTAGTTGTTTTTATGCTGATGCAAAATAGTTTTAAATTTACGAAGACTCACTGCGAGAATGTCAGTTTTTGTTCTTGTAAAAAACATATTATGCTCTCGACAGTTCACCCCTCCTTATAATTTCAGTTGTAAAACCGTTTACTTTTACTTGACAATTATTTGCAAGGTACTATTTACATTCTTGTTAGCCATCCCTGTTAATGACAACATTATCAATTATTTTCCAACTAAATTTATTAGCTATAGTCTCTTTTAAACTACCAAATTGTGTGCAAGTTCCTGATGGCGGTTTGACCAAACATTGGCCTACAGAATACACGTCGCCGTACTGGTACCTCAAAGAGCAGGTCCATTGGCCATGCAGCGACTCGCGAAGTGGCCGGGCGTGCTACACCTATAGCACACAAATAGTTTGTAACATGCTTGTCATCGTTGTCCAGAGCTTACCACAGTACCACAGACAATGGTCTTTTAAGTTCCCAAATCCTTTTGCGACATTCTTTTTTCCTGTGTCCCAGCTAACTGCGACTGAGACACTTGAATTGGGATCGCGTTGAATCTGCGATCGTCTAAGAGTAACTTTCGTTTCAAATAGGAGTATACTTGAAGTTCTCGCTGCAGCTGTTGACGCGAAGCTATCTTCGTTGTGAATGCAAGCCGTAGCAGTCTTGTATCAATATTGTGCCAAATGCGCAGTCACCGTTGGTGCTGCTACGGCTGAATGCATAGATAATACACTATATAGGATAGCTGAATGAATGAATACTACGCTTATCTTCAACTTTATATTCTCCTTAACAATTTCTTCTTGTTTTTAGTTGGTATTCTATGGCAAGAAGTACGAAATAAATAACTAATAATTGACATGTTGGGAATTTTTTGGAATTGGGAAGTTTTATTTAATTCAATCCCATAGAGATTATGCCATAAGGCTTATGAAGAAAAATTTTATTTTTAAACACCATTTTTAATATTCGAAAAGTCATTACAGTTAATAAAGTGAAGTTATATTATTTTCCGATTCCTATTTTAAAATATTAAGTAAACAAAAACATAATTTAAATTTAATTTTACGTATTTATACTAAAAACTGTACTAAGTGGGGTCGGCACAATATGTTTTTCTCTTCCATTCTGTCCTATCTTTCGTCAACTTTTTTTTTTTTTTTTCGAATATGACTAATGCTGTTAGCCCTAATGGCTTTGACAGCGTCACCGATAAGACGGGCGAGCGCTGAAGCATCGCCGAGAAATGGATGATACATGCGGGTGCATTACAAGCACCCGCGCTACAGGGGGCGTCGCCTTAAGGGTGTCTCCTGCGAGACCGAACCTCGGCTTAAGGCGGCGCGTTTTTGGAGGGCTGCATCTAATAAATGACTTGGAAGAAGTCTGCGTCACGGCGGCCGCGGCAGAGGGCTGCGGCCGCTTGACACAAGCAAGCGGGGACCTCGTCTTCGCCGGCGAAGACGCTGTTTGTGTAAATGTAGTGTGTGTATCTTGTTGGATGCTGTGATAGCATCGTCGGGGTCGTTAAGGACGCTCTTCGGGCGCCTGTGAATCTTATTGGGGTGCCTGAACACCTTATAGTTGGACGCGGCCACTATAAGGGGGTTTGGGTGGATGGACGCTTTCTCGAAGTAAGTCGTCGAGAATCGTCTGAAAAGATCGGCTATCGTGGGTAGGTCGAGATCTCTATGGAGGTTCACGTTGCGCACGAACCACGGACAGCCAGTGGCTGTACGCATGAATCGATTTTGAAGTGTCTGCAACGGACACAGTCGTGATTTCGGAACGTGCGCGAACGCGACGCTCGCATAGGTCATAATGGGTCTGATGCAAGTTTTGTAAAGTGTCACTTTGTTACGAAGTGACAGTTTACTTGTCTTGCACAGTATCGGATTGAGGCGTCCCATGGCGAACGCTGCCCGGTTACGGACAACGCGGATGTGTCGGATGAATGATAGGGTAGGTTCGAGGATGACACCTAAGTATTTGACTTCTTTTTGCCAATCTATGTATTTGTTGTAAATAGAGACTCTAGGAGGCGTCCGGATGAAGTCCATGGCTCTCCTAGATCTCGCAAAGAACATTGCTGCGCTTTTATCGGGATTTATTTCGATTCTCCACCGGCGGAACCAGCTTCCGAGCTGGTTGGTTGCTCTTTGGAGCCTATCATTTATAGTAATGGGATCTCTACAAGTGGTATAGATTGCGGTATCGTCCGCGAACATGGCTAAGTGGGTGACTGCACTAGTTTTAGTGGAGAATCGTGGGATGTCACTCGTATAGAGCGAGTAGAGGAACGGTGCGAGTACCGAACCTTGGGGGACTCCGGCGCGTAAGGTGCGTCTTGAGGAGAGCGCACCATCAATACGATATCTAAATGAGCGATTAGTAAGATAATCGCGAATGATAAGAACGAGTCTATCGGGGATTCCTAGGTTCGCGAGTTTGTATATTAAACCCGCATGCCATACCTTATCGAAGGCTTTGGCGACATCGAAGAAGACAGTACCGGTGTACCGTTTTTTGGCGAAGCCATTGAGGACGGCTTCGGTAAGTCGGTGTACTTGTTGTACCGCGGTGTGTTTGGCGCGGAAGCCGAATTGCTCATCCGGTATGAGCTTCATCGACTCGTGACATCGACTTCATGAACGTTTTGAGTCTAGCGAGGATTACTCGCTCGTAGACTTTCCCTAAGCTGTTGAGCAGACTGATGGGTCGATAGCTGCTCGGGAGATTACTGGGTTTTCCCGGTTTACGAATACCTATTACTATTGCTTCCTTCCATTCGTCGGGGAAGGAGCAACCTAACAGGAGGGCATTGAAAATCAATACTAATAGGTTTATGAGTTGGTCGGGGAGGCACTTGAGTGCTTTGTTGGATATGGAGTCGGGGCCTGGGGACTTGCGGGTCTTCAGGTTTTGGATAATGGAACGGACTTCCTCTCCGGTGGTGGGAGTGAGCGGCTCGCTTTCGGGAGCCTTCGCGGATATCCTAGCCGCCGCCATTTCCACTTCTGAGTGGAATTCGGCGTGTTCGGGATGACTGGGGTTATTTGAACATTGTCCCTCAAGACTGTCAGCCAAGCATTCGGCCTTATCGATGTCGTCAAATGCGACCGGACGGTTTAAACGTATCAATGGAGGTGTAGCTGCACACTGGTCTCCTCTCAGGGATTTCGCCAGTTTCCAGAAAGCCAGGTGACTCGGCGAAATCTCTGAGAGTTTGTCCCAGGCGGACTGACGGTTGAGGCTGAGTTTTTCTCTAACCTCTCTTTGAAGTCGCCGGAGTGTTCTCCGGTTATCGTCTGTCGGGTATGCGTCATGGGCCCTAGTGGCGGCACGTTTACGTCTAAGTAGGTCGCGCAGGTCGTCCGGTAGTCTCCCACGACCGCGGTCGTCGGGGACTTCCTTGGAGCAACGCTCGAGTGAGTCTGTTATATGTTTCGTAAGGTGGGTAACAGCGAACTTGGCACTATCCACGGAGTCTATCTTGTCAGGAATTTGAACTAGGTGGTCTGAGTTTAGGGACTGGAGTTTCCCGCCTAATTTACTCCAGTCGATTATCGTTTTCGTGGGAGGGGTCGTGGAGGTAGGTTGCCCTAACTGAATTAGAACCGGACGGTGGTCCGAGTCTAATTCATGCAGGACTTCTATAGAATGTAACTGGAGAGCTACATTTTTGAAAATGTATATATCTAACACATCTGCTCTGTTTGGATCCCCGTTAGGCGGGTATCTGGTGGGCTCGTTAGGGGCTATCACCTCAAAAGCGAGGTTTGGAAGGCCGTTGAGGCCTTGGAGTATTGTGCCGTTCCGGTTGGTTCGGCGAGAGTTCCATTGGCCATGTTTGGAGTTGAAGTCTCCGGCCAGTATTACAGAGTCGCCTAGTGCGAGAAGGGTGCGGACGTCTCTTTCGAGTACCCGTTTGGTCGGACTGAGGTATACTGATGCTAGTATGATCGACTGATGGCCGGTCATACCCACCTGACAGACTGAAGCCTCCATGTTAGTGAGCTTTGGGGAATCAAGGGGGGAGCATAGGAGGGCTCTTTTGTAGTAAATGAGCGTGCCGCCTTTTTTGGATGACAGACGGTCATTTCTAATCAAACTGTAATTCGCAATATTGGGATTGCGAATTTGGGGTTTTAAGAAGGATTCTTGTATTAGTAGAATATCTATATCGTGTGCAACTACGAAATCGCGGACTTCGTCCATGTGTCTGATAAGCCCGTCTGCGTTGTACGTGACGAGCTTGAGGGAGTGGGGCTTGGCCCTACCCAGTGAGGGTTTAAGCTTAAAGCCTAGAGATGGCCTGCACCAAACTAGAGTGTTCGAGCAAGGCCATTAATCTGTTTTGAGGATTACTCCTCAGCTTGCTTTCGTCAACTCTGGCGCCACTCCTTTTATATGCATATCATACTTCACACAATCCAACCATCTCTTTTTAGGCCTCCCTCTAGGCACATATCCAACGTCCAAATGTCAACGTATCATAATTACATATAAATGTGACATTGATTATATCGCTAATTTTATTTCATTCCATAATCATATATATTTTGTATTATTTTAGGTAGTTAGTTCATTTGGTGCATTCTCTTCGCGGCCATTTCTAAATTCCATTACTCGTGTGTTTGCCATTTTACGTGACAATGGCAGAGTGATTTGCGCTCAATTTGCGCTGTACAGGCCATAAAGCAAGATAAAAATAATAATATAAATGTTATTATTAAATAAGTTTTCTAGCACGTTCCCATTAAAAGTTTATAATATTTATAGAGATATTAGCGGCCTGCCCCTGCTTCGCACGGGTATAAAATATATATCCCATGTCATTCAGTGTAAAAAAATGATTAAAATCAATCCAGTAGTTTTGATTTATTCATTACAGCCCGTGGCCCGCAAGCGTTAAATTTTGAGAAAAACAATTTCCTTTCCCTATACCAAGAAGATTTCCTGCTATCTTTGGAATATCTAAATTCATATAGTACGTTTTTACTTATTTACTTTTACATTTTCCCTATGTATTTAATTTTTACAATTAATTACAGAATGTCTTTATATACAACATTCACAGCTTCCTTGTCGTTAAACAAACTCTTGAAAGAACGATATAGCTGCTGGATTCGAAGTGCTATAGGGTGAAGCGCGGCCTCCTCACGGCATTTTAAATCTGTAATATCTCCGAAAATGTTCACTTAAATTACATGCTGTAAACGGCCATATTGATCTATATTAAATCAACAATTTATTTAAGGTACTTAATTGGATAAGAATTAATGCTGTAGTGTATAAAAATTGCTTCAAAAATAAGGCATTATTTTTCGTAAAAAGTAAATGACAAAAAATGCTATTGTGGGTTATTCATAAGAGATAGACATATACCATCGCGGACTTTTGTGTAGACCTTTTCAAGGTGTACAAATACTTAGTACATCATTTTGATAAATCTCGTAGGGTTTAGCCTGCGTTTGCAATGTAAGCGGAAAAAAATTTAATTATTTACAGAAACCTTAAAAATTACAGTATTTCTCTACTCCGTATTGAATGTTATTATACGTACAAACCTTCCTCTTGAATCACTCCATGTATTAAAAAAAAACCGCATCAAAATCTGTTGCGTAGTTTTAAAGTTTTATGCGTACAAGAAATGAATGCGACTTTGTTTTATAATATGTAGTGAGTAGTGATAGTGATTTAATACCAGAAAAACATTATGAATTTTTTGATGTATATGAAGTTTTTGTACTCCTTTTACCGAGCTATTTTAATATATATTTCACAGAAGTAAGGGTTATTTACTAAAATTATCAAATTGTGCTCTTGATAAAACGATAAATCAATCTGATTCTTTCCGGATTGATCTGATTTTTGTGATGGAGATATTTGCAGGGTTAAACAGCGACAGAAGCTACTCTTAATTTCAAGACTACAGTCCACGCGAACGAAGTTGCGCGGATAAAAGCTAGTCTTATTATATACACAGGATGCTAAAAATGAATGTTGATGTTCAAAGAAGGATGTTTGATGTCTTATAGATGGAAAAACAATAATTCTACGATTGTTAATTTGAAGCGAGGGATTAAATTCAGTTGATGTGTGTCCCCTGAGTTTAATTGTTAAATAGAATAACTGACGCACGGTTAGACTTTGGTAGTAGAGAATTATAAAACAATGTCCCCGCAGCAACTGTCTGTTTATAATAAAATTAACAACTAATTACAGTTTTATTCAATAGAAAGAGTCATTTATAAAGTATATTACACGATTCATTTGATAAGGTGTTTCGTAAATTATATTTGTTATTTTAATAATAACTAGCGGCCTGCCCCTGCTTCGCACGGGTATAAAATATATAGCCCAGTAAAAAAAATTATTAAAATCGATCCAGTAGTTTTGATTTATTAATTACTGCCCGTGGCCCGCAAAATGCCCGTTAAATTTGGAGAAAAACAATTTCCCTCTCCCTATTCCAAGAAGATTTCCTGCTATCTTTGAATATCTAAATTCATATAGTACATATTTGCGTATTTATTTTTACATTTTTCCCTATGTATTTTATTTTTCAATTAATTACAGAATGTCTTTAAACAAACTCTTGAAAGAGCGACATCGCTGCTAAAGTCGAAGTGTTATAGGGCGAAGCGCGGCCTCCTCACGGCATTTTAAATCTGTAATATCTCCGAAAATGTTCACTTAAATTACATGCTGTAAACGGCCATATTGATCTATATTAAATCAACTATTTATTTAAGGTAGGTACTTAATTGGATAACGATTAATGCTGTATTGTATAAAAATTGCTTCAAAAATAAGGCATTATTTTTCGTAAAAGTAAATGACAAAAAATGCTATAGTGGGTTATCCATAAGAGATAGACATATACGGTGTACAAATACTTAGTACATTATTTTGATTAATCTCGTACGGTTTAGCCTGCGTTTGCAATGTAAGCGGAAAAAATGTAATTATTTACAGAAACCTCGAAAATTACAGTATTTCTTTACACCGTATTGAATGTTATTATACGTACAAACCTTCCTCTGGATTCACTCTATCTATTAAAAAAAACCGCATCAAAATCTGTTGCGTAGTTTTAAAGTTTTATGCGTACATAGGGAAATATGGACTTTGTTTTATAATATGTAGTGATAACTGTTACCTACTTAGTTTCTACTGGTTCTATATAGTCCCATAATATATGTTTTAAATATAATTACAGATTCAATATCCGTCCAAAACAATATGTTTTACGGGATTATAAAAAATATTTTTGTGACACTGGCAGAGTGATTTGCGCCCAATTCGCGCAGTACAGGCCATAAAGCAAGATAATAATAATAATAGAATATATTATAATATCAAAACTTTCCTTCCGTGTCTGTGTATGCGATGAACTCGAAAACTAATGAGCTGATTTTCGTGCAGTGTTCTCCAATGGACAGAATAATGGCGAAGGAAGGTATAATTTATTAAGGTTTTTTGTAAATTGGGCAAAATATGACGATAAATGTCGGAAAAGTAAAGCCGCCTGGGAGCTTAAATTGAAAACGCTGCAAAAGTCCTTTAAAATAGAAAACTAATTTACTCGGTTGACATTTAAAAATCATCATACACGTTTCGTGAAGTAAAACATGGACAAAATAAACAATAATAACCTACATAACCCTTGTCAATGTCTGGAATATGTCGCAGCTGCCAACCCGCAGCAGCATTCGGTACGGCGCAATCTACTGCCTAGCGGGAGCACCGCGCCGACAGCGAGCCACCGCACAGCACCGAAAACGGCCGCTCCGTCAGCTGACTCTACGAGGCCAGGACGTAGAGTGGAAGACCACAGTGAGGTTTTTGGGGTGTCAGTTAGATCGCAGCCTGCGCATGGTCGATCGTGCCGCGGGCCAAGCTGCTGCAGGTCTGCCAGGTCCCAGCTCCACACGCTGTTCACATCCCAATTACATATCAAGACGGTCATCACGGTGCCTGCGTCCGCTCGCGCTCGACGTACGCGGCACCCGCCTGGTACGCGCTATGTCCGGCGTACCAGAGGCGAAGACTGCAAGTCCAGCAGAACCGCTGCCTGCGACGATCATAGGAGCCCCGAGGTATGTGCGGAACGACGTCGTGCAACGGGATACCAGAACGCCGACCGTGGAGGAGTTCGTTCGTCGCCTTGCGCGCCGGATGTTCGCGCGCGCGGACAACAGCGCGCACGTACACCTCCACGGCATCGCGCCACTCCGCGCACGACCACCCGAGGGACGTTCCCTGCCTCGCGAGCTCCTGCGGTCACCGTCTCCGCGGCCCGATGCGGATGACGACGGCGACGACGACGCGACGGGCGAGAGGGCGAAAACACCGGACGAGACAGCACTACCGATAACGACACCACCACCGGACTCGACAATTCCTGACGATGACTACGAGGTCTGGGGGCTACCATTCCCAGACCTCCCCACCGAATCAGACATCCCCTAGGTCACCTAGGTGACCTGGGCTCACGGCCCGGATACCGACAACCCTTAGGTCACCTAGGTGACCTCGGCCTACGGCCTGAAGGTAGTCCGGGCTGAATGCCTGCGAGGAAATGTCCGGGCAGAGAGGTATGCCTCGAGGCCCGTACCCCGCCTACCCCCACCCGGGGAGTGAGCGAGGTGACCCTGCTGCTACCACACAGTATTGGCATCGCTATATTTTATTCAACGTTGAAATCCTTTTTTTTTAATTTATTTGTTTCTCTCTTTAACGTTCATACATATTCTTAATATAGAGGAAATAGAAATTATCCCTAAAAAGGATCTCTTTCAGTCGACCTTTGAGTAACAGAAGGAAAAAAGACAAGAAGTGAAACACGGGTAATATAGAAAAAGTTTGTTGTATGTTGTTAAACCTTTGGTCGATATTTAATTATCAATAGTTAAGCTCCACCTAATTTCTTTTTTCTTCTTACTTCTTCCCAAAACAGGTTTTTTGACAGATTGCTGTTTCCGCGCGTACGTTGCGGTTCGCGCGAAGCGAGCGCTGTCAGACGGCAGGAGGGGGCGGGACGGGGTGGCAGGGATAATGATGGCGGGTGACCGCCGCTGACCGATCGAATCTGATCCTTGACACTCGAGATCGGATACTTTGTTTGATCAATTGGACTGAATAATTTCATATGCGATGCATTGAAAAAAGTCAGTAATTCCAACTAATACTTATGTAAGGATGCAGTCACACGCGGTGCGGTTCGCTCGAAGTCCTCTCGACTCGAGAAAACCAATGAAAGTCAGTGTGAGTAATACTGTTTATTGCGGACCGCAGCGACGATATATAAAAATACAAGGTATATAAAAATTATATATATCGCTATACAAAATTGTATACAGCTAGGACGATGTCGACCGGCCTCCGAGGGACCCGTCTTGGAGCTCGAAAAACGATATTTCAACAGGATCCGACACTGTAGCGCCCCGCGGCCCCGTCCCCCGCGTGTCGTCTCGTTCGAAGCGAGGATTTTAATATTTATAGATTTTTTAATAGATAAAGTTGGTTTTTTCATCTCGCATTACTACGTATTGAAGTGCATCGCAGCTTCAGGTCACGCTCGGCGCAAACGTGCATCGTCATCGTCATGGGATATAATTTAAGCTCGGTCGGACGCCGGGAAGCGGGTCAAATTTTACTTGCAAGATTACACCTTCACATACATTGTTAGTTGAATAGCAGCTTTTAAAAAAACAAAAGTAATAATAATTTTTTTGCTGTAATCCGTGATAAAATGTGTATTATCTTATACGATCTTTGCACTATGGATCTCCGCAAAGTAACGCCTAATTCTATAAGCTTTTAAAAGGAAAAGAATACAATGAAAAGCCCATGATCTTTCTCGTTAAAAAACAGCGTGCCGTCGGCCGGTAAGCTTACGAACTGATAACTTACAAATTTTATACATAGATAATTTATGGAAGCGAGCGTCGCTTTGCGGAGATCCATAATACGAAAGTTCGTGCGTGCGTTACAGAAGTTCGTGCGTGTGGTATTACGTATGAAAACAGGCAGCCTCACTCTACATCTAGCGATATATTTTTAATTACTTAATCGCAGACTTTAGCAACATTAATTCATTATAATTTTTGTTTTATGTATAGAAGCAAATCAAACGTAACACATTTTAATTTCTTCATTTGGAGATGCAGTTCGTCCGCACTCCGTTGGATCTCCAGGTTCCGTACTCGTGTCTCTGGTCGCGCGAACGGGGGGCGGGGGGCGGGGCCGGCTCGGCTCGCGTCCGTGCGGACCGCGCGCCCGCCTTTACGATACAACCGGGGATTCTAGCGAGAGCGTTCCGACATTTACGCTCTCCCTGTCAAATCTTCGTACATCAGTCTGACGTTAATATAAAAAAGTTATATAAATACAAGACAATCTATAAAGATTCAATCGTAAAATACGAAACTTCATCAACAGCGGCGCTAGGAGAGGCCGGCCCGACTCGCGTCAGGTCGAATCCCGAATCCCTCCGACGCGAATACGATCTCTCGTCTAAAGTATCTTAATATAAAATGTAAAATATAAAAAGTCATAGTTCGTTCGTTGCGGCGCTCCGCTCAGACGGCGTCGGGCGCTGCGGGCGCGGGCTGTGCGGGCGGTGCGGGCGCGGGCGGGCCGCGGGCCGGCGCCGGGTGCGGCGTGGGCCGGCGGAGCAGCGCGGGCTTGGCGGCCAGCGCGGGCTTGAGCGAGCCGCCGGTGAGCGTGAGCTCGGCGAACTTGGCGGCCACCCGCAGCGTGTTGCGCGCCGGCACCGGACTGCCGCCCGGCGCCGCGCGCTTGCGCAGCGTGTCGCGGTTGTGCGCGAACGTGTCGGCGGCCAGCGCGGCGGCCGGCTCGGGCTCGGGCCGCGCGGGCAGGTCCAGCACCAGGTCGGGCGTGCTCTCCGCCAGCCGGCTGCAACGCGCACTAGCGTTACCGCGCCTCCACCCGCCCTCCACTAGAGCGATGCGTCCGCCGACGAGCATCGATCGAGCCGACCCCGTCACGGGCGGCTCCGGGCGGCTCCGGGCGGCTCCGGGCGCGGCTTCGGGCCGGCTCGATATCGAACTCGGTGAAAACCCATCAAATTCGTGCTTATTACGTGTCAATATAAATTATGACAGACGAAATTCACAGAAGCTTCAAATTTAAAATAGTCAATTGAAAAGCTAAAATTATAATTCGAGTCGCCGCGGCCGCAGAGTTTCGGACGGAGCTCCCGGTGATCTACTCGTTATCTTCCGGTCTCGAGCCGTCATCTTAAATTGCTTATTTTAATTTTATTACAAACGAAAAACACGTCATAGCGATCGATCGTTAACGTGAAGCGTCCCCTTTGCGGAACTCTATAAAATAAGTTCGGTACGCGTTCGAGTCGGTCGTTGTGTTTCACTTTAATTGAAATGCGGTAGCGCATACTGTACGGTCCGACGGCATCCCGTCGCACTCCGCCCCCGGCCCGCGCTCCTGCGGCGGCCGCGTACCGACGTATTTTAAATTTTATTCAGTACATATAACAGTCACGGACCAGGCGTCGCGGCGGCGCGCGTCGGCCGCCTCGTCGTCCGCAGTGCGGTCTGCGGTGCGGTCCGCGTCGCGCGCCGGCTCCGCGCTGCGGTCCGCGTCGCCGTCACCGACCGCGTCTGCGCAGACACGAGCGGTACATTAATCTGCAACATCACTGCTCGATCGACGCGCCCGCCGGCCCGCGGCCGAGTGTCGCGGACGTTTAACGGAATAACAAGTTACATTTCGAGAACTATATGTTTTATTTTATTTATTTTTATTTTTTATTTATTTATTTAGGATTATCAACAGGTGTTACATATCTTACTAGCTACAAAAAGTAAAAATACAAGCTTAAATTTATAGAATAATTATGTAACCCTACTTACAGATAATCACAGCATGCATAAGAGATTAATTTAATTAAAAGTAATGTATAAAAACATAGCCTAACAGCGATTTTAAATATCTAGATGAGATTATTATATTGTTTAAAAAAATATTGTTTCAATTTGGTTTTAAATGTGATGAGTGAATCACTAAAAATATCGATATCGACCTTCTTACTTAATATATTATAAGTTTTCACCATTCTATTGATTGGTGCCGAGATTCCTAAGTTCGTTCTACAAAAATGTGCTTTAAATAAATAATAATTTTTAAATCTAGTTGAAGGTTTAGGTACTACTAAATTAACTTTTCCTAATAGTTCCGGCGAGTCCAAAGAACCACGCATGAGTTTATACAGAGAGCATAGGTCCAGGAGTTTTCTACGATCAGATAATGAGAGCAATTTATAATGACATAGTTTATAATAATAAGAATATTTATTAGGTAGTCTGTCACAAAAGCTCAGATGATTCACAAATCTTTTTTGAATTCTTTCTATTCTATTAGAATGAACTTTGTAAAGTGGATTCCAGGCAACTGAACTATATTCTAATATGCTTCTTGTCAAAGCATTAAATAGTAGAATTTTTGTGTCAGATTTACGAAAATTCGTTGTACTACGCTTAATAAATCCAGTAAGTTTAGAGGCTTTTTTACAAATATGTTCAATATGAGGAATAAAACTTAATTTATTATCTATAGTTACACCTAAATCTCTTATGGAATGTAAAGTTTCTATGCCAATACCATTAATTTTATAAGTAAAAGAAATTGGGTTAACCTTTCTATGGAACGACACACAGTAACATTTAAGGTAGTTAAGTATCATATTATTTGATTCACACCATTTACATAGTCTATACAAATCATCCTGTAGTAAAATTGAATCATTAATTCCATCAATAGCTCGAAACGCTTTCAAATCATCCGCGTATAACAACACTTCAGAATTAATAAAACAAAATACAATATCATTGATGAAGATGTTAAAAAGAACCGGTCCCAAAATTGATCCTTGAGGTATTCCTGATTTGGCAGAGTACTTAGTTGACGATTCAAAACCTCCTAGTACAACTGTCATTTTTCTGTTTTGTAAATATGAGCCTACCCAACTGAGCAAGGTGCCACCAAAACCATAAGCTCTTAGTTTTAAAATTAAAATGTTACGATCAACCAAGTCAAATGCCTCAGAGAAATCCGAGTAGAGCCCGTCAACCTGAACATTTCTATCAAGAAAATAAGATAGGCTATTCACATAAGTTGTCAAGTTACTTGAGGTCGACCTGTATTTGTAAAAGCCATGCTGTTTAGAGGTAAGTATAGTTTTCATGTGCCAATTAATGTACGGACATAATAATGACTCCAAAATTTTAGGAAATACCGACAGCTTCGATATGGGCCGATACTTAGTAACTTAGTAATATGAATGAAAGTAGAACGTAGCTCGTGACGTACCATCGTCATCGTCGTCTTCGTCGTCGTCGTCGTCGTCGTCGTCGTACAGCGAGTCATCGCGAGCGAGGTCGTCGTCGGGCGCGTCGCCGACCGGCGCGTCGGCCGCGTCCGCCGCGCTGCAGCGAGACGGGCGCGCGGTCAGCGGCGGCCGCGACCGTCGGGGCCGACGGGCGCTCGGGGCCGCCGCCGCGGATCGTCCCGAACGGACGATTCGAAACGCACCGCACGATGGTTAAACTTTAGCTCGCTATTATTATAGGACCGATTACCGCAGCGGGTCGGGCGCGTCGGGCGCGTCGCACGCGTCGGTCGCGGCGGCGGGCGGCGCGAAGTCGGCGCGGCGGTACAGCGCGTGCGGCGCCACGTCCTGCGGGAACACCTCCAGGTGGTGCACGATGGCGCGCTTGACGAGCTCGTTGCCCAGGTTCTGCGCGGCGACCTGCGCGCCGCCCTCGCCGCGCGCCGCCAGCAGCGTGGGCCCGAGGCAGATGGCCAGGTTCCAGGCGTCCATCATGGTGCGCGGCGCGTGCTCGGCCAGGTGCGCCAGGAACGCGAACAGGTACCGCAGCAGGACCGTCTCCCGCGGCGGCAGCGTCGCGAGCGCCTCGCGCAGCCGCCGCACGCCGTCCGCGTCGTCGGGCAGCGCCGCCACGCGCAGCAGCCGCTCCTGCAGCGGCGGCGGCAGCGGCGGCGGGCGCAGCTCGCGCAGGTACAGCTTGAGCAGGCCGCACACCGAGTTGATGTCGCTGGCGTCGCGCACGTCGGCCAGCGGGTCCTCGCCGCGCTCGAAGGCGGCCCGCAGCGCCTGCATCTCGACCTGCGAGCCCGACACGCGGAACAGGCCCTGGTGCGCCAGGCCGTAGGTGGCGACGACGCGCACGCACGACGTCAGCACGGCCGGCAGCCCGTCCGCCAGCGGCGCCGCGAACAGCCCGCGGCGGCGCGCGGCGCGGCGCGGCGGCGACGGCGGGCAGCGCGGCGCCGCGCCCAGCAGCCGCTCGCGCGCCGCCGCCGCCCGGCTCTCGAGCCGCGCCAGCCGCCCCGAGCACGACACGTAGCACCGGAACTTCTGCAACGGGCCCCGGGGACTGCTACCTGGAGGGCCGGCCGACCCGCCGGACCGATACCGATAGAATTCGGCACGTCTACCTCCAGTACGCCGAGGTAACGTATAGGCTATAGAAATTCTGTCAGCTCTACGGGAATCGAATCGACGACGAGGAGCGGCATCCACTATCGGCATGTAGCGCGACAGCAGTCCCCGCGAACGAAGTTGCGGGTGAAACCTAGCGTTTTGTAAATATACGAACGCCACGCGTGTGCTACCGGCCGCGACGAGTCTCGCCGTCGCGAGGACGCGGCGCGACGAAAATTTACGTGCCCCTAACGTTTCTCGAGAAGGCTTCGTTTACAAAAGGTTTTCGGAACGCGATTCCTCCTCTCTACTAGCTTCGGGCCCCTCGCGACGCGTATCGTTCTAGGAGCCCGCCTACCGTTTTGTAGATAGGATACCCGAACGTTCGATGACTTCGAGGTGAATCTTCAGTACGGCCGCGGCGTCCCCGTCCGACGACTTCTCGACCCGGGCGAAGTCGTCGACGGAGGACGACGAGAGAAAGATTTTTTATCTATCACTAGAGCCCGATCTGTCGGATAGGAGATCGGCGGAAATTCTTCGAGGACGCGAAGACTCGAAGGAGGGACGCCGGCCGCTCGCCGGACTCACCGCCAGGTAGTAGTCCTCCTGGTCGCGGCGCGGCGCGTCGTCGTCGGGCGCGGGCGCGGGCTGCGGGCGCCACGCGGCGTCCGGGCCCTCCATCTGGCGCACGAGCTCCGCCTCCGCCGCGTCCAGCGTCTTGGCGGCCTCGCGGCACTCGGCCCGCAGCGCGCGCGCGCTCGCCTCCAGCTGCGCGAGGCGCTGGCGCAGCTCGCGGCCCGCCGCCTCGGCCGCGGCGTCCGCGTCCTCCGCCGCGCCGCCCAGCAGCTCGCGCATGGCGCGGTCCTGCGCGGCGGGCGGCTCGCCCTGCGCGGGCAGCGCGCGCGGCGCCGCGAACGCCGCGGGGTGCTGCGCCACCAGCCGGCGCCGGTCGGCCAGCGCGTCCAGCGAGTCGGCGGCGGCCAGCAGCGCGGCGGCGGCGGCGCGCCCGGCGTCGGCCCGCGCGCCCTCGGCCGCGGCCGCCGTGCGCACGGCGCGCCCCACCACCGCCTCGTAGCCCACCTCGGTGCACTGCGACACGCGGCCCGCGTCACGCCGGAGCCCGGCCCGTACCGGCCCCCCGCCCCGGCCCGGCCGCCGCTCACCAGCATGATGTCGGCGATGTCGTCCAGGTAGTACCGCTGCAGCGTCGCGTTGGCCGCCTCCAGGCTCAGCACGTAGTCGGCCCGCACCCGCAGCGCCTTGGCCCGCGCCTCGGCGTGCCGCGCGCGCCGCTGGAACCGGACCCGGCCCGACTTTACGTTGAGAGCGAACGGCGGCAGCCTCGGCGCGAGGGGCGCGAGGTGGAATGCGGCTACCTATTATTTTTGTCCCTCGGCCCGTATCGATATTATAAGCTCGATGCAATATTACCTATATATTATTTTCCATTAGCCATTCGTGAACGAAAAGTAATTTCTTTTACCTTAAAAATAAACATGTGACGATAGTGAAAATTTTCAACTGAATTAACCTTTACCATATTTTGCTAACAGCCGCAACACTACGCTCGCACTATTAGACACGTGCACGCGCACGCGCACGCTAACGTTACACTATCGTTTTCTTTTTATTTAATACTAGCGGCATAAAAGAAAGTGGTATTTAGTTACACTATTTATAAGAACGGATGAACCAATTTAGCTGAAAATTGGTGGAGACGATATTTAAAACCGGGAGACGGATATAGTTATACTACTACTACTACTTTTTATCCCGTTCGACCGCGTTTCCGTCAAGTCACTGTAAAACGTGGTATAACAAAAAGACTATGACTTCACTATAATTGCGCGCTTCACCCTGTACCATTTCGAATTTAGCTGCGATCGGACGGGTTTGTTTTTAATATGGCCAACTATATGTCGCTCTTTCAAGAGTAACTTCTAAAGAAAACATGTTTGTATTGTATAATGACAAAAAAGCCGTTAATGTTGTATATAACGACATTCTGTAATTAATTATAAAAATAAAATACATAGGGAAAAATGTAAAATTAAATAAGTAAAAATGTATATGAATCTACATATTCCAAAGATAGCAGTAAATCTTCATGGTATATGGGAGAAAGGAATTGTTTTACTCCAAATTTAACGCGTGCAGGTCAGGAGCAGCAATTAATAAATTAAACTACTTGATAGATAGATTGTTTTTTTTTTTTGATAATTTACGCAACGATGCTCGGCAAATTGACTGGTCGATTGTTGAAACTAATAACTCTGTCGATCAAAAAGTGAATATTTTCAACTCCTTACTCACACAACTCTTTGACCTACATGCACCGACAAAATTTGACCAAAATTGTATGTATCTACGTATATATTTATGTTTATGTATGTATTCGTATCTATATCTAAATTAATATTCATTATTCTTTGTATATACACACACCACCTACTATATATCTGTAACTTTGTCTTTCAACCTGGTCGGCTGGAAGAAATCGCTATTTAGCGATAAGTCCGCCAGATTGTAG
Organism: Morpho helenor; assembly: GCA_029227775.1. Lineage (NCBI taxonomy): Eukaryota > Metazoa > Arthropoda > Insecta > Lepidoptera > Nymphalidae > Morpho > Morpho helenor. The sequence goes on along the minus strand of JARGCU010000037.1, from coordinate 16,011,483 downwards.
CACTACTTTTTTAATATGTATTATTATTATTTTTAGTTTTTACTGTTTTTAATATGGTGTTCAATAAAGGTGTTCATTCATTCATTCATCCACTCATTCGTAGATTTTAATCATTTTTTTCGGTGAGAGGGCGGCGGGCGGCGCTCACCTTCTCCAGCTCCTTGTCGAGCGCCTTGACCTTCTTGTGGCGCGGCGGGTCCGCGGATAGCAGCGCGGCGCGGGCCGCGTGCGCGCTGCGCAGCTTGAGCGCGGCGGCGCGCCACTCGGCCGAGCTTGCCGCGTGCGCCTTGCCGCCCGCGGCCGCCTCCGCCAGCGCGGCGCCCAGCTCCTCGTGCCGCTCCGCCACTGCCGACCGACCGGCGGACCGTCACGGGGGCTCGGCGGGCTCGGTCGGCAGTGTTGCCGTCACCCGCCGCCCGCCGCCACTCACCGATGTCGCGGCACTTCTTGTGCAGCCGCAGCACGTCGTCGGCGGCGCGCTGCAGCCGCGCGGCCAGCGGCCCGCCGTACAGCTCGGCCAGCGCGGCGTGGTCGCGGGCCAGCGCGCGCGTGCCGTCGAGCGCGGCCTGCCAGCAGGCGAAGGCGCCCGCCAGCGGCCACTGCTCGCGGCGGTGCTTCTGGTCCTTGTGCCGCTGCTGCGCCGCGCGCGCCAGCTTGTCCAGCGCGCGCGCGTACTCTTGCTCGAGGTCGGCGCGGCGGCGGCAGTAGTCGTGCAGCTCGCCCGCCACGCCGGCCGCGGCCTCCGCGCGCGCCTCCAGCACCCGCGTCTGCTCCGACAGCTGCACGCGGATGTCTGCGGACGGAGCTCGTCTCGGGTCACTCCACTCGACTCCACCCCGCTCCGCTCCGGGAGGACGGCTCGAACCGTTTCCGGAGTTTCTTTCGGCTCGGATCGACCCCCTATATTGAATTATGTGAGCCGACAGAATTATTTATCAGAATTGCGCTCGTCATATTGTACGTGACGCGCGTGAACTTTGTCATGTAAAATATCAACATCGACAAAATCTAATAAAAATATTTATCGTCACTGAGATGCGCCACTATAGAACTTCTTCCGTACCGATGCGAGCAGCGACTGTACGTTTTGATAACGTACTCAATCCGCAAAGTTCCTCGAGGCTCGAGTGTGGGTGCGATCAGTGTGTGTGTGTTTGTTTGTTTATACATGATAAATCTATATTAAGTTAGGTTGTAATATGCATTTTTATAATATTTATATAATCTCGAACACAGTAATATGCTGCATTCAATAATCTAGCACAGGCGAACACCTAAACCAATGGATGATATTCTGTGCCGAGTCGCAAAACAGTGAAACAATTCCCCTGCGCGCGACGTGCGGACTGTTCCCTACCAATAGATACGAGTATCTAAGCAGTAGTTTTTGAATCGTTAAAAAAATAAAATGTAGTAATTTCATATCTGAACATAGTTATAATCGTACAATCGAACTAGCTCGACTACACGGCGGCAAACTTGCGTCCGGAGCGCATCCGGTGGCGCCGGTAGTGGCGCGACGGTACGATTTGACCTAGGTCAGTTTTGTTTTGATTTCTGCGTATGATATAAAGAAGTGTAAGCAGAGGGACCGGTTTCGTGCAGGCCGCTCCCTTCGCGGGATACGACAGTTTCATCGGACGACACTCTCGAGTCGCTTCCGACCGGCAGGATTTCCGAATAGCAAAAAAAAAAATCATCCCCTGAAACACGCTCGGGAAACGCACGACGCGCTACGACGGTCGAGATAGCATCGGCAGCCCGATGCGGTGCTGCGATCACATTCGGGACGAGCGCAACCCTCCGAGTGGCGGGCAGCGGGCAGGCAGCGGGCACGCACCGGGGAAGGCGGGCGCCGCGGCGGGCGGGCCGGCGGGCGCGCGCGGCTGCACGATGCACTGGAACATGGCCGACTGAGCGCTCGGCGCAGCCTCCGGCCGGCGCGCGCACGTCCCTCCCGCCGCCGCCCGCGGTGGCTGTCGCGGTTCGAACGCCTGATCGGTTCTGATGTCGCTTTTAATAAATTTCAAAGCGAAGAGAGCGGTGACGACGGTCGGGGCGGGGGCGGTCGAGCGAGCGCCGCGCCTCACCCTTACGTGATTCCCGAGTCCTCGCTAGGGTCGTCCGGTTACGAAGTACCCCTCGGCGCGCGGCGCGCCACTACTCGGCCGGTGGGCAGTGGCCGAGGCGGCCGTCGACTATGTCGGTTCACCTGCTGTCGCGACGCGTGGTGCGGGTCGCTCCCGACCCAGGAATTTTCTAGGGACGTACGAGTTTCCTTACAATTTTTCCCTCCACCACAGAGCACGTGAAATCGTCATCTCGCTCGCCATTCGTAGCTTCAGGGTCGCAGCAGTCCGCGCCGCCCCGGGCCCCGCCGCGGTCCAATCTCATGACATTTTTATCATAGCAGATGTACTTAACCATCCCCGCGATGAGCGGGTTTGGATGCACCTTAGCTTTTTCAAAGTATCTCTTAGAGAGACTTTTGAATAACTGTGCTATGGAGGGAAGACCTAAATCTCTATGTAGGTCGACGTTACGCACGAACCAGGGACAGGACCGACCAACTCACAATAGCATTTTTTTGTCATTCACTTTTTACGAAAAATAATGCCTTATTTTAGCATTAATCCAATTAAGTACCTTAAATACATTGTTCATTTAATATCGATCAATACTTCATATTGAATGTTATTATACATATACCTTCCTCTTCGATCACTCTATCTATTAAAAAAACCGCATCAAAATCTGTTGCGTAGTTTTAAAGATTCAAGCATACATAGGGATATAGGCACATAGAAGACAGAGAAAGCGACTTCGTTTTATACTATGTAGTGATATCGGTGTGTTTCAATAGAACCGAATTTCATCAATATAGCTTCAGTGGATTTGCCGCGAAAGCGCTACGGCAGAAAGACGGACCTTCGCATTCATAATATTAGCGTGGATTCCTAACAACGCCGCCACTGCCTTTCAAAGCTTACGGTGGTCGGGTGCCGCGGAGGGCGCCGACTGGCGGGAGCCGCGGTCGGCTGCGAGCGACTGCGAAATACAATTTCCGTTCGTGTCGTCCTATCGGATCCTTACATAGTTTCGTGCACCTGACGTTCTATTATTCCCTCTCCACGGTCTCTACGGCTAATGTTACATTTCCACTCAGTACCCGAGGTTATAGATCTATTGAATTTCGATCATTCGGTCGGCTCGGCTCGCGGCGGGCGCGCCGCTGACTCAGCGGAGCCTCTCCCCTTGCCGCCGCCCCTGCGGCCGGATCGTTCGCGTGCGTCCGAGCTATGTTTTATTCAACGCCTTCCTTCCACGAACGCCCTAACTGTTTGGTATTCTCGTACCGCGCCGCCGCGATCGCACGTCTCGCCTCCGCCGGCGCTGCGGAAGGGCTTCCGACGATCTCTGAAGCATCGATCTTTGTTCGATGACTGACTGTGATTGAGCGATCGGTGTCGCTCGGCCGCCGCGCCCCTGCGGCCCGACCGCACGCACGACTCTGCACCGCTGCGGCGCGGCCGCACGAGCACACTTTTTCTATCTAATATCTCGGATATTAGATAGAAAAAGAAATCGGACACCTCAATTCAGGTGCCGATCGAGAAATAGACAGTTCATTCCGATATATGCATATCGTGTATTTGTTATACTTGTGATATGAAACCGCGTCGAGTATAATAATAATATTTTATAATAAACAACGATATTTCTCCTTTATTCTTATTCAATAAATAAAATGCAATTTTCCCGAAGTCAACTCATTTACTCTTTCGCAACAACTCAACGAATGACACATAAAAATATGACAGCCACAATGCTTTTTCATATTAATCGCCAACTCTATGGAGGAGGTTGTATTAAAAACATGTTGTAACAATTTATTTATTTCAGACCGTCCACAATTACGCGAGATCCCTAAGCATCGGTAACAATTGTTCTTATAAGCTACGTTAGTAAAACTTCAAAAAAAACTTGTTTTAAATATTTGCCCCTCGTAACCGGAGGCCGCGGTGCGCGTACGTGAGTCCGTATCCAGTGCCTCAATGTGGGACAATCCGGTTCATCGCTGACGACCCTCGGCCTGATGTTGGAGCTCTCGCGTGCTCTGCGCGACGGCGATGCGGCAATTCGTTTGCGCCTGAGAGAAAAGTCATTAGTATGCGCGCGCAAACATCGCAGACGCGCCGCAGCAGCGCGGTAGCCCGACATCGCTCCGAGCGTCACGGGCGCTCTGCGTGCAGCCCGCACGACGGCCCACACGACGGCCCACAGACCGCACGTGTGAAGTGTTCGGCAAAAGGACTAGAACAGTGTAATTTTTACACTTACATTACTTGCGAGCCAGCATATTACATCGGACGGACGGATAATTTTGGTCTAAAACCAAATTGTGCATCATGGACGCGGAGATCATTATTGAACTGTCGCTCCAACATACAGTCAACACCTGTGCTTTAATGGTGGCCGATCAGATCGGTCGATAGAGTAGCCTCAGGAAGGTAGGAAGACAGATCGGTAGGAACTACCGACGTCATCATCAGCTAGGCCGGTAGATAAGAGTAGAGAGAGAGAAAATAAAGAAATAGGCATCCCGCACGCTTCTTCTTCTTCACACCTTCACGATATATCTACAGTATTGCAATATTTGTGTGCAAAAAATTTGCTTATATAGTAAAAATAGTGGTAGACGAGACCGACATCTCTAGAATTTCGAAAATAAGATTTGCTCTTCTACACGAGTTTATAAAACATCTGAAAACCGTACCTATAGCGAGCATACTATACGATATCAGGAATATCTTAGATAGATCTTATCTTAAGATATTCCTGCTGCAGTAAGGTTCGCAACAGTCTGCAACGATCGACAAGTGATCGTATCGAATAGTATTATCGCTTCTTAATAAGAGTATTAAGAACGTTTGAACCGTTCACCGAGTTTGAAGCCCGCTTACCTCAGTAGCAATTAACTTTCGAATCGGTGGTAACTTCTTCAATAACATTTTATCGATACACTCTACTCGGAAAAGGTATATTACGAAATTGAAGTAACGGCCCCTACGACCGGGACGGTTCCCTAACTCGATACTATTTATAGCACCGCGAGTGCACTCACACCGCAGGGCGCACTCCGCACTCCGCACGCGGCACGCGCCACTCCGGCGTCGGCCCGCCGTCGGCACGCACGCGGCACGCTCGGCGCCGGCACACTGCAGATGCAGAACTTCGATACCCATATCGGTCATCGCTCACGAAGGCCGCTCTGCGGTCTGTGGCATAGTATCTGATAGTGTCGATCGCCGAGCACGAGCGGTCGTGAACGCGTCAGATACCTCTGATCGCGGACCCCGAAAAGCTTATAATATTAAGAATGTAAAATCTCATAAAGTCATTTGTAAACGTTTACCCGCCAGCCGCTCGCTATATATAGCCGCGGCGGCGCCGGCTGCCGAGTCATCGGGCCGACGCGGCGCGCACGAAGGCGGCGGCTAGCTTTGGACCGACTCAAAAGAAAAGTTAAAAGGGGAGGATTTTAATTCGGCTGTACCTTTTTTTATGAAGTACAGTAGTCATATCGTCTCATTTGAAAAATTATGCAAAATTGTGCTCCGTGGAGACTTCGTGTATGTTTTAGACTCCGGCCGCCGGCGTCCCATCTACGAGTATTCCTACGTTCGAGCCGCGCCGAGCGACCTCGCCCCGAGCACGGCCGACTGCCGAGCGGTGTCACGGCGTAGCGACTTGAGTTTGAATCGAATCGAGGAGATGAAACGTACTCGCTCAGTTAAGACAATTCGACCGATCCTCATCGTGTAATGACAGCACATACTGAGGGTTTCCGACTCTGAGTGTCGATCCGCCGACCGCACCGAGTACGCGTGCTTCGCGGGACGCTGCGGTCGATATCGCACTAACGAGGAAAACAACTGTCTGTGATTGATTAGCTTTAAATAAGTGACGGTCGTGGCGCACCCACCGGGAAGGTCGGCGACCGCCGCGTGATCGGGCTCGCTACGGTGCAAAGGAAGCGCAATAAGCAGCGTCACGGCGCGCGGAGTGCGGCCCGTCGCGGGCGCCGCGGACGCACGGCGTACGTTCGGTATCCGCGAGGGCGGTCGCCGACGGTCCTGACGGGCCGGGACGGAACGGGACGTTCGTCGTATGGCTCGGATGATGAGTTCTATGGTTCGTTACCGAAAAATATTCCTTATATTCCGATTCTCAAAATATTGCAAATCTTATCTCGATGTGTTTTTTTAAACTGCAATCTATAACGATTGACGGTACGTACCGAACGAACCGATATGTCTGTGACGTATCCACTATGAAATCATCGACAGACACCAGCTTCACAGTCGGTACACGTTTGCAACATATCAACACCAATTACATCCATCGTAGTCTACCGCGAACCGTTCGGGGAGGCGCGAGCGGCTAGCTGGCGGAGCCGCTCGGATACAGCAGTCGCCGCTGCCAATGCGTGCCATCGAATTTACTAGCGAGCGGTAAACATCGACGGGGGCCCAGTATTTAGCGCGCCCCGAAAGCCAGCGGCCTAGCGCGGCGACCGGAGCTCGGCCGCCGCGGTGCGCCTCGCCCCTCCCCGCGCCCGGCCGGAGCCCACGCTCGGCTGACGGCGCATCATTTATTCATTACCACGAAGGAAACGCTCTCCGCGGCGGAAACATTAATTTACCGCGCCGACCGTCCGTCGGGGAGTGCGTGTGAGACGCGTGTTAAGCGTCGCGACCTATTCCGTCGAGAAGGCCGCAGCCGCTCCCGGCACTCGCGACGCAGTCGGATCCTCGCGATAGAGGACACGCGATATTGGAAAGCGAAGAATCTACACTGTCGATCTCTGACGATTAGTGTTACCCATTTGATTCAAATAAAACATCTCAATTCATCCGCGCGTCACGCACGGTCCTTCAAAGTAAAATATAAAAGCTTAAGACTAAACACATTAAATATACCGCCCCATACCACGCAACAACCAAAGGCATTCGGTTCGGCGCGGTGCCGCAGTTGTATTACCATCACGAACGCAGTGCCGGTTTTCAGTCAAAACCTGTGAAGCCACGGTAGCGTATGCCACCTCCGAAATTAAAATAGTGAAAGTAACGACATTCGAAACTTAAGTATAAGTAATAAATTATGAAATTTTGGGTGCTCCGTTGTACTAACTGTATGAACTCTAAACTAGCAGACAACGTCTTGAAGTAACTCGGACGACTTAACAACAAAAGTTAAAAAATTCTGGCCAGGTTGATCTTTTGTGAAGTGACGTGGAGTTGTAAGTTTAATTTAAGGATAGCGATTTCTCGCAAGTCGAGATCTGAGGCAGCGGGTGTGGCAGGGGTGCGGCCGGGGGGCGCGGGCCGGGAGCGCTCTCGCCAGATGCGAACTATCAAACGGGAAGAGCGACGTCTGTTGGTGCGGCGGCGGCGGCGGCGGGCGGCGGCGGGGCGTTCGCATCGACCGCGATCGCTCGAGCTTCGAATTCGAAACCTTTGTCCGCACTCCGCGCCGGGCGCCCCGCGGCGACGCTTCACACGACTCGCTCCACTGAGCTACTGGATGCTTATTGCGATGGAAACTGTACTACTTTTAAAGGACTTATTTTTTTATTGAAAATTAAACCTTTTATATATCAATTTAATCACTGATCGAACCTGCTAAAGCTCGCCGTCACCCAGTACTCTGTCTCGGTTACGTCCTAAACTCGAGACGCATCCTTGGAGAACATATCGAGACACGATCCGGTACATTTGTTCGTGATCGCTACGCTCGTCTATTCTTTAACCACGATATGTCTACATTACATATGATTGTAACTATAACGAATCTCGCCGGTAGACCATCCAGCACGTGCCGTGGCCGCGTGCGACCCCGGGGGCCCAGTGCGAGCAGCACGGCGCTCCCCCGAGGAGGGCGGGAGCAGTCCTGCCCGATGCGGCGATGCCCGTGTCGCTCGGCGAACAGACCGGGCCTCGGTCTGAACAGACGAGCGACAGCATGCGACTGCTCTTTAACGATTGCGGGTTCGGTTCCCGCCTCATATACTACAGCGATTAGTAGCGCGAGTAACTCCTACTTAACTCTACTCTACTCAAGCTCACTTTGAAGCCGTATTTTACGATTTATTGCGTATTAACTTAAACAGGTGATTCATTTGTTGATGACCGAGGAATGTTTAAAATAAACAACATTAAGTATATATTATAAATATTTTAGGAGACAGCGCCAGGGCAGCCATAGGTCTATAGAATATTATAAAACTAAACACTGGTGGTGGTTATCTCTGCTCTAGTGTAGTGGGAGGGTATTGACCCGGACATGTCTCTGTGGCCATGACCTGGCACACCACTATCTGGCATGCACCCTTGTCCCAACTGGTTCATCACCAGAAGGACCCTTTGACCTACGTTAGTTTATTCTATTCCAGTCTCGCAATTGGGCATTCATACCATTGGACATCCAATGGTATAATTTAACTTAAGTTTTTACATATTATAGTGAAATTACATAGTTTCAATATTTATAAGTAAAATTAAATAGTCTGTTTATTCAACATTCAGCTTTTGCTTTCACAGCCATCATCAAAGTGACTGGCTTGTTATTATTGCTGTAGCTTAGCTTAGCTTAGCATTACATTTATTTTGTATTATTTGTACCACAAAATATACAATTTTAATGAAAAGTCTGATATTCATAAAAAGTATACTAATACTATTGAAGATTATGTAAACAATAATAACAACAAAAATAAATACTATTATCTTGCTGGATGTTCTCAGTAAGAGAATCTTTTCTGAATTCATGGACACTTACTCTTATATGGCTATATAAATATTTGTCCAAATACAGCCGGGCGGGTGCAAGTATCAATTAGCTTGTTACTCATGAAATACATTGGATGAGTAAAGAGCTGACTTGACTTATTTTTGGACATAGTCTCTACAACCAATGTAGGGTTGTTGTACAAGTGTCCTAGTTTATAACAAACAGGGGAATGTTATTTACTCTTAAAAAGTTATTTACAAATTATCTTTACAGGGTACTGGAGTTCCAACAGTAAATGTTTATCTAATGAAAAAAGAATTTCATGAAGATTACTGCTATTATCGTATTTTTTTTTCTCATATGAACCATTAAAATAAGGACGTATGCTTATTTCACTAATACATTATGCTCTGGATAATAACAAGTCGCGCGCAAATGAATGTTAAATACGTGTATTTCAACGATGTTGAAAAGGAAATGAAGCTTACTGTTGAAGGCGGCCAGTTTCCTCGTAGAGCCGAGACGCTTCATGGGCGTCCGAGGCTCCAGGTCCCGCTCGTCCGCGGCGGGCGCTTCGCCTAACGTCGGCGTCGTGGTTCCAGAAGCCGACATCTTAGTAGCCAGATTATATTTTCGATTGCTATTTTATTAACACCCTTTATTGGGTCAATATTGACATGACTTTTTTTGTAAAACAGAAATTCGTAGCACACGTTCGAATACGTCCGGTTCGACCAAAAATAACGACCCAATCATAGTAAATCACTTAATAACAACCGAGAAGCCGACGTTCCACTCGGACAAAAACATAACGTAACGCATAAACGACTTAAGAAATAACGTTTCTTGACACTTTTCTACAACTATTAACAAAAATTATAAAGCGCGCCGAATAAAGGAAACAAAGTTCTCGCACAATGCTCCGAAGCAGCCAGCGTCTAACAATACGGTTACAAAAGTGAATTTCAATGAAATATGAATGCGTTACCTCACAGAGTAGCTATCGTGTACAGCAGTACAGAATACAGATTACTATACATGAAGATCACAGACTACTTAGTGGAAAACATAATTTTTTTGTAATTTGTAGAAAACATTTACCACGAGAACTCTTAATCTGTTCACTGTATCAGAAAATTATTACTTATCGTTAACAAATATAATTTTCTGTTTTATTAAATAATATTATACATTTTTTACGACAAACTATGTTTTAGTGCGATATGGTGTAGGGATTTGACTTGTTTGATTACTAAATAATCGATTTTTCTCACTTCAAAATAAAACAATTAGTAAAAAAATAAACTAGAATTAAAAAGAAAATGATTTCCTTTTCTTTTTTTACAGAGAGTAATGAAAATATTATTTGTGTATAATCATATAAATTTAAATATTTTAATTACTTTTTGAATGTATTATGAATCTCCGTAAAGTAACGCCTAATTCTGTAAATTATAATAAATACTAATTTAAGGCCACTAGTCCTGAGAAAATAAGACCGAACTACACTGTACTATGCAAGACAGCACTGTTTGCAAAATTCGATTAAAAATGTGTAGTTAGCTACAATTTGAATCGGTTAATTATTAAACTACGCGAGGATGAGACCGAGGGATCCGTGGAAGAGACTCAAACGATAATCCGTAGTAGCGAGTTTATTAGACGGAGAGTCGCGGTCAGGCGTACAGACGCAGCGTGTGGTCGGCGCCGGCGGCCAGCAGCCACGGCTGCGCGGGGTGCCAGCGCAGCGACAGCACGCACAGCTCGCCGCGCCGCTCGGGGCCCGCCAGCTGCTTGAGCGGCACCAGCAGCGGGTTCTGCAGCAGGTCGCTGCAAGCAGAGCGGCGGTGACGGGGCCGCAGCGGGGCCGGGGCCGGAGCGTCCGGGGCGCGCACTCACTTGTAGACCATGCCGTGCGACACCACCAGGTAGGGGTCGTCGCCGGCCGACGCGAACAGCGGGTACCGGCGGTGGAAGGCCAGCGCGCGCACCGCGCCGCCGTGCAGCCGCAGCGTGCGGTAGGGCCGCGCCGACAGCTCCAGGTCGAACCTGCGCCCGAGACGAACCCAACGTCACACGACCGAACCGTCCGCAGATCGCGGGACGAGCGGGCGCACGCACCAGACCAGCTTGCGGTCGTAGGAGGCCACCAGCAGGTTGTCCCCGGCGGGGTGCACGGCCAGCGCGCTGATCCACTGCGCGCCCGTCTGCAGCTTGCGCACCAGCTCCTGCCGCACCAGGTCGTACACGCACACCACGCGCTGCGTCTGCGGACCGAGCGGACACCTGCAGCGCGCCGCGGGCCGCACCGCGCGGGGGGCGGCCGCGACTGCGACTGCTACTCACGGCCACCAGCAGCAGCGGCCGGTGCGGGTGGAACAGCGCGCACTGCACCAGCCCCTTGGAGCGGCGGAACGGCAGCTGGCTGCGGCGCCGCGACAGCTGGTGCACCACCACCGAGCGGGACGCCGCGTCCGCCAGCGTCGCGCACACGTAGTCCCCCTTGGCGTGCCACGCCACGTGGCTCACGGGCTTGAAGTGCGCCACGGCGAGCCGCACGCCGCGCGCCCACTGCGCCGCGTCCGCGGGCTCCCACCGCACGCAGGCCGCCGTGCGCTCGTCCACTGCGGGCGGGCCGACGGTCAGTCGGCGGCGGGCGGCGGCGGGCCGCGGTCGCGCCGCGCGCCGCCGGCCGCCGGTACTCACTGCGCGCGTCGTGCTGCGGCGGGCCCTCGGCCAGCAGGCCGTCCGTGCGCTCGGCCACGCGGTGCGCGCCCACCGCCGCGCCCGGGTTGACCAGCAGCAGCCGCCGGCCCAGCGCCACGGCCAGCAGGCTGAGCCCGCCGACCGGCGTCCACGCGACGCCCGCCGCCGCCTCGCCCAGCTCCACCGTGCGCAGGCAGCGCCCCGAGGCGATCTCCCACACTGTCGACGGCGGAGAGCTCTGCTGTAGCCGGCGCGAGGCGGGGGGAGCGGGCCGCCCCGGCCGGGCGCGTCACCTTTGACGGTGCCGTCGTCGGAGGCCGACGCGGCGTACTGGCCCGAGGGGTCGAAGTCCACGCCCCGCACGAGCGCCGAGTGCCCGCGCAGGCACAGCACCTCGCGCGTCGGGAAGGGCTGCAGGTCGCGCGGCGAGGGCAGCGAGGGCACCAGGTCTTCGGCGGATATCGTCAGCTGCGAGCGAAACGAACGCTATCTCACGAACTATCCGTCCGAATATCCGGCCACGTCCCGGACCCGCCCGGGGTTCCCGTAGAGTTCGAACGTCGCTCTCGGCTCGTACGAGTCGATGCTCGAATTCGATCTATCAGAAGGTCCGCCGTCGGCGGCCGCGAACGGTCAGGATAGAAGCTATCGAGCGAAGGCAACGAGCGGTCGGCGACTCACTCTCATCTTGAGCGCGCGCGGCGCCAGGTACAGGTCGAGGCAGCGCAGGAAGCGCTCGCGCACGAACCGCGGGTAGGCGGCCACCTCGCGCAGGCTGCGGTGCGCGCGCGGCAGGAACGAGTACTTGCGCTTCCACGGCGTCTCGCGCAGCCGCTCCCACTCCTTCATCTGCGGGCGAGCGGCGGGTGAGCGCGGGCGGGCGGGCGCGCGGCGGGCGGCGCGGGGCGGGGGACGCGTGCCTCCAGCCGGTCCAGCAGGTACTCGGGCGGCGGGTTGTAGCTCTCGGCGTGCGAGGGCGGCGGGCGGCGCGGCGCGGGCAGGGCGCGGGGCGCGGCGCGGCGGCCCGCCTCCCGCTCCTCGGCCGCCTCGGAGCCCCACAGGTCGTAGAACTGCCGCTCCTGTTCGCCCGCGTCAGACACGATTAGAATACTTGTCTCTACACTCGTCCTTATTTCGTCTGCGGTACCGTACGCGAGTGACGGTCGGCCGGGACGCGCTCCGTACCTTTTTCTTCCTCCTCTCGTCTGCGATCTGTTTGCGCGTCTTGGTCCAGCCCATCTTCAGCGCGTGCACGATCTTCGAGATCTGGCGCTGCTCGGAGCGCGACGGCAGGAAGGAGCGCTTGTGGTCGGGGAAGGCTCGCAGCGGCGTCGCCAGCACCTCGCGCGAGAACCACTCCACCCAGGGCTGCAACAGGAGCCTTGGCGTCACGCGCCGCGCCGGGCCGCTCCGCCCGCCGCTGCCTCGCGCCGGACCTCGTGCTCGTCGCGCGCGGCGCCGGGCGTCCGGGACGCGCGCAGCCTCTCGATGAGCTGCAGGTCCTCCTTGGAGAGCACGACGTCCTGGCCGGTGGAGGGGTCGCGGACCGTGCGCCAGAACTCCGGGTCCTCGCATTTCCTGAACGAAGGCAGACAATCAACGAACGCTCGTAATTCTACTTCAAATCTGAATAAAAATGTAACTTCCTTGAATAAATCTTTCGTAATAAACAATATACAAAATCAGTGGCAATAATAATTCTCCATTAAATTAGTAGCGTTAGGAATCAAATGATATCATTAGAATTATTAAAAAACATTATCATTAGGATAGAAACAATATCATTACATTTAAAACCAAGTTGAAACAATATTTTTTTACTCAATATAATAATCTCTATTTAAAATCGCTGTAGGCTGTGTTTTATTTATTACTTTTAATTAAATTAATCTCTTATGCATGCTGTGATTATCTGTAAGTAGGGTTACATAATTGTTCTATAAATTTAAGCTTGTATTTTTACTTTTTGTAGCTAGTAAGATATGTATAAAACCTGTTGATAATCCTAAATAATGAAAAAAAATTATATTTAAAGTGAAGTTAATTTTTTATCTTGTCACCTAAGGTGGTGTTAAATTTCCTAGTAAGCAGTATGTTTAGGAAAGATTGAAGCTTGTCTTGCTTGAAGCGGTCACTAGCTTTGCGAGCATGATCCACCTGTGAATCCAGAATTTGCTTTCTCTCAGACAAGATTGTAGCGAGGTGGTTTATAAAAAATAGTTTCTTCATATTAAGTGGGTTAGCATTTGTATCAATTGAATTCCTCAATTAATGATTAATTGAATTCTTTCCGAACCAGCAGTAGAGTTGACGATTCAAAAGCACTTGTTTACAAGTTTATTTTGAATTTGAATTAGTTTTATTAATTTATATTTATTAATAACTGGGCAATGATATAGTTACATTTACTTTGGGATTCTGAAACTAATACGTAGTCTTTATACCGGAGGAACTCGTCGATGTGGTCGCGCTGTGGCGGTTTGATAATGCAGCGGCCATCAAGGTCGTACCCTACGTGAGGGTACTCATTGTACCACCACATGGGCACCTCCCCTACTGTGTTAACTCTGTCTTCCTCATCTGACGTATCTCCAGACTCATATTCATCTATGAAAAAAAAAAAAAAAGATTAGTTATATTTTTTTTTAATAATTTTTTGGAGCATATTTACACATATATAGTGCAATGAGATGGTATATTACCTTGGAGTTGAACTGGTTCTGTTGCAACTGTGGCTTCCTGTATTTTATCAGTCAGAATATCTATACTACTCTTGCATTCCTGTTTCTTCTCTATATTTCTTTTATTTTGCTTCTTTTTAGCTTTTCTATTGACCCTTTTTGTGGATTCATCGCTGGAACGAGATGCTGATGGTGATGCAGTTCCAGCATCGGCTCCACTATCGCCACTCTGCTCGTCAGCAGGTTTTACATACCTTTTGTCCACATTTACGGTTTCAATATTTTCTTCATCATCTTCACTATCTGTTAGGTCCTGAACACAATTTTTATATAATTTCTCTTAATATATCAATCAATTAATAAAACATGATAAAACACTCACAGATGACTCTTCAAGGGATGCATCAGATTGATTATCATCACTTAACAAGGAGTCAGTAGAATCATCAAATACAACTTCCTGAAATATTTAATAAAAATTATATACAAGGTAAGGTAACACTGTAAGTAAATAATAAATGAAGTAATAGTAGAAGAACTTTACATGTATTAATAGAGATAATTACAGTAAGTAACATTTTAATTGTATGCTCATATATTTGTAATGAAATTTAAAAAATACTAAAAGCAATAATATAAATATCAATATTACAATTTAAACTAATAACTACAAACTGTACCTGCAACTTTTTGACAACTATAATAATATAAAATAGTCACAAGTATAAACATTATCATTTTTTCTATTTCCACAGGAAAAACGGTTCTATCCTATATGTTAGGCCCCTGTGTAAGTCTTAATATATCATATAATTAAAAATAAGTAGTTATGCCAGTAAACATTATATAGTACCTTAGATATATAAAGTTATAGGTGTCATGTAGTCTGTGAAACATTTTCTAATTAATATTAGCGCAAGGAATATGTAATATAAATAATAAAGATAATATTTGACCATACACAACTATGTAATCTAAAAATCAAATAGCATGATAGCATACGTCTCTTTCACCATCTGAACTGGGAATTTCTTCTTCATGTTCAGAATCCGTAACGTCATTTTCCACGTTCAACTCGCGATAAAATAAATTTTCATCGTCATTAGAATTTGTATCCTTTGAATCCTATAAATTATATAATTATTATAGTATAAAATAAAATAAATTTCAATTTATAGCGGTTAGAACAGATACCATACTTTATCGGCTGTAGAATTTTTCTCCAAGTCATTGGTACCAATTTTTCTTTTTAATAATCCCGCTTTATACGGAGGCATTTTCATTAGAATGAGTAATACATAAATAACACTTTACTTATTTAACTACACGTGTTTTTATATTATGATTTTGTCAATTCTGCCATAGATTACTAACTTTAAAATTCTGCCATCATATACAAGATAGTGTAGTGGAGTGGAAGACATCGATAATAAAATAATCGATTTTTGTCTTCCAAAATTGTCGTATCGAAATGATCGGTTATTAATTTTTTACTGACTAGTTAAAAATGTTCTATTCTATATTAATAATTAAAATACTATTTAAGTCGACAAGCACAATTAGAAAATAATATAGCTGCGCTGCTTTCAAAATTTGATTAAAAGTTTAGTTTGGCTACGTTGGTTTAAGCTAATAACGCATACATGTAGTATCTTTAAAAACAAGAAAAAAGAAAGTAATAAAAGTGGTTAATGAACATATAATTTTTTTTTATAACGTTTAAAAAATTTATGATAATAATAATCGATTAATATAAAAATTGATTAGTTTTTCACATCCAGATAATAGATATAGTTCATGGTATGTTATCTTAGAACTAAATCCTGATTCGGTTTTTAGCGACATCCAGGAGAGAACCTTTGAAACTATGCAACAGTGTTTACATATTTTTTTAATAAAAGAGTGTTATCACGGTGGGTGTCAATGTCACAGTGGAGCGCTAATATTAGTCACGATGGGTTCCAATAACATGTTGGGGTATTTATCACAAGTTAAGGTGGGTGACAAAATAATGGGTTCGGTTTCCCGAAATAAAAGAAATAGTTTGGGCAGAACTTCGTATACTATGCGTTGACTAAAACAAAACTATTACACTACAAACATAAAACAGTGACTATAACTAACTTTAAGCAACAATACCGAAACTTAACCGAAACGTTATACAAAATGAGACTAAAGACTTGTATCAACGCCTCCGCGCAGGCGTAGTCTGACTCGAATTCAAAGATGTATCCGTGAGGCGGGAACGATTAAACAACTCTGTAGTCTGTACTAATCTAAATAACGTGCGGACTTCCCCGAAATACTTGGGTTGCTACAGTGTAGTGTTAACATAAAAAAAAAATTATAAATTTTATTTGTCAACATTGTTCTTGTATATAATTAAATAATTGAACAAGAATAAGTAATATCTCATAAATTTTAAATAAAATAAATTTTCTTCATTAAAAAAAAACTATGGCTAAACTTGTCTTTGACCATAGATATAATGAGTCTTTGACATATATCTGTTAAATTTGAAAAATTACTATGGATATACATATGTAATGTTTTCTACAACAATTGTAATTGTTTTATTATAAATTTGGCGGTGCCCTGGACTTTGATTGCTCTTTGATTCGAATATTGTTAGTTTTTGTATATTTCGTAGAATAAAATGTCGCATAATGTTTGTTGCGTATAGGGTGTCCAACAGCCTTTGGTGGAGATGAGTGCTTATTATTAAGTTAATTCAAACTACTGTATGAATTTATATCTGCTTAAAAGAATTGTTTCAGACATTCCTAGATACCATTTTCTGAATCTTCTATAAAAATAAGGATTTATTCCAAACTTTGATATAGAGGATTGGAGGTCTGCTAAATATAATAATTAAGAAGCAGATTACGTGTCCAGAAACCGACTGTTTGTCGTAAACATTTTGCGGATGTTTACATATATACGGGCTGCTACTACCCTGTACGCTCTTTGGTTGATAGATTGATAGAGTGATAGTAATTGATAGATTGCGGCGCTTAATAGTGATAGTTTTATTTTTTATAATGATAATGCTAATGTGATATGATATTAATTTGATACGTTGAGCACGCGCGGCCGCTAACGTCGTACTGATTTACAATTGATTTGATATTGAAAATATGGCGTAAATGCCGATGTTGCAAATGTACGTGCTAGCCCGTACAACATATATCCGAAAAAATTGAGTGCTTTAGCCGACCTGCCATTTTTGTAAACTGTGTAATTTACACTGCAAATATTGTTTTTATTTCCTTAAATACTTTCCTGTTATTTTAAATTTGTTTGATTGTTTTGGTGAGTTATTTAATACACAAGGCAAGTAGTAAAGCCGAGACTTTCTCCATATGCATTATTGCTTCTAGGTGTATCAAACAATAGAATATCAGATACTTTACGATGTTCTTTTGTTAATGTTTAAAGTACATACTTTTTTATTATAGTGGGTTGATTTGTATTTATAATTTGTAGATAATACTTATTTATTTTGCTAGTAAATTAATAAGCTATATTGTAAAGTTAAACTTGTCGCATATATTATTCAAAGCCCGCAATACTAAAATATTTGTTATAGTCGTTATATTCAAATCAAAAGTAATTTATTGTTAAAACTACTACATTATTTATACACAATAGTTACATTTTCAATAATTTTGTTTTTTCATTTCTTTTGTATTTTTACCCCACCCTACTGCAAAATATATATTATAATTATATTATTAGTATATGTATATATATATGACCCTTTTGACCTTTTTAGTAGCGAGGTTGGCTCCTAGATGGCGCTATTACGGATCACAAAAAATTAATGCGAGTTACCCATCTATTTCATTATGTATATGTATACTGCGTCCATCATATTATCAGTCTTTTGACAGCTCACGCTCATTAAGTTTTGTATTGCTTACGTACAAATATCATACAAATAATATTTGTACTTTATGGATGGGTACCGCCCACTTAGTGATGTCACACATAATGGTTACTATAACGATTATGCCACAGATTAAAAATAATCGGTAGAAATCGATGTTACGAGTATTAAAAGACATTTAATAACATTATATAAAGTTTTACTTTCTTCTTAGTTAATACATGAATACAAATAAAACAATCAGGATATTTTAATTTATTTTATTAGCACGAGTCGTCGGAATGATAATCAACACTAGACTCCTCCGATGAGGAGTCTTCAGTAGCAGTTATTATTAGCTCTTGTGTAGATAATATATTATCAAACGCAATATCACGTTCCCAATCAGAGAATATTACTCTTTTAGTTCTTTCCACCACACTTGCCCAGTTCTCGGCCGTTACGTGGGTGCAAGCATTTTTTAGCAATTGCAACATTTTATTCGCTGTGAATGGAGGGTTTGTATTGCATCTCGCAGCATGCCCTTTTACTTGTGCCCATATAAGTTCTATTGCGTTGTACTGGCAGTGGTATGGAGGAATCCGAAGAACAGTATGGCCATATTCTGCTGCCATTTCATTGATTACATAGCGTTTTGCTCTCTTTTTGGTTTTTAATATTTTTATTAATTCAACTTTTAACATTGAGTCGTCCACATTTTCTCCATTGTCCCGAAGCCAATTAATTATTTCATGCTTTTTATTAGCCTGTGTTGGCATTTTGTCAATTTGACGGGAGTGGTAGGGCGCATTATCAATAAAAATTATTGATGGTTCTTCCAATGAAATGAGCATTTTTTTTAACCACTCTTCATACACATTTGCATTCATCTCTTCGTGGTAGTCATTTGATTTCTTCGATTTAAATGCCAACAGTGCGTCTTGTACAAATCCTTTTGCTGTACCTGCATGGCAAATGATTAGGCGCTCACCTTTTCCCATTGGTACTGAGGAAGTGGAATCAGCAGTATCATCAGTCCAGAAACGAGATAGTGTGTGGTTAGCGTTGAGCCATGTTTCATCCGTGAAAACAATATTTGCCCAATCTTGTATTTTCTTTGCCTCTCTTAAAAAATCACAACGTGCTATAGCTATATCTGTGCGTTCCATTAATAATTTTCTTTTATTTAACTTTTTATATGAAAAGCCAATTGTGTTCAAAACTTTGACCAAAGAAGATTTTTCACCATGAAATAGACCACTTCTTTTCAAAGAAACAATAAGTTTTCTCAAAGTTGGAATTTCTTTTCTCAAGTAGTAATCTAGTTTACGTAGGTTATCATTAATCGAATTACTTAGGTACGTAATTCGATTAATGATAGTAGGTACTATAATCGGAATGGTATCGCATACGAGAATCTTTAGGACATCACTATCGTCAATCTGTCAAAAGATGGTTAATATAATGGACAGTGTATAGTTGTATAAAACAAAACGTTACTTTTCAGGTTACGTTTTATAAAGTATTTTCATTACATATAACGTTGAATTGGGAAATGCTCGTAGAAATATTTTAAGTTAAAAATGTTCCGACATTTTATTAAAGTATTAGCGCCTTACAGAGACAAATTTGTGAGTGATCCTGTTTGTCATTGACTAACAATTATTCCATCGCTGTAATGTAGTGACAATATTATTTATATTAGAAGTTAACAACTAATGAAATAATGTATAAAGAAAAGCTTTCAAGAACGTTATACTACTAAATAAAAATGCGGCTTATCGTCAATTCATAATGCTCTACACTTTGCCGAGCGAATAGTGTCACATATAAAGCTTTTAGTTTTACTCTGTTATTACAAAATACTCATGAGTACTTACACATAATTAAATACATATTATTGTTCATTTTAGAGTCGCACTGTTGGTGGCAATGGTACATTTGAGAAAAACTGTATTTCTAAGGAACAGAAACTTACCGAGGTATTAAAAACTTCTCTGCCAGGTATAACCTATCTGAGCATTGAAGATATATCAGGAGGCTGTGGTGCGATGTTTGAGGCAAGATACAGACTTTTTTAGTACCAATATTTGTTTTAGAGTTGTAAATTATGTTTATATTTAACTGTAATTATAATAAAATAAATCTGTTATTTTTTTTATTTCAGATAAGTATAGAAGCTAAAGAGTTCATCGGCTTATCTAGAGTTAAGCAACATCAACTTGTAACGAATTCCTTGAAAAATGAAATTGCTGAAATGCACGGCATCAGGATCCACACCTCACCTGCGTCTAGTGGCCATTGATCATACTAGTTAATATGTCAATAGTTTTATAAAAATCAGGTCAAGCAGACCTTTTATTTTGTTAACTACATCTATAACATTTATGTCGCACGCTTAGTATTAAAGTGGCAGACTTTGAATAAGTTTGTTTTGTGACAAATTGCAATAGTGTAGCACATTCAAAACTCATTAGTGTTATAGAGACCAACATGGAAGAGCATGAAAACATTAGCTTTTTTAATAGTTGGTGCTGTGATGTCCTTGATGGCATTGACATAAGGATTGCAATGCAGCTAACTCAATAAGACTAATTTGGATTTGTTCACTTCAATACTAAACATGTGATATGTGTTATGTGCTATATGCACATTTATGTAGTTCATGATTTTATTGTTCCTTAGTTTTACCAATCCTGAATAATATTATTTGTTGTTTAGATAAAATTTTTGATATAAGTAAAGTTTATAATTACCCACTTCATAAATACTATGTAGAAAGAAAGAGGGCTGTTAAGCTTTCATTGAGAAAAGATAGAACTTAATAAACAGTCTGAATGAATTTTCTAATGATGTTATATTATTCCTAGAATTGTAACATTCATAATAACATGAAATCTACACATTTTTAATTCTTAATGTATAGAAACCGGCTATACTATCGGTATTATTCTATCGGTTTAGCTCAACTAGTTTGAAGCCCATCCTGAGCACTTATTCATGAGCTCTTTACACGAAGTTATCGCGACGAGAACTAAATTTTTATTTAATTTAAAAATTGTTTTAACTAGCTGTAGGTGCGACTTCATCCTTCAACTTTAGCCTTAAACTACCCTAAATTATGTACTAAACAGTCAAAAGATGAATGTAGATGATGCATATGAAGAAGTCAAATTTTAATCAAAATTTTTGAGTTTTTAAAATATTCAGTCTAAGTCATAGATTAGTGTAAGTTATGTAAGTAACCTTAATAACTAATAGTGTAGTCGTTTATTGGACTCGCGTCATTGTCGTTTCAATAAAAGAATGTGCACTACAAAACTATTTTAACTAACGACTATGCATTATGCAATGCTGCGCTTTTAACTATAAATGTGAATAAACAATTGATTTTTATGTAAATCAAATTATTTAATATAGTTTTTTTTTATAAATTGATTTTTTAAACATTATACATCGATAAGAAAAATCGATTTATTATTTACACGCTTTCTTTTCTTTATTTTATTAAGATTAAATATGCGTTGTTGGTAAACCAATGTAGCCAAACTACACTTATTAATCAAATTTTGCAATCAATGCATCTGTTTTATTTCCTCATTTACCTTTTACTAGTTAGTTTGACTTTTACTAATCTAACTAGTTTAACTTTAATTAGGGTTTATTCTAATTAATCATTAATTTAAAAAACGATTATTACTGATTATTACCATTTCATTCTATTTTCATGTCATACCGAAGGATGTTTACTCTATGATTCCCAATCAATAGTGTTGTAAGTTCTCAACTTCTATTTGGTCTGTGTCGACCTTTCAAATCAACATGGCTTTAAATCTAGTGGTTAAGGTTCATCCCGTTGTTTTATTTCAAATTGTCGATGCATACGAGCGTCGTAATGCAGATTCACATCGTGTTATTGGTACCTTATTGGGTGAGTAATATTTTTATATTTATGAAGCTATTGTTACCGCTTTTCCGACAAATACATTCTGTAGTGTCTTGTGTTTTGATAGTGTATTCTATATAAATTTTTTAATCATTGGGAACACATCAATCTTAGATTTTCTGTTAGAAAGCATGAAAGGCTAATTAAACAGTCTTCAGCATTAGTTGAAAAAGTTATGTTGTGATTTGTTTCACTATTTGTTTCGTTTGAGGTTATATTAATCGTGACGATGCACAGGTACTTCCGACAAGGGCGTCGTGGAAGTCACGAACTGCTTTTGTGTCCCACATAAGGAGCACGCAGACCAGGTCGAGGCGGAGCTGAACTATGCCATGGATGTGTACGAATTAAATAGAAGAGTCAATGCATCTGAGAATATTGTTGGTAAATATCTCGTATTGGATCATTATTGTTTTTCATATGCAGAATTTGGCAGTCTGGAGATCAAATAGATAATGTAGTTCAGTAGAAAAGTGTGACAGAGTTAATCAAAATAAGAACTGAGGTGGCTTTAGTCAATTTTGTCACATAGCTTATCAAAAAGTTTTAACTAAGCTTAAACATTTCCATAAAAATTGAATTTAGCTAGAAAAGTGTTTTCAGTTATTGTTCTTATCTTGTTTAGTATATTAAATTAAAAAGTCATTTAAAATGATTCATATATATCATTCATTAACTATTCTATACTAATATATAAAGCTGAAGAGTGTTTGGTTGTATGTACATGTCAATTGCAGGAACTACTGGACCAATTTGACAAATTTTTAAGTGTAAGGATAGTCCATTTATCACGGAAGGCTATAGACTATATAAAATCACGCTAAGATGAATAGGTGAGGAGCAGCAATAAAAATATTGTGAAAACAGCAAAATAATTAATCACTTTCCTTGCATGCGCAAAAATGCGACAAAGTTTAAAAAAAATCTCTTATAATTAAATTATGATAACTATTTTTATGTTCAAAATTTCATTTAGTGAAAAAATTTGTGACACTGATTTCCAAATACGGGCGAAGGCCGGTGCCTTCGCCCGTATATATGCCGGTGCATAGCTAGTGAATAATAAATAAAATATATAGTTGTCTACAACTAACAAATTGGGGCATTTCATGTCAAGCAGGCAGACAAGAAATTGTGTAGCCTTTTGATAACTATAAAAATGGTTAAAGTGGGTCAACCTTAAAAGCTAGACATATCTTTTGTCTTTTGCTGTTGCGGACTTTTAGATGAATTTTAGATGACTTTTAGATGAATAGGAACAATTTTGTAGGACATAATATTTGAATCAATAATAATTTACTTAGCACACGCAAGGATTAAATTTTGCCATTTTTTATTTTTTATTGCTGCTCCTCTCCTATACATCTTAGCTTGATGTTATATACCCTATAGCCTTCCTCAATAAATAAATGGCAGTACAGGACTTACACTGAAAGAATTTTTTTTTAGTTCCTGAGGTTAGCGTGTTTAAACATTCAAACTCTTTAGCTTTCAATATAAGTATAGATTACAATTAATAATATTTTTAATAATTTTAAACATGTTATTATTATTTTTTTAAGGAATGACTGAATAAAATAGTTATTTATATTTTTTATATTTTATAAACAACTATGTTTCAGCTTTTTCTGGCATTGGCTCCTTCACCTTCATACTTTACTACATATTATACTTCATACATTTCTCTCCTAAACAAATGGTGACCACTGTAATCACTATTTATTTATTATTTAATCCATTTAATCGATTACAAAAAACACTTGTATTTTTTTTTTTAAATTATAAAAATCTCAAACCATATTATTTTTAAACTACTCGTAGTGGGGCTAACCCGATAGAATAAAAAGTGAGTAGAGCAAGTTTTTATGGATGAACCGCTAACTATATATATAAAAAAAAATAATGATCATATATTTATTCAGGCCTCATACATGTTCAATTACCCAAATTATGAATAAAGTAAACGAACATAATATTGAGTGTTTGTTTGATTTCACCATAAGTACACGGTGAAGTTCCGTACGTTATGACTGAGATGCGATGCGTTCAAGGCTGGTGGGCGACCGGCAACGAGGTGACCAACCACTCGTCGGTGATCCACGAGTACTACTCGCGCGAGTGCCGCGAGCCGGTGCACGTGACGCTGGACACGTCGCTGGCCGGCGCGCGCATGGGCCTGCGCGCCTACGTGTGCGTGGCGCTGGGCGTGCCGCGCGGCAAGCAGGGCTGCATGTTCACGCCCGTCGACGTCGGCCTCACGCACTACGAGCCCGAGATCGTGGGCCTGCAGCTGTGCCAGAAGACCACCGGCGCCGGCGGCCGCGCGCGCCAGGTGCAGCCCGCGGCGGACCTGGCGCAGGTGGCGGACGCGGCCTCGCGCCTGGCCGCGCTGCTGGACCAGGTGGTGCAGTACGTGGAGGAGGTGCTGGCGGAGCGCGCGGCGCCGCACGACGCCGTGGGCCGCCAGCTGCTGGAGCTGGTGAGCGCGCTGCCCGAGCTGGCCGCCGACACCTTCGCGGACTCCTTCAACTCCGGCGTCAAGGACCTGCTCATGGTGGGTGCCGCTGCGCTCTCTAACTTCATGTGACACTTACTTCATATCACCTTTTTACGACTGTTAGAATTTTTCGGACGGCGCGAACCGCTGTACTTATCGAAATCGTTCGATAAGTAAGTTTTATATGGGAGAACGTCGAAAAATTTCCTCGCATTCCACGTCCGTTATTAAAGAGGTAGTTTGCTGGAACGAAACTGGGGCAGAATAGCCCAATATATCTCGTCAGCACTAGCGCGTCTCGCTCTCGTACAATATACAGTAGCTGCATTAAGGAAACAGTATCGGTTGCGATGGGCTTTCATCATTTTCGAAACAATGTACTAAAATTCTAATGTCAGAGTTGTAATATTTGAAGCTCAGTTATTTTTATGTTTTCATTATTCTCTTTTGTATTTTTAGGTTAATAATTGTTACACTGTAACTAAGAATGACAATAGAGAATATAATTTCTTTTCTACACGCATTACAATGACGCGATCTCCTATAATCGGTACTACATAATGAATTCAAACTATACAGGACATGTATTGGATTATTTAATGCGTAATGCTGTCGGAGATCAGAATAAATAAATCGTGATCCCGTCGGAGAGCTATCGTACGTGTGTTACGTCGACGCAACCGAAGGCAATAGGAATTGTACACATCGTTTTATTCGAGATCTATATAAGATTATTATCGAGCGCAAACTAACGAGCTACCCGTTTACTTCGTCAAAACTCTAACAATGCTATCAACGTGGCGCCGCAGGTGGTGACGCTGGCGCAGCTCATCAAGACGCAGCTGCAGCTCAACGAGAAGCTGACGCTGCTCACGTCGCAGTGAGGGCGCCGCGGGCCCCCAGCTAGCGATCGAGTTATCTTCTTTAATAAAGTTTAATTTCCAAACGGCCAGTGTTTATTTTGTATTCGTTAAACCTGTTGTCTCGATAGCGACGTGCCGTCCCCTGTCCGTACGGACGGTCCGACGGCGGCCTCTCTCCCCGAGGGAGGGGTATCATACTTAAAATAGTAGTTACTTACTAAAATGAGTCTTCCCACCGTTCAAAGAGATGAGAACCTACGTGTCGAGGGCGATGTAGCGGTTCGAGTCCGGAGCCGCTAAACGTCGAGGTCAGACGATATGAAATCAAAACGAATCGTTTCGCAGTGGGCAGGGTCCCGCGGGCGCTGTCGGTGTCGGTCGACGTGCTGACGTTCCAAATTCACATGTAACTAGATGACACGCCTCTGACGGGGTTGGAGTTAATAACACTCAACAATATATTATAACAAACAACGATATCTCTCCTTTATTCTGATTCAATAAATAAAAAGAAATTTTCTCAAAGTCAACCCATTCACTCTCTCAACAACTCAACGACACACATATGTATGAAAGCCCACAATGCTTTTTCATATTAATGACCAACTGTATGAAGGTGGTTGAATTAAAAACGTCCAAGTGAGTTCAATTTCAAGTCTGAGCCCGAACGAGTCGCTGTCGATGTGCGTTAATGAAACACGAATGTTCGGTAAAAACGTTTATTAGTGAGTGAGGGGAGACTCCTCGGGCTCCTCGTGCCGCCGCCGGTGCGCGCGCCACACCCAGGCCGGCCGCACGCCGCGCTCCCCCACACCCCCCACCACGTACTGCGCCTCCGCCGGCTGCACACACACACACATACACTTGGGGATAACATTATCCCCGAGTGGGCCACACGACCGTAAACAACGTCCGGTCTGCGATGGAAACGACCGGCTAGTTTTGGATAGCTATCGATAGCGGAGAGGCCCCCTGACATCGAACGCCGCAGAGAAAGAGCCACACGGTACGGCGTATTGCGGGTCAAATTCGAGATTTATCAGAAGTTTTTCACCTTTCCATTCGAATTTTAAGCGGGTGATCAAAATTTGTCGTAAATTATTTGAATTCCAACGAAATTAAGAAACGACAACGGTTTGAGGTATCGCAGCCGTATGATATCTGGTTGAGTACAATAAAAAACTCTCTTTATTTACTGAGGTGTCGTTAGAAGCGATTGAGGTAAGTCGAGTCGTGCGGTATCCGGTTTAGTAGAATAGACCGCCCACTTTCTTATTCAGGTATCGTAGAATATGACTAAGGGAAGCGGACGTCCGTCAGGCCGGTCGTAAAAACGCAGCCAAATCATGTGACAGCATACTTATAATATGTCGTGCCGACCCCACTTAGAGCGGGACAAGGGCAGGATGATGATGAACGATTTGAGATATTGCAAAATTTCAATTCGGAAACACTCATCACCGTGGCCTCTCGCACGCGTCAAAGAAATTCTTTTACGAAGCGACTGCGGTGCGGTGCGCGGCCGCTGGGGTCAGAGTTACAAACAATTCCGTGTAGCGACTGAACGGTCCGCGTGACACACACGGTGACACGCGGAGGGTCGTCGGGCGCTCACCGGCAGCAGCAGGCCGCCGTACGCGCGCACGTACCGCGCCAGCAGCACCGCGTCCGCCGCGCGCAGCCGCCGCGACACCGCGAACGTGCGCCCCCGCCAGAAGCGGGGCAGCCGCTGCCGACAGGGGGGAGCGTCAGCGAAACGATCCAACTGGCGCTCCCGTATGGAACGGCTCCAAGTGCACCTTGCATAATGTGTGTGTCGAGAAATACATACATATCGTTGTTTAGTTATTTTTTCATAATGTTTGTAACGGTAAAAATTTGTTTTCTTATTCGATCTATACACCTCAATTTCATTCCGTTTCCTTCGTGAAGGATTTATTACGGCACGACCACTCGCAGCCTCTGAGAATTAAGTTAGGTAGTCAAGTATGCGGGCGTCGTCTCCGAAACTCACGTCGCGGGACGCGTGGAGTACGGCGCGGTACCTTTCTGGGGTCGATGGTGTCCGCGCGCTCGGCCGGCTCCTCCTCCGCGGTGTCGTCCGAGTCGTCGTGCCGTGCGGGCGGCGAGGGAGGCGCGGGGCTGGCCGACCGCGCTCGCTTGCCCCGCAGGACCTCTTCTATCTCGTCGTCGGTGTCGGCGTCCGGCGAGCGCTGCGGGCTGCGGTCGGGGCTGCGCTCCGGGCTGCGGTGCGGGGCGGCGGGCGGGGCGCGGCGCCGCTCGGGCTCGGTGGCGAACCACTGCCAGGGCAGCAGGCGGCGCTCGCGCTCGCACCGCTCCAGCCACTCGCCGGTGACGGCGGGCGCGTCGGGCCGCTCCGCCCGCACCGCGCGCAGCTTGGGCGTGTTCGGGAACGCGCACCTGGAACGGCACCGCGTGTCCCTCGAGCCGGCCGCCGCTCGTCCCGGTCGATCAGCTCGGTCGGGTCGGCCGGGTACTCACACGAGGTGCGTGCAGTCGGGCCGCCAGTCGCGGCGGTACTGCGCGCCCAGCCGCAGCGCCGCGTCCCGCAGCGCCGCCCGCCGCGGGTTGGCGTACCCGCTGAGCGCCAGCACCACGCCGGCCAGCGCGCCGCCCGCCGCCGCCCGCCCTGACGGTGGCGGAGGGGTCGCAGGGTGAGATATAATACGAGCAGGTCATTCTACCTCGTTGCCGCTTTAAACGATTCAAATGAATGGATGGAAATATAATACGCAAAGATAACGCGCGCCTGATGGCAGGCTCTCTCGAACATTATTTGACAGGGGACTTGGTGAGTTTTTTTTAACCTACTCGACTGCGACAGCGCAATTTTAATTCGTTTGACGCTGCAATAGCGAAATCTAGGGACCGCCGTTGCAGCGCCGTACAAATTAACGTCACACTAACAAAACAAATTTAAGGAACTCACACTAACCACATGTGACACATTTAATATCGTCATACAACTTAAGGAGCGAAGCGCGAGCGTAAGCGTAGAGCTAATACACAATTTTTTGTCATTGGGAAAGTGCAGCTAGGTATAGAAGTAGCGAGTAGCGATTATTTAAGTTACACGCAATACTCACGCTCGTCCGATCTCTCGCTCTCTCCAGGTCCACTCGACGGTTGTCGTGAGTCGCTAGGGCAGTTGTCGTCCTTCCGTGGCGGGCTCTGGCCGTCGTGGGAGCCCCCCGCAGTCCCGGGCGCTCCGGGCGGGCCGTCCCCGCTCCGGCGGGAGAGCTCCTCCCCGGCATCTTCACGCTCCCCGTTGCCAGGCTTAGCGATAGGCGTTTTTACAAGTTTGCAGGATGTATTTTCAATATTTTGAAGCGCTCGGGATGATGCTCGTCTTATTTGTGAGTCTGGAACGGTAACAATTTATTTATATTGGCACTTTGACATGTAAAAAAAAATAAAGGAAATATCATTATAAATGCGAAATGTTTTCGGACCTGTTTATCACTATATCATACTAATCCGGTGCAGGGACATCGGTCGGGAGCAAGAAGCCTATGATACTTAATTGAGGATATTGCGATATCGGTGCCCCACCTGTGCTCGCTCTGTCCGGCGAGCGGCGGCGCTGCGCGAACAGCTCGCCGGGCCGGAACTCCTCGTCCGAGGAGCCCCCGTCGGCCGCCAGCGCCAGGGCCGGCGCGGGGCCCCCGGAGCCCCCGGGGCCCGACACGTGCACGAAGGCCAGCCCGTACTGCAACGGGCCAGATACGATACTGGTGGCGTGCACGGAGTTGTTGTTTATTAATGCCTACTATGTATTCAGAAATATTTAACATCCACGTATAAATATGATGAGTAAATTAACTTGTGTATTATCGAAAACTAATAAATTGATAAATGCAAAATAACATGAAAGTATTGTAATTTAAAGAAACAACCGTTACTCTGTGTAGATCCATAAAACAAAAGTAGTAATAAAATTATTTTGCTATAATGCACAATGAAATTCATCATTTTATCACTTATATTACTTTTGAAAGTATTGTCTCGATACTTTCAAAGCGGCGGCGAAGTGGCGGGGAGTGGCGGGGAGTGTCGAGGAGTAGCGGGGAGTGTCGGGCACCTGGCAGTGCTTGTTGTAGGGCTGCGAGCACACCAGCCGCAGCCGGTCCCAGCGCTGGGCCCGCGCCGCGCCCGCCAGCTGCGCCGCGCCGAACGAGCGCACGCACTCCGCCGCCAGCCCGCGCCGCGCCGCGCCCGGCGCCTGCAGCACGCAGCTCGGCACCAGCACCTGCAAGCCACGACAATGGCTCCGTCTGCATTGGGACACACGGGGCCTCCGAACGTTTAATTCAGGAACTTTAAAAGTTCCTTGGCCTAATTCACTACTAAAACATTACAAACAAATAAAGTATATAAGTTATTATTCCAGTCTTTTAATATAAGCTTTTGCCAGTATCCACTTAAGCAAATACAGGATTTAATTTCAATAACAAATCTTCCTTCTATTTGCAGTCTGACCCTGATACGACCATGCATTGCGCTCCTGACAATGTATATGATATCTTAGTGGGATAATAGAAGCCATGTCAATAAACTTATCAATGAAAAAATCAATAAACCCTCAGTACAGTATCAATTTGTCCACATTCAATGTATTGTCATCACAAAAAGTAATTTAAATCCACCTTTTATTTACTTACCTGTTTTGTTCCACTTTTACATCATCACAGTGACAAGTTAGTACATCTGTGTGACCACCTCAATGATAAATCAATCCATCTAGGTGAACCTTTTCCATTGTTTTGTGGTGAGAATTGACAGGATTTTCTATTTCATAGCACTTCAAGCTCATGTTGAACACACTCAACAAATAAGATAACAATTCTAATACTTGACCAAACATAACTCAATTTTGGTCAGAAATCAAACTAAATCCACCTGCTACCTTTATAGAAGATGTACTTTAATAAAATCCAACAAGCTAAAAATTTTGTAGTTATTTATAAAACCAGAAATTTGGTATTACAATGATTGATCTAAGGACTTAAACAATGCAAAATACCTGAAAGGGATCACTAGGTTTTTCTGATAGTCCTACTAGTACCTCTAGCAGAGCCACTTGGTAGGCTCCTACTGTGATTGTGTCTATCTGAAATGCAAGTTCATTATGATTACTTGTAAACTACTCCATGTTGCAGTATTTTCTGTTAAAATACATCTTAGTGAATGAGCACACACCTTGCATGCGCTTTTCAATTGCAGTACAATCGAACAGGAGGGCTCTCCTTTCTTGCAGAGCCATTTGCTTTTCACATCTGACACCAGAAGATTACTAGCTGGGTTTTCCTGCAAATATATTGAACCCTTTCATTTCATATCTTTACTTTTGTGGTTTTACATATACAGTGCAAACTCTATATACTCTATCTCTGTAACGACCCTCAAGAGACTGTGCATATAGAGAGTTGTTGTTAAATGGAGAGAAGAAAAATCTATAGACACTGTAGAGCGACTAAATCCAAAGCTTCTGCCAACATGACTTATCCTCTCTCCCGCCTGTATTGTGCACGTATCAGTAAAACTTTTTTGTCAATAAACAGAGGTTTTCTCTTACTTGCCATGTTTTCAGTTTGAAAGTTTGTGAGCAACTAAGAATATGACAACATATAGATAATCCATGACTCCTATTAACAGCAGTCAACATGTGCAAGCAATCCCAATTTGTAAACAAAAGAACAGATTTCTTAGAAAGTTCGGTATGTGTAATGTCGACAGTCGAGTTTATTACGGTGTACGATACTAAAGCGACAAAAGAACGTACCCAGCTGTGCTGTTTTTACTAATTTTGGCAACTTAAAATTATTAAATTGCAGTCGTTATTGAGAGTGGGTAACGCTATATAAAAGTGTATCATTGTATAGGAAAAAAGCTAAACCAACTAAAGCTAATTGATATGGACGCTTTAGGGAGTTTGTCGTTAAATCGAGTGACGTTATATGGAGTTTACACTGTATATAATTGTCCAGCAAGTACATCATCATACATTGCAGTAAACTGTATACGAATTTATGAAAACAGGAAACGTGATATTAAAGACGTATTAAATATGTTTAGTATAGTATCTAATATCTATGCTGAAACGAACAAATGGAAATGATAAATATTAAATCTGAAAATTATCTTACAGGATCTTCACTGCTAAAGCTAACCACATAGTCTATTTTTATAAGAGGCATAATTTCTTCAACATCAGGACCATTCTAAATAATAGTTTTTGGGCCTTTTTATTACATTTAGTAAAGTATTTAAATCAAGTCCATTCAAGTCTTTGAATTTGTCTTTAAATACCACAGATTAGTAATATAAATTATTATCTTGTTTATGGCCTGTACAGCGCAAATTGAATTAATAAAAATTATGGTAAATATTATTTTTCAAGCCATTAGCTTACAATGGGGAATCTAGTCTTTTAACACTAGATGCTATTAGATAAAGTATGAGACCTTCACTCTAGTAAAAAGTAACTACTACTTTCTAGATCAACACTGCTATTGGCATATAATATATAAGGATAATTTAATCTCTGATAAAGAAATTTAGTAGTAAGTAGTGATAGGGTCCTATTAATCTTCTAGGTTCCTAGGTTGGGACTGTGAGGATAATCGAACTTGCGGTGGTATCCTAAACTTTGAACCGGGGTTGTTTTTGGACGAACGGAATCATCCCGATTGCTGCTGATTCGATCTGCAATCACGACATGCTTTACGAAATAAAAACGGCATCACGGGGAAAGCAAAGACTGCAGAATACGTTTACAAAGGAAAGGGCAGGTTTTCGTAGTAGTTATCATCCGATACATCGACTTGAACCGGCGGTCGTTGTGTGTTTTTACTAAGCTTCTTACAAATATGATAAAAAAAAACACCATTAACATAAACAGTGCATATATTTTTTATTTTATAAATAACTGGATAAATCGATCCAAGAAGTTTGCCAATTTTACAATTTCTCTCCAGAAATAGAGAATTGCTCCTCTCATAGTCACGGATAACCATGTTGTTTAATTAATAAATCTAATAGTTTAATATTTAATAATTTGTAATTTGTTTAATTAATTAATTACTGACTGCGTGTGAGTGTTTTAAATAAACGTTTACCTTTAAATATAAAGGTAAACGTTCAGATACTTACGAGTAATTCGTAGGATTTATTGTAATAACTTATTACATTTATCTTAATGACTAATGGTCATATTTAAAAAAAAATTAGTATGTTTCACCTCAAAAAGATAGTTAGGTAACATCCATTATAATAAATAATAAGAATATCAACGGATTATTAATTTTGTATGAGATTCCTGATGTTTACGCGGCATGACGTCCGGGGCGGCTCAGTGAATGACCCGGTACTTGTGGATCCTGATGACGACCGGCCGGGCCTCCGGCTGGTGCAGGGGCGCGGGCGGGGCGGAGGGTGCGGGGGGCCGGCGGTACGTGAACCCACCGCTCTTGTTGGGGCGCGCGTACACTATCACCGAGGAGGCCTCGTCGGCGTACGGGTCCCTCGCCTTGGAGTACTTCGGCTGCGGCTCGGCCTCCTCGTACTCCGCGTAGAGCTGCTCCGCGTACGGCTCGTACGTCTGCTCGATCTGGGAGGTGTCGTACGCGTACAGGTCGGCCTCGGGCTTCGGCCGCTTGGCCGGCTTCCTGTACTTGCCGACGTAGCCCTGCGGGGAGACGATCCGCAGCACGGGCACGGGCGCCTGCAGCGGCACGGCGGCCACGGCGTACGGCTCGTACTCCTCCGATGCGTCCCCGGCGTACGCGGGGTACGAGTTCCTGTGGAGCCGCACTAGCCGGCCGAGGGGCTCGAGCGCCGCCGCCCACGAGCAGCACACCAACAACATCAATGAAATCTGAAACGGAACGAATATATTGTACAAAGTAATACGGGCGCGGCTTCTAGAGTGGCGAGCGGACGCCGGGGCAGATTACACTGTTCGACACCACTGTTTTTGTCACATGATCTTAGTGGTCATTACTGTTTAGGTTGGCAACCCTTCATAAAAAAAAAACTATAGTTTCGTTCCAGTCACGTCCAGTTTTTTAGTGACAGCTATAAATGCATTTCTAACTAGTCTAAAAGAGTCACTACATAAAGAAAATGTGGCCCATGCGTGAATCATTAACAGGCCATAAAAATGTTAAAAATGTTCCTGATGACATATTTTTACCACCGATGCGTATAAAACTTGGCTCGGCTTTGGAAACTGATAAAGGATAAAGATTCTGAAGAGAAATTGAATGATCTAGAAAGAGTTGCCTGGAAAAGTTTTGTGAACGTTGTTCAAATTTTTTTTTGGAAACTATAGAGTGAAAAGTTACAAACATTTAATAAATGAAATTCTATCATTATCACAAGGATACCTGACGTGTCATTTTTTTCCCTATGATATATTATTGCTTGAAGGCCCTAGTATATTCAAAATTTGACATCAACAAAATTTGACAAATTTGAGTATTAGTGTGACAAAAAAAGATTGTTGACCAGTGTAATCCTCAGTTGTTGCCGTATACACTGAAGCGCTCGTCGTCTGAATAGTCATTCAGAAGGATGTGTCAAAAAAAGTCAAACATTGTTCGGTCTCAACCGCAAACTTTTGGTAAGAAATTATAACAAAACAACTGTCGAACAACTGAAAAGTGATTATTTTATTTGCACCTTCGTTAAGCTCTTGCATAGAGTTATCATAGAGAGCGGGGCAGCCTGCGAGTGGAGGCAACAAATAATAAGAGAGAGAACAAACTAAGTTTCGTGTACTCGCACATAAAAAAGAGAAACAGACAGGTAATCTCGTTTTCTTTCTCTGTCTCTTCGATGGACACATTTTATGCTGGATCCACTATTCCGGTATAATAACTTTATTCTTGCATTCGTGACAGCCTTTAGGTGTTTGAAGCTGTTGTAAGGCACGCATGTAGGGGACTCTCACGTTAATATTAGAATAAATAAAAAGGACAAAAAAAAACGTGTGAAAAAACGTGTTAGGTGTTTGCACGACGAGTAATGACAGAGAGAGAGAAAAAAACGGTACATGAAGCTCGTAATTAGCAACAATTAGACTCATCGTATTTGCTATTGTAATTGCGCAGGCGCGTGAAATCCTTAACAACGTACTACAAAGAATTGACAGTTATCGTTGATGTTGTAATAAATAATACTTATATCCATTAGGACGTTTTCACTATTTGACGTCTATGATTTTTGCTGATTCATAAATATCTATATACTATAGTTAGTATAGAAAACTACACGTACCCGCAGTTTCGGTCCCGTCAACTTCAATGTTAAACTTACCATAATTATGTGCTGCGTTTTATCATACTTTTAATTCGGGATTTTTATCCTATATATTTGAACCTTAATCAAGCTTAAATCGTACCAAATTTCACTCATATCGCCCAAGCGGATTAGCCGTGAAATCGTAACATAAAGATACACTTTACCTTTATAATATTACTACTGATGTGGACGACCGCTGATATAGAAGATATAAAAATTGATGTTTTTCTTCAGGAACGGGAAACGAACAGTGCAATATTGAGGATACTTTACCACTACATTTAACGCGGGCCTAGTCATAGCCACCCCCTGATTAAAGTGTGGGTGAGATTAGAAAATAAAAACGATAGAGCGACACCGACGTGCATTAAAACTTTAAAAACGGGGAAAAATATGTAAAAGTTCGGAGAATATTATGAAAAGAATAATTGTGCGTATGTGTGCAGTCGGTACCTGGCCGTCCATGTCCTGGCTGCTGCCGCCTGCCGCGCCGGGTGCCGAGCGACTGCCGCCTGCCGCGCTGGGCCGCCTGCCGGGGACGCGTGCGCGGCCGCTTCCTGCCGGCTGGCGTGACGGGCTCGCTTACATACCACTGATTTACTATTCACGACGAAGAATAACATTGGAAAAAACATGTTATCGACGGCCACGCTGACTTTAATTACGGTTTTTATGGTTTCGTAATATACGCACGTCACGTGGTGCTGGTACCGGTTGGTGAGACTTTCGTGGCGACGCGATGAGACTAGTAGTTTCAGATGCGATGGGTACGCGATATCGATGTATGAGTAATCGGTCGGTCGAATCATGATTTTTCTGTCAGTCAAGTCAGATTTTTCAAGTCAGACACGCTAGAACCGTTAGAAACAGAAGTTTAAACTTGCTGTCATTCGTAAAGTTGTGATAGCTCTATGGGAAACGGATGGACTTAAAAAGTTAATATACCTGAGTCGGTCCCGCATGTCACCGGCCCTTTATTTTTTTATTTTTTTTTGCATTTTATCTTTAATAAAAATTACCGAGCAATTTACGGTCCCAATAGTGTTTGTCCGTCCTTTCGTATAAACTAGGTCATGTTTGCTTTCAAGTAATTTTCTTGTTTTTTCTTTCTCGATTTCAAAACTAAAAATTAACAAAAAAGTAAAAAAAACAAAATTAAAATCTCTGAAAAATTAAAGACTCTGAAAATTATTGACCATATTACAGTGTCTGTTTTTGTTTAACCGTTTCGTCCAGTTTGTATTCACAAGTTGATTTTGTATTTTGTCTTTCTTATTTTTTTGTGGCTGCTGCTAAACGCAAGGAACGAACGAGCAGCTTTATTTGCAAGGAATCCAAAAAAGAGATATAAACAATAAATTAAACAATCATAATTATGTTTTATTTATGTGTATTTATGTTCTAAGAATAAAAATTGTTCGTTCGTAAAGTGTCGCTAAAAGATAACGAGTCAAGTCATAGTATATCTGCGGTATCGACGAGGGCCACTGTCCGGCATCACGTCCGCATTCGTGGTAGCCGGCGAGCTCGGCGGCCGGCGCTTCCCGCTGCGTGCGCCCGCTCACATTAATCTATAGGCCTACTAATTATACAATTACAATAAACATTCCGCACTTCGGAATAGCTCAATTAGCTATCCTCTTCCGCAATTATCAACGATCGTTGTCATATTTCAACTAGTTTACACGAAACCGTAACAAATAATTCACTTAAATCTTCATCCCGAATTACTTTGTCTGTAGATGAAAGCCACGTGAAAATCTGTTCAATAGTACAGAAGTTACAATAAAATTATCACATATCACATACATGAAGGACAAGCCGCCACACGTATCACGAGATGCCGCCAACACCGATACTCTATCCAAAGCATCACACCCACTCACTACCACAATCTCTACGATCGTTTCGCCCCGTAACGGAAGCATCATCAGAAGGATACGCTCCACGCACTACGCATAGTGCATTACGATTTAGACCAAAGTAATTTTATTGTAACTTCTGTACCATGGAGTTCCGCAAAGTAACGCCTGCTTCTATAAATCTGTTCAATAGTTTTGAGTTTAACTGATAACTGACCCCCTCACAAGTATTGGAAGCGTTCAACTTCCTGGAAGAGACTGCAGTTTCTAAAAAGTTGACCATCCGATTAACTTCTTAATCCTTAATTGGGATATTTTTTACTTCTTATTTTGTTTATGATTATTTGTAAAATTCTATACCGTGAAGTAAGACAACAATAATAACAACTAGTTATAGAAATAGCAAAAAAAAACAAAGCGAATGACTACATTATAAATTTGGAGTATTATTCTCACAAATACTTTATTTTTATGAGATTTTACGCTAATCCTACCTTAATTTACTTTCGAATTGTGTCGCGATGAGGTTTCAGTTATGAGTTCAGTCAATCTTCAGTTGTTTCCATACATTAGGGACTTTCGCGGAACAGTAACCGTATATCGCGCAGGCAAACATCACTACCACCCGTTCGAGTTCTATTTATCATAACAGATATGTCGTCATTAGAGGTCAATTACATGAAACATGTGTGTCATTGCCAGCAATAAATATAAAATTCAACATAAATTGAATTAATTACACTATGGTCGAACCGCAGATGTCTTACGACATCAGTTCCGGAGTTAGCGACATAGCGCCGTGAGCCGCGGCCTGACCGTCTCGAAGCCGTCCTAGGTACCCCGAGGCTCCCCGTAGCCGGGATGAAACCGTGGATGGACTGATGGATGGTTTGTATGAGAAAAGTATTTGGTCAGGAGCGCGTAGGGGCATTTTGTTACCGTTTGTTAATGCCAGTGCCCCGAGCGTCAGTTCACCTGCCCGCCGTTGGCGCAGTGGGTAGTGACCCTGCCTTCAGCTCCGTGGGTCGCGGGTTTGATTCCCACCGAGGGCCAACATTTTCTATAAATGAATTTGTTGGCCTTTGAGCCTGGGTGTATATTTGTATTTAAGTATGTATTTAAAAAATATATAAGTATATATTCACCAGTTGTCTGTCAATCATAACACAAGTATTAAATTACTTACTTTGGGGACGGACGACCGTGTGTGTAAGTGTCCCATATATTTATTTATTTATCAGGGAAAGCGAGCGGCCGCTGGCGTGGCGATACGATCGGCGATATGGTCACCATCTGGCGAGTCAACCGCGCCCCTGGCGTGCGCCACGGACCAATATTGAAATGACATCCTTAGATGTCCGTAGAAGATAACCATAGGAACTAAAGCGGGAGTACTAAGAATCTTTCTTTACGGTTTAGTTACAAATTTAAGCAGTGTTAATTATTTCCATGGTAGTAATATGTGTACTGTATCCGAGTTGATACCCGTCAACCGGTGTACTGCTACGGTCAGATCTTTTAATCTTTGAATATAACTAACTATTACTACTCAATATAATTGATTGTTTGTTGTTTCGTTTCCGTTAAAAAAAAACAGTTTGAATATACTAAATTATATTAACTTAGAACTAGTTCAGGTCACACGTAGCCCCAGATCATCGCTGGACGTCGGCTGCTACTGAACGGCTCTGTGGACACGATGCTGACTGTGGATTCTCTCACCATGTGTAGGGAGCAGCGTCCGACTACGATCGCATCTGATGCCGCTTCAGCACCACGCTCGGAGGAGCAGCGAGCGATCATATACTTATCCCGGTTTCTTTTTCTTCAGTCGAACGCTTCCCGCTCAATATTGATATATGTATTGTTGTTTCCGGTCATTTAGAGAGTACACGAGTTGTTCTTCTCGTCAAAGGTATGTTCATTAATGTAGGTATAACGTAGAAAAAATATCGGTTTGTAATTAGTCGTGGCGTCCGTGGCAGCGTGTCGCAGCTCGCCGACGGGCGGGCGGGCGGCGGGCGGCGCTCACCACCAGCCCGCCGACAGCGCGGGGGAGTAGTGCGGCTCCTCCACGATCTTGGACACCTTCACGATCTGCGGCACCGACACTACTTTGGGCACCGATACGATTTTCTTGACCTCCACTACCTGTAATGTTTCAACATAGACTGATATATCTTGCTCTAGTAAACGTCTGAATCTATCGAATGCTGTGCTACAAAGTACTCAAGTAAATTAATCAAAGACATTCAATACATTGTAAAAATGGGCGGCTATATCTCACTGATTTTTTTTTGTAGGTAACGATCAAATATTTTGCTAGTTTTAGTAAAAGTTAAGATTGCTTGAAACAAATTGTAATCAGCATGTGTCAGAATGCAATAACTTTTTTGTTCATATGTGTAAAAAGCTTGCTTTACAGTTTTAATTATAAAAATTATGTGGTGTAATTAAAAAAAACCATTAAATGGATCTCACCTTGGGAACTTCCACCACCTTGTCGACGGTGATTATGCGTGCGGCGGGCGCGGCGAGCCCGTGGCCGAGACCTAACTCGAGCGAGTCGTGGCCGAGCCCTAGGCCAGAGTCGTGGCCGAGCCCCAGGCCAGAGTCGTGGCTGAATCCCAGGCCCGAGTCGTGGCCGAGCCCCAGGCCCGAGTCCCAGCCGCCCAGGTAGCCGCGCTTGTCCCGCCGGCCCCCGCCTGGCGCCGCCAGTGCGACTGCTGCGAGCACGACCACGCACACCTGAAATATACACTAAAATATAGAACGGTCCTTACGAAGTAATCTAATCTTAAGAAGAAAAGTCGGTCATACAGAGGTCGCGGAGGACATGTCGCTATCGGCAGCGGTTATCGAGAAGTACAGCCAGTAGACAGTAGTAATTGGGCGAAGACTAGACAACTGAGCCAACTTCTGCACGCATCTTAAATTTTTTGCGGATGACAACGGTAACGTCGTTGCTCATTTCCTCACTCGATGTAAATATTGATGAATAAATGAACTGAATATATGAAATTTAGAAACACTACCGTGAGGTGTTGCATTGTAGATTTATACATAATTTATACCAATAATAAATTATGAACATTTGATGAATATTTTGTTTCCTATGTTACTGCAGCGCTACGACTTCTGACATAGTGTCTCCGGACATCACATGTACGAAACGAGCGGACATATCCTTGACGATCCTGAGGAAATTATCAGATTATGAAGAGGATAAGAGAATGATTCATATTTGACAGGCCCACTTCGTCCTTATCGAATGGAACGAATGCTAAATGGGAGTTCAATATAGAAGCGTTGATATAATCATAGTAAAATTAGTTTATTTATTTTCTGTCTGTCCTCACTGAGTTATTTGGGAATTTATACGAGATGGCAGGACACTTACGAAAGTTTTCATCGTAGGTATTTGGTCGAGAGCAAACCGTGGTCAGTGGACTGTAGGAGTGTGTCGGTCTGTGCCGGCACCGACAGTTATATAGGAGACGCGAGACCTCGGCGCGGGCGACGCCGGGTCATTGCGCAAGTCGCGGTTCATTAATACATTAGTTGATTCTCGATTAGTTTCATGTGTGACGGGGAACATCTAGCGCACACAGTTTCCACGTATTGATCTGAACTTTATCGTCAGTTTGGTTGAGTCCAGTCGCAAGTTTTCGCCGATCTGTATGGATAGTTTTTTGGTTTTTGTATTTAATTTAGAACAGCATTTTTTATTCACCATTTTGTCTCCCAAAATCAGATGAGAATTCGATTTGTTAGTTATCGCTTTTCAACGGGACATCCACGAGGTCCTTCGAATGGCAATTTTTGCAATCCACCACCAATTCAATACAATGGGGATAGAATATAGAAACTGAAAGATTTAAATCGAGTGAAATGTTATCTGACCGAGCTGGTCATCATTAGCTAATGACTCAAAAACGATGATGGAAATGATAAAAATTTACATTAAAATTATCTTTTTATGAATCGAACTTAGTTCCTTAAGATACTGAAATTCCGGTTAAATTCCGGCCAGTAGTATTTCTGTGCGCGATAAAAGACAGACCTCTATCATTTCATTTATATGGATGTCTAACCCTGCATGGAGCTACGGATCCTTTATCCTGCTTTAATATAAATAACTTTCAAGATCCACATTATTGCAACGTTTAACTCGTTTCTTATTATAATATATAACCAGAAAATATAACCAGTGCTAAATCACATTCGGCCTTCCGTTGACTAAATATGAAGGTGTTACAATAACTAGTTATTATTCTCCCGACATCTCACGCGACATCTTAATGTTTTGTAAAAAAATTAATCAATAAATATATTTACAAATTTGTAGAGATGACTTTGAAAATTGACGAGGTTTATTGTGCCATCTTTGACACGTATCTCGGTCTATGTTTTTATTTCTATCGCTTAAAATATTATGATAGCTTCGTATTATACGATTTCATTAAATATTGCAGCCATTTATAACCTTAATATCGGCGACACTAATATATATTATCAAAGCAAAATGTGTCAGTTTGGTAATTTTTCATTTTTCTAATATCGTTCAATTATGGGTTTTGATTTGAATCTGAAATAGTTAAGAGTTGGAGCTGTGTATGCAGTTAATATCTCGATACTGAATTGCCGATGTAGTCGCGGACAAACGCACGTATATTGCCGGTTGGTAACACTCTCTTTTTCTTCTTCAGCCGATGAACGTCCATCGCTGGACATAGGTCTCTCCGCGGGATCTCCAGAACACACGATCCTGTGCCACTCTAATCCAGCGGCTCTCCGCGACCTTATTAAGGTCATCAGTCTACCTCGTAGAGGGACCACCGACGCTGCCGGTGCGGGGTCGCCATCACCTTAAGACCCCGACGCCCATCGGGTCTCCGCACTATGTGACATAGCACATTAGTATTCGAAATACACAGCAAAATATTAGTATGAATATAAATTGCTACCTAGAGTTTTAAAGCATTACTAATTATATGTCTAATTTCATACTGAATGATTGTTCTATCTGTAGAACATGGTTATCCGTTTTGGAAACGCGGTAACGAAGCGTTGCGTGCGGCCGGGTGTTTATCGTGTATGGCAGGAGTGTCCGCTGAATTAAAAGTCATAATTCTTTCAAGTATGCGAATATACTTTATAAATATGTATTAGATTGTGACAGTAACTTCGTGTCACTTCCGCTGAAATCTCAGCAGCCCGGCGATGTAAGGTAATTTCCAAATAATAAATAAATACATACAGATTAGAACAATCAACAAATTACACAAACAATAGCGTACAGATAGCAGTATAATAGTATTTTATAATTTATCCATAGAGTGTAAAGTAGGTCAATTTATTTTATTATATTAATCAATCTGATTATTTGTCAAAATATAGTAAGATCATCGGTCAAACACTAGATTTAATCTTAATAATTAATTAACTTTGTATTTTGCCACAC
Organism: Morpho helenor; assembly: GCA_029227775.1. Taxonomy (NCBI): domain Eukaryota; kingdom Metazoa; phylum Arthropoda; class Insecta; order Lepidoptera; family Nymphalidae; genus Morpho; species Morpho helenor. Next base: position 15,969,479 of record JARGCU010000037.1, on the reverse strand, counting down.
ACGTTTGCGTTATGTTTGAATTTATAAAATGATTTTACATATTACAGGTTCTAAGATAAAATAGTGTAATAAATTAATACGATTTTAACATTAAGTAAGAGCTGTATTTATATTATAGCTTGGGTAATGCTATACCAATAAGTTGTCACAGACTCGATGACAATATTCGGAGCGTCAAGCACTATGTTGAGTTCATTCAAACTTCAACGTATAAAAAAAGAATTATTTTGTTACGCGTTATATGTTTCAAAAACGAGAGTTAGCGGCGTCCTCCACTTGTAAGAGGTATACAGGTATATAAGCTACTTGAAACTTCTCAAGCGTGTATGGAGTGATTCAGAATGTGAGAAGCTAATTAATTATAAGACGAGGGATTTTTATTTTAAACACACTGCATCACATTACAACACGATTATATATTAAATCAATGTGCAAAGTGTAGTTATTTTTAAGTGTGTCTAAATTTGGAAAAATCCATAACTTATATAAAAATATATAAATCAGATTTTCATTATAATGAGGTGCTAAGAACTCTCTTCGTGAACACCAGGCGTTGTGGGTACCGTAACTGTACACCGTTTCACACGGTCGTAACGAATGTCTTCCTGGTGCAGCTGCTCGTCCGTGAGCTACACGCAATTTCATAATGATCCAGATACGAGAAGGTAACAGGAGCTGTCGGTAAGCTCTCGTTGGCTAATCTGGTCATTTGAGTCTGCCCGAGCCCGGTATTTAAGCATTATACTCGTAAAAGGGAGTAAAAGTAAAACTATGGATATAATGTTCATTACAAGATAATATGTAAAAAAAGTGAAAAAATATAAAGCTCTATTAAATGTAACTGGTCATTCCCACGTTATAAAATATATCAAAATAATTCTGTGTCCCAACATAACATCAATTTATTTTTAAAACTAAAGAATGTCTAATATCTACTTGTATGAAATTTAATATTTGAAAGAAATTATTCTATAGTGTACAAAAAAGACAAGCAAACATTATGTTTATGTTTATGCATTATTCAAATTTTATTTAAATCGAAATAAATTTAAAACTATGTTAAATTTCGAAAGTTTAAATACTTAAATCAGACTAGGGGAAAAATTTCGTAATTAATTAAATAGATATATCAATAAATTAGATGTATAAAAAATATATGTAATTCAATGAACTATAATTACATAATGATATATGAATGAATGAATGATTATATGAATTATATAACTAATTATATGATTATCACTACATATTATAAAACAAAGTCCATATTTCCGTATGTACGCATAAAACTTTAAAACTACGCAACCGATTTTGATGCGGTTTTTTTTAATAGATAGAGTGATTCAAAAGGAAGGTTTGTACGTATAATAACATTCAATACGAAGTAGAGAAATAATGTAATTTTTGAGGTTTCTGTAAACAATTACATTTTTTTCCGCTTACATTGCAAACGCAGGCTAAACCCTACGAGATTTATCAAAATGATGTACTAAGTATTTGTACACCTTAAAAAGGTCTACAGAAAAGTCCGCGATGGTATATGTCTATCTCTTATAAATAACCCACAATAGCATTTTTTGTCATTCACTTTTTACGAAAAATAATGCCTTATTTTTGAAGCAATTTTTATACACTACAGCATTAATCCTTATCCAATTAAGTACCTTACATAAATTGTTGATTTAATATAGATCAATATCGCCGTTTACAGCATGTAATTTAAGTGAACATTTTCGGAGATATTACAGATTTAAAAGGCCATGCGGAGGCCGCGCTTCACCCTATAGCACTTCGAATCCAACAGCTATATCGTTCTTTCCAGAGTTTGTTTAACGACAAGGAAGCTGTGAATGTTGTATATAAAGACATTCTGTAATTAATTGTAAAAATTAAATACATAGGGAAAATGTAAAAGTAAATAAGTAAAAACGTACTATATGAATTTAGATATTCCAAAGTTAGCAGGAAATCTTCTTGGTATAGGGAAAGGAAATTGTTTTTCTCCAAATTTAACGCTTGCGGGCCACGGGCAGTAATGAATAAATCAAACTACTGGATCGGTTTTAATCATTTTTTTACACTGAATGACATGGGATATATATTTTATACCCGTGCGAAGCAGGGGCAGGCCGCTAGTATAATTATATAATGAACATAAATATAATGAAATATAAAAATTTGTTGTTTTTTTTAACCGTCAACTGCAATGATTGTTTTCTTTTTATTCGATGCGATCAGTTACATGTTTATTGATACAGTGTAAATAATTTTAGAATAGTCTGGAGTTAATTTAATATTAAGGAACACGTGTGTGAGTAAGGAATATTATGCATATGCATGGTCACCGTCGACGCGGTGTACCTGGGGTGTACCCGAGGGTGTACGAAAGGTGAGCGGTCCAATCTCTCTCTCTCTCTCATCTCTATTGAATCTCGCATCTCTAGTGAAAAAAGAACAAATGTAAAATAGGACGGGTCAGTATAGCGACGGCTATATTAGTAATATTGGGAAATCATTCATTTTGAAATAATAATGAAACATCTTATTGCATATGATAAATATTCAAGGCCTAGATTAAATTACGAAATGAAAAATAATCTTGACCAGTACTATGGTAATCATGTCGCGGACGTTCGGGGACCATCACTATCACTACATGTTAATAAACAGAGTTGAAGCGCAATGGTTAGAGTAGCGGACTTGCGATCGAGACATCGTGGGTTCGAATCCCGGCCATTACACTACCAACGTAAACCAACTCCTCACACATGCATTTTAGCTTAGCTGGAGGGGTTAACAAGTTTACTAGTAATTTGTAACCCAAATTGCTACACACCTTAAAAAAAAGAAAAAAAGTCCTCTGCTGCGTCTATCTGTCTGTCCGTCAAAAACTATTCAACGGATTTTCAGCTTTCGTGACAAACACTGAATAATCTTTAGGATATATAAGATAAACATGCGGTGGACTATTCCTCAGTACAGCTTGCAAAGCAGGTCAGCCCGCGGTGGCGTATATCTATAGTTTGAAGAATAGCTTGTTGTATTCATATATGGAAACCTTTTAAATGGATACAGTATTAATCCTTATCAACGTTATTTCATTAGTTAGTTTAATCAAACCATTACTGTCCCTTAAACCATAAATTTTAAATCCTAGAAGCAATTTCGAAATGTAATCTAAGGAGCGCAAAAATGAATAAATTGCGTGCAATTTTATGCGGACAATAATGTGTTGTACTGGCAGACGGAGTCGGCGTGTGGGCTAGTACAGAATGTGACACGATGTTTGCTACAAATATTGATATTATAGATTTGTTCAGTATAATTATACGCTGCATACAGTATAGGACTATTATTATCCCACCGAGAATAGGCCTCCTCTCCGTTTTTGGAGAGAAGGGTTGGAGTTAAGACCCATTATATTGCTCCAAAGCGGATCGGTAGGTTACTTACACACATCCCGAGAATTCTTTAGAGATATGCAGGTTTCCTTACGATGTTTAACGTAACCAAAAAACCTGTGATAAATTGCAATTATCAATTAGATAAATTAGTTTTAATAGAAAACTTATTGATGCCCGCCCGGGGATTGAACCCTCCCGAAAGAGTCGCACGGTCTCACCGCTGGGCTAAGATTTTTTTTTTAAAACGCTGCATTGTAAATACTCAAACAGCTCTTCTTACAGTTGAGACAAAGTACGCAGGTACATAAAGTAGTACAAATAGAATAGAGGTTAATGACCACATATTTGTTTTGAGTGTGGATTAGTGTTATTGCATATCACTCACAAAACGGATTGAAACATTGTCTATGACCGGGTACTTCAACAATGGTATCCGGTGTACAATGCCATGTACATCGCCAGTTTAGTTTAACGTCTAATTGAGCTACTCGGTGTGTTGGCGCCACTGGTTCTAATACAAATCTCCTCATTTTTTATTCAATCACATAAAATTACTAATAATATTTATATAATAATATATACTATTATTATTGATTTACAACTTAAATTAAGAACAGTTTGTATAAAATAAATTTTGCATTAGTTTTGACACAGAGATCGCAGAGACAGTATTTTATCAGGCGTTTGAGGTCGTAATGCACCTCTGACAGAGCTCGCAGGCGCCCGACGCCTGCCATTAAAAAGACATCAACGCGTCTGCAGCCGTTATAACTTTTGTTTCCACTTTGAGAGTTTCGAATTATGAACTTGCTTTCATCTTTCTATCTTTAATATTTAAAGGAGTTAATATTGTATGTATATATATATTTTCGGAATCTCGGAAACGGCTCCAACGATTTTCCTGAAATTCAGCATGTAGGGGGTTTTGGGGGAGAAAAATCGATCTAGTTTGGTTTTATTAACAAAAAATAGTTTAATCCCTATTCGTTTTATACTATTAAAATAAATGCCATGTTGAAAGTTAGTAATAAATTTGTTGAATAATTTTTGAGTTTTGCTGCAACAAATATATGGGACTGAAGGTTTATTTGTAACATTATGAAATCAGTTTGGTTTTTGAGACGAATACAATATATTTTACCATAATTCCAAAACTAATGTAGCTACTAACTTGTATAATTGATAGAATAAAGCAAAAAGCTCGAGAATCTCAATAGTTGCGTTTCAATTTAGGAATTCAAGTAAAAGTAGTATTATTACCGATACTATTACGATTTTGCAGTGCGTCGGGAATGTTCGCCGACACGTGGGGATTGTTTCTATACGACCATTGCGTAAGCGGTGCACATCCTTGCTGCGCAGAGTCCGGGCAAACCAAACTCCAACAGCGTTCTAAGGGCATTTGCTGACAGGATCGATTGTTCACATTTGAATCATTGCGCAATGGCACACATGTTGGCAAATTGGTCCTATCTTAGGATTAATTAGATTATATTAGTTTTATATAATGTAATGTTATTTTTTTTTATGGCCCCTTAGTTGTTTGAAATTTAAATTAAATTACCTATGTATGTTTACGCCGAGCTGTATTGCCTTTTTCAAGATTGAATGAAAGATACTTTTATAGTACATCATAAATATTTACAAAAATGGTCATACTACAATTTCTTATCGCTACATAGCGATCTCTTCCAGACAACCAGGTCGGAGAAAGGACATAGCTGTGGGTGATATATGGAATAATGGGCTGTGTCTATTGTAGAAAAACGTATTAATATATATAATACAAATAGTATATACTATGTACTGAACATCATCTGCATACATGTGATAGAGAAAAGAAATGTTTTGAGTTATTGAGATGATGAAAATAGAAAAGAGTAAAGGTGACAACACGCCGCCTTGAGGCACGCCTGCACTAATATCACACCAGGTTGAACATCTCTCTTCCACCTGAATACGCTGCCGGCGGCCTAGGAGATTATAGATTGCATAAAATTTAGACTTGTTATTTGTAATCAAGTATTGTATTTTGTTATAAGTGTACAGTATTTATCTATGTTTTATGCAGTGTTTAAATAAATATTTTTCTTTCTTTCTATTGTATTTTTTTGTTCATAAAACAACTCGCTGTTATTATCATATATTTTATAGATTACCAAAAGTTGTATAGACTCCAAATCAGCCCGCACAAAGCGCGTTATTTTAATTAAAACCTCGATCAAATTATAAATAATAACAATTTTGGATCAAGGAATGATGAACGACGTGCGCTTAGCTAGAGCGGGTGTTGCGGTGAAGGTAAAAGGTTCCGGGTACGAATACCGGTTAACTCAGCCGAGTGTCGGTTGAAATTAGTTCAGATCTGGTGTAAGCTCTTAAACGGCAATGATATTTAGATTACATTATATTTCAACTAGTTGTGCTTGCGGCCTTTCCCGCCTGGAACTCAGTGTATTTTATAGAAATTCTAACATAAAAGCAGTTATTGTGAGCTAACCATAAGAGGTAAAGACATGCTGTCGAGGATTACTATCGTAGTATTTTTGTAATTCTACAATTCTCTAGTACATCACTTTAGTGTATCGCTGTTGCTTTATGCTGCGCACGCGACTAAAGCTCCCAGTAGGTGATTGTTTACAACTGCGCGTCCTTTTCAACACAATTTACCTAAAACAGTAATGCACTACTAACCTTAACCTTTCGGAAGAATTGCACTATTGTTTAGGAAAAAGCGTACAAAAATCGGTTCAGTAGATTTTGAGAAAATCGACAATTGAAGCTACTTGTATTCTTTGGCAGTTTTAATTTCAAGCCAAAGCGTGTTTCAACTTGAACGATGCAAAATCATATTTAGTTTATGCTAACATGTGATATAAAAGAATAGTGATACCCTCAGAAACCAATTAACAAAAGATGTACTTCGAAGTCACACTATGTGCTTTGAACTATTCAATTTTATGGATGGTAGGTAAATAAAGACTTAGGACGAAATTAAACTTACAAATGTAAATATTTATTTAAAAGATATGTGTAAAAACACTTACAGTGAAAATTAAAATGAACTTAAAGAGAAAGAAGAATCACAGCGTAGTTTAAAGTTTTTACTTTGGTTGCGTTCACCACCACCCGCTGGAGTAGCCGGAGTCGATGCTGGACCCGTGGCCGGACCCGTAGCCGGAGCTGTAGCCGGAGCTATAGCCGGAGCCGAGTCCCGAGCTGTAGCCGGAGCCGCCGCCGTAGCTGGGCGCGGAGACTATCTTGCTCACCGACACCACTTGCGGCACGTTCACCACCTTGCGCACGTTGACCACCTGCGGCACTTCCACCACGCGCTGCGTATTCACCACCTTGTTGACGGTCACCAGCTTGGCGGCCGGCGCCGAGTAGCCGGAGTACCCTCCGAGGCCCCCGGAGCCGCCCAGGCCGCTGTGCCCGCTCAGGCCGCTGTATCCACTGAGGCCCCCGTAGCCGCCGTGTCCGCCGGATCCCCCGGAGCCCAGCGAGTCCCAGCCGCTGCTGATGAGCCCCCTCTTGTCCCGCTTGTCGTCAGCGGCGGCCGCACAGCCCAGCGCGGCGCAGATAACGATCTGGAATGCAATAAAACTTTACTAATATCCTGTAAACATTTTTTAGTCTCCCTGAGATATCGCACGATAACCGTTCCGTGGCACTTTAATTTTGTATTTCAGGAATTTATAATATTGACAATCCCAACTGATATTATAAATTGATATTCCATCGGTCTGTATGTTTTCGTCTTTTGTGTCTAATCCATTATTAGTACGACCTTAAAGATCGATTTTAGGGAACAGATGAATCACATTATTGATAAAAAAAGAGTAAACAATTGAAAGAATTTGAACATATAAGGTGACGCGAGCGATAGCTTATTTATAAAAATTTAACCACTCACCGAACGTGTCAGTGCGACTAAGAAATAATGCGAGCATAAAAATAAGAGGAAGCATATCGTGCTCTTGGCTAAATTAACTCTAATCTAAGTCGCACCTAATCTAAACCCATCAGTTCATTTTCTACAACTCCACAGAATGTTCAAACGAAAAATATTTATTCTAACACTTGTTCTAAAAGTTCTCTGTCCCGGTAGGATCCGAAATTATCAGGAAATGCTTTATTCAGACTTTATTGATTTATTTTCTGATTTAAGTATACTCATTGAAATCTACGCTATGAGTTATAATATTTAATTACTTTTATATAGAAAATATTGTCGTAGGACTTGTCGGTATGAATTGGCTGCCTAAAATAATGATTTCATCATTTCGCTAAAACGCAAATAGTTGAATATACTCACGAAGTATTTCATGTTGGTGTTTGGGTCAGGTGTTACGCTCGTTGAATGAATGCGGGTAGCTCTCGGCACTCGTCGTTATATACGGGCCGCGTGGTGCGCTGCGGTGGTGGCGTGGTGGTGGTGTGTTGGTGTGGTGGTGCTGCAACCCAGCCTCGTCCTTGCGAAGCTTCCGCACTGATATCATAACCCGATCCTGAGGGCTCGAATTAGCGATTCATGTTATGATTTATTTGTAAACGTATTTTGTTTAAGAACTAGTAATTTCTTGCGTCGCTCTGTAATGTTTTGTACAATTTTATATACTAGTAGGCATTAAATTTTTTAACACACCCAAAATATAAATATTCTTATATGCATACTGGCGTTGCAGTTATCGCCGTGCAGCTTCTAGTATGTATTTAATTAAGGTTATTTGTATCAGAGAAATATACAAACTAGCGATGATCCATTTCTATGCGTAAATATGAAGGCTTAGAAATATAGGATTTAAAAAATAACAGTTTTCCTCCAAGAATGCAAAAATCAAAAAATGCATAGCTGTGGATATTTGAACACTAATGTTGACACAAACGAATTCGCGGTATTATTGTAACTTGTATTAAGTAAATCAGGTTTACTCGTCACCATGATTAACATCATCACGCACACCCCTGACGACACCTTTCCAGTTTTAGCTATCGCTATGGAATATACGAGACTCATCGACCTACTTGACTTGACATCGACATGAGTTTAAGCTTAGCTTTAAACGGACTGTATGTAGAATGTCCATTATTATTTATTTTGTGGGCAGTCACTGTTCAGATCAGCAACCTTATCCTCTCTTATGTTTATAAAACTTTATTGTAACATGCTAATCTACGAGTATGTTCCGACGACCACCATATTGTACGAATGTCACATATTCGTATCTACATGTGTCATATTGGGTTGTTATTCCGCTTTTGCTCGCAGAGGGCAATTTGACTGACAACTGACTTGACACCATCTCATCAACCGAGGACTCATGCTGATGCCGTTGAGGACCCTTCAATATCTGGCATTCGGTAGAATCTCTCGACGTCGAAAATAAGTCTATTATTAAGTACAGTGCAATAATATGTTTGCAGTAGAAATATCATACCTGCAATAAATTCAATATTCAAATTTGGCGTTGCTGTTTTACCAAGATCGCTCTCAATATAAATCGAGCGCTAAACTTCACACGGTAATAAAACATATTCGCTTAATTATTTGGCTGTTAGTTTGTCAAACCCTGTATATGAGAAGTGAGCCAGAGCTGGGGATATATACACACGGACAGCCAGAACGGTTGATATTAGATAACCTCGATTGCGTACAATACTTGAGAGATACTTGAGCGGGCGGGGCGGCCGCCGCACTACTTAGCAATAATTGCAAACTTATCCGTAGCGAGGACAGCAAATAGAGACGTATAATAACTGTACGCGTGTATGTCTGTACGCGGCGGGCTGTTGCGTCAGGGGCGCTGCGTCCGTTCACATCTGCAACCGACAAACATGTATAATAAATTAATCGATATTTTATTGTGCATTACATGCTTGTTACTAATTACGAGCGCTATTCGACTTTAAGTGTCTCGCGAGCCTCTGAGAGAGGAAGGAGGTATCGAATATGTTTATATCGAGATGAGTTTATATTCTTCTTACATAAAAATGTACTTTCAATAATTTAACGTTAAATAAATTCAAAAGTAATGAACGCCCTGAAATTTTTACATTACTAACGATGAAGCCTGAAAAATGGAATTTAAGTACACATGGTAGATGTGTATTTAAATTTCATAATGTCGCCACGGGATTCGAAAGCCATGGCAACCGCATGGCTCGAGCGCGCTATCCCAAGTGCAAATATTCGTTATTAATGTAGACTGTTTTCAGTACTTTTGAATCGTCAAATATTTTCAAAGAAGACACTACTGCTTGAGACGTACCGAGAAGAAGCAGCAACAAACGCGACGAATACTCTTTTAAAAGTCGCGGCCGGCCTCAGCTCTCAGATTCTTCTCTACAATAGAGGATCCCTTCGCCCAGCAGAGGACAGCAGGCCACTTTCTTACTTTTACTATTTTCTGTTTGGTCTACAGTTACACACCCACGTGACTCCAACCCTGAGTATATTTATTAGATGAAACGACGAGGATATAAATGGCTCTGAGTCGAGATTAAGATAAGATAAAAGTTTACGCAAGATTTAATGGAAAAATACAAAAAATATGACCGAGTTGGTCAGTACGGAGACTTATCACTGAGACTGATCGGCGCGCTCTGTGGCGGTGCCGCGGCCGACAGCTGCGGGCGCGCGGGTCCGTCCGCAGTTTAAGAAAATGTATTTTAACTGTAGAATATACAATCCGCACACTACACTAGCACTACACATAGCGACGCTCGTGTCACCTCCTCGCCGAATCACTACAAAGATCATCAGGAGATAGACTCCACGATACAATCGCAAAGCATGTTTCAAAAGTTTTATCAGTTAATGAATCAGTAGGTTAGTTAAGACTAAATTGTTGAAATTAAAAAAATCGTCATCTATATATTATATCAAAAGATGTAAGAGTACATTGTTTTTGAAAATTGTTGAATCGTCACCGGAAAAAAACTCGAACCACTGTCGGCGCAGACTCTGATCTCTGATCTCTGGGATGGGACCATAATGTTATCGCGATATTCTCCTTTATGGTAGAGCGGGACGGATTAGATATGGCATGTAGCACTTAAAGTTTACAGATAACTCACGGACACTTGTCTGGAGGTAGGAGAGAAGAGAAGAGGAGAGGGTGAAGTGTTAAGCGAGCGAATGTTTGCTAAAGATCGTGTGATTTTTTGATCGTGTGTCAGACCGTGTGGTCTGACCACCACCACGGCGATGTTTTTTTTTCTAATGAAATAGTTAACTTGAGTCATTTTCAAAGGGCCTACCCTCGCAATATCGACAGACAATCACCGTCAGGACATCATATTCATCAGCATTATAGACCCTCGAAAGGCGATGGTTTTAATCATAAACACCCGTACCAATATTATAAAAGCAAAATTCCTTAATTCTATATGTCTGTCCGTTACGGTTGCACGCCTAATCTGTTAGAGCCATATATATTAAATTTGGTACAAGTGAAGCTTATATACCAAAGTAAAATTTAATTTAAAAAATCCTGTTTTTCGGAATAGGGAAAAACATATTTGAGAAAAATTAATGTATAATTGAGAGAACGTGAACATATGCAGTTGTACGGATAGACTGATTGAAATGAATCATGAACGTTTGTGTATTATCTCGTATGTAAACTATATTTATTTATAAAGAGTCGGAATTAAATTTTTGGTGCCCGCAAGGATTTAACACCTCGGTTGATTGCCTCTTCAGGTGACAAGAGGGCTGGCTCCTTTTTCGCACAGAGAATCAGCTTAGCGATTCAGCGCGGAAACGCTGCCAGCATTCTTGGGACCATTCCACGTGGGCATGATTTGTATAGTCCTAGCGTATAAGTAATCTAAGATAGATATAACTTGTACAGGATTTATATATTATTAATCAGAGTCTTCCAAAGTAAATCTTAATCAGAGATTAAGATTGACTGAAGACTGTTTCTCGTTTGAAAATACATTGTTCGGACTAGTCATTTACTCAGGAAGCCATAGGCCACATATCGGGTATTATTATTTAACTTCAAGCTCTAGTTACAAACCGTGACAACCGACACTACCGTACGCGATGTTTAAAACTTTTTTTAATATAACTTCATGGCGCAATCTCTGAAATAATAATTGCAAGACAATGTTCTGACCGCTCTCTGCGAGCCAACCTTCAGACGTGAACGAACGGCATGTTAGTACAAGTGCTATATTGCTGAAACAATACGAATGTAGATTAATAAGATAATGGTTATTTATATTTATATTCAAAATGAAAAAAAAAACTTAATTTCTCTCTATAAATAGGCACCAAACGGTCGCCATGGGAGCTGTTGCTCTGCCCTGGTGATGGGTGAACAAAAGGCTGCCGGCGTTTCGCCCCAGCGACCGAAACTGGGGCTTTGTGGGCTTTATGGGGCGAAACTTTGACTCAGGGCGTTATTTAATAAATGCCTATCTTAATATTATATTATATTTTAATAATAAGGATCATCCGAGTGTTATAAAGACAGAGATACGAATTAAATACTCTCCCGGCATCCCAAGTGCCTCCGACTACAAAATATAATTTCATTACATTTAAAATGATTTGTTCAATTTATTTGCTAATTTTTTTTGTATATTGACTTTAACTTCGAATCTCACACATCTCGCACGCGCTATTTGCTTAAAAAGTTGTAGATAAATACTTTAATAAATTAAATGAATTATAACGGTCACAAAAATTTATAAATTTATTAAATCGTTACACGTATTTTAGTAGACATCAGTAGGCTACCAGCCAAAAATGCCTTCGAAAGTGTGGATGGTGCTTTATGTTTATAAGTATAAAGCAGATTGTTTAGACTTGTGTAAAGTTTAACAAATCTAACTTCAATATCGTGTTTATTCAATTTTTGCCGTGTCACTAAACCAGTGACTATGTCAAGTGTGTCATTCGTGATAGTCCTAATGTTGTCTCCGTTGCGGAAGCGGAATGCCGCTAGCGCATTGGTGTTTTGGACCTGCATGCATCCAGTGGCATAGCTATCGGAGGGCTACACGGGCAGTGTCGCGGCTCCCCCAAGCTCCGGGGGTCCGTCTGAGCATGACTCCACCCCCCGTTAGACTACGTTGAATCCGGAGCGAGATGAATGCCAGACAATTTTTTTAAATAGTTTCTACCCTAGATCCCTAGTTACTTTTTTACCCCAGGGTCCTTGTTTTTCATAGCCACGCCACTGCACTCCTCATACTATATTTTTAATCGTATAATATACATTTCTGTAAATATTCTATGAGACATATACACATTCTTTAATACATCATCAGTTAATATATTTAAGTTATTGAAACATTTATAACCTTAAAGTCCATAGTCCTTGACTAGCACATATTGACGAATTTATTAGTACTGAGGTCGTTACCTTATACGATATGAGCTCTAGTTTTAGGGTCAATTATGGTCTTAAGAAATCTGAAAGTATTTTCAGATCCAAAGTGTATTTTTTCCTTCCTGGACTACATTCCAATTTTTTACCTGACTTTTTATTGACGCTTTTTAAGTTGCACGCAGATGTGCTTACTGTAGTGCTGTCAACATGGTACTACTGCGATGACTCAGACCCCCTGTTACTCGCACTCGGCACGTATCTCCTATCACACGTAAACGTGGCACTGACAGTGACCCTGCTATTGCAAAGAACCTGTCGATTCATCGAGGGGTCACGACACTTTGCCCTTTTATTGTTTTAGAAATTACATACTCCTTTGTATTATATTATATTTATAGTTGACATACAATAGTTGATTAAAAATTTTTATCTGTTTTGTTATTATTTTGTGTTCCGAGTACCTAATGGTAGTAAAATAAAATTTTTAAATCAAATTCTCTTCGAATAAACGTAACAGACGTGTCGTGTGTCGGTTGTTTTTTTATTCTGTTGATGTAACAGATGATGATGATAAAAATGCAATAAGTATTATAAGAAAAAATATATTTATTTACATATTGATGAATGAAACGACATTAATAATAAGATCACAAATGATTAAAGACTAGATTTTTCGTAATATCTATCACCAGCCGCTGGAGTGGCCGGAGCTGTAGCCGGAGCCCGATCCGTGCCCGGAGCTGTAGCCGGAGCTATAGCCGGAGCCGAGTCCCGAGCTGTAGCCGGAGCCGCCGCCGTAGCTGGGCGCGGAGACTATCTTGCTCACCGACACCACTTGCGGCACGTTGACCACCTTGCGCACGTTGACCACCTGCGGCACCTCCACCACGCGCTGCGTGTTCACCACCTTGTTGACGGTCACCACCTTGGCGGCCGGCGCCGAGTAGCCGGAGTACCCTCCGAGGCCCCCGGAGCCGCCCAGGCCGCCGTGCCCGCCCAGGCCGCTGTATCCACTGAGGCCCCCGTAGCCACTGTGTCCGCCGCTGAGGAGGCCCCTCTTGTCGCGCGGCTCGCTGCCGGCCAGGGCGCAGGCCACTACGGCGCAAATTACGACCTGCGACATCAACATAAAATAAAAAAATTGTTATAATGTAATGAATGTTTAGACGACCAAAGCGTGGTAAGTAACGCAAGGATATTTCAGGTAACAGCCAAGCAATTAGATATAAATAATAGAGCGCTATAGACAGTTCTCGTTTGGCCGAATTGCAAAGATCTTATTAATGCACATAGTTACTAAATCTCGCAATAAACCTGAATTCCTTTCACCCTTGGATTCCCGCGGTTCCCGGGTGATGACCGAGATTCTAGTTCTACCGACTGATGCCGTTATGCTCGTTTGTTTCAGCCACCGTCTTTACCATGGAATCGACAGAGCGATCGTCACTGACTGCTCTTGGGATTGTTGGTATTTCCTGCTCCAACATCCACGAGTTAAATAAAGAATCAGAACTGGAGTCTATCGTCCGTCGCGTTAATCAGTATTTGACAGGAGACACGTTCAGTCTGGACTTCACGTTCAGTCACGACTGGAGTCAGCCGGCTATCCCGCGGACGGCGGTCGACAGAAGTTAAGCTTTGCGATACTTACAAAGGACTTCATGATGGTGATTGTTGTGATGTGGTGAGCAGTGGTGAGGTGAATGCTTTGTAGTGCTTCGGCTCGGTATATATAAGGCAGCGCGGCGGCCGTGGCGCAACTCGGCCTTAGCTCCTGCGCAGCCGTTAGCTGCTCCTTACTTATTATTTACTTACGCACAGCTTGTTAATATCAATTCATTATTTAGTAAGTTTTGAGTAATTAGCAGAAGTAATGCAAAATTATAATTCATAACACGATATTAACAAAGAATAACATCGCGAGGTAATATGCATATCTTGCATGATTTTTCACCATCCGGGTATTTGTAACCTACCAGACCGCATTAGATCAGCGGGCTGATCTATGCTCGTACAGTTGTCTCTGAAGAAAAGAGAGGGTCCAGTTGTGGGATTGTAATGGGCCACTGTAAGTCCACCATAAGTTGTTACCATAAATTGAATGCTGACAGAATGTCTATATCTTCTTTGACGTATCACTCTCGTCAGAGCAGTCGTGGTCATCATGAAGTGACTGTAGGGGCGATTTCTATATAGGAGATACTTAAAAATTGCATTCTATTGAATCCTAAAACAGATGTTTCTCTCGTTATCGAAGCAATACGGGCAGTGGTTTGATTTGTTATTTGCATCATTCCGGGTCTATGTGAATTTTAATCACAAGATTTACTGAGGTGGAAGACTGACCATTGATTTAAGGACTGATGCATGGTTTACTAAGCGTAATATTTGTATTAAGATACAAATAAAATTGAAATAGAATACAAAATAGTGCATTCCAATGATTATTCCAACCGATATTATGTTAATTGGGACAGTCGTCGTCCCAATACCGACGCGACGGGGCCCACTGCTCGCCGAACCTTTTCCCTAGATGTCTGCTACGCTGGGCTGGAGAGGCAATAACTGTTGACCATAAAGCACCGTGATTGGTATTTGAAATAATGAAAAAAAGAATCTGTTGCCGACCCATATCGGTTGCCACCATAGTTCACAGAGAACATGACGTGCAGATCCCTTGCAGACAGTTTTGAGCCGACGGTCAAAAATATATACATTTGGACTCGATTGCCTAAAGTGTTTCGACCGTGACCTCACAAGATGTAAGATGATGTATCTTTAATATTCCTTCAAAGAAAATGAATTCATTGATAGCTTTCTTGCCTTTGTTTTAAGTTAGATTAAATCCTAAATTACCATTAATAAAATTAAAAGACAGGTTACTGCGCCCAATTAAATTACAGTGCCGGGAATGTATCACTTTAAATTCACATTCAAAATATCCATAAACTTGTAAACAAGTCCTTGAATGTATGAAGTGCACGAATAGTCCACTCTGCTTGACCAATTGATAGAGAAAGGGTGAACGATGTATTAATCTTACCAAATATCTAATAATCGTGGAACCGAGACTATTATATTTGAAACAAGAATACCTACTATAAACAGCAACCACGGCTCCGCCCCACCAATCTCGACATATGTAAACTGGAAAAGTTCCTAGAGTATGGTTAGAAGTGTGACTATATGCTATTTATTATAATTTGTTTGGTAAAAATTTTATCATTTACTGATGATAATAAACTAATTCATTGAACAAGTTCCTGTTGAGTAAATTTAAATCTTTAAGGCTATAAAGAAGAATCATTCAGTATAAATTTGGATACACTTTCAAGTTTCATACGTTTAGTGTTGCGCCACCAACGACAATAATAAAAGTGACTTTAGTACGGCAACAGTAACGAGAATCATGAAAGTAATCGATAATTTGATAGTCCGGCTGCAGCGGCGGCGTCCGGCCGCGGAGGACGGCGCTGGGCGTCGGGTTGGGCAACGGCTCGGCCGGCGACCGGCGCGGTGCGAGCCTATGGTTCTGTCCGATTATATTCAAATTCCAAATATTATTAATACAAATAAACTTGTAAATAAATACTTTTGTTTCGGAAAATTGTTTATACTGAGAAGAGACAGTATTTTAAATACAATTCCCTTATACCTTAAACTTAAGGCGTTCGATAAATCTTTAACTGTACATATGTTTATATGTCGACAACTTTTATCATACTATATAATATTTGGTTTATTGTTTTTTTATTCTAGCATTAGTTTATGTTGTTTATGTCATGTTGTTTTCATTCCTTGGAACGGCAGCTCGTAGCTTAGACCCACCACGATACTTTATTACAGATTGACCGATAATGTCTGTCGTTTATCTAAACGACAGATATGTATACATCTCATTGGAGAAGATTCTCCAGTGAGATGTATACATAAAATACACAAGAATGTGTGAATTGTATGTTCACAAAAGTAATGGAAATATTATTTTGCTATAAACCGCAATAAATTTTACATATTAAATTTTAATATGGATTTCCGTAAAGTAACTATAAATTATACATGCTGGTAGTGATATCAGAAATAACATTATACTGAGGCTCTAACCTCATGGAATTGTCAAAAATTATTGTGCATTATTACCAGTTAGCTTTTTTATTATCGTCAAATATTAGCTTCCGTTGATGTGAGCGCGGCGCCGGCCTGCGAGCGGAACCCCAACATCTATCCACAATTACCTTCTCGTATTACAGTTTTAGCTCATTCAGTAGTTGTATCTGAGGTCGCACTTTGTATAGCACTCGAAAGCTTTTATATATCAAGTATTGAAATATGCTGTTAGTTTAATCGGTGACTCACGTTTGTTCTTATTATATTTAATGGTTTTTATCGCCCGCTTGTTAGATGTCATCTCTAGATCTGTATAAAGATTTAGTCTAAGATAAGACGTGCTCGCTAAAAGAGGGAGAGCATTTGTTGCACAATGTTATTGAAGAATGTTATATTACGTGTAGAACTCGGCCGGCAGCTCGGGTATATTATATTGTACCTTCAGTGGGACTCACGCCTGACTTAATTTTTAGGTGCATTAGTTTTGATTTTGTGACAACTCCTAAGGTATTCAATTGAGTTGAGTACGCCGTAAAGAAACGCAATGTTAAATATGGAATGCTTAAGGTAGTGAACTACGTAAGATGATAATGATTAATAATGTATTCGTATAAAAAGCTTTCCAAGTATGTTGCATGGTATGTGGTCAATTTTCAAAACGGAAAGAATGACCATATTATCTAATTAATATTATGGTTATCTCCTAAAAACAATTAAAAAAATCTAAAAGATTGATAATAAAGTGAAAAAAGCTATTTTGTTTATTTTTATATTTTGATTAAATGTAAAATAATTTAATATATATTTATTTATATTACTACTATTACTAATCTAGAAATGTGGCGGATAGTTTGATGTAAAGCAGGTTGATTAGAAAACAAAGTCCAAAAACATTTATTGAAAGAATAACAACTATAACAGAGTGTTAGTATCGACTAAACAACAATGGAACGATCACCAGCCGGTGGCGAGGCCGCAGCGCCCGCCGCAGGCCGCGGGGCCGGGGACCGACACCAGCTTGTTGACCGTCACCACCTGGGGCACCGTCACCACTCTCGGTACGTTCACTATCTGGGGAACGGTGACGAGCTTCCGCACATTCACCACTTTGTTGACGGTCACGACGCGGGTCGCAGAAGCGGCGGCAGGAGCGGCTACTGCCGGACGAGAAATTATGCTAGGGCTCGATGCAGCAATTACCGGAGCAGCCGGCAGGATCGATGTGGACGGGAGGCTTAAAGCGGGTGCCGAGTACGATACGGCAGGAGTGGAGTACGACACGGCAGGTGCCGAGTGCGACACGGCAGGTGCGGAATAAGATGCTATTGGGCTAGAATACGATAAGGGCGGCGCGGAATATGACATAGCGGGTGCGGAGTATGACGAAGCGGGGGCAGCATATGAGACCGCAGGCGAAGAATATGACACAGTAGGCGCAGAATATGACACAACCGGTGCACGATAAGACACAGCGGGTGCAGAATATGAGACAGCCGGTGCAGAATATGACACAGCCGGTGCAGAATATGACACGGCGGGTGCAGAATATGATACAGCCGGTGCAGAATATGACACAGCCGGTGCAGAATATGACACGGTGGGTGCAGAATATGATACAGCCGGTGCAGAATATGATACAGCCGGTGCAGAATATGATGCAGCCGGTGCAGAATATGACACAGCCGGTGCAGAATATGATACAGCCGGTGGAGAATACGTCGTAGCACTAGCGGAATGTGACACAGCAGGGGCGGGGTTCGCGGGCGCGGGGTAGCTGTAGCCGCCAGCAGCGAGCCCGCCGGCGGAGTGCAGTCCGCTGAGCGCGCCCCGCTTGCCGCGCGCGGCGCCAGCTGTCGCGCTCGCCGCCAGCGCCAGCAGCAGCGGGAATACCTGGGTATTATTGCTATTTGTGTTTAGTTCTTCTATTACGTACAACATCAGAACAAAAAGGAGGATAAATAGTGTAGCTGTGACCTTGTTGAGGGTGTTCGACCACCTAGTGTCAGCTATATAAGGGCATATCATGTAAACTAATATTATAGATATGTAAATCTGTCTGTCTGTTAAGCTTTCGCAGGTAAATCACTAAAACAATATTTATCAAATGTTACACAGTTAAGATTTTATATGGGGCTAACTTATAAGATGATAGCAATACCGTTTCTTTATCGGTTACAGGAAAGGCAGTCGCGGGCAGTTGGGGCGATTCTCTAAAGAAAATAAATGGAACAGAAGTGTAGTACGATAAAATTGAAAAATTAACCATAGGTCCATAAGTTATTAATGGAAAAGTTTGCACCGGGCGATCGGTCGCTGCATCTGTATCAGTAAAATGTTCGAACACTTACGAAGTTCGTCATGGCCGTGAGTTCGGTTCCCGAGCTAGGCGTCGCGGAGGCCTGTCGTAATGGTGGCCCTTGGATGCGCCCTGATGATTATATATCTAATCTGTGTCGCAAGCTGGCGACCGGTTCCAGTTAACATGTGTTGACTAATTTGTGGTTTTTCATAATGTCCCCGCGGTGGGCCGCTATCAAAATTCACTCAAATGCATATCAATATATTAGGCTCGTGTTGTAATGTGTCAAACTTAAAGTAATCTTATATGATCTCTTCCGCCTCGACCGCAGTTCGTCAGCTCGCGTTGGCACTTTCGCGGCTAGACTTTCGCTTCCCTCGGACCGGACTACCCAACTACATGCGTTAATTTTGAATATTGGTGATTAGAAAAATATATTTCGCACAATGGTTGTTGAAAACGAAGACGGAATGGCGCAAAAAAATAAATACTGGAATAACTCATCAATCAAAAGTAAAAAATTGTGAATTGTTATTGGGTTGTAGTAGCTATTGGAATCCAATCGTTTTATTAACACTGTGTATTTGCCTTGGTTATACTTTGGTGATATGAAGGCGAATAAATAACGACTAAAGTGAGGAGCCTTCCAGAGACGCGGCGGCTCCGCGGTCCATCGGAGATTGTATCGATTATATTTCGTTAGGCGCTGCGGCGTCGGTCTCTTAAAACATATGTAATAAATATAATATAATATGTATTTATTTGCACGCGAGAAGGTATACGTCTTAATTGTAATATAAAAAATTAACCTAATAATTATCTTTCACATGCTTTTTTAAAGGAAATGGTCGTCATTAATGAAATGAAAGAAACTTAGAGATGCTTAATCTTAGTATAAGAACCAAAACTTTCGATACAAAGTTAACGATCCAACTTGTTTACACGTTAACTTGAATACTTTACTTAGTACTTACTTTGAGGACGGACGACCGTGTGTGTAGTGTCTCATATATACATGTATTTATTTTTATATATTTACAAGCCAACTTTGTGGTGTCTGAGATATCATTATCATGAATTTTGCCAAATGCCATAGAACCAATACAGGTTTTTGGGGATTTATAATCTGTTACGCTCTCCCAATGAACCGTAGATACTCTGGGTTACTTTTTGACTTGTAAAGATATAGTTGTAATTTAATTACACCAAGACCAAGACTAACCGCCGAGACCGAGGTGGGGTAGCTCCAATCCTTCTCTCCAAAAAACGGAGAGAAGAGACCTATGCTCAGCAGTGGGATAGTAACAGGCCGTTACTACTACTACTACTACAGCTTCATAAATAATTATCTAAGAGCTCTACTCAATTAATTTAAGGCCTCTTTATACGAAGATTTAATGTTAAAGTAGATATGCCAAAATTAGCAGTCATCGTGCAGGTGGAGTTGTGGGACACGTTTATATTACTGCTTGTGACAGATTACTCTATTTTTAAATAACCGGTATCATTTGGATTGTTTTACTTTTAGCACCGAGTGCGTAACGTGGTTGTGATTTATTGTTCGCAAAATGTAGAGTGCCGTGTCGCAACCTGCCGCAACCGTCAGATAACATCGGTGGCTCGTCGGGCAACATACGAGTGAATTATTTAATTAACTTTACATTGTTATATTACTAACATCACATTAAATTGGTCAATTAGCATTAAAAAGTGATGTTTTGTAAATGTACACTATTTTTAGAAATGTACACATGTTTCGTGTTTCAAAAGTTTAATTTTATACTCATTTATTATGAATATATGCAAATGTATTCATACTTATATATCAGACTAGTGGTATCCACGAATTTGTTCGCGATGTATTTAGTGTTAAAATACTATTCCCGAAGGAAATACGGAATTTTTCATCCTATATATTATATACAGGATGAAAAATTGCCAGGTATATGAACTTCAGTCGTACCAAATAACAATCCAGGTATTTACTTTTACATATTATTTGTAAAAGTAGAATTAACACAGACAGGCTTTCACATTAGTATACTCGTAGATGAATCGGCCACAGCGCAGTGTTATACCTATTCTAACTAGTTATGTTTTTCGATATTACATTAGGTTTCGATAAAGCTTGACGACAAAATCTACAAGTTTATCCGGCATAGATCTACATATCTCAGTTGAAATCACCCGAATACATAGATTTTTTTCGCCGGAATTTTGGAAATACAATTTGTTTGCCTTCGGAAAGGAACAGATTGGTTTATTCCTTCACTAGTAAAAATATATCAACTGAATACGATCTAGTACGATATGAGTGAATGACGCAGCCTGATTCTTATTTGTGCGTTTTGTTTAGGTTACAACAAAGCATTGTGATCAACTTGCTTTTTACAACATATAGCGCGTTTTTCGATGAGGGAAATATGGATTGGTAGCCTGCTGGTCTCTGCAGAAACTACAGAGATATATGTAACTTATTCCGCATTAGGTAGTCACCGTCGCTTTCTAAAATCAGAACTAATATTAATGATTTAATGTGTCTGTTTGTCTTTATGTTTGTCACGCTGTCATGGCTAATCCGCTGAAGTAATAAAGATGAAGTTTGTTCCAAACGATGGTTATATACCCAAACAATATATAACAATATATATATAACAAAATTACCCTTTTTTCTTCGGAAACAAGAAACAGTTTCGGTGCATTATCACGTCAGATATAGTGACTTAGTTTGCAGCAGTCTACGAACACCGTGAGCAACGCGCTCGTGCGAATAAATTAAAATCAGCACAGCATAAGCAATAATTATATTTTGTCTATCATTACAATGACTTAGGAATACTTTTTCTCCTAACAGAATTAAACTATAAATAACATAATTGAGGTTATTTCCCAATAAAGTACATGCTTTCGAAGTCCCGTGTACAACTCGCATCGTTAAATCATTAAATGTATAATCTGAGATATTTGGCGAGCATTGGAACATCAGCGATTTGTCCAGAGTAGTCCTTTTAAACGTGGTGCTTATTATTACCTTGATTACCAGTAACAATAGTTTGAGAAAGCAGACTTTATTAACTGGAAACGTTTCGATAAACCACGTCTTGGCCGATGACATTTAATGCCGGCTTGAATATAAATATATGGGACACTTTACACACACGTACGTGTCTTATTTATATTTATTCACATTCTTAAATACAAATATACACCCAGACTTGAAGAACCAACAAATTGTTTATAGAAAATGTTGGCCCTCGGCGGAATCGCACCCGAACCCGCGGAGCTGAAGGCAGGGCCAGTACCCACCGCCTCAAGGGGCCAGTCTACGTAATAATTCTCCTATTTATCCAATATCCTAAAAATCTGGTACAAGTTACAAAATTGTCTGTATTCATTTTTGCACTTGCACTTCTCGGCGGTAACGTCCTCAGAGACGTTAAAAGTATACTGCCTGGAAGGTACAGAAGGCCCCGGATCGCATCCCGGATACAATGATGAGAAGGCAGGTGAACCACTTACCTGATACCTTCATGCTCCACTTTGGTCAGTATCGAGGGTCGAGCCCCACGGTTCAATCAAAATGTAGTACCGTTAGTTTCCCACACAGATGTGTTTACGCAAAATCGGTGTAATAAACATTATTTATGAGTAAAGTGCAAAATTTATGCGGACACATAATACCACTAGTCCACAACGTCTTTCGCATCTACTTTAGGCATTTTTAGCCTCAATTATGTACTTTATTGTTTTTCTTTTTGTCCCAGAAGGAAAAACAGGAATTTTTCCTATTCAATATATTAGCCTAGTGTAGAACGTTAGTTTGTATCAAATTTCATCAATATTACTTCAACGGATTGGTAGTACAGCATAACAGACAGCTTTTTGCATTTATAATACAAGCATGGAGTGACGCGTGCTTATGATTAGAATAACCTCATTAAATCAGTATGAGTTCGCCTATATCTATGTTAGTTGTAACAAATGTTTATTCGTCATCATTATGTCTAAGACGTAGGTCTCTTCAAGAGATTTCCAAATAACACGACCCTGTGATACGGTTCCTCGGTACTCTTTTGAAGTCGTCAGACTTTGAAGAGAATCTACGACTGAAAAGAAAGCCTGCGTTTTCGATTTTGGAGTCGATATTCCATTGTGTTAGGACCTCAAGGTCCTTAGATCAAACGTATGTGCCTCACCAATTGGCAGTTTAGCAACACATTGGAAATTTCGTTTCCTCGAAATTAATCATTCTTGAATTAATCACGTGAAACCTAAACAATGGTCGCTCCATCGCCCGTTGAGTGATTCAAATTCAAATTCAAATTCAAAATATTCTTTATTCAAGTGGACTGTTTACAGTACTTTTGAATCGTCAAATCTACCACTATCTACCACTGATTCGGAAGTTTGCTCCTACCGAGAAGAATCAGCAAGAAACTCGGCGGCTAATCTTTTAAAAATTATTACAATTTGATGGTTACAAGATAATCGTTGCAGCTGGATGCGTAGCTGACTGCAGTTAAGATATGCTATCACTCAAATAATCCTCAATAGTATAGTAAGCTTTATGTAGCAACATCGTTTTGAGATAACTTCTAAACTTGTGTAAAGGCAAGTCCAGATAATGTTGAGGAATTTTGTTATAAAAACGTGTACCGAGACCGATTGCCGCTATACTTATGAGGTGTATTGTACAAACTACGATAGTTTTAAATCAGTATACAGTAGGATAAAGATACGCCGGACAAGGTAAGAGATAAATAAATACATAGAAGCGGATTTCGATAATAAAGATAGATTTATTGATATAGTATTATACATATCACACTCGCTTTCAGGTTGCAGCTTACATAATCACAGTGACATGCCTTCCACATGGCAACCTTTAAAGGTAAGATCTTTAAAGGTTAAGATATATAAAACAAGTCCAAATAAAATGAAATGCAATGTAAAGTGCAGGACAGACGACAACACTAAGACTGGTAATAGATAAGTAATCACCAACTTGTGACACTTGCTGGGATTGCTTGGCGCCTTGTTGTAGAAAGTTTGAATATATCACTATCGCGAAAATATCTAATTTTGACTGACAAAATATTGTCAGTATAATTTATTACCTTTAATTTGTCAAGCTAAGTATTCTTTAGCGACATAAAATACTAATACGGTTAATGTGTATATATAAATTTAAATACACTTAGGTACAAATTAAGGAGTATTAGATTCACAAAAAATTTATGGCCACCGTTGAGCAACGCGTCTGCACGGCAATGATTGACATGTCACCATAATCGAATTGTTACAAATTTTAAAACATTTTAAAATATCCTCTTTCTTTCTTGCTGATTCTTCAGGACTAATTTTCTGAATCAGTTGTACCTTCTTTCAGTTGTTCTTTACCATTTGATGATTCGATATTTGAATATGTGGGTAATAGCTGTCAATATCTATTATTTGCCAAAGGCAAGTGTTAAGTGCCACATCCTTTTCAATGTTCACATGAGATGCTGTCATCGGTGGTTAGGTCCTGTGATATATTGTGTTCCGACTGTGTGTACTCTGTTCCGAAACACAATCGGTATATCCATTAACTTAATATAAAGAAACTTATGAAGTTCTAATTGCAGAAGAATAAGTAGTATTTGGTAGAACTGAAGTTACAATAATGATGTGGTCGGTAACTGTGGTCTACCACCAGCCTTTGTTGTAGCCGCTATTCCAGCCGTTGTGCCAGCCGGAGTATGACGAGACCACGGGGTGGGAGTACAGGCCGGAGGCGTACCCGCCGTGCCCGCCGTACCCTCTGTAGCTGCCGTACCCTCCGTAACCGCTGTATCCGCCGTACCCGCTGTACCCACTGTACCCGCCGTACCCGCCGTACCCGCCGTGGCCGCCGTACCAGCCGCTGCTGGGGTACCAGCCGCTTCGGATGTAGCCAGCAGACACCGCGCTCAGCGCCACGGCCAGCACAAAACACACCTGGTGGGAAATATACGAATTTTAGCCCATGTAGACAAATAAATTAGCAGATAACATTATTCAACATACGCTGTCTCAACTAACGTTTAAACAAAAGCAATAATTTCTAAAATAAAGTATTCAGTTCATCCTGAACACTTTTTTAAACTAAAAAGAATA
Organism: Morpho helenor; assembly: GCA_029227775.1. NCBI lineage: Eukaryota > Metazoa > Arthropoda > Insecta > Lepidoptera > Nymphalidae > Morpho > Morpho helenor. Next base: position 15,944,181 of record JARGCU010000037.1, on the reverse strand, counting down.
TTTAGAAAAAATGGCACACAAAATATGTATTATAAGAAAATATGTAAAAATATTATTTAGTAAATGAATGTCATTTTCCAAAGTTTTCTTTTAAATGTTTGCATATAATTACATCGTCATAATTTTGTATGAACATATTTCGTCCGGTAAATATTACCGTATTATATTCTTAACTAATGTAGCTGCTTTTGACGTGCTGTTCTCTAAGATTGGTTGACAGAGTTACTGGGATGTCCCTACGACCAGCCAGCGAAGTATAAAATTTCTGGTAAATATAATAAATAATTTTTAATTCAGTCATCATAATCGCCACTATAGAATTGAATTTCTAGATACACATCTTATTAAAACAGTTACGAAAAACCCAGCGTCCTTTAAGGATTAGAGGAATATTAAATAAATCTTTGAATATCCTTTGGCGGTGCTCTCCCAACTTTACCGCACGGTCATTAAATCCCGAGCCCTGGAGACTCCACGATGTCAACTAGGTCGTATTATTTTTATCGTTGTGCAAATATTGTTATGAAACGCTACGAGTACAATACACTTACGAGTAGTTTCATATCGACAGGAGTGATCGGTTCCAGGAGCTTCCACTGAATATGCTGATCGAGCGCGTCTCGCTGCTTATATACCGAGTCCTCGCTCGCAGAATGACAAGCTGCACTGCCGCAGGTCAACTACATTTATATCACTTTCAATAATTGCATAAAAATAAATAATCTATCCGAAAACACACGACACACCGCGGGAAAGGGACGGCATCCCCGCCGGCGAAAGAGAGCTCGCTGACCACTATATTGATAAATATGACAGGGCCCGTTGTGTGTAAATATTGCACGTAAATAACGAAAAATGGAAATCCGAAAAGGATTAAGCCGGAGCCGTCAAGGCGATCGGCCGCGGCGGGCGTGGGTCTATGGAAATGCAGACGAGCGCCGCCGGTCACTAGGTGGGTATTAGATGCCTGCAACTTTTCCATAGTACTATAATATGCTAATGCCACGGTTAAATGCCACGGAAAAAACTGAAAAAATTATATCCAACACAATAGTGACTTTCTTGGAATTCGGTCAGTGGCTGATCAGCGGCGCATCACTGCGGACGATTTGGTAATTGACACTAAACAACATTTTGAAATATTTTTTTTGAATAAAATATTTGCTACAGTTTGGCCGTGTATGACTAAGTTACGCACATTAAAAATCTACTAAATATTTGCCGATCGCGTACTTCGAGTTCACCCTTTAATACTATTTAAACTTATTTATTTAAACTATTAGCATTCGAATAATTTATAGAATTAGGTGTTACTAACACAAATACATACTACATAATACAAATGTAATAATAAAATTGTAAATGTATAGAACCGGCTATACGCACATCGTATTCTATCGGGTTAGCCCGACTAGTTATAAACCCATCCGGGGCACTTATTTATGAGCTTTTTACAAAAAAAGCTCTTTACTTTAAAAAATATTAAAATTATTATCGCGATAAATTTATCGCGGATTATGCAAAACAATTGTACTATTACATTTATATTAGTACTCGTCCTTAATGGCGTCAACTTCTAGTTTTTGTTGCTCCAAGTAGGGCAAAATAAAACTCGTTAGCTGTTCGTTTCAGTAGCACAGAACTGAAGCGATCCGATGATATCTGTGTATAGTATAGTATAGTAGTCATGACAGTACCTAACGATGGAAAAAACAAACTGTGATGGTATGTTCCTATGTCATTTAAAGAGTGTCGCTGGAGTAGTTTGTGTAATTTTCAGTCTAAATTCCATTGATAAATGTCAAAGACAAGTTTCCTTCCATTGAAATTCCATTGTCCATTATTAATGTTGAATTTCTGACTGCATTTATAATTAGGATTTGAAACAACAACGCGGAAGTTTACGAGATTCAAAGTAAGTAAAATCTTAAACCCTGAGCTTTCTTGCAACAAAAGTTAAAGTTACAAAAATAAGGTATTTGGAACATAAATCTGTTCGTTATTAATGACCGTTTCGTAATATCGATCGGCCCAATTTCTTAAGTCTGTCTTAAAATCATTGTATAAAAAACGTACGCATTTAATCGGTATTCAATGAATAATCAGGTAAATTTAGTCTCAATATACAAGTAGTTCAATACAATTTATTATTTTACTGTGATGATTCAAATATTTAGTTCGTGATGGCCGAAACAAATCTTAGACTTTAAGGCACACCGCTGTAATAAAGAATCGAGCTGCTCAGACATTTGTCATAGTTATTCGTTAACTAGTTATAAATAAAAGCTACATTGCTTGTCGTTGACATTTCTTCATGTATGGGGTTACAGTGTACATATAACAAAAAAGAATTATAAACATGTCATCGCGCCTCTGTTCCTCTTAAATTCTGATACAGCTTAACGTAACACATCCTTCTTTCGTATGATATTGATATCAGTCAGTTTCCCCGGGAACGTACCAAATATCTGTACACTAGTGATAATCGTAGGTAATCAACCGGTGACCCCATTAGTGCGTCCTTGACAGCTTGGCTGTTGACAGTTAATAAAAGATGGCAAACCATAAACTGTCATCAATCAGTATTGGCAATTACGGGTAAGCCGCCGACTCATGTGTTTACATAAATTACGGACGTATTACTATTAAATTATGACTAGAACCTTGATTCGCATGCAAATTATGCATTTTATTATATAAAGCTATAAGCATCGCTGTTGGATTTGCATAAAATGAATAACATTAGATAGTATAGGGCTACAGAACTATTACGATGTCGCTTTTCGAGTTGAGAAATTATTTAAATACCTTAATTGAAAGCGCTTATCGCGCCACTCTTCCCGCCTCATTAGGGAGATGTGTCTGAAACCTACCAGCGACCTACCAGTTTTCGGGCTGGCAGGGTACTAATATCCTAATAGTTAATAAGTTTCTTGGAATTCAGGGCGCGGTAATTCTTGTAAGGGGATCGCTAGTATGGGCCTAGTCAAGGGGCTTAATCTAGTTGAGTTTCCTATACAAACATATATTTGCACTAATATATATACTATAATACGATATATATACTATAATACGAAACTATGGGTGTCCCTGAAAATAAAAGACCTAGAGGCCGCTTACCAACTAGGTGGTCGGACCAACTGCACCAGTCCTGACGTCCTGCAAATTCTATGAGGTAACAATGGACACCAAAAGGAAACAAGTCAACAGCAGTGGAAACAAGACATCCACACGAGAATAAAAGCTAGCGGCCCACGACCTTCAGTAATGAACGACTAGAGAAAGAGAGAGATGTGTGTCTCTTTGTTACGGTTTCACAGTTACAATTGAAGTTTATATACATTAAAATATAGTAGAAAAATTTCCGTTTTCTTCGTGAACAGCAAGGTATTCATCTCTTGAGGGAATTTCATTTCTTAACTTGATGCGAATGTTGTGGAGGGCACAGTTTCTGCTTATTTCCAGTTTTTTTGAAAACAAATTATCATAAGGAGCAGAAAGTTATTTAAGCTGTTATTTTATATGTAACCTATCTGCATTGGAGTAGCATGTAAGTCTTCCGTCCTATTCTCCCTTATGGAGAGGAAGATATATTCAGCGGTAGAGTTATAACATACGATAAACTTATAAACGCGTCCGCGTAGCGAGACTAGTGTTTGAATGATAATAAACTTACGGAGATGACCTCTACTGAATTATGACAAGTCGGGGCCGGCGACGATCTATGGGTGTGCTAATTTATGGACCGACTATGGTGAGAATCGGAACCGGGTTTTATCTAAGTGTTGATTAATAAAACTATTTTCAATCTGTTGATCCGTCGATGTTATTATTTATACCTCCAATGTGGTATTACGTAACCCTAATGGTTCTCAGCGATGGCAGTAATAATGGATTAACTTTAGGACCTTATAGCAATGGTCTCTGTCGCAATTTGCAATAGAATTACTAAAATCGATCGCACCGATGGTTGTATGTGCCATTATCCACTAAGAAGTATGGTCGGTCACGGCTTCTCTAACTAACCTGACTAACCATAGATATGGCCCAGATCATCGGACTTCAACTCACCTCGTTCACCGTTCTCAATAACGGTAACAGTTCGTTCTTAGTTTTTAATCAAAAACAATGGTTTCGCGCAGACCACTTTGGGTCATTGCATGAACCAACGTCAAAGAGTCAAAGAGTACACGTCCGCATTCAACAGAACTTATTTCACCACAAAAACCTCAACCGTTCAAGTAAACGCTCAACTCATATAGCATATCTGCGTATTCGTTTACTGGACCTACGAATGGTTAATATTGCGAATATAATATCAAAGTATCAACAAATATATGTAACTGTATGCCCATTCCGATATAAGTATACCTATTAGCTTTAACCCGAGACTTCGTTCGCGTGGACTGTTGTCGTGTGATAGGTCGATAATATATGGCGCTTTTCAATGTCATGCTATTCCTGTACCATTAACAGGATTTCTTTAGCCTATATTCCGGTGTATAAGGAATAATTGTGTTAATTTTCATTGATATTGGTTCAGCGGATTCGCCGTGAAAGAGCAACAAACATATATGCAGACTCACAAACTTTCGCATTTATAATACTAGTAAGAAGTAAGGTAAGATTAGTAGGATAGGATAGAAAGTAGGATTTACATGTATTAAGTTGATTTACGACAGCATTTCGAATCTTTTAGTAACGTAAATAGATGTATTTTTCGTAAGCCGGTTGATTGCTATTAAAGGGATTAATGTATCTATACTTGATGTTTCTGAATCGAAATATAACTGTTATGACACAAGACGACGAAATTATGATAAATTGCAAAATCGATGTTAAATATATGACCGGCGGATTCCATTGGGTTTTGACAAGTTCCGTTTGCACAGATCGTGTTGTTGACGCTACACACGTTGAGCAACGTCAATAAATATCTAATAAACACGCACTGAAGAGATGTAAATATGAGACAACTTTCTGACAACTGTTAGAGGAGATGCTGTAGAAGGATCCCACAAATCATCGCTAAAAAGTCTTTTATTTGTAGAATGTATCCGCTTTTGTTAATTAAAGCCGCTTGTATGAGCGGCTTCCATTCTTTTCTTTATTTTTTAGCAGATTTTTAAAAGTGGTAAGTAATAATTTAATTCAAAAGATCAGTGTGAAAGCTTTTAAAACTTCATTTTGAAAATGTGAGATGTCCTACGAGTATAGTTCAGCTTGAAAATTGGCTACATCAGTATGTAGCGGTTATAGACAATACTTGATCTATTCAGAATACAAATTTACAATACAAATAATCCTAGATCTCGATAATTGGATATATATAGTGTATGGACTTGACACTTAATTCTTAACCGCACCGTAGAGTGATCTCAATAATAATAATACGTAATAACGACGTAGAGCCAAGAATCGAAACCTATTCAAATACGGGATCTTACAAAACCTTCCATCCATCCATGCATAGCGAGAAAGTTGTTAACTTTATTCTATTTTTTTCATTTTAAGTTAAACTAACGCGTGGTAAACAAATAATTTCATACATGTTATATTACTATAATACTATGATACCGATCAGGTTAGATCACGATGTAAAACAAGATTTAATATTTTTAATTAAAATACACATCAATCAAACTGAGTGCTGCATTAATTAAGGATGATACTGATGTGCTATTAACGATATGATAGCGAAGTACTAATTGTTCACTAAATACGAATAACATGCGTGAATTTGATACAATACCCTTTTTTTCTTTACCCAGGCAACGATTGCACCAAATTAGGTACCGTTTCAATGTTAACATGCTTTGCCATTCTGTATTTAGGTATTCTGCCCTTATGTATTTCTTTCGTACTTTGTAACAATTTCTCTTTATTTCTCTCTCTTTGCTCTGTTATTAAGACATTGAACGGTATATGAGGATTCCATGCCGTTTCACAAGTAAATAATCGTGAAATCCGTATGATGAATGGAGAAGCTCCTGAAATTGATTTATTGACACAATATATACCATTTCTCGTTTAGTACTTTCATAACATATATATTGAATGGAAATTAGAAGGTGTGTTCGTATCGCATATTCGCTATAAACTAATCTGTGAAGGTTGTCGCGGTTTTTGGAACTCCTAGCGTTGAGTAAAGCAACAATTTACATATGTTTTTGTTTGTTTAATTGTGTTGTGATCCTCGACACACTTAGCACGATTTTAAATCTTATTTCAAGTCACATGATACTATTGTAGATCTGAAATGTGAGGTCGATGCGCGGGCGCTTTCAGTTTCTAGAACCTTATTTTCTGAACAGAACGGAGTCAAAAAAATTTATTTGCATTGGTAATATAGTGGTCCAGATATATCATAAAATTAAAAATCAAAAGTAATAAAATTCTCTGTAAAAGTTCATTGTAATGATCAATTTTAGCCTTACCATTACAGTAATATAAAAGAGAAATCATCATTATCATCATTAGTTTCTTCTGTATCAGAAAGCTGATACAGAAGAAACTAATGATGATTTTGTGATAGACAAATAAACGTGGCTTAAAATATTTTCCGAGCTTGCACAAGATAGCAATGAAGAAATGTAAAACAATTTGTTTTAAAAGAGCAACCGATGAGTTGTTGTTGACACTTCTCAGAAGCAACTTGCGAACCAGACGTAGAGTTGTCAACTTAATAGTACTTTTTACCATCTTATTAATATTTTTTGAAACTTATTATATTACTTTGATAGTATTATTGTATTTTGAATAGGAAAATGAATGAATGCATATTTTCTCAATCGATGTGCTGTCCGTGGATCGTACGGGACGTTAATCTTTAACGTTGAATTTAACTGAACGCACGACTTTATTCGCAACTGAAATGTTTAAATACCCTAAATATTAATTCTTTTACTGTTCTAGACAGGTGCACAAGATTCTTTTGTAATCCTATCGTTTGATTATACCAAATTTCATTAATATTGTTCTAGCGAATCTAAAAAAGTAACAGACAGATAGAAGACTTTCGGTTTCATAAAATTAGTATAGACATGCATAAAGTGTTGTTAACACTTGTGTTGAGAGTTCATTTGGTTAAGGCATAAACAAGTCGCCCCTTTCGGCATAACAGGATATTGTCTTGAAAAACTCATGAAATAACCCTTAGTGACCCAATAGAGCTACCTGATTTCGACTCTACCCACTTTGTACCCTCGACTAGTCTTGCCTGTTCTTCCTAATGTAATTGTATAAGCTGTTTACAGTTAATAAACAATTACAAGACAACAGACAACATAGGGCCACAACAAAGGCATGGCGCCTTTTTGAGTATCCGTGCAAGAAGTCGTTGTTTGCAGGCTCCTGAATTTCCAAAGTCGTCTGGAGTAGTCATTTGCTGACGACTTATCACTGTCACATAGTTGGTAAAAAAAACCAAATTTAATACCAAATTAAAGCAGCAACTTATCAGTTTTATTTATAATAAATTTGTAAGGGTAATTTGCTATTATGATACAAGTTTCATTACTTTAATCTAGCGTGGGAATTGTTTTAACTATTTTGTAACCGGACAGCAGCGTAACGAAATACGACCCTTTTGGCTAAATTTACTGTCAAAAATACATTACGAGTAACATAAGTTTATTTTAACATAACGTAACGTAATTTTAACATAAGTTTCAAAGTTCAAACGGTATTGTTTGACTGTACTTCATTGTAATCTCGTTGTGCCAATACCCATATAAGCAAAACGTGTAAAATTGTCTTCAAGATTCTTCTTTCATCTTTCTCGTGTCTAGAAATATGCTACATCTAAGAAATAGAGTTCTTAACTATCTAGCATATTTTTAGTCGTAAGAAGAACTCAATTAGAATTACCGTGATACCAAAAGAATGACAAAATTATGTTTGTTTTATCGTGACTATATAATAGTTGTGTTTATTTTAAATCACGGAAGGTTTCCACAGCAAATATTATGGCACAGGCAAAGTATTTAAAACATAAATAGTCGTTAGTGACTATACATATATTTGCTAATATATATTCGTAAATTTATAATTTATATAGAATGTAAACAAGTGTAGAGATATGTTAAATACCTACAGCGATCTGGTGGTGAACCTAAAACCGGTAAAAATAATACTAATATTAGAAATACTAAATTAATTATTTATTTAAAACACTTAAACACTAAAAGTTTGTAAACTATCTATAGTTACATGCAGCGATATTTGTACTCCAATGGAAATGATAAATATCTTAGGTTTACAATGTTTTTTGTACCTTAGAAGTTTCCGTCAGTCTATGACTACTGCTGGGGTTACTAGGACTACTCTGGTGGGGTCATGATGTGAAGTATGGTAGTGTTCAGTACCAGGAATTAGCATAGTTGTTGTAGGCGTTCTCTTGCCAGTTGCGGGCGCCGTATTTTTGTGTCGGACCGTAGCTGTCCACCGGTATGTAGGTCTGGACTGGGGTGTACGATTGTGCTTTATAGCTTTGGGATGGGGTGTACGATACGGTGTTATAAGTTTGGGATGGAGTGTATGACTGTGCGTTATAGCTTTGGGATGGGATGAATGATTGCGAATTATAGTTCTGAGATGGGGAGTACGATTGGGTTTTATAATTTTGGGATGGGGTGTACGACTGCGCGTTATAGTATTGTGATGGGGTGTACGACTGTACGTTATAGTATTGCGATGGGGTGTACGATTGTGCGTTATAGTTTTGGGATGGGGTGTACGATTGCGTTTTATAGTTTTGGACTGGAGTGTAACTTTGTGTAGGAGTGTACGTCTGCGCTGGTGCGTAGCTCTGGACTGGACTCTGGACGAGTGACTGCGCATAGGTCTGGGACGGAATTGACGTCTGTCCGGCTGCTGCTACTTGGTGGTTGGAGACCGGGACCTGAACGTTGTACACTTGCTGCGGCTCGGAGTACTGAAAATGAATGTTTGAGTTATTGGATAAATCGTACCTTAATCAGTGAGTTATTTTATTTCCCGATCCGAAGAATAAAGTAACATGTTCACATGTTCATGTATAAATATAGAACAGGTAACGTTATTCGTCGGATGGGGAAATATATACTTATTGAGCGTAGACAGAATAAGGGTTATTAAGACATGTTTCATGTTATAACAAAGGCATTCAGTAATCGGTTAATGTACCACTTAACTTAGGTTCAAAGTCAAATTTCTTGTGTCTCTAAAGAAAGACATCAACGCGTTCCGAGATTTTCCCTATTGCATGCAAAATTGAACGTGATTTTTTTTATATTTACAGCTTTCAAACAAGTCTGTCTCAACTAATGTTAATTTTATGACAAAAATGAACATAGTTTTAAAAAACTAGAATATTTAAATTCATACTAAAAATAATACATTTTACAAAAAAATATGTAATCAAGCAAATATTTGACTGTGAATATCTTGTTTGATAACTTTGGTAAGTAATCAAATAAGATATTCATTATAGTTATTAAATTTTTTTTGATCATTTGTTTTCCTCACCAAACCTCATTAATTTTACCCCAAAAACTAAATAAAACAAGTGGTGGAAATTCTCTTTTATAATATTAGTATTGATTAAAATAAAGTTAAGTAGCTTTTGGCAGGGGTTTATCAATAAATGAAGCAGTAGTAGTTAGTACTTTAATCCGCTCTATATACTACATGTAGCATCAAATTGTCGGTCAATCCACACTCTCAACCTTCTCCCACACTGACTCTCACCGATAGTTGGTTCGTGGCCGACTGGTGGGCCTGGTGTACCGGTTGAACCACCGTCGACTGCACGGACGTCGACTGCTGGCTGCTGGACTGGAACGAGGTGGAGTGCTCCGAGTTGGACTGCAGCGAGGTGGTCTGGTACAGCGGGGAGCCGTACTGCTGCTGCTCGTAGCCGCGCTTGGAGCGGGCCGGGGCTGCGGCCGCGCCAAGCGCCGCGACGGCGAGGACGATCTATAGAACAAAAATGATGCTTCATTATAATCATAATATATATTCTTCTCTTCTTTTTTAACGCTTTAGTAGACTTCCACCTTAGGACATTAGTTTTTTAAAGGGCTTTGGTATGATACCCGATCTTGTGCAACTTGGATCTAAAAGCTGTCTCCAACCACTTTGCATTTTGATCCACAACAAGTAGGTAGTAGACACCAATGCTGCATGCTTCATAATAACCCCTTGAGAGCCCACATCCATCAATTCTTCGTATTAAGGATAACAGTGTTTGATGTAATTCTCAACAATGTTTATAAAATTAATGTTTTGATTTATGTACTTCATATATACTTCATAGGATTCAAACCGTCAGTCGCAACCTCATCTGCACGCTATGCACAATGCTTTTCTCTACGAGATAAAGTGAGGAGTGAAGAAGTTCGTAGAAGATTAGAAGAAACTGAAGTAACAATAGGGGGTCAAGTTTATTAAAAGAATTGATGGGTTTTTTGTTTATTGTTTTTATTTAGAAAGACAACTACTTCTCTGGAAGATGTATTGATAGATCTCCTGCCAGGAGCAAAGAGTCACTGTATCGAAAGGACGTGAAACGACGAAAAATTGAGACGAACAAAGAAACTTCAGCAGTTCGGTCACCGATTCAAGTCTTAGAAGAATATCCATAGAAGTGATGGAAGTCCGCAGTGGAAACGAATATAATATGTATATCTTGGTACAGATACATGAAATAACCATATTGGGGAGATGGTAACAAATAAAAAATTATGAAAGTCACAAACTGAATAAATAAAAACAGCGGTAATTGTTAACTGTGTCAAACCAATTTTAAAATCGTTATTCAATGTTATATCAGATCTGTTGTCAATTTATACACATTTCATTGCACGTTTCACCGCCGAAAGCTTATTATTACTACACAGAAAAAAAATACACGATAAGACAAACAATATTTAATACAATAAAGAGAACTTTGTGCGTAAACTGTTATTGTTTTCGGTTAAAGTAAATTCTTAAAAGGTTACGAAAACGAACCAATATTATATGGATGTGATTTTTTCATTCTCGTATATTTTTCATGGTTCGCTTTTAAATATATAGCTTTATTAATATTTAATTAATATAAGCACTTTCAGGTTATCCTTATATTAAATTATTATTCATTCCAAAAGCGCCTACAACGTAAAGGAGCAACTCACCAAAACCTTCATATTGCTAAGGGATTTGTCAGGGCTGCGACGCTGACCGCGCGCGGAGATGCTTTCTCACGAGTATTTCGAGGCGGCCCCTGGCCTTATTTATATACATATAGGACAGGATCTAGTTATAAATGAGCACAAAATCTGTCCGCGGCTCCAAAAACAAGATCCGCACGAATCTATGATAGATTTGTTTAGTTAATGGATTAAGTTCGGTTCTGTACGGTAACTGAACATTAATATTTTAAAGCAGTAGCCGATACTTGCGGAGTTCCATACCAAAAATAATTATGATATTATTCACCCTCGAAAGAAAATCTATGTAATGATAATGTAGAGTTTACTATCCTTTTATAAACTTCATAAAATATCATGTCGTATACTGTGGGTCAGAATGTTGGGTACTGAAAAAGACGGATGAAAGAAGAGTACATGCAAATGAAATGAGTATGTTAAGGTGGATGTGTGGTGTGACAAGATTGGATAAAAAACGAAACGAGTATATAAAATGAGTAGCGTCTGAGTTGACGAATCATATAAGAGAATAGAACACGTTGTGCCGACTTGTCTTGTGATGTTGTTTCGGTTACAGAACGAAATGATTGTTGAGGTTGTGGTAGTGATTATGTGCGGGGTGCCAAAGTGGTCGGCCTCCTCGTGGCGCACCCTGGGCAAGCCTAGTCTTGGCGAACGGACCACTGTGGGGTGGCCAATCCAGTTGTCCCTCTGATTAGCAGAGGGTAATCTGGACGGGCCGGGGACTCCGGGGGGGTTGGGATGGAGTCCCTAAAGAGCGACGGGTTCAGTTGGGCTTACTCTAAGTCTGGCTGGACATGGTAACGGCCACCGTCGGCGAAACCCGGAAGCCCAGCAATGGGAACGGGGACCTTCGGGTTGCGAGGAAGAAAACCTCTATAAAAAATTACCCGGTGGGGGCGGAAACGCCCACCAAGGCGTTGGGGCCCTACTTGGGGCGCGGTCTCTCCCTGTCGACCGTGATCAGATAACACGGTGGGCAGGGAGCGATCGTGGGCAGCGATGGCCTCCCTTTGCTCTGCGGAAGGGGGTGGAGGGAGGCGGCGGAGCGGTTCCACGAACTGTTGTTCTGGATCCAATCTACTGCTGGTGAGTCCAGGTGTTAGTGACTCGCCCAAGCCCATCGCCTGCCGCCCTAACTGCGGACCTTCGGTTGTTCCGAACGGGGTATATCGGACGCCTGGCTTACTGGTCCCCGAGGCGGTCGGTGCATCTGGTGCTCCCGATGCACCAGTTAGCGGAGGGGGGCTTCTCTTTCGAGGGGCCCCTACCCGGAGAAGGTTCTCTGGGATCAGAGCTGTCGGCTGGATGGGGGCAATATGTACAATGATACTCTGTTCTTGCCATCGACAGCGTGGTGGTGCACACAGGTCGTTTTAGTCGGTGCGAGTCCGACATAACCGCCGCCTGTCCCCGTCGGGCGGCGGTACCCATAAGGGGGTTTTCCTGTAAAAAAATTTAAAAAAAAAGTGATTATGTGCAGCTTGGCGGTGGTGGTTTGTAGGGCTTGCGTTTAACGAATCCTGTAGAAAACGTATAGTACACTCTACATTACATAGATTTAGTCTAATAACGAATTTTAGGAACAAAATAATCATTAATTTTGCACGTTAAGTACTTTAGACTGTCATTTGCCAATATGTACTTCTAAAAAGGCAATAAGAAAGCGAGTTTTAAGTGTGCTTAAGTTAGCAAAACTCACTTGAACAAGTCACAAGTCGTATGACTGCTGGTTCCTTTATGTATGAAGCGTTACAGTTTCTATATCATAAATTTCTGTCCAACACTCTTTTAAGAGGCTAATAATATTCTTCAAATTAGCGATTGCCGTCTGATTATGGAAACCCGTTTCGTATAATTAATATGGATCACAGGCGTACGATAATTTATTAATCTATATTTTTTTAAAGAATTAATATATTTAAAAAATCCGAAAAACCGGCGGTAATCCATTAAAATTTTATGGTTACGTCGCTTGTTGTTAAATCTGTCATTTTATATATTTACTTAAGGTCCCAACGATCGCATGAAATTAATTGATATTCCAAGCATTCCTCACTAAAATAATATTAGAACATTATATTATTAGACGTTAGGACAGATTAACATAACGAGTTGCGCAATTTCTCATAAATACCATCGCATTATCACCTGCGATGCGTACCACTGAGGAGGTTATGACCGATTAATAGCTCATCATAAATAATATTTTACTGCTGTAGGTAAAATGGATACCTAGTTCAAATATTAAATCCTCATGCCGAAAATTAATGAATTCATAGCCATCTCGTGCAAGGTCGCAGAGCAGTTAAATCCAAGCAATTTTAATTTCTATATTAATACTTAACAGTACAGTAAGCTGTCTGTATCAGCCGCCTTTAGTTATTTAAGACTGTTCTAATGGCATAGCTCGAATAAATTGTGGAATTTGATTATAGAATCGTTTACCAAAAACCAACACTAAACGTATTTTTAAAAAATGTGCTTGATAGTTTGACTCATATATGTCACGCATTTCTGACTAGCATTTGGTAATTTTGGCAAATGGTAGTCAATCTTTGGATATGCAATGAATTTCAAGTATAATCATTAGACATTATAACCAGAATCAATGGCTTTGCTATTCCGGAGCTCGTTGGGCTTAACTAATGCCCCTATTTCTATCCCACTACTGGGCATAGGATTCTCTCTATTCCATGCCACTCTTCCGAGAAATTTTGGACCAAAGACTTACTTACCTCCAATGCGGATTGATAGGTTACACATATCTCTTGAGATATGCAGGTTGCCTTCACCGAAAAGCGTGAGATAAATTATTATAATTATCAATCAATCAAGTTTAAGCAGAGATACTCATTGGTGCCTGCCCGGGGTTTGAGCCTGTGACCTCTTCGAAAGAGTCGCACGGTTACACTGCTGGACTATCAAAGCTTAATGATTAAAAAATAGTGCCTCTGATCGTCGGTTACCCATCCAGTTACGAACTCGCTGTGGCAACAGGGCCATACCACCGCATGCCACCCGGGAGTGTGTCACGCGTAATGTCTATGTTGTAAGTACTTAATTGCCTCTTTCCAATTAAAGTAGACCTTTGTATGACATTTTGACTTTGTGAAAAAAGCGATGCAAAGGTCTTACAGTTCAAAAAATATTACATCATACGTGGTTTTTGGAAAAAAAAAAATTTCATATAGTATAATGGGGAATCCAACCTAAAATTTTAATAAGTATAAGACACTTATACACCCCTCGAACCAGCCGCAAGACGTATGATAATAATAATAATAATTAATTGTTCCTTCATTGTCATTTGGCGCCGAGAAAGATTTGACCCGTCGGCACGAAGAGCTTCGCTTTTTTATTTCTTTTTCTCACTTCATATAATACTTCGTATCTTTAAAAAAGAATGAAAAACCGTCTCTTAAGAATTGCTTTTCGTCACATATGTGTACGACAACAAATCGCGAATTGATATACTGTCTACAAGTGCCCGTTTTCACAAGCACTGGGCTAACGCGATTTAAAACTCTTAACAGATATTACACAACATACACTTATGTTCAATCTGGAGCAAAACAATCTGCAAACTGGTCCTTGCAGGCTCATTACACAACGCGATAGCAATTCCAATGTGATTTATCGCTTTTAGGTATTTAGGCGCAGAGTTTCAAACGTTTAGTTCTAAAATATAAGAGAGAGAGGGGTGGTAAAGATTGAACTTGACTTCCACAACGCTACTCATTTTGAAGATCACACGCATCTAAAGTTATATGCATAAAGTGCGATTGAACTTTTGGAGAATTCTTGTTATATGTGTACCTTACACATCCGTATTAGAGCCACGTAGTTGATCTAAAATCTCATCCTCTATTCAAAAGAACGCAGGTCAATGTCCAGCTGAAGAATAAGTAGCAGGCCGTTACTTAAATCTACTTAAAGTTGCGGTTTAAAGTCCTTAAAATATGACATCGTGATTTTCGTTGACCACAAATTGAAAACAACAATATCTCTCGACATGTAAAAGTGACCGCGATATCTCTTCAGTAGCGCGAGTTATTTAATAAAATGTAAATATCAGTTAAGCACTTAACTTCATAAAAAAGTGCCCGATCGTATTTTTATTAATGTACATATTTCGTCATATTTATCAGTCATCAAAAGGCAAGGACGGGTTGTATTTTAGTGTGATGCTCCTGTCTGCAAAGCTCCAATAGATATTTAAATATATAATCTTAGATAAATTCAGGACAATGCTACAATTGAGTATTGTCAGTTTATTTTTGGAAGGATAAAAATAAAAGGGATTTCTTGTTTGTCTCAGGCAAATGTAGAGTCCAAAGTAATATAGCGAAGAAAGGACAATAATTTAGTATATTGGTTATACCTATAAAAAACGACTAAAAGAGGATGTATTTTGGAGGTATATTAGCGATATAGTGTTAGGGGCCCTTATGGTTCCAGGTGGTAAAACACAATAAAGAATTGTGAAGGATGCACAAATTAAAAAAGGTTTTTTCAATATATTCGACAGTACATATCTAAATGAAATTTAATAAAAGAATATATGTAACAGTAGTGTAGTGTTTATGTGTGGGCTTAACTTAAGTAACAGCATAACATAATGAACGAAACCTTGTGGACAGTTCCACGAAGATTAACAATAGGATCACTTATACATTTATTTCTCTCTCTCAAGCAACACCGCCTACTGTATCCTGCCTTTGATCCAACAACTAAGCGAGAGCCTCTTGAGATGTTAGTCAAGGCTCTTCGCTAGTAGACAGTTTACCAACACAGCAATTGGAACAATTATTGTTGACTCAATATTCCAAATGATGGTATGAGCTAGATAAAAAGCTCATATATCTCTCATTAATTTAGTTATTTTTATAGTTAATTTTTATTTTATACATTGGATTATTATTACGTAGAAACCGGCGAAGGCAAAAGAATAAACTATCCTTATCTAGTAACGGCCTCTTGCTATGCTATCCCACTGACATAGGCCTCTTCTCTCCGTTTTTGGAGAGAAGGATTGGAGCTATGACCTACCACGCTGCTCTAATGCGAATTGGTAGGTTTCCTTATCTATCCTTAGTATATATCCTTAGTATTCTCTAGAGATGCAGGTTTCCTCACGATGTTTTCCTTCATCGATAAGCGTGTGATAAATTGCAATTATCAATTAGACACATAAGTTTTAATAGAAAAACTCATTGATGTCTGCCCGGGGACCCATGATCGTCTCTAGAGATTCGCATGGTCGTACCGCTAGGCCATCATAGCTATCTTTATCTATAACTAGGTTAATACTCCCATCTCACTTTTGTCGCTGGAAGGCTGCATCCAAGGAGCACATCATTGTGAGAGGATATCCCTCGAATAGATAGCGGTCAGCGGTGGGTGACAATCGATGGAAAGGTGTTTAGATAAAATTAGGTGATCGTAAAGTCAAGCCCGTAATTACAAAGTACGATTGAACTTATCGAGCATGTCGCAAGTTTCGTGCTTTAGAATAAAGAGCCGTTTCCGCTTGCTACATTTCAACTTTAGGACTTACAAATGCAGTGCTAGTTTTTCGTTCACATTGGGAAACGTACGGCCGTTTTCCAAGTTGTTTTTTGCGGGACGAGGTCATAACTTTCGATTTACATTATGGTATCATGATATGTCTTTTGTCTCCTTTTGTACTTGATCATATTTCTTTTGTTTTTTCAATCAATGAGATGCTTTTACTGTAAAATATCGAGCTTGCCTAATTAAAATCTGTACGGTATCATCTTTTACATAGTGCTGGGCGAGCAAACTTGCCTCTATTATTCAAATAAATTTTAATTTTAATTCTCCAAATTGTAATTTAATTTGGGAAGATGAAACAAGACCAATTTCCCTTAAAATGACTACTTCATTCAATTTTGTAGTCAATTAATAGAAATAGAAGCCAAGAACTGGTCTATCTTATTTGTATTTGACTTTATTTCTTAAGAGATGGAAAGAGATTGATGCGATATAGAGTGAACTGCACTCATCCGATTGGCAACCATCTGCATCGTGTTAGAAGTAGAACGTTTAAAATACGCAATGCGAAAAAGATATACACTATATGAATTTATGGTATTTATTGAACTTAAATTAACAATCAGCGAGAACTCTAATTTGGCACTGAAAGACCCACGCTACAGGAATGGGCGATACGATCGAATAATAATCTATATATACAGAGGGAGTATGGAGCATCGAGCGGGGCCTCAATGCCAGCCGTGGCCGAGACCGTGGCCGAGGCCGAGCAGCGGCGCGCCCACCAGGCCGTGGCCACCGATGAGGCCGTGGCCCCCGACGAAGCCGTGGTCGATGATGGGCGCGGCGGCGATGCTGTGGCTGATGACGGGCGCGGGGATGGCCACGCTGTGGCTGACGATGGGAGCGGCGGCGAGGCTCAGGCCGTGCCCGCCGTACAGGCCCAGGCCGTGACCTCCGTACAGTCCCAGACCGTGTCCGCCGTAGCCGCCGTAGCCGCCATAGCCACCGTAGCCGAGACCTAGCAGTCCACGTTTCTCATTCTTCTTTTCTTCTGCTCCGCAGACTGCCGCCGCGGCCAGGAGGAGTACGCACAACTGTATATAAAAAAAAATTGTATTTTGCAATCGAGTATTATTACATTATGTTCTACTTTATGATAAATATGGTCTCGGTTGTACAAACATGTTGTGTTTTAATAACTATTGCCACATAATAATTAAAAATTTGTTAATTTCATTTTTTAGGTTTGCACCTCGATGTTATAATTATAAGTCTTAAAGAATTGATACTACTTTATAGGCTGAGCCGTATTAAATTTAGCCATTTTTAAGAAGTAAGATTAGATTGAAGATGCTAACTATTGTGTTAATAAATGCAAAATACTTCATGTTCAAATGATAGACAATTCAAATTTACTTGAACAAACAAAACACAATTTTTATTTTTAGGATATGATACGAATGTAATATGTTTGCTAATTTTTGATTTTTTTTTAATATTAATTTTAAAGGAGATCTAATTATCAATTGAATTTTTTTTTTTTAATAATAATATATTTCGGTGATTTTTCAAAATAGTTTCCGAAGGTTCAATGGATTTTAGTAAAAGCCAATTCATTTTTAAACCAAGATCAATACGAGACCCGCCCCTGCTCTACTTACGGTAGCCTTCATATCGTCTCGTGGTTGTCGGGGGTTGCAGGCAGACTTAGCCCGCAGCAGGGCCCTACAGCTTATATATCGGACCCTGCACTCCCTCCTCCCTGCGGCGAGCCTTAATGCACTACCAACTGGTCCGTGACTCAGCGGGTCAAAGGAAACTGAGGAAATATTATTTCCCGTGAAATAAAACTAGTAATCAAATATTAAAGTTGCTGTTAGAATGTGTACATATTCTGCGGCGTGTGAAATAAAATAAGTGTTCAATAATCGAGTGAATTGTTTCTTGAATTGTACACTATATGTGCCCATAAAAATATCAAATTAAGTCCAAAAAGCTTAGTTTTACGCACGCTGTCAAGTATTTTCTAATCCTTAAATAGTAGAGAGGGGTAGACGTGTTCTGGAGTGGAGACCGCGAATCGGTAAACGTAGTGTAGGACATCCTGAGACTCGATGGAGTGACGATATACGTAGGACGGCGGACAGTGGATGGAGGCAGAAAGCCCAGGATCGGGCTAAGTGGCGTATAATTGGGGAGGCCTATGTCCAGCAGTGGACGAAAGTGGGCTGATAATGAAAGAGTAGTCAGATAATCTGAGTAGTCGGAGTAGTTTACAAATTTAAAAACATTTACATTTATCAAAAACGATCCTAAAATTTCAATTATATATTTAAAAAAAGTAAAAAAATAGATACAATCAAGACACCCCGCCCCGGCTGCACACTCGTAGAACATATTATTGTTATGCAATTAGTGAGATTGGTTCATTTTCGCTCGTATTAGTTTTTGTTTTAGTACTTTTAGGATATTCATTTAAAATATTTACTGTAAGGGATTATAATGTTAAGCATGAACTGTTTAAATAGACCAACGTATTTAAGTAGACAAGGATTAATACTGTAAAGTCACCTCCGATTGTCGCATTACGACTTACGCTTTATCAAGTATGTTGGGAAATTATACGTCTAA
The DNA here is from genome assembly GCA_029227775.1 of Morpho helenor. Classification (NCBI taxonomy): domain Eukaryota; kingdom Metazoa; phylum Arthropoda; class Insecta; order Lepidoptera; family Nymphalidae; genus Morpho; species Morpho helenor. The sequence continues at coordinate 15,924,838 of JARGCU010000037.1, read as the reverse complement.
ATTTTGACTTGTCCAATTTTATTGGTTCATGATATTTTTATCAATATATTCCAAAAGTCACGACTGCGTAATAAATATTATATGATATAATTACCGGCGCTTTATGAAAATATCGTAAGCGTTGTTGACACCATCGTAATGTCGCTATGAAAATGCCAGAGTTTCATAATTTTTGCCATCGCTTGGCAATTTTAACTACGGCCCTTAAAGTACTAAAGTATTTATATTACATGAACGTACGTATGTACAAATTTCTCGTTAGAGATACACAGTATCAAATCAACGATGGTAAATGTTGGATGGTTCTTCAATAAATGGGGTGAAGTTATTTAAAATACTTACTTAAAAAAATATTTACTTCTACAGCTAAGTACTAGCTGCAATCGTAGTAGCAGCATAACAGACATACAGACCGATTCAGCCAGAACAAAAATTGAAATTTTAAACGCCTGATGCGACTCAGAATTTCCCTTGTGATCTTACCGGTTCAAAACGATTGTGGCCATCCGCGAGTGGGGAGATCCGAAAGAAATAATGTTATATCATAGGTTTATATCATATTATAGTACCTGGGTGGCCGAACCTTGCTGGGAAAGTTTTTTAAATATAAAAAAATACAGTTAAAATATTAAAAAAAACTTTTTATCTGGGATCGATCCTTGTACTCAGGATTCGAGTCCACCTATTCCCTAAATCAGCTATTATGAGTTGGCAATTAGCAACATAATTATCCTTAGTACCCGATACAGGGATAAATCAACATTTTTTTTAATAAAACCTAGCTAGATCGATGTTTCTTCCCCCAAAACACCCTACGCGCTGAATTTCATGAAAATATTTTAAGCCGTTTCTAAAATTAAGAAAAATAAATATATCTGTATATTACTATACAAGATTAAGTCATTTAAATATTTAAGATAGATAGGATAAGAGATCATAGGTAAATGTCTAAATCTTTATCTGTTCAGAACGACTGTGCTTGGTTGATGTTTACGTCGCGAGTGTTTTTTGCATATTTTTGGCTGTGTCAATCGCCAGTTAAGTATGTAAGGTATGTGAACGTTGCCTTCTTCATATACTTAGCATTACATAGATTCCCTTAACAAACGGATTACAGCAAAATAATTCTATAGTAACTTCTGCACTATGAAATTCCACAGAGTAACGCCTGTTTCTGTAGATCATTTAAACCTTAGAGTCAATCTCATTCATATGCTTACTGCAACTACTACTCTTTAAAGACTGTTAATACAGACAAAACTGATGATCTAGCCATCCCCTGGGACCAATTATTTGTAAACCAGTGTAGGCATTACTCCAGGATATTTCAAAAGGCTCTACTCTGAAATACAGAGTAGAGACGCCCGTGTCTTAAGTGTTTACTGTGAGTTGCACACAGACCAACACCACAACTTACTCACAATGTAGTCCACTGGGTACTGTAATTACCTGCCGGTGGCCTGGTTAGGCCGCTGGGCTGCGGACACCTGCGCCGGTCGCTACGCCGCTCATTATCATGATAACAGGTCCCGGCGGACACGTGTGTTATTATATCACGTTACAATTAGATAGAGTACCGTGTTTAGATGTATATATTTATTTACTAGAGCTACCCGCGACCAGCGTCAACCTTAGTGTTGAAATATCCTCAATTATGAACTTGTTGTTTTCTCTTATTCCCGAAGGAAAAACCGCACTTTTCAATGCTGATGCAACTCTGATGACAAGTCCAATCACTACATATTATAAAACAAAGTCGCATATATCCTATGTACGCATAAAACTTTAAAACTACGCAACAGATTTTGATGCAGTTTTTTTTAATAGATAGAGTGATTCCAGAGGAAGGTTTGTACGTATAATAACATTCAATACGGAGTAGAGAAATACTGTAATTTTTGAGGTTTCTGTAAATAATTACATTTTTTTCCGCTTACATTGCAAACGCAGGCTAAAACTTACGAGATTTATCAAAATGATGTACTAAGTATTTGTACACCTTGAAAAGGTCTACAGAAAAGTCCGCGATGGTATATGTCTATCTCTTATGGATAACCCAAAATAGCATTTTTTGTCATTTACTTTTTACGAAAAATAATGCCTTATGTTCAAAGCAATTTTTATACAATACAGCATTAATCCTTATCCAATTAACTACCTTAAATAAATAGTTGATTTAATATAGATCAATATGACCGTTTACAGCATGTAATTTAAGTGAACATTTTCGGAGATATTACAGATTTAAAATGCCGTGAGGACGCCGCGCTTCACCCTATAGCACTTCGAATCTTTTAAGAGTTTGTTTAAAGACATTCTGTAATTAATTGTAAAAACAAAATACTTAGGTAAAATGTAAAAGTAAATAAGTAAAAATGTACTATATGAGTTTAGATTTTCCAAAGATAGCAGGAAATCGTCTTGGTATAGGGAGAGGAAATTGTTTTTCTCCAAATTTAACGCTTGCGGGCCACGGGCAGTAATGAATAAATCAAAACTACTGGATCAATTTTAATCATTTTTTTTTACACTGACTGACATGGGATTTATTTTTTATACCCGTGCGAAACAGGGGCAGGCCGCTAGTCTAATATAAAGGTAACCCATAAGTTAACCCGGTATATAACCGTCATCTGTACAAAATTTGATCGATATCGCTCAAGTGGCTTTGCCGTGAAAGCATATCTGACAGACAGACACACAGACCGAAAGACAGACTTTAGTATTTGTATTAATTGTATGGATATAATATATGTACTTGTTGAAACATTAATTTATAACTTTCGTATCCTCGCGTCGTATACGAGTGCCTAGAACCACTTATTTTGAAACTGAGTAAGCTACGATCACAGTACGTAAAACACGGAAACATTTTATAAATTACATTTTATTGTATCACCTAATAATAATAAAAAAATATCACTTATACGTAATAGTTGTTTATCACTCGCACATAGTTCTGCAGTGAGCACACCTCACTCTCTAGTCTATTGGTCACGCCCTGACCTGGTCTATGCGGTATAGCGGCGCCCCGCACTGGTCGCACAGCCACTCCTGCTGCAGCGGCAGCTCCCAGAGCTCGCCGAGGGTCACCTTCCGCTCGCCACAGCCCGGGTGCGGCACGTGCCGCGCGAACGCCACGTCCAGAAGATTTCTCTCGTGTTCGATACTCCTCAGTATCTGCAGCGCCCTGACCAGCACCAGAGGTCGCAACCTCCAGGGAATGTCCGGAGAGGCCAGCACCGCCCCGGACACGCGGGACAGCGCGATGACCAAGCGATCCAGTGGCACGGAAGATATTAAACTTTTGGTGAAACTTTCTTCACTCCTAGCGTACAGACTTTCCATGTCGATTTGCTCTTCAGTTATTTCTATTTTATTTTGTAATGTACTTGTTTCCCCATCCGTGGCTTCTTTAAAATGAAGTGCCTGCGCCTCTTTCAACGTACCTCTAATTATTAATGAGGGTTTTAGCAAAATATTATGAACATCGTTAGCTAATGAATGATAATAGTAGTTAGTACTAATACGAGTTATTTTAAAGAAACTTCTTGGAAATTAAAGTTTAATGATAAAGGAAACCATTATAGTGATAATAGTTAAAAAATGACTGGCCCGTTGGCGCAGTGGGTAGTGATCCTGCCTTCAGCTCCGCGGGGTCGCGGAATGGATTCTCGCCGAAGGTCAACATTTTCTATAAACGATTTGTTGATTCTTCGAGCCTGGGTGTATATTTGTATTACATGATGTATTTAAAAATTATATGTGTATACCTATATATTCACCAGTTGTCTCTATACCCTAACTTCGACGTTTGCTGTCTGATGTAATAATAAATGATGATATAAAATGATTAAATAGGTCTACTAATGGGCTTGAGGTAGATGACTGCAGGGATAGCTTTCTTTAGTTTTAATTGAAATTTATATTTAGTTTTATTCCAAATCAAACGATGTAGACTCCATGGCGCAACATTGCGGCATGGACTCCGCACCAGTAAAGGAAGTCAATTAATTCACCGCTCTAAAACTGCAGAGATCCTAAACTAAATTGAAATGAGCGCCCGCTTCGCTTTGGGGAAATTACAAACATGTAAATAAGACATTTCCGCCGGACTTGTTTACTATGACCACTAATTTGGAGCTGTTTCACAACGCCGTGTTTCGTCTGTCGTATTATATACATAGGTATAGTTTATGTGTGTTTGTAGTTCTATGTCAATCAGCGTCTTATATTGCTTCATTCGATGTCTTGGCAAATTTCCTTTTTCCCATAGAGCGTAGCTTTGTGCTTAACTTTTAGAAAGGAAGCTCAAAAAAATATTTAAATAGTACTAATGACAGTTTTCTGCTGCATTTTTAATTTTCCGAGCTTTATATCTAATTTTTCTTTCTATAAAGATTGAATAGTTTAGGGTATTTTACCATTAAAGCTAGCGCGAACAAAGTCGCGGATACAATTAGTGAATATATGCTGTCCACATCGGCCACTAACTGTCGTTCTCACACTGCGGGCCTTGGGAAACTTTAATATATTATTCATATAGCGTATGAATTAAGATATATTGACTCACAAGTGATTGTGTTTTCGACTCATTAGGTTTGTTTGTAGTTGTTTACTGCTACAGAACAACTTGTTCTCGTGTATTTGTTTCTATAGGTATAATATTTAAGCGTATATTTAATAGGGCCACTTACCAGACTCCGTCGTATATGGTCGTATAGTATTTAAATTTGATACGACAGCAAGTAAATGGGCCACTAAACACTTGTATTTTGCGTGGATTTGTCTAGTCTTTTACTAACAGAAACTGTTAGAGGAAAATAAATTCACACTGATATTATAAATGCGATAGTTTGTCTGTATTTACATTATGCTTCACGGCTAATCTGCTGGAGTAATTTAGATGAAATTTGGCACAGTTAAAACTTATATACCATGCTAACTATACGATCAATAATCACACTTTTTCTTCCGGAGTAGGAAATACACATCCAGACCATATTATAAATGTGAAAGTTTGTCCGTCTGTCCATCTAAATGTCTTTCTATCTGTTTGTTACGGTTTCAAGGATAATTCGCTTAAACAATATAAAAAGTACCAAAAAGTACAATACCAAATTCCAGAAGAGAGTTTACTAAAGTCGAGGAGCTTTGCGGTGTCCTAAGAGTGCTCTCTCTTTTACTTCCAGTCCATACGTCCATATAAAATACAAGTTAAGATAGAAACACATTAAAATTTGTATTATTTTATTATTAAAAATGTGTTTAACAATAATAAATAATCTTAGAGCTATGTTAATAATACTTGTAAATAATAATAAGGCAATTTGTACATTAATCGTAAAATCATATTTCTAATCCATTACCAGGCGTCTACCAATTATCCTCTGAAAGAAAACTCTTTAGGTTACTGCGTTTACTGTGAGCTAAGATCAACCGTATCCTTGAATGTGAAAGCGTAGTACCCGAACAGGTCATAGAACCTGCATTAAATGATATTACTTACATGATATAAACTTAGATAAAAAAAAGTTGGAGTGAACAGAACTTAACTTAGTCATACTAAGCCGGCACTCTCTATACAAATATTAAATAGGCACAAGTAAAATAACGCCGATGTTCCCTTAAGAGAAGGATTTTAACTTATAACATATTTATGAAGTTACGTATTTTAAATGGTTTTTTTAAATCTCCGGACTCAAAAATAGATAATTAAACATTGCTCTGCTTCCACATTTAACGACTAAAAGGCGTTGAATTAAATATATAATAACATTCAATCCTTTAATTGCGGTAAGGTTAACTTTGGCTTCTTATATGAGTATTTTATATGGGTTTTAAATATTCCTATTGACTATTATTTATAATTACTACACTAATATGTACATCAATTCTGAATTACATTCTAATGCCAGCGAAGTGCCGATTTAAAGATAACCAGTATTACAATCCTTTTTGTACACAACGGTCATGATTAGTTACTTCCCCCAGAGCGTCTCGAGAGCGGGCCGTCAGTAAAGTTATCACATTTCTCTCGACGCGGTTGCAATTATTAATTACCAGATAAAGAAAAAACTGACAGAGTGCACTGAACTAAACAATTAGGCATTTTATCTATTGTTTAATAGATAGGTAATAAATGTTATCTCTACACAAATATAATAGCACACACATTAACACAAAAACTAAACCAACCGCCATTATACGCGAATAAGGTCTAGCGTGTTCTGGACTTTATTTTTTATATAAAGCTCATTATTTCTCTACAATATTGCACATTCACATTTAAAAGAATATACCTAAAAATTCTTCTTCATTTGGCAACACTCCATCTGTTTTTTTAAGCTGAGGTAATAATCTATAAATGCAAATTTTCTATCGCATATAAACTGCTAATAAACCTGAAAATATTCATTGAGTGCAAGACAACGGAACAAATCTTTGGAATTGTTAGAAATTGCTAGAAAATCAACCTTTTTGCAGTTACAACCTATACAGATATAGGCGTGACTATTGGAAATGGTCTAGCGGCCTGTCGATTGGCGGCTGGAGGCCGAGGGGGATGTGATTGTGATATTGCTGCTCGTTGTCCTCGGCACTGCGTCCTTCGACAGCCTGATGAGGCAGTCCGTATTCTTGCCCCACATGACCCACATTGTAATTGTTCTGATTAAAATCCTGCCCGTTTTGAGAAAAGTCCTGCCCGTGTTGCGAGAAGTCTTGCCCGTGTTGACCAAAGTCCTGCCCGTGATGAGCAAAGTCCTGTCCTTGATGAGCAAAGTCCTGCCCTTGATGAGCAAAGTCCTGCCCTTGATGAGCAAAGTCCTGCCCTTGATGAGCAAAGTTCTGGTCGTGTTGATCAAAGTTCTGCGCGTGTTGTGCGAAGTCTTGGCCATGTTGTGCAAAATTCTGTCCATGTTGGTCGAAGTTTTGGTTATGTTGCGCCAAGTCCTGAACATGGATGAAATTTTGTTGGTGTTGATCATAATCTTGGCCTTGCTGTGAGTACTGGTCGGGCTGGCCGTACTCCTGTCCGAGCTGGTGAGGCGCGCCGTACTCCGGCGCAGGTTGCTGTTGTTGTGCTTGCAGACTCTGTTCGTACTGCGCTTGCTCTATCTGTTGTTGTATGTGGTGTTGCAGTTGATGTTGGTAGTCATGAAATTGGTTTTCCGTGTGTTGCTCGTACACTTGGGTGCCATGTTCCTGTGTAAAATGGTGTGTTTGCTGCGGATACTGAGTTTCATGGGAGGTGGTTAAATCATGTGGATGCGCTGCCGCCGGTACAGGCGACCAACCGTCGTGTTCCACGGTCACCGTTGGCTGCGTCGGCAAAGGAATCGATGCTTGAGGCACGACTTGAGTAGGATGTAAATGTAGACTCGGTTGCGGTAGCGCTTCTGGGGCTGGATGCAGATGAACTTCAGGTTGCGGAGCTACTTGTGTAGCGTGATAATATGCTGGAGTTTGTTCCACGGCGACATTTGGTGTATGGTGTTCGACAACTCCATGTGGAGTTGCAGCATGGGGAACTAGATATTGATGTACGTGTGGACGTTCGAGTAACAATTGTGGAATAGCCGGCAGAGCAGGAGCGTGGGGCGCTAGCGGGAGCAATGGGGATTGGTAGCTATTTAGGAACGGATAGCGGGGAAACGTGGCGAACAGAGAGGTTTGAACGGCGCCACCGGGACGTATTACATAAGGAAAAGGTTGGCTCAGGGGCAGGATGGGAGCTGACAGTGCAGGCGCCGGTAAAACCGGTGGCGGTGGGATGGGAACCGTAGCAGCAGGAAAAATGGGTCTTAGGTGCAAATGATTCGGAATAACTGGGACCGGGTGAGCGGGTACTGGAAGAGGTTGAGCGGGAATAACCGGAGCGGGGACGACGGACAGAGGTGGTGCCGGGGCGGCATGCGCGACGGCGACCGACTGGGGGGGAGCGGGGGCTACGGGAGCAAGGTGAGCCACAGGGGTGGCCGGTATCGGTGCCGGCACTACGGGCACTACAGGCCTCGGTGCGACGTGGTGATGATGGTGATGAAAGTGATGATCTGAATTCGCTATAACTTTCGTATGAGGAAACTTAAGTCCGTAATGTGGATGAGGAAGGCCCGGTACTTTGTGCCCGACGGGCACCGGATAGCGTGGGCCGTGGGGACCTGAGACGGGTATCTTGACCGCTGCAACGGATGCCGTAGGCGGGTAAGTGACGACTAGAGGTTTCACGACGGAATGAGTGACGTAGGGTATGTCGTGACCGAGTTTAAATGGAGGGACGGCGGATAGAATGCCGCGTTTATGATGTTTTCCAGACAATCGACCTAAAAGCTTCGCCTTCGCGCCTCTGACGTGTGAGAAGTCAGCTGCCGCTGCCCACACAGTGGCGCACAGTACCAAGGTCACCTGAAACATAGTACATACAAACTGTTACAGAAACTGAGACAGGTGTCGGAGAAATTCATGAATCTTTCGGCGTTTCTCGTTCACCTTAGCGAAGAGAATTTGTTTTAATCAAATGTTTATATTATGTATAAAACTGAAAGACCTTTTTATATTACACGAGTTCTGTGACACCCTTAGCAGTAAATCGATTTCGAATTCAAAATTTTCTTTATACTTTTAGACCATTATAGAAAAAGGTTAACTTTGCTGTGAACTAAAACAGACCAATTCATCAATTACACGTATTTAACGGGAAGTTTTACATACATGTTAATAAATAATCAGTTGTGATTACATTGTGATTCTAAAGCACTTTAAAACAGATATGTATTATGGAGACTCTTACATCGAAAAAAAACGGATTTTTCACAAAGTTTCACATTCATAAGTTAGAATTTATTCTTCATCTTCGACTTTCGCCATAATTACTACCTGATTAAGAAAAAGAACTTCTTCATAAGATATGGGTTCTCTTAAAAAGTTATTGTCACTTTATCTGATTATATACTCAACTGTACCATTAAAAATCTCCACCTTTCATCACACAAAATAAGAACGGAAAAACTATATACCTTTCATACACAACAAAAATAAAGCAAACTGCCATCGAACCAATAACCCTCTGAACCCTATATCCCAAATCTATTGATATTAACCGAGGCGACACAGTTTTGCTGAGCTCGTACCACGCGGCACTCTATTCACATCACAAACACGACACTGCACCGTATTTCCACTGCAAATCCTCTGATACTTACGATTGAAAACCTCATGGCGTGCGGTCGGCCGGGCGGCGCCACACTCGCTCAGAAACCAGTAGCCTCTGCCTCCACGACCCATACTTATAACTTAAAGTGACAACAATTAGTATGTAGCCAACGTTCAGGTTTCACTCGCTGGTTCCGGACGCGACGAGCCACCACGCGGCTTTCCTTAGTTCCTAAACAGCAGAGTGCCCCGCTAAACGATGGCACGTTGCAATTCTCACTTTAATTCGTAGTGAGAGAGTTAATATTAGTTTCCACTGGCCGTCCGAAACGGTCACGTAGCGCGCTGCCGTCATTCGTGTAACATGGACGTATGAGCGCATACCAATCGATCAAGAAACGTAATCGAGAGAAAATTGTACCAGCCCGCACAGGGCTGGATTCAAATGACAATATAAAACTTATATTACATTATAATAAGCATTGTGTGACAGGCTAGTCGTATGTAAAATTTATTTACAGTCAAAACAAGATTGCATCCCATTGCAAGTCTAAAAAAGCATATTCGTTCTAGCGGTAAACTAAACTAACTGACTTTTTCTTAATGGCAAAACTCATTTGTTGTTATTACTTACTGGTTGCTATATTTTAACTTTTATTAAATCAACTAATCCACATCCTACTGGTTTTATTTCAAATACTTAAACATCTGATCTTTATATGTAGTTGGTTATAGAGGATTCCATACCCTGATTGTGATAGCGTTTTTTGATATATAAAATAACTTTTTAAAATTATATACAAAATGTTGAAGGAACTCGATCAACTGAGAAAAATAGACCCAATGTTATATCTTCAATTACGTTTTAGAGATTCGTTTACACGTAGGCAGCCGCGCTACGTAGTCCATTGGGCATCTATGAAACCTCTGTAAAGAAAATGAAGAATATCGTAATAGAAACTAATGCTAGGCAAATTTTTTGGACTTGTTAAGTAAAAAAGAAACGAACGGCCGCCCCGGCCGGCCCCGAGCGGGCGCATTGGCAGGCGGCGCGCGGCGCGGGTTACCAAATATTCCAACATTACTTTCCTCCGTTTTCGCTATCGCCCGCCGTGATCCCTTTGAACGACATGTCGCAATGATTTTAATCACGTTACGCAACCTAACGGCTTGTGGGGATTTATGATTTGGCATTTCGATATTTATAGTATTTACATAGTTATTGTAAGTTATGAGGACTTTCGAAATCACATTTTAAGAATAAGTTAAAATAAATACGTAAGTAAGTGTCCTAAGAAGAAAAATGAGTGCATTGGACTAAACAAATTAAAATTGATCCTTGCTAACAGAACGCCGGCTCCTTAAGGTAGAAACAATGACAAACGTATTAGTTTAGTCGTCTGCATTTGTTGGGAAGGCTTAATTTTATTTATTTATAAGGTATATATTGAAACTCTTGTAACTAATTTATAATAATAATATAATAATAATAATTTATTGATTACAGACATAACATCCATTTTGTTAGTAAAAAATAAACCTTATAGACTATGTTAGGTATGTGACTATTAGGTACTAATTAAATTATTCTATACCTTCCATTTATGAAACACTGGGACTTCGTATGCATTCGAATCCAGTGCTTCATAAATGGATTATCAGGTTTTTCACTCAGTACTTTCAGAATACTGTTAGAGCTTCCCCGTATTCTATTCATCACTGATGCTGCTCTTATCCTCATTATTCCATAAAAATCATTAATACGAGCTTCAGCAAACATCAGTGACGCACTGCAGAAACGTGGTAGCCCCAACAGCATTCTGAACCCATTGTTATATTGGATACGCAGGTCGTTGTAGGCCCTCTGCGTATATGTAACCCAAAGACTGCACGTGTAAAATGATTGGCAATATGCCTTGAATAGAATGTGCTTTACCAAATTGTTGCAGCGTGAAAATCTTCGAGCCAACATATTGCATCGGACCGCCATCGCCCTGCGTTCCCTTTCAATATCTTTCACATCAGACAGGTCGTCAGTAACAATATGACCAAGGTATTTAAAAGCCTTAACTCTTCTAAGCGGAACGCCATTTAAATACACTGACGGGATGTTCTCTAATATTCTTCCCCCTGTTTTAAAAACTAGAAGCTCGCTTTTATTTACATTATATAAGAGTCCATGTGACTCAGCATATGACTCACATATTGCAAGCAGTCTCCTGAGTGCACTGATTGATGGGCTCAGCAGAACCATATCGTCGGCATAACTTAGGTTGTTGATAATAATTCCATCAATCGAACATCCAACTTTAGTTCTACGGAGTTCACCAATCAGCTCATCAACATATAAATTAAACAGGGCTGGAGATGTCAATCCTCCCTGCCTGACTCCACATTCAAGACGATATGCTTCAGAGTAAACACCTGCCCATTTGACCCTGTTTGTTTGTGAACTATACCAAAATCTCAGTATATCTACATAGTCTGAAGGAACGTTAAGATATTCTAACTTGGCCCATAGTTTTTTATAACAAACGTGGTCAAAGGCTTTTGAGAGGTCAAGAAAAGCAGCGTACACAGGAGTTTTTCTGTCAGTATAGTATTTCACGGTTTGCTTAAGCGCCAGTATAGCAGTTTCAGTTGATAAGCTATTTCTGAAACCAAACTGTGCATCATTCAACTTCAAATAACCACTCAGTCTGCGCTCAAGCAGACCGTCAAACACTTTCCCTAAAATTGCTGCTAAGGATATGGGCCTATAGTTGCATTTATCTGCAATATCTCCTGTTTTATTTTTAACAACAGGAACAACCAGTGTTTCCATTAGATCAGCTGGGAGGTAGGAATGTCGGATGCAAAGCGTATAGAGCATCGCAAGAACCCGATATACATGAAAACCAGCATTTACTAAGTGCTCCACACTCAGACCATCATGGCCCGGAGCCCGCCCTCTCGCCATTCTTTTTATGGTCATCATTACCTCCTTCGCAGTAACCGATACTGTTGTCTCAGTATTTGATACTCTTGACGTCTGCTCAATATGAGGTAAAGTTTTCTGAACTGTAAAGTGTTTTTTGAAAATGTTCGCAATACGCTTTACATCCGTCTCCCCATCAACACTCACAGGGACGCTCGTGTTATTTTTCAAATTATTTGTTTCCTTCCAAAATTTCTGAAAATTTTTCTGTCTATACTGCTCCGCAAGTCTATCCATCTGTATTTGCTCTCTGTTTTTTTGACAAAATTTTAACTTATTTTTAAATTCTCTTTTACTACATTTCATATCATGATAAATTTTACCAAAGGATGGCATACCATTCATTTTCCATATGAAAAATTTCTCACGAGCCTCCCTATGAGCATTTTTAACATACTTATTCCACCCAGCCAAGCGTCTACCCCTCTTGCCCCCTCTTGGTTGGTTACACGCAACCGCAGCTTCCTGAAGCGCCTGTATAACCTTATGATATAGCTTATCTATCTGAGTCCTATGACTTATGTCTGTACATTTCTTATCACAACATGAGGTTAATTCTGGAGGACAATCTATAGTCGATAATGTACTATTACATAGGTCCCGATACATAGTGATCTGGATTTTTTCTCCCCATTTTATTTTATCTGTACTATACATGATTCGCATGAGGTAGTGTCTTTATTCTAGCAACATATAAATTACAATTCACCTCCAGAGGAAAATGGTCAGACCAATATGTACCGTAACGCACCCTACAATCACGAACCGACAGCCATGCTACCTCAGTAGTCAAACAGTGGTCAAGCCACCGCTTATAAACGTGTACGTATTACTGTCCCGTCCTAACTTAGTCACATCAGCGCATACCCATTTTTGATCTGTACAAAAATTTATAATTTATTTAAGAAAAACATCCTGAGAAAACCTGCATATCTAATATGTATTAAGGCCGACGCAAATTATTTTTCCATAATAACCACGCTTGTCCCTGCTTTATTCTTCAACTAAGGCTTTTGTGCGGAACCGCTGCATCCGATAGGCACAGGATCGTGTGACGTGAAAGAATCTTACAGACCTCCAGAGTCCAACAGTAGATGAGAAAGGCAAAAAAAATGTATAAAATTCAGTCCACCTAATAATGCTCTATAGCTGTGCGAAGGTGGAGCAAGTCGCTAATTATATATATAAAATTATTATAACATTATAATTTTATATTTTAATAACTTTATATATTTATATCTTAACCTTTATAGACAAAAAGAATGACACACAAAGATACGGATAAACAGATAAACAGTGCATCAGAATTAAGAGTAAACTGTGTTTGATAAGACAATTTTAATAATTTTAACTTCAATTCATGATTTTAAATAAACAAATATTGTTCTCCATTAATGTAATGAATGAAAGTTAAAGTTTTAAGAAATGCAAATATGTATCCAAATGCAATTTTTAATTCAAACAAATGTTACAAAGAAGCTGTCACTGTCTATATTTCTTGTCAAATTTAACAATCAACAGTTTTGACAAGTGATTAATGACAACACTTGTCAAAATTCATTGTATTTTCAATTTTCATGTTATTAATTATTTTTAGAAGTTATTCAGATCACTGTTAAAAACTCAATGTGGTTTATATTCACTATAATAATTTTGTAATCTAAATATAACCAAAAAAAGGTCAATCTTTGATATCCGAAGCATGGAAAGTATTGCCTTTACTAATGTAAATAAACTTTGTCGTATATGTTTTGAAATTAATGATGGTACTCATTCGCCTTTAAATGATAATTCTACCTTGTACGATGCATTAGTGAATGTAGCTAAATTAAAGTATAACATTAATGACGGAGGTCCAACAACTATTTGCATGCGATGTTCTGAAGAATTCAATGGATTTATCAAATTCCTGGACAAGTGTAGGAGATCCAATGAAATATTTCTGCAATTTAAACACAATTTGTTAGGTGAGTTGGCCAAACTTGAACTTCAATTAGCATTCTATAGGACAAAAATATATTTCACATTATTGTGTTATACAAATACAATTTTAATTTAGTAAGATATACTCGTCACTGCAATGTATGTAAATAATCATTTACTGCAGTAATACTTTTCTGGACACTTTCATTTTTGGCTCATTATCATCATGATATATTAAAATGGTTATTCCTAAACTTATTACATTTCATATTTTAGATGTGCCATAGTATATAGTTTAGCAATAATGGTATCATTAATTCAATAACTATTTCACTCTTCAATATATTCTCTGTGATCTATTGTGGCTTGAATTTCGCTTCTTGTGTGCTTTTTAAGGTCATTGGTCCACTTAGAAGGAGTAATAGTGAATTTTTTAGAATAAAACTGCACTGTGTTCCCCTTTTGGACTTGCATGGATTATTTCTTTTTGGCACTATAATATTTTGTTTATTATATCCGTACCAGGCACAAATATGTTGATAAGTCAACTTATGTCCTTTTAGATACCTAATTTATATGGTGAATATTACAGTGAAGTTGATCAGTCTTTTACTTCACACTTACAAACTTATGAATAGTTAAATAACTCTCTTAAACATATACCTATTTATAAGCTGCCCTGGAAAGTGTGCATTTTGGACAAGTCCAAAACACACACTTATGCAACTTAACAAGATAAGTTATTCATGCCTGGTATGTATTTACTCATATATTTATTACTTCATTTTATATTATTAATATTTCAGATAGTAGTCATTATGAAAGCTGTACCAATTTTTTGATGAGTGATACAGATGGAAAAACTGAAGTGAAAAGTTCACACAATGCAAAAATCAGCGAGCAGGAAAATTTAAAGCATGTCCTTAGTAATAAACAGGATAAGGGAATGTCTGTTGGCCACACATGTCAACTTTGTCACAAAGTGTTCACGAGGAAATTTAATTTTAATTTACATCTGTAAGTAGATTTTATTCTAGATTATATGTTAAGCATAAAGTACAAAAGGCTTCACAGATAATAATCTTTTGTAAATAATTGATTATACTGCCTAAAAACTGTTGGTCATGGATTATCTGTTGCATTCAACAATATTTATAATTAGCATTAAATATATTCTTTTATCCCTGTTATATCTGCATGTAATTCTAATTTACTTATTACTTTATTTTTGTACAACAGACATAAATTGGTTTATTTGTTAGCTGATAATTGTAAGCAAGTTTTGTAGTATTTTTATTGAAGATATATTTGTGGGAACTTGTAATTGGCTTATTTTATATCTTACGTTTTTATACATATTTTATGATGATCTAAATTTTTCTGTTATATAAAATAAAGTCATAGGTACAATTACTAAAAAAGCATGTATTTTTTATGTGTGATTATTTTAATTAGAAATTTAATGTGATCATGTGCCGTCTCAACTTGTTCTTGTTATTTATTCAAGAGACATATAATATATGCAACTATGCACTTCATTGCTATGATATTAACAGGCTTAGTTAGGGTATAGTTGTTGTCATATAAGGAACTGTTTTTAGTGAGAGTTGTTGTTGAGATGATTTTAATATTATTATGTGTCTAAATTACTAAATGGAAACATGTGTTATCCAGCAAGAGACACAGTGGCGAGCGGCCGTGGCCGTGCCCGCAGTGCGGCGCGGGCTCGCTGACGCGCGCGCTGGCCCGCCGCCACTGTGCGCCGCGCGCGCGCCGCCCGTGCCCCGCGCCCGGCTGCGGACGGAGCTTCACCTCCCTCGACAACCTGCGCACACACGTCAGGAAGCACAACGGTAATACACAATTCGGAGACTAAATAATTACTAATACAGACCGATAATATAACTACGAAAGTCTATATGTGACACTTTCTTGCGGTACAATTAGTATATACATACATTGTTACTATAAAAAAAAATATTGTTGTAAATAATTATTGTAAATAAAAATGTTACTATAAAAATAAAAATATAAAAAATTATAAAACAATAGGCGATGTATATAATAGACAAAGTAGGAACCGACATAAGCTTGCGGCTCCTGCTTTGCGCCTTGAAAAAGTACGTAAGTCGTTTGTGGGTTTGGGTATAAGATTCTATAATAAAATTCCGCAATCAATTTTAACTTTGCCGTTACAGCAGTTTCAAAACACTATTAAGGAGAGGCTGATACAGAAAGCCTACTATACTGTTGAGGATTATTTGGACGATAAAAATGCGTGGATATAAATATTGTTCGACCCTGTACAAGATAGAAACATTAAATGTAACTAGTATTAAGAATTGTATTTTTTAAAAAAAGCAACCGTCGAGTTTCTTGCTGGCTCTTCTCGGTAGGAACAGCTTTCCGAAACAGCAGTAGAGTTGACGATTCAAAAGCACTTGTTTACAAGTTTATTTGAATAAAGAATATTTTGAATTTGAATTTGGACATACAAGACTTACATTTAGAATACTGAGAATTTTTTATGGACTTACATAGAAAATCCGACTCTAGCTCTAACATTAACAGGAAAGATGTTGCGGGTACCTTAGTGCTTAATAAATAAGAAACATCATCATCTTCCTGTCTCCCACTCTAAGAGGGGTCGACAAGACATGTTATAAACATGCTGTCACGTGATTTGGCTACGTATTTTACGACCGCCTGTCTGCCTGATGTCAACTTACCTTAGCCGTATTTTACGACACCTCGGTAAGAAATGAGGTTGGTCTATTCTATTCAGTCGGATATCGCACGGCGTGTCGACTTAGCTTAGTCGCCTTTTACGACACCTCGGTAAGAAATGAGGGTGGTACTATTCTATTCAGCCAGATACCATATGGCATTATAAAGAAGAAAACGTGGACTCTTTTTATATCTAGTAATATTTGTAAAAATTGTAATAGATGCACGGAAACAAAAAAAACTAACACAAAAATGGTGTACTTTACATGCTTTTTAATGGCTTTATAATTAAAAGTTATTGCAAAAATTTTCAAATAAAACCATATCAACACTTATTTGTATGCGATAGCAACACCATATCTTTGTTCTATTGCGGCACATTTTCCGCAGGCGTTTACCCCAAGGGGGCAATTTTCCTTGGACCTTTATTGATACAGGAATACTGTATGTTAAGTGAGTAGAAATATTTGATAGGAACGTTGACGTGTTCCCAGGGGAGCGGCCGTTCGTGTGCGGGCAGTGCGGCGCGGCCTTCAGGAGCAAGGGCTGCCTCGGCGACCACGCGCGGACCCACAGCGGTAGGAGCGGTCACGGCTGGCCCTGTGGAACTAGCACCACGGATATACCACGCTTACTGTGCTATATACGGACAGAGTAGGATACTAATTGAGAATTGCAGAGATAGAAATATTTCGTGGCAATACATTCTCGAATAGTATAGTAAATTTAACAATTTTGCCAAATTAAAAGAATGTTCTGAACAAGAATTTGCAAGTTAAAGATTTAATACATTGTTCAGCATAGTCTTACAGACGCCGTATGGTATCCGGTGGAAAAGAATAGTACCTTCATTTCTTACCGAGGTGTCGTAAAAGGCGACTAAGGTAAGTTGATCTACCGTGTGGTGTCCGGTTGAGTAAAAAAAAAAATATATATATTTTATTTTATTTCACAATATTTTAAAATACACACAAGTTTGAGATCTCCTTTTAAGTATAAAGATACTTGTGTTAGGAGTTCTCGCTCCTCCATAACTACATACTAATTGACAATCATTTTACTAGGTAAGGTTGTTGACATTAATTTAGAGTAAAACTTAATAAAATTGGATAATGAAAATAAACTAACAAAAAATGAAAAATGAATGAAAATAGACCACCCTCTTTCTTACCGAGGTGTCGTAAAATACGACTAAGGTAAGTTGACGTCAGGCAGGCGGCCGATCGTAAAATACATAGCCAAATCATGTGACAACGTTTGTAACATGTGCCGACCCCACATAGAGTGGGATAAGGGCAGGAGGAAGGAGTACAGCATAGTCTTACAGCTGATGTCTCCCAGGCGTGAAGCCGTACCTGTGCGGGCAGTGCGGCAAGCGGTTCGCCACCAACAAGCTGTCGGCGCACATGCGCACGCACGGCGCGCCCACGCTCGCGTGCGCCGCGTGCCCGCGGGCCTTCCGCAGCGCGCGCGGCCTGCGCCTGCACGCGCGCACGCACGCGGGCGGCGGCGAGCACGCGTGCGCGCAGTGCCCGGCGCGCTACTCGCACGGCCAGTCGCTCAACAGGCACTTGCGGCGGCGGCACGGGGTGGTACTTTGACATACCTATAACTATCTTCTAGTACGACTAAATGAAGTAATCATTTGATGCTTTCTTTACAAAGGTATTCTGTAATGATAGTGTACTACTAGAGCCAACCAAATCAAATATGCTGTTAGCCCTAACGGCTGTTAATAATAATAAAAAATATGCTGTTAGCCCTAACGGCTTTTACAGCGTCACCGGGCGGGACGGGCGAGCGCAGAAGCATCGC
The DNA here is from genome assembly GCA_029227775.1 of Morpho helenor. NCBI lineage: Eukaryota > Metazoa > Arthropoda > Insecta > Lepidoptera > Nymphalidae > Morpho > Morpho helenor. Next base: position 15,906,243 of record JARGCU010000037.1, on the reverse strand, counting down.
CGAGGTTGCGAAATGCGTAGAGTAGAGCGCAGAAGCTCTACTAGCGTCGGGGAACGTCGTCCTAAGGGTGCCTCCTGTGAGGCCGGAAAATCCATATTAGAACGATGATTCTATATGCGTAAGCATTATAGGGTACCACAGCCGCATGAAGTGGTGATGTGTTCTTACTAATTTGTGGTTATGCTGTGTGAGTATTCACATCGCAACACATCTCTATATCCTGCAAGGCCAAACTGAGGGCTCCCGCCGCCAACAAATAGACAAAAAAATAGTTGATTGTCTCCCTAAATCGCACTGACACTGTGCTTTTAACGAGACTTCGCTCCGAACACATTCCATTGAACAAATTCATATATATTATAGGACTAATTTCTTCTACCAACTGTGCTACATGTGATAGGGTGGAGGACGTGTACAATGTTTTACTGGAATGTATTCGGAACTTATCCCCGAGACGCAAACATTTTGTTAAATTCCCATCAGCGCACGCAAGGAAAGCTTTCAATTTTGCTATTTTTGTATTATGTTTGTTTTGTTGCTGCTCCTCTCCTATTCATCTTAGCGTGATGGCTTATAGCCGTCCTCGATAAATGGACTATCTTACACTGTAAGAATTTCTCAAATCGGTCCAGTAGTCCCTGAGATTAGCGCCTTTCACACAAGCTCTTCAGCTTTATATGTTGGCTGACACAATATCAAAAAAAGAAAATATAACTAAATAAAACCTTATGGTTTTCTTTACATATTTAAATATTTAATTCCATAAAACTAGCATTCAAAACAAATTTTAAAACAACGTGTTCATTAAATCGTTTTTTTTTTTTCAGAAAACATCATGAGTTGCACCGAGAACAGCATAAAAGCAGTTTAAAAAAGAAATCTAAACATTTCAAGATCTTACCGATATATTGTCTAATCTACTTCCAAAGAATAAGGATTATTCCCGACAGTATTTATTTATTTATTTATTTATTGGACAACTAACAATAGATACATTTTAATTTCTTAAATTATATTAGTCAAATCTCATTGTAAATGCTCTATTAATTAAAAGTTATCACGTCATTCGTATTCATTCGAGTTCAATAATTAAAGGTACCTTACAATATATGTCAATAATATATCATATATAATGTCAATCTCAATATCATAAAGAAGAAGTCATAAAGTAATACTTAACAATAGTTTTATAATATTATACATTTGAATCTTGTGATTCCACGAATATAGGTGGATTAAGTTTTTTGTGGTTAAACGCCGGCCGGAGCGGCGTGGACGCCATTACTTAAGAAGAAGCCTCTAAACCAAAGGTCAGTACCCTTGATTATTCGGGGTGGATAAATTGCCGGTTGTCTGCCTATCCTACCTATGCTCACCAACTGCAGCTATCAAAGGCACGCTGTAAGCGCGAACATATATTTTAATATTATTTTCAAATCTATTTAGTGTTTCCTTTATATTTATTTTATATCTTCGCAAATCTGCAGCGCAGTTTATTCTTATTACACGGCCTATTCGAGAAAATCTAGTGTATTGTTTAAGTTAGAATAGTTGTTTAAACTTGAAATAAACCAACAAATCATATTAGATTGGGTCGGGCCGGCGGCGGCGGTCAAGGTGCGATATGACACGGTCTAGACCCGCCAGTAGCTCCAATATCGGCAGGTCATGGTCTTGCACGCATGCGTTTGCATCCGGCGTAATGGACCGATGCAAGACACTGAGTCAACTGTGGCTATATGAACATTTCTGACACTTTACTGTGGTAGTTCCTCGTAAAGAAATGTGGCTGATAATTTCGAAAAGTCAATGGCACCAGCTTCCTTGGCCTCTGTATCCAAATCAGTAACTGGGAGAACCGTAGAAGATCCGACATACATTTACTTACTTTTAAGGAAGCTGTTTTTGCAATTAGCAAGGCACAAAGAAATGCTTACAAAAATACATACTTCCCAAACGATTCCTTGACATATGTCCAGTGAAAGTCCGTTCGGCTGATAAAGAAACATACAGTCTCATAATTTAGGTAATGCTTATTAGACGAGGGCAAATAATTCGTCAAAATCAACATTTAAATCATTTTAGTATGTACTAACTTAGCAAACGTTGTTCTGAATATACTGTAACTAATTTTATAAATGAGTAATTTATTTGTCAATCACGTAGAAACAAATTTGCCCGAATCGGGTCAAAATTTGGCACCTACTTACTTTATCAAACGGATTATCATAAGGCACAACAGCGTCGCCTGTGAGTGCCGAAAGGTATAACCATGATACTTGTATGTAATATTCCAAAACTACGGTGGTTTATTTGTAAACCCACATCTATAGTTGAGGCAAAAGATCTAGAAATCCACTTACAGTAAGTAAGTAATCGGGTAAATTAACATAAGAATGACAAATATTTGTAGCCGGTGAAGTTTACAAAATCTCATATTTATTAGGTACTTTTGTGCACTTGTACTTCAACTAAGAAAGAAATGTAACTTACACAATATAATAAGTTATATCATAAGCCTTCTTCACAATTCAGATGGATTACAGTTGATTTCTGCAATTTACCCTCAATCTTTTTAGATTGATCATAACTATTTTAAAGCGTTCAAGGAGAGGACTACAACCTCTACATAGTTATTGCAGAGCTATTACTTGTCACCTATTATATAAAATAACTCTCGAGTCATCTGTAATCATTTTTTAAAACATATAATTTAGTAAATTCTTTTAGTTGTATCACCTATGTGTTCATTATTTTATTCTTTACTTCTTTCAGTATTTTTTTACTTCTCGAGACTGCCAAAGTTATTCTCGATTCATTTGCATTGTTAAAGAATCGAACATCGGAACATGTTGAAAGCCAAGACCGCGCTCTTGTTGCGCTGTTATATTGATCAACACTAAGTACTTTATGTAAAACCTTGCGAGATGTATTTAGATCAACAAAGATCATTAATTATTTTATTCGTTGACAATAGCCCACTTGGCGAATATTCTAGACGTTTTATTATTTATTGGCTGTTCTGTGTTCAGGTTGCTGCCATTAAAAAAGATATTTCATAGCCGATATCGACTTACGTAGCGATAAGGTTGTTTATTTTTGTCAAGACGACGACCTGCAACCGCTCCGTTTTCTATTTCACCCGACGGACCTTGACCCACCGGCGGTCGGCGTCGCCTTGTGAAAATCGAATTTCACGCCGCGGCGATCGATTCGTCGCCACTATAATACAAATAATGAAATACGATTTAACGAAACGCTTTATTAAGAAACTTAAATACAATTCTCTTAACGCTAAGTATAAAAATAATAAAGATACACGTTAACTACATCACAGGTCGCTATCCCTTTTATTTATCGAAGAACTCTTACATGATGGAGCTCTGGTCTCCTCATAGCTGGAGCTTTGAGTACGTTTAGTAATAACAGTAATAAATAACTATGATTATGGCGGGTGCTCGCGCGCGGCTCGCGAGCGTCTCTCAGGCGTTCTTGGCCACCTTCGGCTTTTTCCTTTTGATAGTTCGGACGAGTGGTTGCGAGTCGTCCACTTGGACGTTGTGTGCGTGAACGTAATTCGTTTGGTAACCGGACTCTCGCACGCGGGCGTTGGGCCCGAGCCGATCGGATCTCTCGGTTTCATCTGCGCGTTCCTCTTCATCTGATTTCTCTTCATCGGCCCGAGAACTCTCGCTTTCGTCCGATTTTTCCGATTCTCTAGATTTTTCAGTTTCATCCGATTCTTGGGCGCGCACCTTTTCGCCAGTTTTCTTTTTATCCACTTTTTTCCGTTTGGTTTTTATTCTTTCTGGGTCCTCTCGAAGTCTCTCGTGATCGTCCAAGAAATGCCCGTCTCCGTCTTGGTTGAGCTCCAGTCGAGCTAAATCTGCATCTTTAGTCGGCGGAGGAATGGTTAGCCCTCGAAAATATTCTTCCTCCTTAGATATAGGTATCTTCTTGCCGTAGTAGTCGAAGTCACCGGCGGTGTAATGCTGGCTCTGTAGCGATCTAGTCTTTCTTTTGCTTTTTCGTCGACGTTTGCGTTTAGGTTGTTGCGTTTGATATACCGGCTCGCTGTTTTCCGATACCGTGTCCGACTCGTGGTGGTGTTCGTCTAGACCGGGCCCGTGGTCGGGCCCGTGATAAGAGTATTCGTAAGGCCTATCTTCTGAATCATCTGACGGATCTGGTCTTTCTCGGTGCAACTTCTTTGGTCGTTTTTCCTTGTATATCGGAGGAACCCGGACGGTAACAGTATCGATTTGATTCGGGTTCTGCTCGGTCGGCGGTAATATCCTGGGCTTCAGACGTCTGCGAGGATCTTGGGTGGTCGTAGTCTCTTCTTCTTCATCATCGGCCGTGGTAAAAGGCTGACGTTGTACGTTGGGAGTCGACGCTTGCATCAGCTGTAGTGACTGGTGCGTTTCGTCATCGTGGTCGCGAATTCGATTAGCGAGCTCGCGGTCACCAAAGTGTACGGAACGATAATCGTAGGGGGGCATTTTCCTCATTTTATTTTTTTTTTGATCCCAGAATTGATCTATCGTCCTCCCGAACTCGCGCATAGACTTGCTGCGCTCGCTAGATTCTTGGACATAATCGTACTCATCGTCGGGTTCGTTCTGTTCCTGGTGTTGGGGTTGTTCCTGTTGGGATGGCTCCGCGTCGTCGTAGACTAAATAATCATTGTCATCGTCGTGATTGTCGAGATGCAGCGCGTCGACGGCCTGCACTTTTTGAGTCACACCATTCCGAACGACGAAGGCATCTAAGTAGACTCTCGGATTGCGCGGTGGTTCCGGTGGTAACTTGGCAGCTTGCGGCCGAATGGCGACCGGCACGATCGGTTTTCGCTCTTTGTCGGCCGATTGCGTTTCGGTAGCGTCCGAAACGGCCGTAACCAGGGAGGCGGCCGTGGCCGGACCTCTGTTAAAGTTGAAATCCAAGCGGAAATTGGACGAGATTCTTTCACGATCGGAATCCGCTTTAGGCGCCGCGGGACCGGAAGGCGCCGGGCTACACGGCGCAGCCGTCGTCGGGTTCGCTCGACCGCTCGCACACGGCGGCGGTTGAGGTTTAGGTCGAGGCTTGGGTTTCGGATTCGCTCGCGGTTTCGGACAGGGGGATTTCGGTTTTCGAGCTTGCGTCTGACAGGGCACCGGGCCGCAGGGGGCGGCGGCCGGGGCCGGAGCCGCCGGGGCGGGCGCCGCCAACACGGGCAGCACCGCGAACGGCACGGCTTGCAGCGGCGCGTCCTGTCGCGTCACGACGGCCTGAAGCGGCGCATCTATACCGGGCACGGGGGCCAGCGGCGGCGGGAACACGATCTGGGGCGGCTTCCGGGCAACGTTGTACCCCAGAACGTCCGCCAAACCTCTGAAGACGATGTCGCCGAAGGTACGCTTCTTGCGCACGACCGGCTCGTGATCCGCCCCGGGCTCGCCGAGAGTGGCATTGCCGGCCTCCTGCAGCTCGGCGGCCCGCTCGATGGTGTCGTTGGCGGCGCGGGCGAGGGCGCGACTCTGGGCGGCGCTGTCGGCGATGACGAAGACGTCGGCGGCGTGCGCGGCGGCGAGCAGCAGCAGCAGCAGCGGCGGCGCGCGCGGCATGGCGGCGGCAGGCGGCGGGCGGAGGGCTAGTGCCGCGCGGGTCGGCGCGCGCGCACTTTTGTCGCGGCGGCCGTTGCCCAAGCCCGTCACGCGTGGCCGCCTCGCCCTCCACTCCACGTCGCTCCCTCCTCGCGATCGATCCTCCGTAGATGGTTCGCGTTAAGCGAGGTGCGAATGATGCCTTTGATTTGTTGCCAACAATAATATAATTCGTGGTCGTTAAGAAATACTTTGACGTAGATCTATTTGCAATTCGGCTAATTAACCGTAGAACCGAAAATATTTTTTTGGTATTTATACTTTGATGCTGACATCTACAAAGTCGTGTATGTGAGCGGGTCTCTTAGCTCACGAGTATCAGTGTAAAATGAATCACAGTTATGTCCGTCCAGTCCAGTCCAGTTTATGGTGTATTTCGCTGGTGGCGGGCGGCGTCCCGCGAGCACCACAGAATTGTATCTTGTATACGGTGTCTGTCCGTATGAGACACGATTCATTATTCTCTAATGTTGTTATAGTCAGTTCTCTTGTTTCGCAAATTATTCAGCAAGTTAATAGCCAAACACAATTGTTTTCAACTATATAATTATAGTCAACAATTGTCCTATCGCCTATAATCTAAGTCAATGTCAAACTGAAAAGAGACCAAGATTGTGTCTCGCAGGTCGATACTCCAGGAACTCAAGATCTCAACTAGGCTCTCGACTATCTGCCTGAAACGAGTCCTTGAGTACTTCGGTCATATTGCCCGGAAGGGTGATCCGAATCTAAAGAAGATAGTCATCACAGGCAAGATCCAGGGGAAGAGACCACGGGGTCGAAGTCCAATGCGCTGGACAGATCAAATCTCCACCACTCTCGACAGCCGGATGCATGAAGCCATCCACGTCGCAAAGAACAGACACCGAAGGCGCAACATTGTCCGTGGCAAATTGATCCGTAGAGGGGATCACGACCCTCAGCATTGAGGAATCCGACGCGAGAAGGAGGACAAAACAAAATCCCCGCCGCGTCTGTCTGTTCGAAATAAATTGAAAAAATACTCAAACGATTTTTACTAGTCGACGATTCCGGGCGATTCCCGATAGTGTATGATTTGTTTGAACGAAATTTGGATAATTAATAGCAGGCTAATCTATACGATTATAAAATCCTTCCAGGAATACCATAGAGTTTATTTTAACTTAATTCTAACTTATTATAGTAGAGTAGGGGAGTCAGCCTAAAATGTGACTGTCGAGAAAAAAGAGAAAGCAAATAAGACTTAATATCTCTTTTTTTATAGATTACACAGTTAAGTATACGAGTCTTTTTTTTTTTTTCCCCTCTAGTCCCCCCCTGCTCTAGTATAGTAACTATGATTTTAACATAGAAGCTACAAGAAAGAAATAACTGGCCCGTTGCCGCAGTATGTAATGATCTTGTCTTTAGCTCCGCGGGTCACAGTTTCGATTCCCGCCGAGGGCCAACATTTTCTATAAATATTTTTTGGTCCTTCGAGTGTTGGTGTATATTTGTATTCCAGTGTATTTGTATACCAGTTGTCTGTAAATCCATAACACAAGTATTAAGTTACTTACTTTGGGGACAGACGACCGTGTAAATGTCCTATATATTTATTATTTATTTATGAAGTTGCTAATTTAATTCTAATAAGGGTACAACATTCTAGAATTAAAATTTAAAAAACATCACATAAAATGAGCGCTTACGCCTTTAAACCATAAAGCCCACCAAACGAGGTGATTATTTACCATAGATGACAGAAATTATTACATCAATCCTGTTAGTGTGGTTCGGCAGAGTGAAAACCAAAGAAGTGTAATTAGCGACCGTCACTAATTACCTAGTAAGTGATATTAACCAAGTCACGTTTTTTGGATATACGTTAAAGTTAACAAAAAATTAACAAAATTTTAATGCATTAACAAGTAATTGGATGTTACAATTTGCTATAATCCGCGCTTTATAAGAGAATAAGAAGAGAAGAAAGAAATAGAAATGCGTATAGTTCCTATAATAGATTTCATTTCATAATCTATATAATGTTCAGTGTATGAAGCAGACAACGTTCACATACCTTATACATGCATGCGAGTGACCACACGTATCACAAAACGTCACCACCAGCAGCAATCCACACAAGCACTGCACACACTCGCTACAACAATCTCTGCGATCGTTTCGCCCCTTACACGAAGCATTATCATAAGGATAAGCTCCACGGCAAAATGTAATGCAATACGACGTAAACGCGAATTATAGCAAAATAATTCTATTGTAACTTCTGTACTATAGAATTCCGCTGAGTAACGCCTGCTTCTATAAATAAAGTTATTCGATGTTAAATAAATGTGAGGTAAAATCAAAATTTATTAAATTCAAATTAAAAATATTCTTTATTCAAATAAACTTTTATACAAGTGCTTTTGAATCGCGTACTGGTTCTTAAAGCTGTTCCTACCGAGAAGAGCCAGCAAGAAACTTGGCGGTTGCTCTTTGAAAAATATAATTCTATGACTAGTTACATTTAGTCATTACTGTCTTATACTAATAAAAATCGATTTATAAAGAAAAAGTCGGTTATTTTACTAAAATAATTAATTATGTAATATAAAAATCGATTTGTCCGCGCGCGAGACAGGCGCCTGTGCATAAATGCCCTAAGTATAAGTAGGGTAGGGTAGGGTGACTACAGTGAACATGTATTTTTTTTTCTTCGATATATGTATTGCATACTTGAATCCTATCTCGGTGGAATTTATTTAAGTTTCAATACAGGAATAATACAGTACACTATATTGGACCGTGGGAATAAATTAAGAAAACGTTATGTAGTTTATTATAAACGACGATATTTTTCACTTTATTCTTATTCAATAAATAAAAAGCAATTTTCCCAAAGTCAACTCATTTACTCTCTCTCTCAATAAATCAATGAATGACACATACAAATATGACAGCCCCAATGCTTTTTCATATTAATGACCAACTCTATGAAGGAGGTTGTATTAAAAACATGTTGTAACAAGTTATTTATGTACGTTATGCACGTACGGTCATTTAAATACATAATAAATGGTTCCTATAATATATTCATATAACTGTAAATATCGACGGCATGGGTTTTACCTTAGTCATCACCCCCTGCCCTTATACCCCTCTAAGTGGAGTCGGCCCAACATGTTGTCACATGGTTTGGCTAAGTATTTTACGACCGGCCGCCTGCCTGACATCAACTTACCTAAGTCGCCTTTTAAGTACGAAGGTGGTCTATTCTACTCAGCCGGATACCATACAGCCGGTCAACTTACCTTAGTCGCCTTTTTCCTTTTTCGACACCTCGGTAAGAAATAAGAGTGGTCCATTTTGCTCAGCCGGATACCACACGTTGGGTCAATTTACCTTAGTCACCTTTTACGACACTTTGGTAAGAAATGAGGGTGGTCTATTCTACTATCTTATACCACACGGCATTGCACAGGATTTACGTTGGTAAGAATTAAAGATCAAATTTTAATATTAAGTCATTGTTTCTTTGATTTTTCTGTATTTGTATTCTACATGTAAGATTTGTATCTTGTGTAAAATAAATATATAAAATAATGATGGTAACACTAAATGCGTCCGATGAATTGTTCGTTGATCGTCACACTCCGCGCCCGCCAGCTGGCGTTGTCGTGACCTGCTGTTCTTCCGGTTGTCTCTAATATATGCATACAGGGCTCTTCAAATTCATAATATTATTTATAGAAATAAATTTGACAAAGTGTCTTCTTGAATCGTCAACTATTGTCTCGAAAAATGCTCCTACCGAGAGGAGCCAGCAATCGGCGGTTACTCTTGTCAAAATACAATTCTTATAAGTTGTTACTTTCCATCATAGCTATCTTGTGCTAACAAAATATTAAAAAAGGGTTGTATAAAGTGTTGTGAAAACACTAAAAATGTATTTTAATCACGTAGCCGGACTAATCAAAAAGTAAGCCATTTTTAAATCTATTTAACTTACGATAACGATCGTAATATTTGTAACACAACAAAATTATTAAGAATCGTTTTGCATTAATTGTAAATTTCAATACAATTATGTACCGTGTACGTTTCAAGTTCTGGTTTTCACTATGTTTATAAGCTTCCATAGTTCCAAATTTCGTCAATATCGGTTCAGTGGTTTAGCCGCGAAAACGTAACAGACAAAAAGCTGGCTTTTGAATTTATAAAATTAGTATTGATTTAAGAGCTGATATTTATTCCTCAGCCACCATTGTGCGAACTTCCCACGCCTGGGTTTGGCTTTACTTTGAGTTGACGCAATTAACGGGAGACAATAGTCCCATGCCCAATGAACTTTTCGCACCGCCGTGGGAAATACACCGTGGGGGTGAAGGTAGGTTAAGGGTAACAGATTCGCACTTAACACAATTGCTAAGCTTGTACAATTAAAGGACTCGTTGCGAACAAATATTATTTAACATCTTATTTACCTAATAACGAAAGTTGTATTTGTCCATTGCCTAACGCTTATTATGTCGTTAATAATTTATTCTTGTAATAAACGCAACATCTAGGGGTTGCAATAAACACAGAGGGAACTGACATAAGCTTGCGGCTTCTGCTTTTTGTCTTAGAAGAACTATTGTCACCAATGTTTTCCGGTTTGGATTTTATAGCAACACCGTGATTAAAAAGGACTATCACACCCTTTTGACTGAAATTGTGCAAGTATGTCGTAGCATAAATTGCAGTGTTTTATTATATTGTGTTATTGTGGAAAGTGTATCAATAACAGACCGGTAATTGTTTGGTGTTATGGTATACAATTGAATAAAAAATAAAAAAACGTATATTCTTTAATTTATATTTACTAGTATGATTAGAAGTTGAACCCGCAACTCTTTATTATATCCTAGCTACTTACTTCGTTCGAGCCAAGTATAACACCAATTTATATCGTCACTAGCAACGAAATAATGTTATTCAACTTTTTGCAAATATCGTTACATACAGACACCTATATTAGTGAATGTAAATCAGTATTTTCTCGTCCGCGTCTCACCTTCATTGCAGCCTCAGTCGGCCACAAAAACTGGACCTAGTTTCAGCAACATCTAGACGTTTGTAGAATGCTAGCCGACCGGATCTGTGTGACAAACAAACGTTACTCTAAAACATGGCAAGCGAAACGAGATTTTTTAAATTAGAGCAAGCTATACAAGACATCAGCGAGCTTACGGAAGATATCTGAATTCAAAATGCCTTTACCATGTATTTCTTGTAGTCACTATTGAGCTAGCTGAAATTAATTCTAGCCTAACAGTGAAGGAAAGTATCGTGATTGGAATTTGTAGAGTACATAAAGTAAAAAGCCTGGTACTGTCGGCTTTGGAGATATATGTTTAATATGCCGATTCCGCATTGGAGCAGCGTGGTGACTTTAACCCTCTACATTGGTTAAAAGAGAGAGGAAGTCTAAATATAAGTATGCACGTCTTATGAATTACATGTTACTGGCTTCATAGTGACTAAAACTTTACGTCGCGCTGCTCAAAAAAGTGATTCTAACCTTTGGTTCGTCCTAAGGTAAATTTGGCGATATGTGGTCGCGGCTGAAACAACAACAACCGCAGTTCGAAAGTTGTGTTACAAAATAAAATGTTACTCGGTAGATAGACGAGATTTTTTTGCGATAATGGTGTTGTCCGGAATAACAAGAAAGCAATATTTCATACAAATCATTTAAACCGTTAGCGCCTTAAGTAGTACAAGGACACATAATTACGAGGCTAGTTGATAGACGATCCCAAACAGCTCTAGTAATCTAATATGGAAACTCTGGATCAAAGCGTCACAAATTCAACCTAGAGGCTGCTATGCAGAGGGTGAACGTGTAATAAGACGTCGTCAGGACGTCAGGACTACATAATAGATCCGAATACATCAGTGATCGCTGCAAAACTAATAAATAAATAAATAAAAACAAACCCGACGCCATATGAGTCAGTCAGCAAATAATAGCGACTTCTTTGGGCGGTCTGTGACGCGCTGTTTTACCAGCTGCGTGTGAGCAAATAGAAAACTCCATGACTCACTAGGCTTATTGTTACGAAGAATCACGAAAATAGTCAGTAGATTTTGGAACTATTACATCGGACATTTCTTAATTGAACTACTGCAATCGGAAATTGTTTGATTACTCAACAATAATATTGTTTACAAATCAATCATAAATCAATCAATCATACAGAACATCTTTTGATGATTTAACACTTCGTTGCTTTTTTTAATTATCACTTGTTTTTGTGATTCAAGAATCGTTAAAAATGAATTATAATTTGGTTGAGATTATGTTTAATCTCGAGTTAACATTAAACGATCGGTAACAATTAATTAAGTAGCTCACCTGTGATATTAACGCTCATAAAATACGAGATGTGCAACTTTGTATATTTTCTGCACAAAAGTATTTTGCTACAAATACATATTGTGCTTGTCTTAACTTAAATTATAAATAGCACGTATGGGTCTTTACAATTTTTTAAATATCTGCGCATTGACATTACAACAGTATTTCGTAAGACATAATGCTATAAATTGAAGAAAATCAAATAATGACTCATTGTAGTCGTGAAGAAGGTTCGGTTTGTACATATGCTTTATTTTCAGCACTTAATTTACTATAATTATTTTGACTTATGACGTCCCTAACCAATCACAAATTTTTGGCGGATAGTATAGATCTTTTTTTCTGACTCGAAACTCTACTAAGGCTGTGCCAGTTCCTTGCAGGGCACTCCAAATGTAGATACTGTGAGAATTCAAATATGTAACTTACGAAGAATGTGACAAAGGCGGCATTGATTCGGCTCGGCAAGATACACATCATCACCACACACTGAGCTTAACATACGACCAACATATTAAGGCATATAATAGTCGTTCGACTCTCGGCAGGAGATAGGCTTTCTATCACGGACTGCAGAAGCGGTTGCCTCCAGAAAATGGAGTAGACCTGAAAAAGGTCGCAAAGATCCTCTGAATTCATGCGACATAAGATCATACGTCGTGGAATAGAGTTGCGTTAACTGGAAAAAAAGAATAATACGTTATTCCCTAAGTTACCCATTCAAGAAGAACATATAATACTTTGGCACACTACCTAACCTCTCACCTTTGCAAAAAAGAGGCTGACAAATAGGAATGCTAATAAAATACCGGAGATATCAAATGGTGCTAAAATCATTTCACCTCGCGTTCTCTAGCAATTACACATTGTTTTATAACCCGCTCTTGCTTTCACTTCACTTTTGCTTACATTTGTGTTACGAGCTTCAGTCGTAATGTTTTGCTTTGATATCTCTCCACCGCTTCAAAATTTAGGGAGAGTTTATAGCTAAACCTTGATATAATAAGGCTGGACCCAAACCTCATGAAACTTTCGCTTTGTTGTTGCACCGAGGGCAGGACGCAGAAGGTACTAATACCTGGGACGGTATAGTCAGGAGGTTCCTTACTCTGTAATCCTTAGTACCGGAAGCTTGAGCTCTTTCTTCGCTCCCTGATGAAATAACTCTTTTTAATTTTTTTTAGAAAATGTAACAAAAATATTTTAAAAAAATTACCATTACTTGATCGCTTCTCTAATGCGGATTGATAGGTTACACATATCTCTAGAATTTTTTTATGACCATATTTTCCTTTACCGAAAAGTGTGATAAAATTGCAAATATCAATAAGGCATAAAATTCAACAGAAAACTCATTGGTGCCTGGGTATGAATCTGTAACCCCCTCAAAAAGGTCTATTTCCCCGCTGGATTCTAACAGCTTGAATTTAATTAGATTTCTAAAATTCTTAGTTTAAAAATACCTCAGTAAACAACGAAAGTAATAGCTATAAAATAAGATTATTTTCTACACTGAACAAAGACGTTCCTAATGTATTAGTTTCCATGGAAGATGGATGATGGTGTATTGGTCCCATTCCGCCACAAGGTCAGCGCCGGCTAATGGGGGTAATGTCGGATACCCACACAGTTGCAGTTAGGTTTTGCACACTATTGCTAGATTTGGCTTATATTGACAGGAGGAACAATGTTTTAATGTACTTAAACTCTGCTCTTCGCACGTATCGTTTTGGTTTTTATGGTAACATTATGCTATATTATATTAATATTATAAACGTGAAAGTCAGTCTGACCTTCTCTCTTTCCTGTCTAATCTGCAGCAATACTGATGAAATTAAATAGTAAAATTAATGCTTTTATACCGGACTGACATATCACTGACCCTATTTTACTTAGAAAACAAAGATAAAATAGGTACATAATTCAGAAGCACTCTGGTACAGCTCACAGCTAAAAAGTAGACATAATTTATTTTTCAATAAAATTCAATTCCTCTGGATAAGTATAACATGCGCTTAAACACAAAATGGGTTATATTTTTGTTCGATAACTCATTGCCATTTTTAAGGTAATTTTATTTTGCTATTTTCACAGAAATCTTTTTTGTTATTGGCAAAAAATTGGGACAGTCGATTTTCTCAGGCTTCTCTTGAGACGAATTTTTCACCAACAAAAACATTTGCCAGTGGCAAGAACAGTTGGTAATCATCTGGAACTAGGATAAGACTATAAGATGGACGCAAAAAAAAATCCCAACCAAGCTCTAGGAACTTTTGGCGAGGCACTATTGAATGTGTGGTCTAGCGTTGTCCTGATAAATCATAACGCCTTTCCTATTGGCCAAACCTGGCCGCTTCTGGGTGATTGCTTTCTTCAGATGGTCCAATTATTGACAGTACAGGTCCAAATTAAGAGTTTGGCCTTAGTAGAACAGCTCATAATAGAGCCAATCCCACCAAACACACAGAAGAACTTTTTTGACCATTAATCCAGGCTTAGCCACCAATTCCGCCGGCTCACCGCAGTTCGACCCCGACCATTTTTGCTTAACGTTGTCGTAAGTGATCCCCTGAAGAAATGGGTTGATTTTGTTGCGATTCAGCAGTGATTCGCTGATGGAAATTAGTTCCATGTGGTTTTTTCTACGAAAATTCATGTAGCACCCTTACATAGAGCATTTTTTTATATCCAGCCTATTAAAGTGGTTCTAAAAAGTTTTTTGTGCAATATACAGCTCCTGCGCAATCGAAAGTGCTGGTATGACGGTCGGAATTGAAGATTATCATTATTTTATTGACATTTTCGACAACTAGTCCTACGGAACGTCGTGCGTCTTTAACATCAAAATAACCGGATCGGAATCGACGAACCCAAAATTACACATGATTAGCTTATACAGTATCAGAACCATTGACATTATTCAAATTTTCAACCACCTGGCTTACGTTTTCGCTTTTATCTAAGAAAAACTGAAAAAAAGAAAAAAATTATCTTTTTGGTGCCCATCTTTGGCACGTGCAAACAATATTCAATCAAGCAGTCACAAAAATGTCTGTCTGTCTGCTTTTAGTACGAAAGCATACGCTTCTGACACCGTTTAGTGTATATTGATAGCACTTATGCAAGGCGAGTTATCGATTACTAACGGCATGATCGAAAAATAATGGATTACTTTTTACTTGACCTATTATTTCCCCGTTATATTACGTAGTTAAAAAACCAAGAAAATGATATTTTTCCTTTACACTTATTTAATAAATAAGAAGCAATTTTCTTAAAAGTCAATCAATGTATCCTTTTTCAACAACTTGTCACAATGACGATGACAATGTTTTTTTTTATTATTGTAACCTGTTGTAGCAATATCAATAAACGATAATCGAGCCGGTTATAAAATAATCCAAGGTTCAGTTAAAACAAAGTTGAGTCCTTCTGCTTTCTATGACAGCCGCAATACCAGTGAAGTGTATGTCAGCACTGACAGGGTCAGTGTTGATTACTGTTAAGACTCACAGTATTTTCTAGGCCGTGTCTTTTTTATCTATCTTTTGTTGAATATCGTTCTCAGAAGTTTCGAGATTAATATAAATACTTGAGATCCAGATTTTTTATTTTTCCCTTCTATAATATACCTTTTTCTCTTCTTAACAATTTCTGCATAAAGGGCGTCTGAAGTTGCGTATAACAACGAGGTCAAACTTTCAAAGTCTGCAAATAAAAAAAGGGTCTAACCTTAATCAATCGTTAATTTGATTTCTACTGTATAGTAACAGGCGAGAATTTCTTACAGAAGTTATAATAAAGTTATTTTAAATGCTTCGGATTCGGGACGAAACGATCATAGAGGTTGTGGTAGTGAGTGTGTGTAGTGCTTGTATGGAGTGTTGAATGGTGGCGGCGTCTTGTGATACGTGTGGCGGGTTGTCGTGCATGTATGTGGTATGTGATTGTTGCCTGCTTCATACACTTAGCGTTGCATGTATTGTCCCTAACAAAAACGGATTACGGCAAAATAATTCTATTGTAACTTCAGTACTATGGAGTTCCGCAAAGTAACGCCTGCTTTTAGAGAATTTCTTAATTGTAATTTTGCAGTGCTATGACGTACCAAGTTATAGTATGTCCGTAATTACGAGGAATGCCATTCCGCCTCCAAGTCATCAATAATCTCTTACTTTTCCCCGCCGACCTCACGTGTGCGCTTCTTATAGTGATTTGCGAACACGCAATGATTGATGCTTTTATCCGCTGAGCGGTCAGCGGTGCTAGCCGAGGCACAGATTATTCTTGTTTAGCTAACAAGTCGAAAAATTCATTCGAACACTTCGAAACATTGTTCTTATATACTTTTCAGATCAAAGCAAATAAGTCTTAAAATTTGGAATCTATCCACAACATAGAAATGCGTACGCACCATAAATTGAGTCTCGTGTCTTAAGGGTAGAATGGATAATTAGAAATGACAGCGATTTTATGATACATAGTAAAAGCCTGGGGAGTTTTGTAAATTGATTAGGTAAATATACTTTCTCTTATTGCAGGAAGTGATAAAGAGCTCAAACTCAAAACTATAGAGTATCGGATTTAAGGTCTTTGAAAATAGACAGATAATACTATTCCTTCTTTTATTTATTTTAACAGGTTTCCGTTGTTTGTTTAACAATGTGACAACTCTTATTTTTAAATTAAGTACCTGTAATAAGTTTTTATTTTTATAAATGTTTAGCTCTAGCGAAACTAGTTTAAGTCATTTAATAATATCTTAAATTTATATTACAAACCGAAAACGATGTTAAGAATAAATTTACTCAAAAGATGAGTTATTTTAAATTCTTATGTTATATTCGTAATAGAGCTATATTGCAGCGTTACGTAATGGTGAAGCTGAGGTTGGTTTTCCACAGCATATTATTGATCGTCAACGAACCCTACGTTTATTTTGTTGGTGATTTATAAATAAATTAAAATTTGTATATTTATACGTAACGGTATTTGTAAATTTTAAATAGGAACTCAAATTATGAAGATTTGTTTGTCTTGGGTTTGAACCTGTGATTCTTAGTTAAGATCACGTGCACTAACTTCATGGCATCTTCTTCTGTCGTATTCTTCATTACTGAAGGTCGTGTTCTAATTAAAAGTCCTTCACAGTTCTTATAATTCGCCTCCATTTCTCTCGGTGTTCGGCTTTTCTTAGGGCGGCATCATGGCATATTTATGTATAAATACAGATAGAGATAGAAACATATATGTAATATTTTTAATTAAAATTGTTAAATCTCAGTACATTTTCAGTAGCAATATCATGTTCTATCGATAAAAATATTCGAATTGATTTGGCTTAAGCCTTGGCTAGCACAAATCTGAAACGGTTCGGCGCCGGCGTCACGCGACGCCTCACAAGCAATAAATAAAATGGCAACAATGGAGTGTTCGCCACTTAAAAACTACTTCAGGATTGGCCTCAAGTACGGGGACAGCGGGAAACCTGATTGGAAAACAATTTTCTTTCCCCGACATTATCAACCAATGTCACCAATTTAAAATATGAAATCTCTACGGTTTTATTAGTGCCCGTTAGTGTTTAGGTTGTAGTGGAATCTTCACTACCTTTTAAATAATTCCTATCTTAATCTAACAGGTTACTTCTAGCGGAGTGCCAATTGTATATTGCTGTCAATAGAAGCCCCAAACATCATTGGCTGACAACGGGACAAGTTAAAAATGCTTTTAAAAAATGTAATGTCCCTACTGTTAACCCAGTTGAGCAGTTCCCTCATCTGGAGCCAATCCTGGTAGCATCAGGTCATGCTTATCATAAACATGCATTGTCATCGGAACTGGACCAATATGTAAAATTTCAACTCAGTCGGACCCCAAGAAGTGGGACAAATTTAACTTGCAAGATTACACCTCACCCACATTGTAAGGTAAATAAAAGCTTTTAAAAAAGAGATCTACTCCACTACGTAAATCCAGCCGTGAGTGCTCATCAAACTATTGATTTTAACTCTATAACGAATTAAAAACTAATGTTAGGTGATGTGTTAAAGTTATTGTCTTCTGCAACCACCCCTACTTTTATATAGTATAACTTGATCCCACTACAGCTCACAGTGGCTCAGTCTAGAACATTCAATGTTAAATTCGGAAAGAACAAAATAAATAAGCCAATTCCTTTTGGATTTTGCTGATATTATTTTAATTTAAATAACCATTAAAAGAGTCACACGGTGTCGCTAATCTTTAACAAGTTACCTGTAAAAAATCGTGATTTCTAGTAACACTAAACAAATCAGAAATCTGACCTTTTTCGTCGCTGTATAGTTTTTCATACACCCGTTAACAGTTTCAGCCGATAGCTGCAATGCGTCAAAAAATGGTTCCACAAAAAGTATTATTAGTTGCAAAACACTAAAATATTAACTAAAATAAAATCAGTCAATATCGATTTATCTCTTGTTTTCGACAGGTGACAAAAGCATTAATTACATCATTTAAAAAATATAATCCTTCCTTATATTAAATATATTCCTTAATAAACATTAGTCACTTTAAAAACGTGTCATATGAAAACGTTATTTACTCGAATTAATATATTTCTAGAAAGTAATCAGGTATTTTTATTATAAGTATAGTGAATTGGATTATTTATAAAACAAATAAAAGGCGTAAAGTTATAGTTAGTAGTTTATTGAAATAGACATAAGTTAGTGCAATTCAATAGTTAAAAAAGGATTTATAGAATTAATTTGTTATAATTATTGTTATTATTGTTGTTATTATTATAGCACTATATTACAAAAGGAAAGATAAATTCCTTTTGTACATTTTATCTGTGGAACTACTGCCATGAACAATGTCGTCAGTTAGTTGGGCCCGCTAGCGATAGATGGCGCTACGAGTACTTATAGAGTACTTTATTTAGCAGATAACCTACTCTTTTTATCCATACTAATACTATAAATGCCAAAGTCTATCAGTCTTTCTGTCTGTTACGCTTTCAGGGATAATCCAATGCAGCGATATATGTAGATCTTATAAGAAAGTATGGATATGACATTACGGTTTATCGGTTGTCTGAATAACTTTGAGAAATTCGCTTTTAAAATTTATGTAATTATTGGATTATCATGTGGGAATGCCGTTACCGGGTATTAGACAGCGCTCAATGTTAAAGTTGTTAGCCGAGGATAGAAGCGACTGTGTTAATCTAATCTAAATATTTAGATAATTACATTACTATAATAAAGTCATGACTTGTAATTTTGCCAATGCTCTATAGAGGACTTTAATGGGAGAGAATTATGATGTAACATACTATAAAGATATAATATAAGGGTTGTTACTGGTGAGGTAACGTCTTCCTCTGTTCTTGATGAGAAGGATAGCAGTTTAAGCAAATATATATTCACATAGCAAACACGAGCTTTCAATACTTATAAAATGCTTCAAAGCAGCTTTTGAGGACATTAAAAACTGGTTTACTACAATGTATTTAATGAGGATAAACAATCAATCGGTTGGCGAGCAATAATGTAATGCTATTAAAAAATTGATGATGTTTATAACAGACTAAGGAACTGACATAAGTTTGCGACTCGTGTTTTGCGCCTTACGTACGTAAGCCATTTGTGGGTTTTTGTGTACGATTCTTACTTAGTTTTTGTAAACCAGCAAGAACATTTTAATTCTATACTACTCGTAACTGTAATAAATAACTAAAGAGATAAGGTAATGGAGGTAGTCATACAAGTAAATCAAATCAAATACAAGTAATTTTGGCAATGGCCACATCTATTTTACTCTTTTATTATAACATCTTAACACCAGAACTAGTTTTAAGGCATCTGGAAATCAGGGCTTAGCGGCAGACTACTCCTCTAACCCCTATCTACTCCTATTCCGCTCTTCCTACGCTATACCAGTTTTCATTATTTTTTAAAATCGCGTATTATAGCGAAATAAAATCAGGACTACTATAGTAATGTAAAATAAATAGTAGGTAATGTAAATCTCCGCAAATTAACGCTTAATCCTATACATTGTTTTGTACCCTAGTTAAAATTTATTGTTAATTTATACGGTGTGTATATGGTTCATATGATTTAAATATTTGGTTTGTTGTATATACACAATCCTTAATTTTGGTCATTATTTTTTAACATTGCGTAAAAACTCATTTTGGTTAATTGAAAATATTTTTTTGCGAAACGAATCTTTAGAGAAAATGTATTAAGTTTTTATCGTTGCAAGAATATCATCAATTTCCCGGTTGTCAGTGTTCTTTTGTCTCGTCTGTAGACCGCGCCGATAATCAGTGAACCATATATTTTAGTGGCAGTCGGAAAACAAATCCATTACGAATATTGAGCGGCAACAAACCGCGAGCCTTTTATTAGTGTGCGTTATAGAATTAAAATAGTTTTGTTTTTAAATTATTGAAATCAATTTTTACATCCTGTAATGAGTTTATACTTTCACTTCAGCTGAGGGAAACAGAAACGTAAATTAATGTGAAATACGATGATTTCCAAAAAAAAAATTATAACCTAGTACTAACTGGATTTTTTTTTAATTGCTATCTGAGCCACTCATAGACCTACTTATAGATGTTATCTATTAATAGAGATCTACCATCTCTATTCCAGGACACCAAACCACACAAAAGATTTTTTTATTTTTCGTAGCAGTTTCGTAACAATGTATTTATTGTATATACTTTATTTTTATTTTATTTAATATACTTACCAACTTTATTTTTATTTAAACCTTATCTATTCAACACAAAGTTCCTCAGTACGGATTGCATACGACTATATCTTAGATTTTATTTGAGATACGCTACCTTTCTTATAATTTCCTCCCTTCCTTTGATTTGTAAATTATTCATCCAGGGTCCAAAATTAGAAATTTTAAGTTGTTTGTTTTTTAAACACGACCAAATGTTTTTAAAGAATTATGGTTTAATCTTTGTCATATATGTATTCCATTCCAATGGATACCGAAAAAATTAAAAAGCAAAATTGTAATGAGTCATTAAATTAGTTACAAACGTGTATTCGAAGCTCTCGTTTTCCAAATATTTCAATAATCGAGATCGAGCCGGCGCGGTCTTCCCATAACTCACCAAAATACCTAGAAAATGATGGACTTTCACCCCGAGTGAAACCTCGGACCGAGTGGTTACAAAAACTGGCACGTACTTACCGGGCAGCCCGTTTTGATCTCGATCATATCCGGTTATTGTTAACGTTTACGCGAGATTATATTATGATGAGAACTGACATTTATATAATACTATTACTACTCAAATTATGTGCTTTAATAACCACCAAAGTTTCAACGGATTTATACGCCATTTATCTCAGGAACAACTTGAAAGCTTGAAAAGCTGAAGGGAAGCGTGAAATATAATCCATGGTTCCAAAAAAGAAAGTGTTCGAGTTGTGTATAACTATTCTGAACTCTTAAAGTCTATAATTACATGTTTCCATACACACCTTGCTACCTTCTGACGAGTGCACAGGAATACTGAATTCATTAGTTGAGCGCTCTCGTCAGTATGAGCCACTAGAATTGCTGCCCCTAGTAGGGCCTGTACAGACCCTTTCGCCACAACTTATACCTGAGAACCATCCAATGCATCGGCTGCCTCAGGAGAACTGTCACCAGTTAAAGGTCCGAATCAGTCGTTCAACGTTCGGAGGTCCCCATCAAATGGCAGTCAACGGTCTTGGGCGACTAGTCTCCCTTCGTCTGCGTTCAGAACGATTCTGCTTTGATATGCCAACTTTGCTATTTTAAGGAACTATTTCAGTTGCTAGCCAAATCTCCGAAACATCTTATACAACAACATTAGACAACATTAGACTATTTCCTATTTCAACATATTCAAATATTAATAATGACGCTTGGGAACGCAGTTCAGTAAACACTTTGGAGCGGTTCTCTTTTAACCATTACATAAACAGTTAAGACCTCACGTGGTCACTTACTTTCGAAAACGACCATCAAAATTATATGGTTTGTGTACCATGATAACAGAACATGTTTAAAGTTCAGCCACGCAAAGGATGCGTTGGTTCACATTATATAACTGGTGTTTTTATAGCTGTTTGATCGGCGATGCTCGTATGCCGTACCCAGTAAATGACGACAAGTATCTGCAAACTTATTTCAACATTTAATGTAATAATAATCGTTTAAAGTTAAACGGAAAATTGCATTTCTACAGTTAGTAGAACTGATCCACCTCAGTCTACAGTGGGATTATCCTACTGATATTATAAAAGTGGAAGTTTATGACTATAATACTATAATATTGTTTTTCTACGGCTTTAACGCTCGTTCGGTTTAATGGATTTGTACGAGATTTTTAGTAAGAACAGGTAGGTCTAATGGAATAACAGCAATTTTTTATTCCGAAAAATTCAAACATAAGAAAAAAACTGGATCTTTGTATATTACTAGCTTACTTATAATTACGTATACAGCTCGTTTACTCGCGTCAAGATTAGTGTTGAAATATCCTCAAATATTTATTTATTTTTTTCAAGCTCCCGAATGAAAAACAGGAATATTCTTATCTTTTATGTGAGCCTGGTGTATAAGGTTTATTTGTACGAATATCATCAAGACTTGATCAAGATTTGATGTGAACATGGACTAGAACAGACAGATATTTGCATTAGTTTATATGGATTTTTTTACGTTTAAAAGTTTTCCTAAATCTTCGCACCGACATCGCTAATCAGTTCAGCGATCGGTGAAATTGCCACCTTTCATATCTTATTCAATAGATTGAAATCTTAATAGCAGTCTCTGCAACAGTAGTGTTCGATATAAATATTGGGTTTGGAATTGGAATAAGTGTTATTGTACTATATTGCAGTAATTACACTTAAGATACGATCTGAACGTTCTTTGGGAACAATTTGTTAACACAACAGTTACGTGTTCTGTTATATGGACTCAAAGTCTACAATATGTTAAATACTTGTTGTCGTCTAGATGTTTCTTACTGGGAGCATTTGTCAATAATCAACATTTTTAGCACGGGTTGGGTTATCGTTATGTCTGCCTGTTGTTTTGTGATACCTGACAGACATAAATCATCTTTTATTACCCACCGTGCCATAGTTGAGATGTGGAAGTTTCCTTGCAAAAATTTTATTCGTCACGAGATACTCGTAAGTAGCAAATATTATTTAGGTTTAATATAAAATTTCTTGGTATTTGCCCGGGGCTTAAGCCCGTAATCCTCCCGTAATACTAGTCGCCGCATTTGGCTTGTGTATGGGCCATTATAAACAAATGTTTAGTGCCAGAATATTTTATGGAAAAACGTCAAATTAGTGGACATATCAAAATATATAACAGGACATTTCTACAGCTTCTCGCGGTTGTGACAGAATTTAATAACTATCACGCGATAGTAGACATTGTAGAGTGCCGAAATTACGACAGGCACGCTAATGTTTTCACTCTCATTCAGGACGTAATGCGACCTCTACGTGAGGCCCACGCGACCTGTCGACACGGTGTTTATGGGCGACTAGAGGGTCATCTTGTTTAGAGTTCGTTCCATAAATTTAATTCAAAATATTCTTAATTTAAATAAACTTGTAAATAAGTGCTTGTGCATCATCAACTCTACTACATCAGAAAATTGTTCCTACCGAGAAGACCCAGTAAGAAACTTGGAAGTTTTTTATATTAGAATGTATAATATTTTGTATAGTTATCATATGCAGAACCAGGAAGAATTTAAATTCACGCATGTTCATCATTTATATAATCCTCAAAAGTATAATAGGCTTTCCGTTGCAAATATCCTCTTTTTACAACTATTTTAAACTACAGTGGTACAGCTAAAATTGACTGTGGAATTTTATAAGAGAATCATATACCAAATAGCATAATAAAGCAATAAATCATATATAAAATAAAGTTATAGTTGTTAATCCAGTAAACGATTTTATACATACAAAATAACAAACTTAATTGCTAAAAAATTAAACATATTTTTTGGTAAATAATTATTTGTGTCAACAGGAAATTCTGACATTAGTTAAGCAACAGTAAGTAGTAATTGTAAGGAATTCTGGTGCATAAGATCTGGCCGCTAGATGTTTGCGCTTTGTCCCACATACATATTGCCACCACAGCTATATTTGATATTGTTATATGCTTATGATCTAATGCCTCGTTACGCGTTACGGCTGGACTCGGACGCTCGCTCGCCCATTTAAATAAATAAATAAATAAATAAATAAATATATGGGACACTTACATACACGGTCGTCCGACCCCAAAGTAAGTAACTTAATACTTGTGTTATGGGTGACAGACAACTGGTGAATATATACTTATATATTTTTAAATACATACTTAAATACAAATATACACCCAGGCTCAAAGACCAACAAATTCATTTATAGAAAATGTTGGCCCTCGGCGGGAATCGAACCCGCGACCCGCGGAGCCGAAGGCAGGGTCACTACCCACTACGCCAACGGGCCAGTCAAATTTACGAACGACGAAAGCCGCAAAACAATGTGGTATCAGGTTCCACCACAAAATGGCTGTTACCTAATACGTACCATTTGTCAATTAGCGCCCCACAGGTTCTATCGCAAACAGTTTTTTGAACTTCCGACGCAACTGGTCCTGACTGCGGTCTCTGGCTGCCGCCGACATTCCCGCCATAATGTGACTTTTGTTTGTTTTGGTGTTTGTACGGAGATTGTAGAGTAAGGCAACGGAAATGAGCTATGGGCATCTCTTATTTATAACCTCTCTATACAACTATTAGGAACTTAATATTATACCAAAACCTTTAAATTCAAAGTATTATTTATGCATATTGGTAAATCAATACTAATATATAAAGCTGAAGAATTTGTTTGAACGCGCTAATCTCAGGAACTACTGGACCGATTTGAAAAATTCTTTGAGTGTAAGATAATCCATTTATCGAGGAAGGCTATAGGCTATATAACATCATGCTAAGATGAATAAAAGTAGCACTAATAATTAATTATTAGGTTATATATAATTAGAAGAAGTAATTTGCATACCCAAAAACTATTTGCGTCGTTTTTGTAGACGCCGCAATATTTCAATTTCTACTTCGTCTCTTACAGTATTATGTATACATATAGCAAATTTCTAGTGCTGATTTCTGTATGTGTATATCTCATACAACTTTTATACTAGACTTGATCAAATTGAATATTATTTTATAATAAAATATAATAATAAAAATATATGGGACACTTACACGCACGGTCGTCTGTCCCCAAAGTAAGTAATTTAATATTTCTGTTATGGTAGACAAATGGTGAATATATAATTTTTAAATACATACTTAAATATAAATATAAATATAAGGTAATAAGAGTTTGTTATGAGTTATCGTTTCGCCTTTTTATATATTTGAATGTATATTAGAGATTATAAATTTCCGTGGCGACACAAGTTGCAATAGCTCTGACAATCTCTTAGCAAATAAAAAACTAATAAATAACAACAAACGGAATAAGCGAAGAAGCATTTCATGTTAGAAATACGGCTTAAATAGAAAAAATAGTGAAACAATGGCCTAGAGCGAAGTAGGTAGGCGTGGTGACACCGCGGCCGTGGGTGGTCTCTCGCTGGCTTTTAATTAATATGCAAACAGCCGCTCCCGGACCCCGTGTGGACCTGCAAAGGTTGTATTGTCACTTTCATTACTATAACAGAGAGGCCGTTTAATGCCGGGACATGTTTTAACAGCTTATGGAAAAAGTTCGCCGAATTCAGTTTGTGAATCCAAATAGATTCCATATACATTAAACATATCCACGCCGTGTGGCATACGAGAAAATAGAATAGACTATCCTCATTTCTTCGTCGTAAATGGCGACTAAGTTAAATTAACCCGCCGTGTGGTATCCGTTTGATAAGAATAGACCACCCTCATTTCTTACCGAGCTGCCGTAAAAGGCGACTAACGTAAGTTGGACTCTACAACATATATATTTCCGTCCACCGAGGTCTTAACGGGTAAATTAGGCCGGAAACATTCCCGAAGAGGGTTGACGTCAGGCTGGTGGCCAGTTGCAAAATCTCATGTCAAATCATCGTTCACAATATAGTTCAAATGATAGAAAATGAAGTTTTGCTATGTTTCCGACCACTTAGAGTGGTTTATAGAAGCAAAATAATATTCTCATTACTTTTACATTTAAGGTAGGATAAGGAAAGGCAGGTGGGTAGGAGAAAGAAAGAATACCTAAAGAATACCTTATACATATTCATATTAATACTAATGTTATAAACAAATTCTGTGATAAGTTCTTTAATCTTAAGTTCTTAAATTACATCGTGTCACTAATCGTAATCGTAAATCGTAACGTATTTAAAATTAAGTAAAGGCTTACTGGCTATACTTACTGCTTTACGCCTGAGTAAAAATTAGTGTGTATTTATCCCGGGTAAATCTCGACCCCGTAAGAATAAAAACGAAACTATCTTACAGTGAAAGTCCCATCAAAAACCGTTTAACAGTTCCGGAGAATGTACTATGTACCTAAACCTTCCTCAAAAACTATGTTTTAATAAAAATCCGTTCAATATATTTTGAGAAAATCGATCATGTATAGATACACAACTTTTGGGGACAGTACAGAGGTACTTATATAACATGTATACATTTCTTAGATATCTAAATTGAAAATCGCTTTAATTAAATCAAATAAAAAACATTAACGCTTTCTAAATTATCGAAAGCAAGATAATAGAAGGCCCTTATCTTATACTTATCAAAAAAGGAATGTAATAGAGCGATTGTCGAACTAAATGCATTATAATTAGTTAACGAATTTGGTTTGGTTTGACCTGTTACAGTCAAAGCCACCGCCAGACGTCAGCGAGTTATGGAAATTCGCCGTTAAATTATTAATTTGATATGCAACCGTGGTCGAGTACACTTTTTGTGCCGAATCCGCGGACTTCCCCTCTCACTAACTCGATCAGGAAAACAAGGTCGAGCGTTTGAAAATTTATCAGCTGCCCGAGCTGAGAGCTCCAGATTCAAACTTAGATTAGTGATATTTTTCTAAAGGCCTGTATACAAGTTACTGATAAAGTGTTGGATAGTTAGCCGACAAATAAATTAAGAAGCAGATAAATGTCTCTAAAAAGAGACTAAAAATTGAAAATTTAAAAATAAAATTTGGGGCCATTTTGAAATAGGTATTAGCTATCCAGCAGATAAACAAAATAACAGCCACATGATCTACCTGTTAACTTATTAGGGACTTTAAGTGCTATATTCAGCACTTAAAGTCCCTAATAAGTTATTTTTTGGCTTATTTAGTTTGATAGGCTTATTAGCCTATCAGAAACCTACAAACTTATAATTCCGAGATACGTGTCAGATGTCTTCCGAATAAGCAATTTAGCAGTGTATTGATAACCTGTGAAACATGCCCTAAGTATAACAAGATGGGCTGTTCTCAGAATTAATTTCCGAATAGATTTATCCGTACAATAGTACAATACAAGTCTTTTGGAACAGTTCGTCCCCAGGGTTAATCATACAATCATAATGGGTGATTTCAACACCTGTCTAATTAAGGACGATGCGCGTGCCAGAAGATTAAAATCTATTATAGAGAGTACTAATCTCAACCTTCTTCCTTCAAATCCTACACATTTTTTTCCTAACTGTTCTCCATCTTTATTGGATCTAATGATAGTTTCTTCGCTTGATAGTGTTGATACGTATGGACAGCTTGCTGCCGAAGCTTTTTCGTATCACGATCTCATCTATTTATCATATAAAATTAGACCACCTAAAATAAAACCAACAATAGTGATGCGAAGAAGCTTTGGTAATTTCAATAGCGAAAAATTTATGGCTGATTTGAATAGCATTGATTGGAATGTTGTACTGAGTGCCTCGACGATCAATGACAAGCTTACAATTTTTAATTCATTGCTTTTACAATTGTTTGACACTCACGCTCCGCTCCGTCCTATCAAGCTTAAGCATCTTCCTGCACCTTGGCTCACAGATTCTATTAAAGCATCTATGGTGAAACGCAATAATGCCAAGTCCAAATATAAGATAAATCCTACGGACAGAAATTTGGAAAACTATAAAAAACTGCGGAATCATTGCAGCAAAATCTGTAGAGATGCTCAACGCAATTACATACACACATCCATTAATGGCAATGATTCTGCTAAAGTATGGAAATTCCTGGATACTATGGGCATTGGACGACAGCGGAAATTAACATCGTTGAACACACATATTGATCTCGACGCACTCAATGCACATTTCACTAATGTTAAGCTACTAGACCACATTACTAAAGCCAGTACGTTAAGCACCCTGTCGGCACGTATTTTACCCAATTTCGAAATGTTCACTTTTACACCTGTTACTGACGCGGAAGTAAAAAAACATATTGTGGCCATTAAGTCTGACGCAACTGGTAGTGATGGAATCAGTCGTAAGATGGTTTTGTTGGTGCTCGATTGCTTACTTCCAATTCTTACTCATATGTTTAATTATTCACTTTCCTCTGTCACCTTTCCCGATCTTTGGCGCCTAGCACACATAATTCCCATCCCAAAAACTACTAATCCCACGAATTTCTCACAGTACCGACCAATCTCTATCCTTCCTTTTCTATCCAAAGTTCTTGAGCGTATAGTACATAACCAACTTTATTCCCATATTCGTAAAAATAAGATCCTAGGCCCATATCAGTCCGGTTTCCGCCCAGGACACAGCACTACTACGGCTCTTATAAAGGTGTGCGATGATATAAGAAACGGATGTGATAATCAACAGGTTACTATTCTCGCCTTGCTCGACTTTTCCAACGCCTTCAATACTGTTGATTTTGAGATTCTTTTTGCCATCCTGAGATCTATAAATATATCGTCCAACGCTATTCAATGGTTTCGGTCCTACGTATCTTATCGTGAACAGTGCATACGTACTAATGATAAATGCTCGTCGACTTGCCGTCTTAGTGCTGGTGTCCCTCAAGGTGGCGTTCTCTCCCCTCTTCTCTTTTCTATATATGTCAACACTGTTACTGATCTTCTTTCCTTATCCTATCATTTATATGCTGATGACTTGCAGATTTACACGACAACAACCGTAGAAAATATTGGTCAGGGTATTGATCTTATAAATTCCAACCTTCAGGCAATTGCTGCCTGGAGTGACTCTTACGGGTTGTCTGTAAATCCTGTCAAGTCACAGGTCGCTATCATAGGTAGCATTAAACAAATTTCTAAATTAAATCTAAGTCAACTTTCCCCTATTGTCTTCAACGGTACTATATTGGAAGTTAGCGGCACTGTGAAGAATCTGGGTATCACCATTGATAAGACTCTTTCCTGGGCTCCTCAAATCTCGGACTTAAGTCGTAAAATTTTTGGAGTTGTTGGCAGATTAAGAAGATGGAAGAATCTCCTACCCATAAAGACTAAAATCTCACTGGCACATTCTCTCCTACTTCCTATTCTTGATTATGCCGACTCATGCTACCCAGATTTGTCACAACAATTGCTTAATAAGCTTGAGCGCCTACAGAATCTCATTATACGGTTTATTTTCGGATTAAAAAAATACGACCATATCACCCAGTATCGCGTACGGCTTAAATGGCTCACAATTCGACAGCGTCGAAATTTTCATATTCTTAGTCTTCTCTACACTCTTCTTTTCCATCCTCAGACTCCCACTTATCTTAAAGACCGTTTTACTTTCCTTGGAACCAACTCCCTCCTTTCCCAAAACCTTCGCTCACTGAGTGATAATAAGCTTCACTTTCCCTTTTGTCGCTCTTATTGCTACAGTAAGTCATTCACTGTAAGAGCAGTAAATCTGTGGAATATGCTTCCTCGGAATATCAGGCACGCAAAATCCGTGGGCATTTTTAAGCATCGACTCAAGAGTCATTATTTATCCTTATAAATATGTAAGTTAATATTGGTTACGATTTTAAATACTGTATGTATCTATTTATGATGTATGTATATATATATATTTAGAAATATTGACGTATGTATTAGTGTATAATTATTTAAAAGTGTATTATTGTGTAATTATTTGAATGTATGTATGTTTATCAATAAATACTTTGTGCGCCGTCCTTCATACTCCTAGTCTTAGTTTAACTCTTAAGGTTGCCTGTAAGAGATTACTATTAGTAATAAGGCCGCCTTTGCACTATTCATAGCTATCATTAAGATTTTTCTGTATTCATTTTATTTGTTTGTGCAATAAAGTATTTTATTATTATTATTATTATTATTACAATATTACAATGTAGCGGTCTGTTACTATCCCACTGCTGGGCGTAGGAATGAACCAGTCTGTCTACCTATCTGTTTGTTTGTCTGTAACGTCTTGTCCTACACTAATCCAGTCTATGTATCAATAACTCAGTCAAC
This sequence comes from Morpho helenor, assembly GCA_029227775.1. Lineage (NCBI taxonomy): Eukaryota > Metazoa > Arthropoda > Insecta > Lepidoptera > Nymphalidae > Morpho > Morpho helenor. The sequence goes on along the minus strand of JARGCU010000037.1, from coordinate 15,875,760 downwards.
TAATTGGCCAAGTCTTAAAGTAATGTTTATTTTAATTGTACTTGTTTGCATAAACATTGGCTTCCCATATTATATTAAAGCATAATGTATTAATGTATGGTCAAGACGTTAGTTTGCGAGTCGCAACCAGGCCAGGCTGTAAGTCGATACTCACAAATATTGAACGGTATAAGAAGTTCGAGTGCGGTAAACATTAACGGTAAACAGCATGCGCCAATCGAACAGCCTTCGGAACTGTTTGCCGTGATTCCTCGGCAAACATGTTTATATGTTCGTCCCGATAACGCGTTCTCGGCCGTTCATTTGAGTCATCAGCACCTGTTATCCGTTATCAGTCGGTATCTCCGCAATTTGTCACGTTATCGGGCTGCTATCGACAGTCGGCTAACGCTCGCTTTGTGTCCGTTTTATGCACAAAGTGTTTTTATTGCGCGATCTTTACATACACGGTCCGTTATTGACCGACTGACGATCTGACCAGCTAAAGATGGAAACTAGAAATTTGGATCGTACTCTACGCTAGGGAATGTCGTGTACATATGTAATATTATCTAGAGTAGGCCTTGACAAGCCAGTAGTATTTTTTTAAACTTATAAAAAAATGTAAATAAAAAGATAAAGATATGAAAAAAGGGATGGTGATATCTGGGGCTTGATTTCTACTTTTTTAGTGCTCCACTAAGCTATTTTCTTATTTTTTGTTTAGTACAAAAAAAAGCTATAAACTAAAATAAAAAAAGGAATCTATATAAAAGTACACCACAAAAAAAAGGATGCGTCCCAGTATTTTGCTGCAATAATATAACTTTCTATTCAATGTCAATTTAAGTAATTCTTCAATGCCTGAAAACTTTAATTAAACGACTTTTGTTTTTATATAAAACCTAGCTAGATCGATTTTTCCCCTCCCAAGATATGCTGAATTTCATAAAAATCGTTAAGTAAATTAATGCTTTTGCGGTCAACTCTATTGCTTTCTTTGTTATCTTGTCTAAGGTTGAAGAGTGGTAAAATCCAAGCACTCTTATTTATGTAATCCTCAATAGTATACAAGGATTTCTGAATAAGCCTCCTTTTAATAGTTATTTTAATCTGTTATAATGGCTAAGTTTAAATAGTTTGTGTAATTTTGTTATAGAATCTTATACATAAACCCACAAACTACTTACATACTTTTATAAGGCGTAAATTAGGTCATTTATAAAATTAGGCGTTACTTTGTGGTGATCCATAATACAAAAGTAATAATACAATTACTTTGCTATAATCCGCGATGAAGTAAAATAGAAAATATTATATACTAGGTATCTATTTTACTTCATCGCGGATTGTAGCAAAATATTTTTTTTATTACTTTTTCGTAAAGTAGGCCTTGTCTCATATTTTCGGAATTTTAACACTAGCAATTAAATTCACGTATTTGTTGTATATAATATATCAGAGCCTGCTCTGAGATATGTTATGGTTGTATAGCACATGTCGCTAGTGTTTCCCTACAGAGGTCGCTGCGGTGGTATAACAAAGGCGTCGGAAGGCTGCGGCGGCCGCTAAAGGGCGCGGCTGCGACGAAGGGCGCTATTTCCCAACCGTGACCTGGATTCGGTATATATTGGTGTCTGTAGACTTTCTTGTTGTATATGCATTTCATCTATGTAAATCGTTATTATGTTCGCAAATGAGTTTTTCTGTTTAGACATATGCGTCTTATGATATTTATATACGGATTTCGATAAAGGGCAACATCGTTTTGAACCCTGTATGTGTCAGGAGAATTCTTGGGATGTGTGTAACCTACCAATAAACAATGGAGCAACCTGATAAGTTAAGCTTCAACCCTTCACTTCATAAAAGGAGAATAGACACCTATGCCCAGCAGTGGGATAGCACAGGGCGGTACTCTTAAAAGTTATTGGTAGTTATTTCCATATTACTCGCATTTTATATAAAGCCTTGTTCTTTCTTCAAGGGTTGCTCCTTTTTGGTATATCCCGACTTAGTACGCGTGTTAAATGTCGTTGTTTCTGTCTTTATGTCTTATGTCTTAATGTCTGTTTATATGTTTTTTGTCTTTATATCTGTCTGTCTGTCTGTCTGTAACGTCGGCTTACGTTTACACGATGGTTATTACAGTTACACGGTTAGGGCTGTTCCACTTGAACAATATTCATAAAACTTGCTACTGTTAAAATATATACCGGGCTCATATATATCGAGAAAAAAGTCCCGTTTTGCCTTTGTTTTAACATAGAAAATCCATATTTTATATATATAAGCAGATACATAATAGCGACGTCTGTTTTTTGAGTCAATTAAATTTTGATATTTTTAGCAGTTCTACCGACGTCTATATAGCAACCTCGAAATTCCTTTTTTAATACATAGTATAGATTTAAACAGGCACTTTAAAATTAACAACATAAAATGCTAAAACATATCGATCAGCTGAGCACCGCGATAGCTTATCACAATATATTGTACGAGTGCCCTTATCGCAGTGTAAGGTATTCGCATAATATGTTTTCCAGCTGCGGCTCACCGTGCTCTGTGCTCTGGGCCTCGTGTCTGTAGGAACCTGATTAGATATCAAAGCTAATGTTGTTTTTTAATTCACGATAACATTTTTCAAACCATTAGTCAAATGCAAAATATTTTATTTTTATGATGAGGGGAAACTCATAAATTACGTCACGCTAAAATAAATTATTTTGACACCTACCCCCCTAGTGTCACACTTTCTGTGACCAGGCCTAAAAATATTACGTACTTAATAAAAGAATAATTCCCCCCCCCCCTTATTTTTTTAAAATTACATTTCATTAGTTTTTATAATAAAATTCCATTACATTACATAAAAATCTTTTATATCGAACAAATAAATAATATTTCTGTTAATCAAAAGTTCAAGGATTCTGTAAATATTTATAATAGGCATTGCAATATCTCTTCATCTTCAAAACTACCGTCTACCTCCTCAAAACACCATCATCTACCATGTATCCAGGAACAGTGCTTTCATCTCCTACTATGTATATAAGTTCTCGAGCTTGTCAAGCTGCGATACGAGTTTCTTTTCCGTTTAGGATATACTTCTTAAACGCTGTAGTAAGGTTTTATTAGACATGTGATATATGTAGATCACATTCTTTTAATGTTCTGACATATTAACCAACAATATTTTAACTAACGGTGGCCGTCAAGTTGTCGGAGACCCCTCTTCCCCCCTGTCATATCTTGTCACGCTCAGCTAGATCCTTCCCATCTTGTATGACAACGTACTTTATGAAAAATCCCTAAGGATGACCTAGGTCGTGTTGACCCCCAATATGTAACCTGTTCATTTCCTGTTACCGAAGAAAAAACAAGAATTTGTATTTCCCCATTATATAAGCTTCAATTGTACCAAATTTAATCAATACTTCTCCAACGGATTAGCCATGAAAGCTTTGCAGACAGAAAAACAAACTAACAGACAGACATTCGCATTTATAATGTTAGTAAGAAAGCATAGTCATAAGCCACCGTGTGTTATCCGGTTGAGTAGACCACCTATTACCGAGATGTCGTAAAAAACGACTAAGGTAAGTTGATGTTATGCAGGCGGCTGGTCGTAAAATATGTAGCCAAATCATATGACAACATGTTTATAACACTGCTGTGCTGTATGGAAGTATGGATATGGATTACGCCAGAGACTTAATAAACTTGGTTATCCTGCGTAAATACCTGCACCACATATGGCGACGGCAGCTCGCGATCCTTGACCTATGACTATAGATTTCACAGTGCTTGGTGTAGCCGCGATCAGTTCGTGTAACGCTATACGTCGCGCCGCCCTACTTACGACCACCTTGGGCTCCCAACTAGAGCACTAGCATTTCACCCATATATGTAGGCACCTGCATAAATAATAATCACTAACATAAGTGACAGAAAACATGCTGAAACAATTGTGCGTCCTAAGATGAAACGGAACGAACGCTAAATTTTTGCAACACTATATGTAAAATACGTATATTTTTAAAATCACTCAAGTACGCCTTTGAAGACATGTAAACAACTGGAGACAACATGTTAGATAGAAAGACAGACTCCATAGCATTCATTTTGCTATAATCCGCGATAAATTAAATAGAAAAAATATATAATGCTAAATGTAGATTGGGCTAACCATTTTTATACCCGATACGTACAGGATTCGTAAAAATATATGCACCAACCTCTACCACTGCCACCACAATACACAAGCACTACACACGTTCACTAGCACAAATCAATCTCTCAACAATCGTTTTGGTCCCGCAACCGAAGCATCATCAGGAGATAAATTCCAAGACAACATCGGTCGCGGTTGGAGGTTTGTGCATGTGTTTTTACGAATCCGGCATGTATGAAAACAAACAGTCCACTCTACATTTATCATTACCTATATATTTTTTCTATTTACTGTTTCGCGGATTACAGCAAATTAATTTTATAATTACTTTTGTAACATAGATCTTTATTTATGGAAATTACGATAGCATTTGTTTAGTAAATAAAGTTTTGTGAGTGATTATTTTTCTTAACCAAAATTTATTGATCTGTTGCAACTTGTAACATTACTATTTTAACGCTTGTCATACAATTTTCAAATCAAGTTCTTTATAGGATTATAGATTCTTTAAGAACAGATCCCAAAGATTAAAGACTTAAAACTCTAGGTGATCTATGTTTTGTAAACGTTTCAACGTGTACCTCCTTCAATCTGGTACAGTTCCAAGGAATTCTGGGTTCGAGCGATTTAGAGAACCAACTGTTTCGGCTTACCGAGTATTCAATTAAGGCAATAAAGACCTTATTACTCTAATGCAGGTCATATAATGGTGTGATCTTGTGGCGATGCAGTTAGGGTTGTCAAGTATATTATAAAATTAATATTCTGTCTTTTTTCTTCTTAAAAATAAAGTTAAGAAAATACTGCTTTTAGGATCAAAATGTTTAATACTGTAATTGTTAGACTTAGATGCTGGCACTTTTAACTCTTTATTTAGTCATTTTTTCTTTCGGAATAAAAATATATTATTATTATTACTTTTATTTATTTATATACAAATTTACATGATATTTTTAAATATTTTCTATATAAAATGAATTAAAAAAAACATTAAAAAATATAAAAAAATTGTTGACCACAGGCATCTGAGAAAGTACTCAAGTTACCGGTGGTTAGGGCTCCAGACTGAGGAACCTCCTCACAATCCGTGGTTTCAAGCAAAACTGCCTTTTGTATCCTACGCTTGATCCAAGAACTAAGTGAGAGCCTGTTAAGTTGTTGGTCGAGGCTCTTCGCGATAAGGCCATTAATCGACACAACAATTGGAACAATTATTGTTGAATCAATATCCCACATGGCGGTGATCTCATGAGTTAGGTCAAGATATTTAGTTAATTTTTCTTTTTCAGCTCTTATGAGATTATTGTGATGTGGAACAGTGATATCAACAATAATTGCTCGACGCGATGACCAATCCATTAAAACTATATGAGGTTTATTGGCCACAATATACCTGTCAGTAATATTATTATTATTATAAAAAGTTGTCATCCCTACCCGCAGTAGGCCGCTGCCGTACAAGGCGCTGCACCAACCCTGTGATGATATCGTTTCTTAGGACATCGCACTTTCTTAGGAAACACATCGAGGACACTGTTTTTGTAGTACTCAAGTTGAAACAAAGATTAGATAGTGCGTGGTGGTACGGTAATATGTGTTTTCCCCTGTTCCCGAAAAAAAAAACAAATATTTTTTTCATACGATATGTTAGTGATGCATAAGATGTTATTATTCCAAATTTTTATCAATATTGGTCCAGCAGAATAACCGTGAAAGACTGAAGCAGACCGTACAGTATCCGGGTGAGGAGAATAAACCACCCTCATTTATTTTCCGAGGTGTCGTAAAGGGCGACTAAGATAATTTGTCCCGCTGTGTTGTGTCCGGCTGAGTAGAATAGACCACTCTTATTTCTTACCGAGTTGTTGTAAAAGGCGACTAAGGTAATTTGACCTGCCGTGTGGTATCCGGTTGAGCACAATAGACCAAACTGTTGCTTACCGAGGTATCGTAAACTACGACTAAAGTAAGTTATCGTTAGGCAAGCGGCCGGTCGTAAAATACGAAGTCAAATCATGTGAGAACATGTTTATAACATGTTGTGTCGCCCCACTTAAAGTGGGATAAGGGCAGAAGAATTATTTTAGTGGTAAGCTTTAATCATGCTAATTTTTTATCAATATTGGTCCAGCAGATTAATCGTGAAAGTGATTGAAGCAGACTTTCGCATTTATAATATTCGATAGTTAATTACGGCTCGACCGACAAGTGAATGTAATAATGAGCCGCGCAAATCCGATTAATACGTGTCACCTGATACACCGTAATAGTCTGATATCGTGGGTAACACGAGATTTCGGTCAGCCGCCGATTTAGATCGCAACACGACTGTGTCCAGCCACCTTGCACAACACACGATGCTTTAACTTAACCTAATAAGTGCGTAGTACCTGGTTGAGGCTTGCTCGATAATTTTTTACAAAATAAAAACAAGAAACTTAACAAGACAAAACAAGAAAAAATAGACTTGGAACTGGTTTATTGAAACACTCCCAGGTACTACAAATCGCCCGTGCAAAAAGATCTTAGTCTTTATTATTTAATTATATAAACATATATAATATACCCCTTTATTTCATTATATAAAAGCTAACATTTCTTAATGCCCAAAAACAGGGATAAAATGATTTTGTTTTGATTTGTTTTTTTAATAAAACCTAGCTAGATCGGTTTTTCTCCCCTTAAACCTCCTGCATGCTGAATTTCAGGAAAATCGTTATAGTCAATCTGGTCCAGTTCCGATGACAATGCATGTTTATACCAAGTATAACCTGATGCCGCCAGGATTGGCTCCAGACGAGGGAACTCCTCAACGGTTAACAGTAGAGACGGAATTTTGTTAAAAGTTTTCTAACTTGACTAGTAAATAGTAATAATGGTCGTTATTCATGTTATTTTCATTGTCACATCTTTTGTTACGCGCTCGGCTGCTATCTCTGCAGACAATAATAAAATGCAGTTACTTTCCAAAATCCAACGAGCTTTTTGTACAAAGTAATAAACTGAATTTATAGTTAAACTAACACAATTCGTCAATTTCACTAAGCGATTGTTAACTTAACGATGAAATTGCATGTTCCGCGTCAACATTTCGCGCAGTACATTATAAAACATATGTAAACACTTTCCTTTTGACCGGTCATTATGCAATATTTCGCAACTAACCATGAAAAAAAATACTATAAATGTTGCAACACTGTCGTCTTTTTAGCGACCATCTTAAGGCGCATTTTCCAATCAGTTATTACATTGAAATTGGTAATCTCAGGCGTTCGTTTTAAATTAATTAAATTTCGTTTTGCAGATGCCTTTACGCAATAGCCGAGCATCCGTTTACTTCGCTAATTTATTACAGACTTTACCTTTTGTTGGTGTTTTCGAATTTTAATTATATTTGATTGATTGTTGATAAAAAATATGTAATTTTAAAAGTATCGGCTGTATTACATCACCTGAATTTATAAAGAAACATACAGCGCTTCTGTATGGTAAAGTATGATCAATTATAATTAATAGTAAACTGTAAACAGGCGTCGTGATAAAAACATATCACGTAATGCATTGGTTTATCTAATTGTACTGTTTTTTCCCTACATTTTGTACAATGGGTAATCGAATGGATTATAATAAAACACTAACAAAGGAGATTTGTAAACTAAATTATAAAGTAAGAAATCATAAGTGTAATTTCATTAAAAAAAGGATAAGTTATAACTTATAACGCCTACGCATAATTAATATAGAAATAATAGAATTAGGCGTAGGCAGAGGCGGCCATAATACAAAAGTAATAATTAAATGATTACTTTTGTATCAGACAAAAAGGACTTTCTAGCTGTCTGTCTAGAGAAAGAACTCTTCTTTCCATCGTATTTTAATGTACTTATGTAGTATAGATGAGGAAAAAATAGCTCGACACAAAACAACGTAGTAAGCAAGCATGTTGTTTTTAAATTTTAAACTTTATTAGCGTGGAGATGGCGTGTCGGTTTATCCTTTTGAAATGCCTAAAAAAATTGTTTCTTGTGTAACTATTTTTTTAGCCATTTCAAAAGGTGTAGAGTTGATAAAACTTGAAATAAATATAAAACGAGAAATAATTAATAAATTATGAAATAGGAAATAATAGAACAATTTAATAAGACATAATTATACCTATATGTATAGTTAAATAATTTTGAGTTATATTAATGATGAAGTGTTAAGCAAATTGATTTTAACTCTATTAATCGTTATTTAAACGCTTGCACACGATTTGTCAATCCGAAACATTACTTTGTAGCGATGTTTTTGTAATTCTACCATAGATATTTCAACGTATTTCTTTTGGCGATAAAACAATTTCCTAAAAAACTCGCTTAAATTAGGCACTTGTACTAAAAACTACTCAATTCTCTGATTGTGTTACCAATCTTAATTTAAAGGTGGCACAATTAATTATTTGAATTTGTAATAATACAAATTTATTAACATTTCCAACTGAAAGATTGGATACTAAAACGTCTTTATAAGTACGTTTGAATCATCGCAATTATACACTGTCCATTATATTAACCATCTTTTGACAGATTGACGATAGTGATGTCCTAAAGATTCTCGTATGCGATACCATTCCGATTATAGTACCTACTATCATTAATCGAATTACGTACCTAAGTAATTCGATTAATGATAACCTACGTAAACTAGATTACTACTTGAGAAAAGAAATTCCAACTTTGAGAAAACTTATTGTTTCTTTGAAAAGAAGTGGTCTATTTCATGGTGAAAAATCTTCTTTGGTCAAAGTTTTGAACACAATTGGCTTTTCATATAAAAAGTTAAATAAAAGAAAATTATTAATGGAACGCACAGATATAGCTATAGCACGTTGTGATTTTTTAAGAGAGGCAAAGAAAATACAAGATTGGGCAAATATTGTTTTCACGGATGAAACATGGCTCAACGCTAACCACACACTATCTCGTTTCTGGACTGATGATACTGCTGATTCCACTTCCTCAGTACCAATGGGAAAAGGTGAGCGCCTAATCATTTGCCATGCAGGTACAGCAAAAGGATTTGTACAAGACGCACTGTTGGCATTTAAATCGAAGAAATCAAATGACTACCACGAAGAGATGAATGCAAATGTGTATGAAGAGTGGTTCAAAAAAATACTCATTTCATTGGAAGAACCATCAATAATTTTTATTGATAATGCGCCCTACCACTCCCGTCAAATTGACAAAATGCCAACACAGGCTAATAAAAAGCATGAAATAATTAATTGGCTTCGGGACAATGGAGAAAATGTGGACGACTCAATGTTAAAAGTTGAATTAATAAAAATATTAAAAACCAAAAAGAGAGCAAAACGCTATGTAATCAATGAAATGGCAGCAGAATATGGCCATACTGTTCTTCGGATTCCTCCATACCACTGCCAGTACAACGCAATAGAACTTATATGGGCACAAGTAAAAGGGCATGCTGCGAGATGCAATACAAGCCCCCCATTCACAGCGAATAAAATGTTGCAATTGCTAAAAAATGCTTGCACCCACGTAACGGCCGAGAACTGGGCAAGTGTGGTGGAAAGAACTAAAAGAGTAATATTCTCTGATTGGGAACGTGATATTGCGTTTGATAATATATTATCTACACAAGAGCTAATAATAACTGCTACTGAAGACTCCTCATCGGAGGAGTCTAGTGTTGATTATCATTCCGACGACTCGTGCTAATAAAATAAATTAAAATATCCTGATTGTTTTATTTGTATTCATGTATTAACTAAGAAGAAAGTAAAACTTTATATAATGTTATTAAATGTCTTTTAATACTCGTAACATCGATTTCTACCGATTATTTTTAATCTGTGGCATAATCGTAGTAACCCATTATGTGTGACATCACTAAGTGGGCGGTACCCATCCATAAAGTACAAATATTATTTGTATGATATTTGTACTTAAGCAATACAAAACTTAATGAGCGTGAGCTGTCAAAAGACTGATAATATGATGGACGCAGTATAATAGTTCTGCAAAATTATTAAAATAAACAATCCCGAAACTTTGGATATAAACCTATGATTTTTTGTATAAATACTTATGTGTTTTATTGATATTTATAAGTGTGAGGTAAACAATATCCCGGTACTTAGGAGTTACCTGCTCGGAATTTAAACCCGAATATTCTGGTCACACAATTTCATCTTTCCATTTCCTTTGAACGTTTGGGTAATTGTAAATACAAAACTGTCTTAGTATTAATAAATCACATTCATACTAAAGCAAGTATATCTTAAAAAACAGTAACAAGATTCGATGACGCGTAACGTTTTAACGGACCTGCCATTGAGTAAACAATTAACAAAAAATACAATCAAAATGTCGATCGGAGTTAATAGGAGCCAGAATTCTTTCACCATTCCAACAATTTGTAATCATCAATGAAGACATATAGGCCGTTTTTTGTAACACCAGGGGATTAGTAGTGCGAATGTTGGTATGTCGAACCCGAAAGTAAACACCAAAATCCTAAACAACGCTCTGTAATGCGTTACAGCAGTTAAAAAAACACTATTAATAAAGGCTAATACAGAAAACCTATATTATATCATCGAGGATAACATGAATGATAAATCTGTATAAGACAGCAATAACTAGATATACCTAGTTATAAGAATTATATTTCTTGAAGAGCAGAATTAGTTTCTTGCTGGTTTTTCTACGTAGAAGCTTTTCGAACCAGCAGAAGTGTTAACGATTCAAAAGCACTTGTTTACAAGTTGACTTAAAGAATTTGATTTGTAACGTTTCAGGTAATCCTGTATACTTGATACTACTTGTACCCGCGACTTCCCCGTTAACTATAGTATTAAGATACTCGTTGACCTACTGTTTTCCTGTTCCCAAGTATTTAAGCTTCAATTTTACTAAACTTTATGAATATTACTTGAGAGGATTAGCCTGGAAAAACAGTTAAACATACCGACTTTTCCATTTATAATTCTATTACGGATTATGGATTGTGCAAGCAAACAATCACAGAACAATGAGCAATTACCGCGCGTCTACCGTACGACGCAGAAAAGCGGCCTTGCATGTCCATAATTCGATTCCCGATTTAAGAGAACTAAAGTAATAGTTTATTGCTAACTTAAGGCTGGGGAAAAGCCAGGCTAGAATACAGATTTAAAAAAATCCGTTTTTCCTTTCTGAGCTGGAAAAAACCATAGAAAGCCCTAAACGTCTCCATCGACAATAAAGGAAAGGAAATGTGATTTATTTATCTTTTTTATGATTGTGTGATAAGACAAATTGAAATTCAAAATATTCTTTATTCAAGTAAACTTGTAAACAAGTAGGTACTTTGACCTCTACTCCGGGTAGAAAAGCTGTTTCTACCGGGAAGAGTCTGCAAGAAAACCGGCGGTTGCTCTTTTTAAAATATAATTATAACTAGCTATTAGTACTAGTACTTATTACTAGTTACATTCAGTCTTTACTGTCTTGTACAGGGTCGAACACTAGCTATATTCACGCATTCTTATCGTCTAAGTTATCCTCAATAGTGTTTTTATACTGCTGCAATGGCAAAGTTAAAATTGATTGCGGAATTTTATAATAAAACCTTATACCCAAACTTACAACCACTTACGTACTTTTGCAAAGCGCAAAGCAGGAACCGCAAGCTTATGTCGATTCCTGGACAAAGATAAGTATACGGGTTTCATCTTCCCTCTTATTATTTACACTCTCACTTTCAGGGCTGTCTATGCCGCCCCTCCTCTAGTATAATAACTGTATAAAAACCACATACATATTTGAGGATATATAAAACTAAGTTGACGAAAACGAAGTCATTTGTAAAACTACTTATTTCACACGCTTAGTATTAAACTGACCTAATTCAAAAATTCTTTTGTGGTATAAATAAAGCATAGCGTATCGTCTACAAAAGTCGTGAGTTTTGAGAAACTCACAAAGTGAAAGAACAAGAAAGCACTAACTTTTTTAATATCGTAGCGTAATGTAATAAATGGCATTGAAATAAGGATTACACTGTATCTAGGTCAAGTAAGACTAATATTTAATTCGGTCACTTTAATAAGCGTGCGATTCATTTAAGGAAACATTTAAAGTTGCCCTTACTTCGTCCTACTTTTATTATTTGTCAGACAGCAGTGCGGCGGGATTCCTGATAATCAGTCTAGTGCTGACTGTTTCGCAACTCTGTCTGTTGTCTAAGCGGATAACGGTCAGCGCAATTTAGCAATAACTATCAATAATCTGCTTAAATTGCATTCCTACGGCTCCGTTTGTTTGTGCGGCTTATTTCGTTGCCACTAAATGATATCACTTCAGCGCTGTGTCGGCTTTATGTATAGGTTTCAAATAATTACAAGAGGAACCTGACGAAATTATTAGCTTTTATAAAAATCGTTTCACTAGTTTCAATTAGACAATTACTTGAAGACGACCATTTTAATTTCTAGCAAACTTAGCAAAGAAACATCTCAACAGATAAGGGCATAGATTAATAGAAACTTCTGCTTGAAATGGAATCACCACTTTTAGAACTTTTAATGCCACAAACAGATGCAAATATATATATACTTATGTATAAATGTATATTTGCATCTGTTTATATTGTTTACTTATGGGTAAAAGTAAAGTACCGGCCTGTTACTATCCCACTGCTAGACGCCTCTTCTCTCCGTTTTTGGAGAGAAGGATTGGAGCTATGACCTACCACGCTGCTCCAATGCGGATTGGTAGGTTACACATATCCCCAGAATTCTTTAGAGATATGCAGGTTTCCTCACGATGTTCTCATCACCGAACAAAGTGTGATGAATTGCAATTATCAATTGGGCACATTAGTTAGCAGAAAGAATTATTGGTGCCTGTCGGGGTTTCAACCCGTGCCCCTCGAAAGAGTCACACAGCTTCACTGCTGAGCTATCACAATAAATAACTTACAACATAACTTACGAGTATGTTAAACTTATAACATCTCTCGTCTAGCGTTAATAAGTCAAAGTTAAATATATACACTAATTACTAAACTATACCAAAAGTTTTGTTACTTGTGGACCACCGCAGTATTTCCGTGGAAAATCTTCTGTTTAATTTAATATATAAAGATATATAGTGTATTATATAACTTAGCTGTTAATTCGGCATTTTGATTACTCAAGGTTATCTCTAGCGAAAAAGTGTACAAAGTAGGTACATAAAATGTGAAACCTTTTAAAAGTACAGTAAGTATTCATTATTTTTTTTTGTTGATGTGAATTACCAACAATTTTACATTCAAATAAAACTTAAGTATTATGAGATAAAAATTACATAAGATATTAATTATATGTAAGTTAAGTAAAACACCATATGTACCATAAAAAAAAGTAAGTAAGTAACGACCTGTTACTATCCCACTGCTGGGCATAGGCCTCCTCTCTCCGTTGCTGGAGAGAAGGGTTGGAGCTAAGACCTACCACGCTGCTCCAATGCGGATTGGTAGGTTACACATATCCCCGGAATTCTCTAGAGATATGCAGGTTTCCTCACGATGTTTTCCTTCACCGAAAAGCGTGTGATAAATTGCAATTATCAATTAGACACATAAGTTTTAATAGAAAAACTCATTGGTGTCTACCCGGGTTTGAACCCATGATCATTCACACGGTCGCACCGCTAGGCCATCACAGCATATGTACCATGCGTTTGTTAATTTATGATAAAATTGATGATTGTCATAAACGTTATAACACATTGCAAAATATATTAGCTGAAATATATTCTCCTCACCATTTCTAAGTAAACCCCCGTATTGATTCAGCGTTCTCTAACATGTAAATAAGTAAAACCATAACGTTTTCTCGCGCTGACATGTCATAAGTGACACGTGTTAAATATTTATGGGATGAAACTGGGACAGTTTGAAGGATGTGTCAAGGAGATGTCAAGACAGCGGTTAGGATCGATAATGCTTAAGAAGTTGACAAAACTGTTGCTAAGTATTGTTTTTATATCACAAATATAATGTTATGATATGTTTTTTTTTCTCTTAAGATATCAAGTTTCATCCTGCCCTTATCCCACTCTAAGTGGGCTCGGCACAACCTGACATAAACATGTTGTCACATGATTTGGCTACGTATTTTACGACCGGCCGCCTGCCTGACATCAACTTACCTTTGTCGTATTTTACGACACCTCGGTAATAAAGAGGGTTGTCTATTCTACTAAAACGGATACCACACGGTGGGTCAACTTACCTTAGTCGCCTTTTACGATACCTCGGTAAGAAATGAGGATTAAGATATCAAGTTTAACTGTAAATATTTATTAGACACCTGTTTCATAAAAATCTCATTTGTCTTTACGCGGGATTTGAACCCATTATGCTATTTTCAATGTCATCATGTTCCTGTTGAATTAACAGTATTTCTGTAGCCTAAATGTTACCCCGGTGTATATGTAATAATTGTGGCAAATTTATCGATATTGGTTCAGCGGAGCGGAAAGAGTAACAAACATACATCCATACTCTCAAACTTTCGCATTTACCATATTAGTAGAATATTTTATTAATAAACTTATAAAAGATTTCTGATATATATCAAAACAATTCCCAAACACTTTATTACTCTTAATTACTTTAATAACAATTATTTTTCGGCAGAACAGAATGCCGCCAAAATGAATTCCTCTTCCATTTTTAAATCTCCTCTTAAGTTGAGATTACAATTGAGATACATTGAGACTAATGCCTAATATTTATACTTCCTAATTAATACAATAATTATTATCTTATTATGCAAATGTTAAAATTGCTAACAATTTCAATCCTTACGTTTTACATAGAAAACATTATTATAGGACACGTAGCAATATGATTTAAATTCTTGATAGTTTGGCAACGACAGATAATTTTTAGAGATAGGACCGCCATTTTAATTGGTACTGTTATTTGTATTTTTATCTTATCATATAATCCACAGCGTTTTTGGGATGCAAATATGATTCTCGTCTTGACATTGCAATCTCGTGGTTCGTCTATAGTTTACCAAAGAACTTGATAAACAATGATAGATATGTTTCGGTAACCGTAATTAACACGTCTCACAGTCTTCCACGCATTTCCTCGTCTCCAGATGAGCGAATCGCATGCTCATCGCGTAATTACTACATGTGAAGCGTTTTAAATTGTAGGCCAAAAGACCGCGGGGGATAATACTTGACACTTTTAATCTTTATTTTTAATGATATTTTGTCAGTTTGTTGAGCTATTATACCAGATAGGGGCGACATATGACTATTACTAACTCATAAATTCAAACTCCGCGCAGGTACAATAAGTAGTTTCTCAAAACTTATCAAAACTGACGTACCTAATTAATATTTACAATTCATTATGAGCTTCGCAGTAATTTTGTAAGATATATGTAATTTACGAATTCACATTGATCACCGTGGTAAATCTTTGTTTAAGCCATTTGTTGATTCAAGCGGCAGTAGAGTGGTTAGAATAACGGACCTGCGTTCGAGAGGTCGTGGGTACGAATCCCGGCCATTATACTACCGATGAACCCACTCCTAACACAAGTTACTAGTAATTTTTAACCCCAATTGCTAGTAACTTAAAAAAAATCAAAACAAAAAGCCCTAATTTTCTCTCTATTAAAGAAAGTGCAGGACTTTCACCAGAAGTAGTATAGTAACAGGCGGATAAAAAAATACTCTTCTATGGATTAAAAAAGCAATCACAAAATCACACAAACTAAATAATTTATAGAATTAGGCGTTACTTTGCGGAGGTCCATAATACAAAACTAATTAAAATATTATTTTGCTATTATCCGCGATAAAAAAAAACATAATAAGCATAATGCTAAATGTAGAGTGTACTATTCGTTCTCATACCTGATACATGCAGAATTTGTAAAAAGTCATGCACTACCCGACAACTATAATACAACTATACACAAGCACTGCACAAATTCACCACCATAATCTCAACAATTGTTTCGCCCCGTAACCTCGCCCCGTCAGGAAATAGACTCCACGACAAAATCGCAAATAAAAAAATCTCCAGCAATCTTTATAACTGATCAAAACTCTCTTCTTAATCACTACATATTATAAAACAAAGTCCATATTTCCGTATGTACGCATATAACTTTAAAACTACGCAACCGATTTTGATGCGGTTTTTTTTAATAGATAGAGTGATTCAAAAGGAAGAATTGTACGTATAATAACATTCAATACGAAGTAGAGAAATACTGTAATTTTTGAGGTTTCTGTAAATAATTACATTTTTTTCCGCTTACATTGCAAACGCAGGCTAAACCCTACGAGATTTATCAAAATGATGTACTAAGTATTTGTACACCTTAAAAAGTTCTACAGAAAAGTCCGCGATGGTATATGTCTATCTCTTATGGATAACCCACAATAGCAGTTTTTTTCATTTACTTTTTACGAAAAATGATGCCTTATGTTCAAAGCAATTTTTATACAATACAGCATTAATCCTTATCCAATTGAGTACCTTAAATAAATTGTTGATTTAATATAGATCAATATTGCCGTTTACAGCATGTAATTTAAGTGAACATTTTCGGAGATATTACAGATTTAAAATCCCGCGAGGAGGCCGCGCTTCGACCTATAAGCACTTCGAATTTAGCAGCGACCGGAGGCGCAACTAAATGTCCTTCTTTCAAGTTTATATTGTGTAATGATAAGAAAGCTATGAATGTTGTATGTAAAGACATTGTCTAATCAATTGTAAAAATAAATAATATCACTACATAGTATAAAACAAAGTCGCATTCTCTGTCTGTCCCTATGTCCGTATATCCCTATGTATGCTTCAATCTTTAAAACTACACAACAGATTTTGATGCGGTTTTTTTTAATAGATAAAGTGATTCTAGAGGAAGGTTTGTACGTATAATAAAATTCAATACAGAGTAGAGAAATACTGTAATTTTTGAGGTTTCTGTAAATAATTACATTTTTTTCCGCTGACATTGCAAACGCAGGCTTAACCCTACGAGATTTTTCAAAATGATGTACTAAGTATTTGTACACCTTGAAAAGGTCTACAGAAAAGTCCGCGATGGTATATGTCTATCTCTTATGAATAACCCACAATAGCATTTTTTGTCATTTACTTTTTACGAAAAATAATGCCTTATTTTTGAAGCAATTTTTATACAATACAGCATTAATCCTTATCCAATTAAGTACCTTAAATAAATAGTTGATTTAATATAAATCAATATGGCCGTTTACAGCAGGTAATTTAAGTGAACATTTTCGGAGATATTACAGATTTAAAATGCCATGAGGAGGCCGCGCTTCACCCTATAGCACTTCGAATCCAGCAGCTATATCGTTCTTTCCAGAGTTTGTTAAACGACAAGGAAGCTGTGAATGTTGTATATAAAGACATTCTGTAATTAATTGTAAAAATTAAATACATAGGGAAAATGTAAAAATAAATAAGTAAAAATGTACTATATGAATTTAGATATTCCAAAGATAGCAGGAAATCTTCTTGGTATAGGGAAAGGAAATTGTTTTTCTCCTAATTTAACGCGTGCGGGCCACGGGCAGTAATGAATAAATCAAAACTACTGGATCGGTTTTAATCATTTTTTTACACTGAATGACATGGGATATATATTTTATACCCGTGCGAAGCAGGGGCAGGCCGCTAGTAGTCTATAATATAATTTCTAAGCTGCATTATATTTTTAACATAAGATAAATCTCTTCAATACCTATATTTATAATGACCATCCAATGTAACGATTCATATTATAATTGCAAATGCGATGAGCAGTCTGTTGTATTCGCTTATTTTAATTTATTATAATAATATAATTACAAGACACCATGATGATTTAATATGATCTATTATTAGAAATTATATACCTGACTTTAATAAATCATGTTAAGAAGCAATTAGAAGCTACTACTAGTGTTGTATTTTTGTATTTTCTCGTTAGACTCCTGATCTACAAGTAACTGTCTCTGATGGTTATCAGATACCAATTGTGCGTTAGTGTCTATCGTCAGTCCTCACAGTGAACGTGAAATTTGCAGAAAAACTGCTCGATGGTCGTACATACTTATTAATTTCGCTTTGCAGAGATATATGGATATATTTTTTATTTATTTATACACACATACTTTAGTGTACACAACAAAGTATAAATAAAAACAATTGTGTTAACACTAAACATAAAGTAAATAATTTGAACGGTACAAAGGCTATTTTAGTGATTACTACCAGAAAACTTTACCAGACAATTAGGAAAATTGTAAAGCACAGAGTAGATACGTGGTGTATTACAATAAACCTGTTAATAAGCCAACTTAGAAGATTTGACCGAAAACAGTACTGAATCCCTTCGTAAATATATATTTAAAAAGGCACGCTTATATAAGCATCTTTAAAGCAAAATGTGTAATATTTGTTATTGTTAATTCGACCACCGAAAATATAGGCGACTAAAAAGCGTCCTATATGATCCTGACGATCAAATAACGATCGCAAACATAGAAACACGTTAAACAGCGTCTTCTCCGGCGTAGACGAGGTCCCAGATTTATGAAGTCGGTTGGTTGTGGCTTCTCGCCACCCTTCCGTCGTCGTAATGACTAATCAAAGTCATACCACCAGCCCTCCACTACACGTCGCCGTGGTCCGGCTTCACAGGAGGCACCCTTAGCACGACGTTCCCTATAGCTAGTAAAGCTTCTGCGCTCTACTCTCCGCATTTCGCAACGTCGGCGATGCTTTTGCGACCGCCCGTCCCGCCCGGTGACGCTGTAAAAGCCGTTATGGCTAATAGCATAGTCAATTAGAAAAAAAAATAGTTTGAATATCCATTTTCATCCTGATTTCGTAGTATAATCATTTCTTCTGTATTGTCAGTTTATTAAGTAACACGTGTAGTTATGTTTATACGGTTTAAACATTTAGCTAATGTTCGAGGGTGCTACGCCCCAGTTCCATGGCGCTGCTGCGTTATTTCAACGGTAACTCAATGGGTTTGACCGATATTGAGAAATCATTTTCGTAGTCTTCCGTCTATTTATATTCACTCCGAATCTTGAAGAGTATCATAAAGATATCTGTTATCGTTAGTATGCAATGACTCAAATTCAAAATATTCCTTATTTCATTAAACTTGTAAACAAGTAAGTGCTTTTGAGTCATCAATTCTACTGATGGTGAAAAATTTTGGAAAGTCACTAACAAATATAAAATAATGTATGATGGGATTATTCTTGTTTAGGACTACAAAAAATTAGAAAAGAAGAAATTTTTTTTGAAAACTATAACTTTTAGAAATTATTTACAATAAGGCATTAAACTCGGCATGAGCTTTGAACTAAAATCAGCGAGCGGCGTCGATTTTCAGCTGGACTCTTGTATGTGACGTCACGTTTTCATTGAAAAAAAAGCAAAATGAACGAAATTTAAACGTATATAGATTTTACGACAGAGAATGCCACTGCTCCCTTGTTTGTGTATAATTTTCATAGCTTTAGGTATGTAATAAATGTCCACTGTGACTTTCCATACTCAAGTTAACTGAATGTGTTACCATAAAAAGGTCTCCATTAGATCAGCGCTATTTCCTTGGCCAACATACAGAACAAAAAAATCCCTTTTTTCCGCTGGAAACAGGAAAAAACATTTTTGAAGGTATTTTAGTACTTCAGTTGAAATTATCTTGTTATACATAATTAAAAAGGGATTTCCAATATCCAATAACGAGATACTGATTCATTTGATGTAGCAGACTACCATTTGTTGCATGTTTTTCCTTTAGTAACGTGTACCTGACGTCAACGATACCGGCTATTACGAAGGTAATCGTGGATTTTTAATTTAGCACAAACCGCATATCACTGCGATGGAGATTATCGAATTTTATCATTACTTTCTATAGAACTTAGAAGTTTTTTAGAATCATTCTTATTACAATTGATTCATTATTGTGTATTTTTTAAGGTTCTATGTAAGACCAACCTCATTTCATATCGAGTGGCATCCCTCTGAGTAGAACAGATCACCCTCATTTCTTACCAAGGTGTCGTAAAAGAAGACTAAGGTAAGTCGACCCGCTGTGTGGTAACCAGTTGAGTAGAATAGTCCACCCTCTTTCTTATCGAGGAATCATAGAATATTACTAAGGTAAGTGGACGTCAGACAGGCCGGTCGTAAAAACGCAGCCAAATTATGTGACATATTTATAATATGTTGTGTCGACTCCACTTAGAGTGGGATAAGGGCAAATTCAAATTCAAATTCAAAATAAACTTGTAAACAAGTGCTTTTGAATCGTCAATTCTGCAGCTGGTTCGGAAAGCCGTTCCTACCGAGAAGAGCCACCAAGAAACTCGGCGGTTGCTCTTTTAAAAATATATTTCTTATGACTTTACATTTAGTCATTACTGTCTTGTACAGGGTCTAAGCGAGCTATATCCACACATTCTTATCTTCCAAGTAATCCTCAACAGTATAGTAGGCTTTCTGGAAAAAACATGATGATTTAAAATGTAATCGTATATACAAAAATAGAACTAATTAATAATGTATAAACAACGCTTAATAACTAGGAGGGAGAATTTCTAAAGAGACAGTCTATATTATAAAATACAAACAGATCGTTTCATAAACCATATAGTGTTCTGTAATTGGATACGCAGATATGTAATTACACGTGTTTGTTACAACAATTTGACGTTGCAGCAATAAATTATACAAAAATAGAAAGTAATCACTTTAGTACTGTAATAATAATAACTTTTACACACGTCGTGGATGGCGCAGAGTTGCGACAGTTTATTGGTTAACGGTAACCGGGCCGCAAGTTTGTGCCTATTGTGTAATTAAGGACCAACCCTCATAATACTATCTCCCTGTGATCTTTTTAATCTCTCACCTAGAGGGGGAGGTCTGGTCTAGTTGTTTTAAGATGCAGAGTCGTGCTAAATATTACCTAATCTTTACATTACTAATTCTGTGAGATAAAACGCAATATGCAAACCAAGTGCGAATGCATGTGCGTCTCATTCTCTGTCACTAGCTCTCTATCTTTCTCCCATGATTGATTTTTGAATTGACATCTGCCAAAATCAAAGAATTTCAAAGAAAATATCGTCGTAATCCTATAAAGTTGTAATAAACAATGTACGCTGAGAATATGCATCATAGATTAGAACACAGAAAAGTTCCTGATTTCATTTATTTATTTTGTAGTTAACTTAAAAACTGACGAGCCACAGCAACGAGTGGCCGGCTTGTTTATTAATATTACTACTACTAATATTACTAGTTGTTTACTAATATTATAAATGCGAAAGGCTTTCTGCCTGTTTGACATTCAGACTAACTGCTGGAGCAATTTAGAATCTTATATAATGGAATACCTTGTGGTATCCGACTGAATAGAATACCACCTTCATTTCTTCCCGAAGTGTCGTAAAAGGCGACTAAGTTATGTCGATGTACTATCGGTTAAGTAGAATAGACCACCCTCTTTCTTATCGAGGTGTCGTGGAGTGTGACTGAGGTTAGTTGATGTCAGGCAGGCGGTCGGTCATAAAATAGGTAGCTAAATCATGTGACAACATGATTGTAGTATGTTGTGCCGACCTCACTTAAAGTGGGATAAGGGCAGGAAAATAATGATGTAACTTAAATAACGGACTAATTATATCCCGATTACCTTGGGGAATAGATAGAAACAATGAGGTGCATAACAGAGGGTATTTAAACGATAAATTCGATCCGAACTAGGTTTCGGTGTTACTAGTTATAAATAGTGAGATGCTTAACGCGTCATTGAACAATTAAAATCCTTTTTCATTTATTTTTTTCTATAAAAAGCTTTTAATCATTCATATTTTTTCTTTATAAGGATCCTTAAAAATAATACCTAACATATTTTCCGTATTTCCTTAAGTGATAACATTTGTTAATATTCAAATCAAAAATCAAAATCAAAATAATCTTTATTCAAATAATCTCTTTGAAGCACTTTTGAATCGTCAATTAGTATCAATATGATTAATGAAGCAACAACTGGTTCGGAATGTTGCTCTTACCGAGAAGAACCAGAAAGAAACTCGGCGGTCAATCTTTGAAAGATTTTCAGTTTTACATTATCGCAGTCTTGTAGGAAGCTGAAAGGATGTTCTAATCCAGGCTTTTTTATCATCCAAATAATCTTCAATTTTGTAATATGCTTTACGTATAAGAATATTTCTTATATTTAATTTAAACCTTACTGTAGACTGGTCTAGTATGGATTGCAGAATTTATTGTATCTATTGTATTGCATCGAATGAGTTGCTAACTCTGCTGAGTCGCGACACAGGCAACACAAGCTTTTTGTGACCTCTCGTATGTCTATGATATACATCGAATTTCGTCTTATACATATGGATATTTTTCCATTTTATTAGTTTATATTCGCTAATCTGTTAATGGTTCAGCCGTGACCTCGTCGGCCACGAGATGTCGTGACTGGCTCGTGCTGCTAACGTACGGTGGGCGAAATGATGCAGCACTATAATAAACAATAAATGCTTTAATAAGAGGACTTAGTGCTTACGATATTTATGTATAACTTAGGAGTTCTACAGTATACTCTTAGCTAGACAAAGTTTTGATAATAAACCAGTTCTATAACAATTTCATTTTTACAAACAATCTAGTCTGTAAACGCTACTTTGAGGAATTTTCGTATATCCATGAAGTTATTATTAAGTTATTTTTACAATTTTTACAGAATGTGTGAATACAACATTCACGGCTTTCTTGTCATTAGACAATAAATAAATAAATAAATAAATAAATAAATATATGGGACACTTACACACACGGTCATTCGTCCCCAAATTAAGTAACTTAATACTTGTGTTATGGTAGACAGACAACTGGTGAATATATACTTATATATTTTTTAAATACATACTTAAATACAAATATACACCCAGGCTCAAAGACCAACAAATTCATTTATAGAAAATGTTGGCCCTCGACGGGAATCGAACCCGCGGCCCGCGGAGCCGACGGCAGGGTCACTACCCACTGCGCCAACGGGCCAGTCGGGCCAGCCAGCCAGACAATACAAACATGTTTTCTTTAGAGTTTACTCTTGAAAGAGCGCTGCTAAATTCGAAGTGCTATAAGCAGAAGCGTGGCCTCCCCACAGCATTTTAAATTTGTAATATCGAAATTGTTCATTTCAATTATATAAACGGCCATATTGATCTATATTAGGTCAACAATGTATTTAAGGTACTTAATTGGATAAGGATTAATGCTGTTTTGTTTAAAATTGCTTCGAAAATAAGGCAATATTTTTCGTAAAAATAAAATGTAAAAAACATGCTATTGTGGGTTATCCATAAGAGATAGACATATACGATCGCGGACTTTTCTGTAGACCTTTTCAAGTTGTACAAATACTTAGTACATCATTTTGATAAATCTCGTAGGGTTCAGCCTGCGTTTGCAATGTAAGCGGGAAAAATGTAATTTTTTACGACATCACATTAGAAACCTCAAAAATTACAGTATTTCTCTACTCTATATTGAATGTTATTATACATATAAACCTTCCTCTTTAATCACTCTATCTATTAAAAAACCCGCATCAAAATCTGTTGCGTAGTTTTAAAGATTTAAGCATACATAGGGATATAGGGATACAGGGACATAGGGACATAGAAACATATGGACATGGGGACATGGGGGCAGACACAGAAAGCGACTTTGTTTTATATTTTGTAGTGATAGATAGGGAAAAACTATATTTAATGACACTTCTATGTTTTTGCTTCGAATACTCTAAATTGCATGTACATTTAACGTAATATTATATATTAGTTTTGTTAATGATCTCTGCTATTAACGCGTTGTCAAATTAATATGGATAATGTAATTATTAGTACAGTTAATGTAATTATCGTTGTAAACGTGTTGTTACGTGTGTCTTTGTGTTTTAATTATGTTAACATTATTATTATAATTAGATCACTATCTATCACAATCCATCAATGTGTGCTGTAACTTACATAATAGGTTAATCTTTACATTAGCATGCATTTTTTTGTATTTTTAATACATCAACATAATGTCTTCTGTGCCTTGATATTTAAAATATGCTACGGACTTTCACTGCGTGAAGAAAAATATCGTGAGGAAAACATATCTTAAGGAATTCTTGGGATATGTGTAACCTATCAATCTGAGATGTGTAGGGGTTTAAGCTAAGCCCTTTCTCGAAAAGATAGAAGAAATGTATAGCCGTGTGGTATCCGGCTAATTAGAATAGACCACCCTCATTTTTTTCCGAGTTGTCGTAAGAGGCGACTAAGGTAAGTTGACCCGCTGTGTGGTATCCGGCTGAGTAGAATAAACCACCCCCTTTTTTTTCGAGGTTTCCTAAGAGACGACTAAGGTAATTTGACACGCTGTGTGGTATCCGGCTAGGTAGAATAAACCATCCTCTCTATAACCGAGGTGTCGTAAGGGGACTAAGGTAAGTTGACCCACCGTGTAGTATCCGGCTGAGTAGAATAGGCCACCCTCTTTATAACCGAGGTATCGTCTTCGACTTACCATAGTTCTCATGATAAGTCGACCCACCGTGTGATATCTGGCTAAGTAGCATAGACCAACGTCATTTCTTACCGAGGTGTCGTAAAATATGACTCAGGTAAGTTGACGTCAGGCAAGCGGCCGGTCGTAAAATACGTAGCCAAATCATGTGACAACACGTTTACAACAAGTTGTGCCGATCCAACTTAGAGAAGAATAAGGGATAATAGAAGGAAGATCGTCGGCCGTCTCTAAGTATGAAGCGCTTAATAACATTGGATGTACGGATAACGAAAGTGGCCATACCTCTATCTAAATTAATGAAATGTGTAATCTTATCGACTATAATATCATTCCTATTAAATTGTTTTCGAAGCACTTCAATTAAGTCACGTAGCTATTTCAAAATAGACATATATCTGCTGTAGGTTATACGTATTTGACTCAATCGGTGGATGTCCATGGGCATGGGATTACTCGTAATTAAGGTAAAGTAAGTAAGAAGCGGCCTGTTACTATCCCACTGCTGAGAATAGGCCTCTTCTCTCTGTTTTTGAAGAGAAGGATTGGAGCTAAGACCTACCACGGTGCTCCAATGCGGATTGGTAGGTTACACATATCTCCAGAATTCTCTAAAGATATGCAGGTTTCCTCACGATGTTTTCCTTCACCGAAAAGCGTGTGATAAATTGCAATTATCAATTAGACACATAAGTTTTAACAGAAAAACTCATTGGTGTCTGCCCGGGTTTGAACCCGTGACCTCTTCGAAAGATTCGCACGGTGTTACCGCTGGACTACCACAGCTTGATTAATTAAGGTGTTTAAGACATAATGTACCGATCGAGCAAGTTCGATACAGTCCTCCACAGCGCGTCGTTTTAAGGCGAGATCCGGCCTCACATGAGGCACCCTTAAGGTGACGCTCCTAGGATGCTGCGAGTCTCGCTCGAGGCTCCGTTTTTTCACTCCGGCGATGCTTCTGCGCTCGCCCACTCTCTCGGTGACGCTGTAAAAGCCTCTAGGGCTAACAGCTAGTTAGTGTTCGAAAAAAAAACTCGAATTTTCCAATAGGTAAACGTGGTTGAACTATGTTGTACACCAGTCAAGACAGCATTAAAATACTACTAGCAATGCTCTCGATGTATCGAAGGAGAGGTTGCGGATGGAGGAGATTCTGTTCAGAGAGACCCCGAATCGCAATCTCTCCAGGTTACAGAGCTGCTTCTAGTAGGATAACCAAAGGGTGAAATACGACATAATTGATTTAATTTTATATACATATTATTATATATTGCATAATATTAATTGATTTAATTTTATTACTTGTAATCATCGATGAAATTTCATCGCGGATTACAGCAGAAAAATATCGGAGAGAATATCGGAGAACGTGCAGCAAAAAAAATTTGTATTTTTTTTGTATTATGGATCTTCGCAAATTAACGCCTACATGTATAATTGATTACATACAGATATATTTATTTTAAACTAATTACCTTCGGCAAAAGTAATGATAATATAATTTAACTATAATCTGGGATTAGAATTTAACTTAGTTATTAGGATTCAGAGGTTATAAGTTTAAAAAGTACTTTGTTTTACAATAGACAGTTATAGCGCCAGTTATATGCCATCGAAATAATACTTTTACTTAAGCGAAAATGCAGCAATGGCAATTAACAAGAAAATATAATAATTATGTTAATTATGTTATTCTTCACGGCTATAGTTAAGTATTCGCCAACAATTTTACTTTCTTTTAAGATATGCTGCTATGCAGATGAAATTAAAAGGAGTTAATTTAAATATGGCGGACGGATCAAGATGGCGGCTTAAAGTGCTCTGCGCTTGATTTAAATCCTACTTGTATTTACATAAATAAATTTAATCTGGCTGAATAGATTTATTGAATTAATGAATGGATTTATTGGTTGGCGCAGGTGGCAGTAAGCCTGCCTTCAGCTCTGTTGGTCGCGCGTTCGATTCCGCCGAAGGCAAACATTTTTTTAAATCAATTTGTGGTTTCTTCGAGTCTGGCTGTATTTATGTGTATTTCAAAAATATATAATATTTATATATTTACAAGCTGTCCGTCACACAACACAAGTATAAAGTTACTAACTTTGGGGACGCACAAACGTGTGTATAAGTGTCCCATATCAAAAATTTGTTTTGAACCCATGATCCCCTAAGACTAAGGTTTTTTTCTTAAGATCTCAAAACTAAAAACTTTTAGCTTTATAATACTTTTCTTTTATTTCCAATACAACCATTTTTGAGGCAAATACAGCCACTTCAAAACCCAATAAAATATTTTCTTTTGATCCCTTAATTTTTCTACTAGGGTATGCATTACATGCAGCTAGAGGTAACTTATTTTTGATTCATTAACAAAACCCTATTTTTGTATATCGTATAATACTAGTAGAAGTCGTAATAATCACTCAATATTGAACCTTCTTGAAGGTCGATTAAAGACAAACATAGATTGTTTATATAAAAAGGTCACAACGGACGCGCGGACAATCACTAATTAGGTTATTGTAATTCATTTAGCGTCCAAAACACTTGTTGCTGTACCTATTTGTAATGTCTCAAGTACTGTAGATAAGTAACGCAAGCCGATTTTATAGCAAATCCATTTTATATATACTTTTATATGTCGTAGTGTTTGATTTTTAATGTTTACGAGTAAATAAATATAATGCCTGAAAACCATAGTAGACAACAGTTTAAAAATCCTGTTAAAAAAAGGGTGATACAGAATGCAGACAGAAAAAAAAATTGAGTTTAGCATATTAATTGTTTCATTACAATCTGTAAAGGAGTTCAAACCTCCTCAAGAATTTATTTTCTTAATCCAGACTATATCCACTGGATACTGGATCCAAATATAGGAAAAGTTTAAATTATGAAAAAAAAAACAACAAGAACACGTTTGACAATATTTTTATTGCGAAACCCTTAATATAAATTAACATTTCATCTATTATGCACAATATAAGTTACAATATTTTATAAAGTATAATAAAAATAAATATAGGAATCTTTGTTTGATATATACGAATACATTTTTAACAATAAGGCAATTTTTATCACATTTATGTGGTTTAACTTACGGCGTCCACGGAAATAACAACGTGACCAATGGATTTTTATGTTGGTTAACTAAGTTTTAAGAAAAAATAAAACCTTTAAAATATAGTAAAAACATTTTGTTTTCTTACGAAAGCATCTCGAAAAGCCATCAATTCAAGTAGAAAGATAATTCAAGTAAACACGATAATGAAATTTATAGAAATTTAAAATTTAAAATCAGAGACGATGAATGGATTTTAAACAATGATTAGATATAAAATTTTATTGTATAATCTGATTTCTAGTCGAACTTTAAATATTTTTCGCTACAAAATACAAAAAACCGAAGAGAAAATCCATCCAATACGTGATTTATTATATCCTCCTGCCCTTATCCCACTCTTATCTCATGTTACAACATGTTATAAACATGTTGTAACATGATTTGGCTGCGTTTTTACGACCGGCCGCCTGCCTGACGTCAACTTACCTTAGTCGCCTTTTACGACACCTCGGTAAGAAATGAGGGTGGTACTACGTGATTTGTACCGAGAATATGTGGTAGAAATGTACATTTAGGTTTACATATCCACTTTTAAGGATATCGGGGATGAGACAATTTTATGTTTAATATTCTTTACTAATCTTATAAATGCAAAATATATCCATATGTTTGTTATGCTGGCTTGTTCGCTATAGAAATATTGATGAAATTTGGTATAACTGAAGTTAATATACCGGAATAACATATAGGAATAAAAAAATTAACTTTCCAGACAAAGAAAAATATTTAGTTAGAATTGAGGACTTTTTAAGACATAAGTTAACGCGAACCAAATCGCGTTTACAACTTGTACTTTGTTTTAAAAACTAAAACAAATTTAAATAACTTAAATCCTTAAGAGGTCTTTGTATAGAGTAGAAATTTCATTTGTCACGCTGTATTTTCCGTGGACGATAATCCTGGGCTACACTCGTGCCAAAATGGTCGTTTTTAAAACACCCATATACCCCCTGTTCTACCATATTTTTTTAACTATTTTAATTTTGCAGAGGAGCATACATGATGCTTTGATGTGAAAATATTTGTATATATATGCATATATTTGTACTTTTTATTCATACACTTAGAGCTTACGTGTACAATATTTTCTAATAACTTATCTGTAGATAACGCGTAGACAGTACCTATATATAATTTGATCTAACAACATATTTAGACATCCTATGTTAAAAATATTGCTCTACAAATTCTATCATTTCTATCATTTAGCGTGTATAATTAGAAAAATTTTAAAATATGTATATTTCTTTAATTTATTTTGAATATATCAACTTATAAAATTATAATCAGTATATATGTATTTCATAATCATTTTAGTGCGGTCAAAACACTTGCAAACACTGTGGGTCAGATATTAACCAAGTACGAGAAAAAGTTGGCTTATTATCGCTATATTATACAACTTGTTCATCATTGAATTGAATAAAGCCATGAATATTTCAGAACTGTTAGTATACTGGGCTATAATATAGAACTGTTCGTGAACCCCAATTCATAAATACAACTTCATAAATAATTCAACATCCTGCAAACGAGTTCAAACATTTCACGTAATAATTGTGAAGGTTGCAGCTATTTACTAGATTCGCTAATTATATAATATTTGTATAATAGTAAATTTGTAAATTTGCACAATTCATAATATTGATCTTTTAATGTAATAAAATATGATTTAATAAGTTGTTGTATTCTAAGTAAAATTGGACTAGCTTATTTAAGTAAAGATTTTTCATTTCAATTATATTTATAAACAGAATACATAAGAATCAAATAAATTAATAAGTTAAATTAATTATTATTAGACAATTGTACGTCGACTGACTTGAACCTTCCAAGGTCTGTGAAGGTTTACCTAATTTTTCACGCTATCGAATATCATTCTTAGCAATGATGAATATGACACTCGAATGATATTCTATCTAACTGTTATTAGTCCCCGGTCTGGCACGAGTGTAACCCGAAACGAACGCACGGTTACCAAAGACGTATAACATATATCAATTGAAGTGTAAACAATTTCCCGCGGAACCTGGCACTGTTGTGGCTTATTCAGATATACGCGATATATGCAGCAAATAATACCTAGACAATTTTGTACGACCTCTGCAAGCATGACGAACACAAAACCAAAAAACCCAGAATTCATAATATCGCTGATATTAACAATTCTTGGTTTTTAGGAAGAGAAAACGTGACCAATCATTTTTAAAGATTTTTAAGAAGTGATTAGTCATTATTAAAGATTTAACGTAAAAATCAACTAGATTAACTGAAAAAAACAATAGTTAACTTTTCATTTACTATAAAGATCTTAGTTAATTTAAGGCTCGAGCGTTAATAAAATCTGAAAACATGAAATTCCTAACCTATGTTTAATGGCTTGAAAAGTGAGAATGGACAAGACAAGAGCTTAATTCAAGCATCATTCATCAGTGCTATTAAATCGTTCAATAGTAAATTTTAATATTGCTTGCAAAAATCATTTCTCCAAACATATTATGGGCGAAACACAAGTATTAGCAGTAGATATCGCTTACTTTGCAACCATAGAATCGCGTATACCTAAATAGCTCGTTATAGAAAAAAATATCTACTAAATCTACTCTATTCCAACATTATACCTACCAATCTCATTGTAAAATTTATCTTTTATAATTAATATTGACTATTTTAATTATGCTTAACGTAAGGCAGGTTGACAGTAAGTTCAATGTATAGATAAGTCCATAGAGCTATTATACTAGAGGCAGTCTATAATGTGTTCATCGCAAAATATGGACAAAGCAAGTGAGACTTATTATCTGTCTCTCTTTATTGTGTGATTAGATAAACATAAGTATGAGTTTAATCTTTCCTCTCTTATTATTTGTTGCGACTCTCACTTACAGGGCTGCCTTTGGCTCCCCTATTCTAGTTTAATAATTCTATGGATTATTCCCATAATTAGATATAGAGGAGACACTGCCTCTACCCTCCTCCAAGAAATCAAAGTGCATTCGATATTTCTATTTGAAAATCCGACTCCATGTGAGTTTGTAATTAAGTGCAGTGTCTTCTCCATGACGTGTCGACATGGCGTTGTTGCTCAACCGGTTCTACTCTATGGTTATCTACGATTAAAATATTGTCATTGGTCTATCATTAACCATTATAATTACTGATATATGGATTTAAAAAAGTTAATAAGTGCACTATCACACTTAGCTACCCTTTAGTGTAACAAAATTAATAAAACCATAAGGATAATTGGCAATTTTGTAAATAATAATTAACAATTTTTGTCTAAATATAAATTAATAATTATTGTTCTATTTTTTGCTTCTTCTGGTGAGTTTATTTAAGTAGGTATGTATTTAAAATTATATATGTATATATTTATGTCACCCACAAGTATTCAGTTACTTCGGGGACGGACGACCAAGTGTGTATTTTCCCATATATTTATTTATTTATAACATATGTATTCTTTAAGACTTGAGAATAAAAAGTAACTTTACATTTTTTGTATCTTTAAACGTGAAAATTTGCATGTTTATATGTTTAAACGTGTGTTGACTATATTAGAATACTGCAACATTAGTGTTATCACTTTCGATAAATATATCAACCACAGCGGAGTATAATACAACAAAAATATTTTTCTCTTCAGAAGTTGACTTGAGTAGCTAAGTATGACAGCACGTGGAGCAGGTTTGTCTTGTGCTTAGTTACGTAACTACAGTATTGTTTAAGGCACTTGCTATTTGACACACCTAACTATTATATTTGAACGACACCCAGTAAATCTATTAAAATTTAAATAATTACAACTAACGACATAAATTCATTGGTTAAGTACACTTTAAGTATAAGAAATATTATTTACTTTATAATAACGCTTTAAAATTAATTTCGATTGAGGGCAGAACATGCGTCTATGGTAAGAAAAAACGTAAAAATATAAAATTGTTTAAAATTTAATTACACCTACGCCAAAAAGGGCCAACTGTAAAATGCAGACTAAAAATGCTTTAACAGATTATATATATAAAAATGTACTATACAAGGACACTAGCGTCTGTTTTTATCGAATTACAGCTTGCTTTAATACGAATTAGTGTAAGTAGCGTGAACTATTTTGTTTATGTGCAGGTGGTGTGGAAAAATTTCTTAATTTCAAGTGAATTACGTATGCCGGTAGTCGCCGGCGATTAATTGCACCCAAACGAAAGTATACGATTATACTTTGGGTTACCAGTCGCGAGGCCAATTACTTGCTTTGAAACCGAGGAAAGTAAGCAATTCGGTAAACTAATAAATACATCTTAACACAATAACTCAGTCCTTAACGCCGTTGAGACTAACTCGAATATAAAAATAATAAAATTAAATCGATGTTCAGAAATATAAGCGAAAATGGAGAACCAGAAAATTCTGGTGTTCTTCGGGGACGATCGAGTCGCGATTACTGTCGCGCCTAAACGAACGTTCCCACGCAGACGTCATCTACGTACTACTAGTGACAGGCGATTGAACTACGGTGCGGTACTGGGGAAAGCGCCACCGCAAAAAAATTTAACACTTCTTCAGTAGGCTGCTAATATCGAACAATAGGAAGAAACTGTCTCACTCACATCGCAGTGTCGACGCTCCGCATCGCCCGCTTTCCAACACGGCGAAGATAATTGCTGCCGTGGATAACCATCATTTGCATTGTTCGCGGTCTGGAGAGAAATTAATCGCTCCACATTCGATCGACCGGTTAAAGAGACCGATCGGCGAACGGTCCCGTTTTCGGCGCGGCGTCCGCGTCGATCTACGACCGTTACTACAAATTGAACGTGCGACAAATCTGCGCGTTTCACTCTCGACCGGGTGACGCGCTCGTCGCCGCCGCGGCCGTTCCGCTCGCTGCCACTATTTATTTACCGAACATATTCAGCGTCACACGCCCTAACATTACGCATTTATTCCGTTAACTAATAAATCTAGGCCGCCCCGGCTTCTTGCTTCTGTTGTATGATCGACTCCCACTGCGCTATGAGGCGCGTCGAACTCGGCGCCAGGAACTCCTGGCCGGGGCCCAGCTCGCACAGTTCCGCGAGCGACTTCGCCGGCTTCAAGCTCCCCAAGGACTCCTGACCCGAACTGTTTCTCGGCGAGGGCGACCTCAGCTCCTCGTTCAGCGCCTCGTACAGCTCCCCGATAGATTTCGTGGGTTTCAGTTTGCCGGGCAGCGGGATGTCCTCCTCGTCGGATTCCGAAGCCGTCTCGGTATCACTCAAATCTATATCGAAAGGTTTCTGCTTTTTTCTCATCTTTTTCAGCTCGTGCTCCCTGTCCTTCATCTCTCGGAGCTCCTTCTGGATCTTCTCTTCGACGGGAACGTAGCCCTTGCGGACGGGTTTGCCCTCCGGCGTGCGCGTGATGACCGCCGGGGCGACGACGGGCGCGACCGCGACGGGCGCGACCGCGACGGGCGTGAACACCAGCGGCGGCGCGATCGCCGTCGGGGACGCGGCGGACGCCGGGGAGGTGACCGGCAACTTGCCCTTGTTAGCTATAAACCTCTGCATGATTCCTTTAGTGCCCGTCTGCGGCGTGAATCTTCTCGTGTACCCGTTGGTGTTCAGAGTCGTCGGAGACACGGGCACCGGGGGCCCGATCGGCCCGAGGAGGTGAGACGTCGACACCGCCCTGTTGAGCGTCCTCTGGGGCTCCGCGTTCCCGTTGACGTGCCCGTTCTGCTTGGCGACATCGATGGTCGATTCCGACATCAGTCTGTTCATTCTGAAGTGGCCCTCTTTGAATTCCCGCTCCCTTTCGGTGACTTCTATGATCTCCCTTTGAATCCTGGAGAGAGGATCCTCTTTCAGCATCGACTGCAAAGACGAAAGTGATCGTTAGTTTACACGGACTACTGACGTATCCGACTAAAAATAATGTCGCGAACGTGCCCGCCGTCTAGTTAGGTAATATTATAAGGTACGTGTATGTAACGTTTTATGTGCAAGTGGGGCTGGGTCGCAGTGATACGGCGCCAGATACGTGCATGTACTGGTTCGTATTGACCTTACAGTACGATATAAGTGCAATGAAACTCGTTTATTTCTCTTCGCGTGTAATGTTGTTCGAACTGAAAGATTGATCGTATAATGTTTACTTTCATTCGGATACTTAAAGATCGCCATTAACCGCGTACGCAGCCGTGACTAAAATATGGTTTTAATTTTATTACAAACTTGTGAGTCACGATATTAATCATAATATAAACAGTTTCTAGAACAGATGTTCGATTGAATTGGTTACGACACACTTTACGTCAATATCTGCTAAAAGCACCAATGACTTGATCAGGTGTAAAAAGTAAACTGAGACTTGTTTTACTTATGCTAATTATTTATTATAGCTCCAGAAAGTAATTTAACTTTTAGGGTTATTTTATTTATCCCATGAGATGTAATATTATTATAGATTACATCTGACATTACTTTTGTATTATTTAAATCAATAATTCTTGATGTCATAATAATTAGACCTTCTGAATACACACGTAATTAAAATACCTATTACATTGAGTAACCATCCTTATGTCACAATTTTAGTTTTAGTAGCGAAACGTAATTTTGTAAATTATGAAATGTAATTTTTTTTGTTTCTTTTAGTTGGAATTGTGTTCAAATAAATCTTTCTTTCTTGCAAACGCGTTAAGATGATTTGTTTGTGTCATAAACTCTTGATGCACGCCTGATAAGGCACTAATAAGCGCACGCAAGGAAAGCTTTAAATTTAGCCGTTTTCATAATATTTTTTATTGCTGCTCCTCTCCAATCCATCTTAGCGTGATGTTATATAGCCGATAAATCGATTATTACAAATAATTTTTACCAGATCTGCCCAGTACCAAGCAACTCTTCAGCTTTATACATTAGTATAGATTACGTCTATAACAAGTCAGATCCTAATCTGCTCCGGTTAGAATCAATAAACCGTTTTCTTAAATAGGTTACAAACGGTGAGGATAAACTATGCCAATGGCTATACGATTACGGCACAACGTATTTATAATTTGATGTTATAATAGACGGAGATTCACTTATAAACTAAATTTCAGCATCTCTCTGCGAACTGTTTGTGGTCTAAGAAACTCAACAATCGTTTCGCCCCGCAACCGAAGCATCATCAGGAGATAGACTCCACGACTAAATCGCAAAGCGAAGCACTACCCAAGCAAGCAGAGTTATATACTAATCGTTCAACCTCTTGCTTGTGTATTGTGGTGGCGGTGGTGGAGGTTTGTGTATGGGTTTTTACGAATCCTGCATGTATCAGGCATGAAAACAGATAGTCCTCTCTACATTAAGCATTATATATATTTTCTATTTTACTTCATCGCGGATTATAGCAAAATAATTTTATTATTATTTTTGTATTATGGATTTCCGCAAAGTAACGCCTATTTCTATAAATTATGTAATTCGTTGAGATATGCTGGTAGCTCTGATTCTTTTTGGATTTCATATGTTCAGAATCTCCACGCCGTGTGGTATCCGGCTGAATAGAATAGTACCACCCTCATTTCTTACTGAGGTGTCGTAAGGCGACTAAGGTAAGTTGACCCACCGTGTGGTATCCGGTTGGGTAGAATAGACCACCCTCCTTACCAAGGTGTCGTAAAATGTGACTAAGGTAAGTTGACGTCAGGCAGGCGGCCGTTCGTAAAATACGAAGCCAAATCATGTGAAAGCATGTTTATAACATGTTGTGCTGACCCCTTTTTTTTTTTTTTTTTTTTTTTTTTTTTTTTTTTTTTTTTTTTTTTTTTTTTTTTTTTTTTTTTTTTTTTTTTCGAATTGACAATATGCTGTTAGCCCTAACGGCTTTTACAGCGTCACCGGGCGGGACGGGCGAGCGCAGAAGCATCGCCGAGGTTGCGAAATGCGTAGAGTAGAGCGCAGAAGCTCTACTAGCGTCGGGGAACGTCGTCCTAAGGGTGCCTCCTGTGAGGCCGGACCACGGCTTAGGGCGACGTGTAGTGGAGGGACGGAAGGGTGGCAAGAAGCCACGACCAACCGATGTCAGAAATCTGGGACCTCGTCTTCGCCGGCGAAGACGCTGTGTGTATGTATTACGTGTTTCTGTGTTTGCGATCGTTATTTGATCGTCAGGGTCATATAGGACGCTTTTTGGACGCCTGTATTTTCGGTGGTCAGACCTAACTGGGATGTAAGTGGCAGCAACTGAAATGAGAGGGTTCGGGTGTACCTCGGATTTCTCGAAGTAAGACTTCGAAAAACGTTTAAAGAGGTGAGTAATGGTAGGGAGGTCGAGGTCTCTATGGAGGTCAACGTTCCGCATGAACCACGGACAACCAGTGGCTGTCCGCATAAATCGGTTTTGCATTCTTTGAAGCGTGAGCAATCTGACCTTTGAAACGTGCGCGAACGCAACGCTCGCATAGGACATTATTGGTCTTATGCAAGTTTTGTAGAGTGTCACTTTGTTGCGGAGTGACATTTTACTTTTCTTGCATAACATAGGATAAAGTCGTCCCATGACATACGCAGCCTTATTGCAGACTATGCGTATGTGCTCGTGGAAGGTCATGGAAGGTTGGAAGGTGACACCTAGGTACTTGACTTTCTGTTGCCAGTGAATTGGTGTATCGTAAAGGGAAATTTCCGTAGGTGTGTCTATGTGAGATCGGAAACGATTACCGATAAAGTGCATAGCTGCACTTTTATCAGGGTTTATTTCGATTCTCCATCGGCGGAACCAGCGTCCGAGGCTGTCTACCGCTTTCTGGAGACGTCTAGTGATAACTTGAGGTTGGCGAGATGTGGTAAATACAGCGGTATCATCCGCGAAAAGGGCAAGATGAGTGCGCTCTTTAATAGGCGCCCGTGGAATGTCACTCGTGTAGAGCGAGTACAATAAGGGTGCCAGCACAGATCCTTGAGGGACACCGGCACGGATAGGGCGGCGAGATGATAGAGTGCCGTCTACGCGGTACCGAAAGGTACGATTGGTAAGGTAGTTTCGTATGATAAGTACGAGTCTGTCAGGTATATTTAATAGGAGCAACTTGTGGATTAAGCCTGCATGCCAGACCTTATCGAAGGCTTTGGCGACATCGAAGAATATGACACCTGTAAACTGCTTGGTTTGTAAACCTTGCAATATGTGCTCCGTGAGGCGGTGCACTTGTTGAACACAGGTGTGTTTTGGACGAAATCCGAACTGTTCGTTGGGAAGGAGATTATAAGTATCGACTACGGATTTTAATCGGGCAAGGATAATTCGCTCGTATATTTTTCCTAAGCTATTTAACAAACTAATGGGACGATAGCTAATCGGGAGATTGTGCTGACCCCACTTAGAGTGGGATAAAGGCAGGAGGACTATATGTTCAGAATCTCCAAAGATAGCAATTTCTATTGACTAGTAAGAGATTTGTCATTAACCAGGTTCCCATAGTGATCTAGGTGATCCATAACGGACTCGCACTATTTTGACTTTTTTTAGTTGTATAGGAATTTTGAGTTTGATAACGTAACATTCGACAATCAGGGTACTCCACAGGATACACGCACGATAAATTTAAGGCTTTTCTTTAATCATTAAGGAATTCTGGATAAAAAAAACCACGTCCATTTAGCAAAATTGTCTCTAGCGTTTTGTATACATAGGGCATATTGAAAGGAATTATCATTGAGGTCATATTTCATTGCAGTCCCCAGATAAACATGAGTATCTTTTATGGACTTCAGTTACGAAGAATAACAATTGGAATGCGTTTAAGGGTGTTGGTCCTATAATACATATAACCACACCACCCGAAATGATTAAATAGTATTTGGGTCAGCCGATATGACCGATTACATCTCAATCATAGGCTTTATCGCAGGAAAGTGAGGGTAGTAATATGACATGCCAGAATGGAGTTACCTAGCACATTATCACATTACCTATTTATTTGATCGTATTTTGTTACCCATTTGGAAGTAGATCTACCTATAATACCTGTTACATGTACTAGTTTTAATCGATGAATTATCATTTCATTAGTCACAAATTATTGTTGTTTAATTTTCGCTTTTCACGGTCCGTGTTCAATAGATAAAGCGTGACAAGAATTATTATCAAACTCAGTTCAGATTGGTTGATAATCTATCTTTTGAGGTTATAATAATACTATGTAAGATATAAGGGATAAATAAACCAGATGGACTAACATACTTAAGGGTGTTTTTTATTATAACGAAAGGATCTTATTAGAATGGGTTATACGAGCCGAGCTTGTATCGTGTACAATTCGTGTTGGTAGTTAATTTATATTTAGATTTCTGAACCTTTACCTAACAGGTTATACATCCAGTTATTATACAAAAACGCAGACTATTACGTGGAAATAATTAAGTGACGTCGATAAATAAGATAGAAACAGTCGATAATCACGTTATTAGCGTCGTCGTACGTACTACGATAAGACAATCACCGCTCACTTTATTAGAACGTTCGATGGCAATAAATAAAATGCGGAATAATGTCGAAGATAATGTATCGCCCCGCCGCCTTATCAGATGTATAACAGTACACGGCTAATCTCGGCGGATGCGACGCGAAACGCGCCGCGCTTGAGACCTCTCGGAGCTTTCTACGGACTGGACCCGCCGTACGTTCCCAAATCCGCACAATTGTTCGTCGCGTATGAAAGTGCAATTATTGCAGACACGCGAGCGGTCGCCGCCTCCACGCACGCAGAGCGGACCGCGTCCCGAGCCGACCTACGAACTCGCGATTAGAATCGCAGGACCTAGAATGAGAGCGCCCCAACTGGAGCACCGCATTCCGCGGAGGACCAAACTCTGGATGAATACTCACTTCGGTCATGTTGAAAGCTCGAAGAATAATCCTGTACGAGTAACGGATTCCGGCACTGAACTTTTACGATATACACATCACGGCACCGTCACCTGCCACGATATAGCGACTATTGGCGGGCGAGCGAACGCGCGTCGGTAGCCGGTCGCGGGCTAATGTCCTCTGCTCGTAAGTCGTACGTATCACCTCGGCGCTCACCTTTGCTTTGGAGCGAGCGAGAGAGCCTGTTACCTGTAGGAAAAAGAAAGAAAGGAACGTAGCGCACACCTGGTGCTGCACTGCCGGCGGTACGCAGTGCTGTTTTACCGACGAACGTTGTAAATTTGAAATTCGAGCGCGGATTTACGCGCCATTGAGTTAGGAGGGCTGGTCGTGGATCGCGGCACCCGAGCCTCGAAAACAGGAAGGGCTAGTTGGGGAACGAGAATATTAATGTGAAACCGTGCGTGACGAATTCATTTTATTAAAAACACATACACAATTTTTTAGAGCTACCAGTTTATATAATTATACATCGCATTAAATCTAACACCGGCGATTATGCGTTTATACCTTGATATTTCTTGCACTTTCACATAGTTCAACGTGTTAAAAACTTTTGTGGAATTTAATATTGCTACAAATTAAAATATTGATCATTGTCATGGATATATTAACGAAGTTTTTTTATTTTCATTATCAAGGGAATATGATACGAGTGAATAAATGAACCGACTATGAACAGTTTGGCTCAATTATATAACAAATTGAATTAAAATAGACAATTAGATTCCATCCTATCACACATGGCTCATCAAGTTAAGAATTAATCAACACTGATTACAAAATATTTTTTTTAATTTACTGTTCAAAAAAATGGACATAACCAAGATAATAAAAAATGTATACGTAATTATAGAGGTAGGTAAAAATAATTTATTAATATTTATTTTTATAATATAATTTATATAATATCAAATTAAAAATTTGAAAGACAGTGATAACATTTAATTTTTCATCTTTATTTATCATTGTTCACCATCATTTAATTCTTCAGACTGCTGTAATTAGTATAATAGCAGAAGTTTAATCAAGGTGAATATCTTATTTGTAAAGTTAAAATTTTTTAACTTAGGTATCTCATAATACATTGCAAAATCTTATTTATACTTATAAAAAAACAAGTAATGTAGTGAAAAATTCTGTGCTAGTTCTGTCTATGGAGGATAAATTTAATATTAATACAAATAAATAAATAATAGATGTTTATTTTTTTTAAATATACAGTTATTGTTTTTTTTTTAAATACTTATGAATATAAATGTGATGTACTTTATTACTACATAGTCAGTTTATAAAATACCTTACATTAAAAGTAGTATTGTGATATATGATAGTTTCATAATATATTCAGTTTACTTTTAAAACTAATGACTAGAAATACACTTGGCTACTCAGTCTCAAAATATTAAACATAAGTTATTGACTTAGAAATAACATTTTTTATCGAGGACTTAAAATTTATTTCCATATGGGAACCCTTTAAATGTCTGGAAAGGTCACTGGCACGGAAGAAACTTCGAGGACAGTGTTGGCACATATAAGGAGTTTGATTTGTGTGCTGCTTCAATAGATGAAACTCGAGCATAGTTGCTGTAGGAAAGGACTTAGTACAATCTCCAATAGAACATTTAAATTTTCCAGCATTTTCATGTTTAAATAACATGTGGTGCGCCAGACTCCTCTTAACAGCAAATCCTGCATTACATATTCCGCATATGTAAGGTTTTTCTCCTGTATGCTTGCGCATGTGCACTTTTAAATCAGAAAACGTTTTGATACACACAGAGCACTGTCCAGACTTCTCAGAGTGCATGCGTCGAATATGAGTTTGTAAATTTCCTTTCATAGCAAAAGCCATACCACAAAAGTTACAAATGTTCTGCTTTTTGTTCGTATGGAGGCCTATGTGCACGTTGAGAGCAGTTCTCGACTTCATTGATTTACTGCACAGGTGGCAAACATATTTCCTTTCATCGCTGTGTACGCTTTGGTGTTTTGTAACTAAATTTTTGTGACCAAATTTTTTGCCACATATCGGACATGAAAATGGTTTTTCGCCTGTATGAACTCGCAGGTGTCTGTTCCTTGATGCGATCTGACGAAACCTCTTGGAGCAATACTGACAGACATATGGCCTTTCATCAGTATGCACTCTGAGGTGTGTTATGATATCGTTTTTTCTGTAAAAACTACTACCACAAGTTTCGCACGTGAATTTCCTTTCTCTAGTTGAATGGTATGTTTCATTGTGCCGTTTTAATGAACCCTTAGTAGGATACTTAGTGTCACATGACAGACACACAAAGGGTTTCTCTCCTGTATGCGTGCGCATATGTATCTCCATGGCAGACGGACTGGACGCCATATGACCACAAATAATACATTGTATTGGTCCCAATTTACCACGTTTAGATTTTTTTCGATGACATTTACTATTGAAATTTTCAACTAATTCACTTTTAAACTTCTGGCCTTCAAAGCTCTTGATATCAGATTTAGAAATTTCTCTCTCTTGTATGATACACTTTTTATCGTTGGTAGAATTATTTTCACTATCTAAACTTGCTTTGGAACAATTATCAAAGAGGCTATTATCAAACACTTCATGATTGTCACCGTCGTCAATTTCATTCTTAATATCTTCAGCTTTTATATCCGCTCGAAGATCTTTCCTGTCT
This sequence comes from Morpho helenor, assembly GCA_029227775.1. Classification (NCBI taxonomy): domain Eukaryota; kingdom Metazoa; phylum Arthropoda; class Insecta; order Lepidoptera; family Nymphalidae; genus Morpho; species Morpho helenor. The sequence continues at coordinate 15,834,242 of JARGCU010000037.1, read as the reverse complement.
GCTTGTAAATCGGAATAAAGTTCGATAGGCGTACTGAGGCATCGTAGCGCTCTGTCCGAAGCTTCACATTTCTGAACAAACTGATAAGACAGCGAAAGCTCATTCGCACAAACTTCGCAAACCATACTCGGTAAACCATCATCTTCGGTGACGTGAATATTTACCAATTTTTTTAATTTCGCGCTATATTGTATATTATCAGGCTCGCTCTCGAAAACCGATATAGTTCCTGTTTTATCTAGACATATTCTACATATTAAAGACTCCATTATGATTTACATGCCTGGTTTGCATACAATAATTTTCCATTCTTAATATAAAGATTTTCAGACTTATAATAAACATAAAGTATTTCGGATTCCATTAGAATCTTACGAAATAAATATTTACATCTAATATAAAAACAAAACGACACAGATAAATAACAACTTCAGTAGTAGGTAACAGAAATTGACAGTTACAGATCTGGATTCTGGAAGTAAAAAAGTTAAGTTGCCATTAAGTAGGTATGTAACTGGGCGAATAAATAATCGATTTTTCCCTTACTAAAATAATTTCGTATAAAAAAATCGATTATTTCTATTTGAAAGGTGCCCTTTTAATCATCATCTTCCTGCCCTTATCCCACTCTTGACTCTAATTGGGGTCGGCACAACATGTTATAAATATGCTGTTACTTGATTTGGCTGCGTTTTTACGTACGTAATCTTAAAAAACAAGAAAAAGTAAAAAAGAAAAAGAGGATAATTAAAATAATCGATTAAAAAAAAACGATTTTTTATGAAAAAATAATCGGTTATTAAAAATCTAATATTCTTTCACATCCTTAGTATAAAACTGAAAGATGTAAATATTACTGCGGTGCCGATGGTTCATAAAATTGAATTGATTAGAATTTTTTTTTATGTAAAACTAGTATAAATTTAAATGGTATAAATTAAAAGTTATGAACATTTTCGATTTAACAACCACAGGCGTAATTATTTATATAATCCTAAGAAAAATCGATTTAAGCGCAAGTGTTATGCTTTAAGTTTAAATATAAATAATTAATTTCCTTAGTATGTCAAGAATGGAGAAGTTAGATGATAATGTTTGTCGTTTATGTAACGAAAACATCGGTGTTACTTCTTTATTCGAGCCTGTTGAAACTGGTATTAGGTTGTGTGTCACGGTAATGTATTGTGCAAACATAAAGATCGCAGAAGACGATGGCTTGCCTGCTCACATTTGCGTGAATTGTAAAGACGAACTAATATTTACTTATAGCTTTATTCTTAAATGTGAAGCAACAGACAAAAAGCTTAGATCTTCCCATTCTTCCCTTAAGCAAGAACCATATGTTAGTGTTAAATTGGAAAGGATTGAAGATAGTTTCGATTGTCATAATTCATCTGATGAAGCCTGTGAACCACTCGACATGAAAATGGAGTATACAGATGTAACCACAAAACAAACATACAAAAGAAGCACTGATAAAAAAAAGTCACCTAGGAGGTCAGGTCCAGAAAAATGTAAAGTGTGTGGTCGTACTTGTAATAATCCATCAACATTAGCAATTCATATGCGGTCACATACTAATGAGAAGCCTCATGCATGTGCTTCATGTGATAAAAGATATAAAGATGGCGGAAGTTTAAAACGTCACATCGAAAGGAATCATTTAGTTCATAGAGAAAGGCGGTTTATTTGCGAACAATGTGGGAAGGGGTTCTATTCCAAAAGTGATTGTAAGATCCACATGAGAACTCATACTGGCGAAATGCCATATGCTTGTACCAAGTGTCCCTCTCGCTTCACACAAGTCGGAGCTTTACAGAGACACCAAGTGAGACACACAGGTGAAAGATCACATTCATGTATGGTATGTCCTAAAAAGTTTTTGACCAAGGAGCAATTAAAAAAACACCACATTGTCCATACAACTGAGAAAAAGTTCAGATGTCCAATTTGCGAGGCACCTTTCAAATACAACAATAACTTAGCGAAGCATATTAAAATGCACACTGAAACAGTACCTCATAAGTTCATCTGCAATTATTGTCAGCGCAGCTACTCTCTGAAAGGAAATCTGCAGTTGCACATTAAGAGACAACATTCATCAAAATCTGGATATTGTGTGCAGTGTTTAAAGCATGTGTCCAACATGGAGACTCACCTGTGGAAGCATACAGGGGAGCGTAAAATTAAGTGTGATCTATGCTCTAGCAGTTTTTTTGATTTAAAAGGTTTAGGCCACCACATAAACTTTAGACATAAGTTCTCTGATAAGTATAAGTGCGAAATCAATAACTGCACCCTGAAGTTCCCCTCGCAACCCATGTTGGAATATCATGTAGTGAGATTCCATAAATCAATAAAACCTTTTTCGTGTGATAAATGCCCCAGAAGTTTTTATAGAAAAAGTGACATGGTTAGGCATAACAAATGTAGCCATAAAGAAAAACTGAACCAACTTCATTGACTTAATATATAAAGAATTCCTTAATATTTGAATAAGAGACTAAAACTAAACATACAAAACATCTTGTGTGCCTACAAAATATAGCTCAATTTTAAGAATGGCTTTGCACTTGAACCTTTGCTTAATATAACATTAAAAAAAAGTAATGCTTTGCAGAGGACAGAATTAAGCATTTTTAAATATATGCATTGTAGTACTAAGTGTTACAACAAACTCTAATAATTTGTAAAATAAAGTCAATAAGAATAAGAATACATCTAAATGGTCAATAAATTATAATGGCTTTGTTTATGATGTTTTGTCAATATCTAGGCTTTTTATATCCTATTAGAGAGCTGGTAATCTCTTTTGTCTTGTTCTTATCCAATGAGATTTACGAAAAGATTTGCCCAATTTGTGCTCAAAGTATAAAGTTTTTGGTTTATGTTTCTTGTTTAACCTAAGATTGTCATATTTGAAACAAATCTAGAAAATACCCATTAATTTTCCAAAAAGAAAAAAGAATATTATATAAAAATCCTACTTTTAAAAGGGGTTCAAAATTGAGGGTATTTTAATACTTATGTCAACGTGAACATGTACGAACAGCTTGCCTATGATAAATAGCAAGCAAAACAAGCTATACACTTACATATATAATAACAACCCTCATCAATTTAGAATCGTGCAAAGTATATTATTATAACTGAAAAATCATGACTATAATACGAAGTTATTGAAGAAAATAAACATACAAATGCTATAATATATTTATTTCATATACCAACATATCGACTTCTTAACGGCATCATATCACAGTTGAAAAAGAAGATTAAAGAATAGGTAAATTGTGACAGCAAGAATGAAACACGAACATAGACAAATAGACTAAGAAATAAAACAATATACCAAGTGAACTGGTCATTTCATTTCATATAGTTGGTTACATTTGTCAACACGATATACGAAATTATTACAACAAAACAATTGTAACATTATAAATAGAATTTTACAACCACATGTCCAGATAGACTGCAAATTTTTTAAATTTTATTTCATTATATTTAAGACGACCTTGTCATAACTAAATATGTCCTGTGCATAAAATATGTGATATAACGGTAAATAATTTGTTGATTTCATTCTATCTAGACAAGTAGTTGAAGAATTTAAAAATGTTAATAATACGGGTACGTCAATATATCCATAAATAATATAGATTGATTGATTGAATACAATGAAATTTTTTTGATCCAGCTAATATATTTCATAACGTATAAAGACAATGAGAAAATTAATTTTAAAAAACGTACGCAAATTACAATTTGCCATATAAATTATGCACTCAGTCAACAATAGTCTATATCTAATATACACATCGCGCGTCCACGCAGTTTCGTAACGAATAATAAAATGTCAAACACCACGGACAACAAACATAACGCACATTCAAACGACCTTCACACGTAGGCCGACTCGTGCCTGGCCCATTAACCTAATATAAGCTCTGCTAGTTTACCCAATGTCACTAACGTTAAATTAAAATAGTTATTAGCCCTAGCTAAATTATCACTAATGACTAACTGAAAATAAAATAATGCAGATTAGCACCAAACAAATTAGGACACGATATTTATATAATTAACAAGTGTGGATCGATTTTAAGAGCGATATATTTACAAGTCCATAGATTTTCCAATTTGTATATATATTTATACGTGCGTAGATTGAATAACACAATCTATAGTATACTATTTTGACAGGCGGATCCAGTCGATGTCGTTGTTCTTCATTATTTTATCTTAGTCTACCAGATGCGTCTTAATTATAATCAAAATACTAGGAGCCCCCTTATCAAGTCAAATTTTTTTAAAAACCACTCAAATATATGATAAATATCTCATTGTAAGATACTCAAGGCTCGTCAAGTAGGCACCTAGTAACATCACTTTTACGGATTCGAAAATGAAATCCAATAAACTCCTAGCTTCAATGTAAATAAAGTTATATATAGACATCACATTTAAATTAAAAAATTAAACTAGTACAAATTGTCAATTAAAAAATAAGTTAGGAGCTATGATAAAATAAATTATATTTACTTCATAATAAATAAAAAGTGCCACTAAGACGATAGTGTTATGCAGTTTAAGTTCAATATACATATTTCATAACAAATTGTTAAAATGTCAACTACCTACAAATGAACTGTAATGGTTTCTAACTAAACATAACACATGTAAGTTTCACAAATCATGAACACATCGTGTTGTACAATTATTTTGTACAAGCCAATTCAATTTTATCAATGCATAATAAAGTTTTGGCTTATTGCAATCCCACTTCTGGAAACTTCCCTTTTTGGAGAGAAGGATTGGCAAGGGCCAATCCCTTTGGATGTGTAAGTTAACAAATGTTTTCCTTTTTCAAGTATTATTTACAAGAGACCAACAATGAGTGAGTGGAATAGATATTGTTGTACATCTCAATGAAAATAATGATATTTTCATATTGTGAGTTAACTTTCTCAAATTGTCACTGAAAATTGAATTTTTTTCAATTAAGTTCCACTCAATACTACCCCGAAGTGTCCGCGTCCAGGACAATTAGCGTCCAGGACAATTGTCTTTAATGATTTATATTATAAACGTGTGTAGTATTGAGCAACTGTAATATAGGTAAGTTTTAACTGTAACCGTCCTTATTCAGCTCAGCAAGCAATATTACAAATCAATACTTACTTGTGATGCCACCATTTCCAAACCAGTATATTGTTATATTGTAATAATAAGTGAAATTGGTCTTGTGAAACAAAAATTGAGAAAGCATAATAATATTCTTTCATAATTGCGTCTAATTAATGCAATTAATCACATGCTTTTGAGGAAAACGTCGTCAGGAAACCAGCATATCTCTAGAGAATTCTGGGGAAATGTGTAATCTACCAATCATCAATGGAGTGTGGTAGATCTCAGTTTCATTCCTTCTCTCCAAAAAGGAGAGAGGCTTATGTCCATCAATGGGATAGTAACAGGTCATTACTTTATAGTTAAGAGAGCCAACGTGATGTATGTAAGCTATAACTCATTTGTGTCCCTAGGATGACATCCTATGGTTATGTGTAGTGTGGTAAAGTAGCTGTTGGTGTAGGTGTATACTTTACAGTTTATAATAGCAACCATCATGTATATAAGCTATAACTTGTTTGCATCCCGAGGCTGACGTCCTTTAATGTGTAGTGTGGTAATGTAAGCCATAACTCGTTTGCGTCCCCAGTATGACCTGCTATGTCATGTGTAGTGTGGTAATGTGTCTGTCGGTGTCGGTGTCGTGCGTGCATCAGTCGATGGCCCGCTCCGTCATCTGCAGGCACAGCGCGTCCAGGCCGTAGTAGTCGTCGGCGGGCGGCGCGCGGCCCGGAGGGAACGAGTGCGACTTGGGGCGCGGCGGCGGCAGCGGCCGGCGCGCGCGCACCCCGCACGCGGGCGCCCGCCATCTGCACGAGGGCAATATACTTTTTAATATTATAATGTACAATTATAATAGAAGTATGTGGGGGCGTTGGTCGAGAGGTAGGCGTATGGTTGATGGAAGTATACAAGAAGAAATTAAATACATAAGAAACCCCCCCCAAACCCTAGGTCCTCCGAATAATACACTTCACTTGTCACTCAATACTTTAACTGAGAACAATGTAAATATGTAGGGTTGATTGATTGGCGTTAGTGGAAAATTACAAAGAACACTATAGTGCGTTACAATGTACCAGTAGCGCCATCTATCGTCACTAGCGAACATCGTTGAAACAGTACCTGTGCTTGAGCCGGCGGTGCGGCGCGTCCCCCACCAGGTGGAAGAACTGTCTGGGCGGCAGGCGGTGCCGCAGCCGCCGCAGCGCCTCCTGCAGCGAGGGGCCCGCGAACGCCTCGTGGTGCAGCGCCTGACCACAGACACCACATGTCATGACATGTCCATCGTTACAGACGCTACCTAGCTCATACGTTAAGCACCGCCAATTTCTTAACAATTCTGTATACCTTTATGCACGAAATTAATTTGCTACCAATATACTGTGAAGTAAATGTAATGTAAATGCAAGAATACCTATTTCCTTAAACTTCTCTAGCAGCTACGTATAGCTTTTTTTGTAAAAATATGTAAAATATGTTTTGTGTTTAGGTTTGGATATATTATCTGTTTAAAATATCTTTCCAAATTTTACAGTGCCATAATATAAAAATTTGGATATTCTATTATTAATCTATTATATCTATTATTAATTCTTCAATTCAATCGGTAGCTTAGTTCTAAACTCTACGTGTAAGTTGTGTATGTATGTCTGTTATCTCTTGTGTTTTTTTTTCTTTTTTTGTACTTAATTTTGGTATAACAAACAATAGCAGTAGTAACAGGCACCAATATTACCGGGCGGGACCGTGACATCACCTTAAGGGTCTCGTCGCCTTAACATCAGCGCTGTAGTCTATACTGCAGCTTAATGCTGAGGCGACGACCTTTTCAGCAAAGTACAGTAGACAGTTTTTATTATTGTAATGTTTGGAGACAAAATGAAGTTAATTGTAACTAGAATAAATATATTTAAGACTGTGTATGTATATTTTGGCTGAATAAATCTTATTATTATTATTATTGTAATACAATTGTTTTTAATAAAATAAATAAATAAAATAAAAATAAAATACATTTATTTCGACCAACATTATTTCTGGTCATATTTTGTTAGTAATACACACATACTTAATCTAATGTTAGTAAACTTAGCCTAACCTTATTCTAAAAGCTTATCTATGATGGGCCCGATTAGTCAGCACGTGAACCATGTGACAGTGGTTCAGGTACTGACAATCAAGCCTGCCGACAAATACCTTCAGGATGCTATTATCACTGGCCCGCACCCTGCGCACCAGGGATGTGCATCTTTTGCGCATGGTTGCGTAGAAGCAATCTACTTGCGCATCAGCGAACATCCCCGACGCGCTACAGTATCGAGGTAGTCCAATTAGCATCCTGAATGCATTATTGTATTGTACGCGCAAGGCGTTGTACTGTTTTTGCGTATAATCCACCCACAAGCTGCTCGTGTAAAAAGTGGTGCAGTAAGCTCTGAATAGCGTTACTTTAACAGGAACAGAGCAACGAGCGAACCTGCGAACAATCATATTTGCCCTAACAGACAATGCCCTGCGCTCTCTCTCTATATCAGCATCATCCTTCAGGTCGAAGGAGACCACATGCCCGAGGTATTTAAATTGGAATACCCTCTTCATTGGAGTACCGTATAATTTGATGGGCGGCACAATTGCGGGTAAGGGTTTTCCTTTGGCCTGAAAGACCATACACTCGCTCTTATTGACATTATATGTCAAGCCGTGTTTGTATGCATAGTTTTCGCATATGCTTAACAATTTCACTAGGCCACAAACAGATGCACTCAGCAACACCATATCATCTGCGTAACTAATGTTGTTAAGACACACACCCTCAATGTGACAGCCAACATGAGTTGTGCTAAGCTCCTCTATCAGTGCATTTACATATAGGTTGAAGAGCCTAGGAGAGGTTAAGCCCCCCTGCCGCACCCCACAATCCATCCTATATGGCTGTGAATAGGTTTCAGACCATCGCACGACGTTGATCTGATTACAATACCAATATTTGAAGATCCTGGTAACTTCTTCGGGCAGTGCAATGTTTTTCAGTTTCTGCCAGAGAATATCGTAACTAACCAGATCAAAAGCCTTACTCAGGTCAAGGAAACAAGCATACACGGGTGTTCGCCTAACCGAATAGTACTTTACAGTTTGCTTTAAACATAATATAGCCGACTCTGTTGACAACCCTGGCCTAAAGCCAAACTGATTGTCATGTAAGTGTATATGTTTATCAAGTTGGACGTTAAGCAAACTGTCAAGCACTTTCGCAACAATAGTAGCCAGTGAGATCGGCCTGTAGTTGGATTTATCAGATATATCCCCAGTTTTGTTTTTCACAATGGGCACCACTACAGTTTTCATAAGTGCTGCAGGTAGGTATGAGTGAGTTATACATAGGTTATAAAACATGGCAAGTACCCCGGACAAATGAGAACCCGCATGCTTAAGATGTTCAATACTAAGCCCATCATGGCCCGGAGACTTACCACGGACCATAGAAGTTATAACATTATTAACATCCTTAGCTGTAAATAGGAGTCCAATTTCCTGTCCATGCATACACTCATCTTTTCCAGTCAGTGATGGCCCTAAAGGTGATTTTACTGTGAAGTGGTTTTTAAACATATCTGCAATGAGACTGTGATCATTAATACCCTCAACGCTCACAGGAAGGCCAGGTCTACTATTTAATTTATTGGTTGATTTCCAAAAGTTCCGAAACTCATTTTTTGAATGCTGTGACGCCAAGGTGTCCATCTTTAACTGTTCACTGTGGTTCTGACACCACCTTAAGCGTGACCTAAACAACTTGCGACTTCGTTGCATATCCTCATAGATATTACCCGTCTTAGGTTTTCCCCACCAAACCCACATCAAAAACTTAGATCTGGCCTCCCTGTGGGCATCGCGTACATACCGATTCCATCCAACCACAGGTCGCTTCCCACAGCGTGGTCTCATAGTCTTTGATTCAACGGCAGCCACACATAAACTGTCTATAATTTTATTATATATGATGTCAATAAGCAATACGTGATCTACATTCTTACAAACACTATTATAACAAGAGCGCAACTCTACGGGAAGATCGATAGATCTAAGTTTCTCGTGACATATTTTATTAAATATTTCTATCTCCTTCGGTTTTCTATCTCCCCATAAAATTCCGTTGTTCACTTTATACTCTGTAGAAAACTTAGGTTTAACAATATTTAAATTACATTTAATAAACAAAGGAAAATGGTCAGGCCAGAACACATCATATTTAACGTAAACATCTATAATAGACGCTACTGCGGATTTAGTGGTTACACAGTGGTCAAGCCAGCTTGTCGTGCCGTGGGCATCACTAACAAACGTATATGTCCCCGAATTTATACCTAAAAGCTGAACATCCACACATGACCATTCTGATTCGTCACAGAAAGATATTAATTCGTTATAAAACAGTTCAGTTGGATGCGCGTTAAAGTCACCAAGTATATAAACGCATTCTATGTTCATATTATTAACGATAGCACTCACCGTACTGAGACAATCCGTGAATTCGGGAAGATTTACCATTTTATCCGTTGGCATGTAGACACTGAACACTAAAATGGACCTATCGCCCAACACTATTTTAATGGCACATATTCGCGGATTATCACAATCTACGACCGACACATTTTGGAATACGCTTTTATTCCACAGTAACGCCACACCACCATACGGTCGGCCGCGCACCATTCCTGCTTCCGTATCCATCGCAGAAGTGCCCGTGCTGCTAAACCGCTCATCAATCTCGCTAAGAAATGGAAGATCATGTGGAAATAACCACGTCTCTTGTAACGCTATTATGTCCGCCGATTGGCATAATTGTCTCACATTCTCAACTGAACGTTTTACATTTTTACAATTGATGCTGACTAATTTACATGGAAGACTCTTATTCATATTCCTTCAACCGTCGGGCCGTTCACGGCATTTTTGTTTATACCGTTCGTGTTAGTGGTGTAACTACGTCTAAAATTGACGAACCGTCTAAATATCACACCTTGTGGCCATAATGTTTCATCTAAAAATGTCGATATTTTCCGCTCCGATACAAAAAATTTGTATGCATTATAATCCTTGTTGTCTCTGGAGAACGAAATTTTCTCGAGTGTAATATTTTCTTTCGTTTTATTGTAAACGTACTCCTTAATATCACTTTCTGTTGTATCCTTATGTATCCTGGTAATAAATATCGGTACATCCTTATCTGCAGCTTTAAAGTTATAATTTTTGTCAGTGGAGACACCCGCGACTCCCCGATACCGATACGATTTAATTTTTGGTTGCTTGCGCACAACTTTCCATTCACCTTCCGCTCTCGTCACCGCAGCAAACGATAACGCACTCTGCACTCGGTTCAGCGCGGCATCACTTGGCTGCGCGCACGGTGCGCTCGCCACTGGCGACGATGTTGTACATGTCTCGCTCGTACTCGCGGCTGCACTACCACCCACCGTTTCTTTACTTGAGACGTCGACTGTGCATTTAGACTTGCAATTCTGCGGCACAATATCACAATTTATACTTCTATAACTTAAATTATATTTTCTCGACGATAACGCTTCTGTGTTAAGATGATCACTTGGATTTGAGATAATCGTATCGTCCAGCTGAGACAAACCAATAGGTCCACTGTCGCAATAAGCTCCTCTTTTCATGTTGACCTTTGCAGCCGAAAACGGTGGCGAGGAAGACTTGAGATTTTGGCACTCCCTTTTTACCTCTTCCAGCTGGTCTGTGGTAACATATGAGGCCTTAATGGTTTTTATCTCTGCTTGCACAACGGCCAAATCTTTAAGTAATTTCGATACGTCAAGGCTATCAAATGTTATTGGAGGTAATTTATCCAAATCTCTGGCCACGAAAACCGGTATAACATCTGGGTCAGTGACCTTCAAAAGGTTTATTATGTCGTTCAAAAAACGATTTTCTTTTCCTTTTCCCCTTCTCGTAGTATTACGCAAATCCGCAGGCAGGGAATCCACGAGCAGATTTTTAGCCTCCTCAATTCGTTCCGACGAAAACGTCGCTGCACATATCCTTACAAGACTGTCCTCATCTACTACAGATAGCTTATTTTGAATGTATGCTAATAGCTCACTAATCACAAGGTTGCAATTATTACACTTTAACGTCATTTTTCAAAACTTGCATAGCCGCCGTAACGGTTACACTGCACAACGAAACGTACAACACACGTCCGACACAGGACGCGCTGCGCGTGCGACTGATATTAATGTCCCCTCATTTATCGCATAACTATATACCATAAGACATAATGTTACGGAAGTAAGCGAAATGGAAGAAAACATTTATCGGTGCGTACCTTCTCTATGAGCCAGCAGTGCAGCGACATGGGGTCCACGGGCTCCGCGTCGCCGTCCGCGGGCGCGCACGCACTGCCCGCGCCGCACAGGCACTTGGATGCTGCGAACGACAACAGATGGCCCATCAATTTACAGAATAATTAACATACTGAATACCTTTAATATCGAAGATTAAAGATTGATCTACTATCAAGCTAGAAACATTCAAAATAAAATCCCATTAATATGTGACGGCGAACAAACATGTACTCTTAGTATATATATCGCAGTATAAATAAAAACTGAGCAGTAAGTAACGACCTAACTCGCCATCTCGCTCGCACCTACCCGTATATATACTTCGCGCTCTCTCCAACCGCTACCTTTTATGCTTGTCTGGCAGGGCTTGGAACTATCAGAAATGTCTGGCTGATGAGAAAATGTCATCTTATAATTATCCAAGTAATATATATTAAAATCAGCCTTTATACTATGACGTAGATAGAATTAAATTTTCATGAACTTTAAGAGTGTCTGGCATTGACTGACGTGATTTTTAATATAACTCTAATCCAATACCAAAATACCAAAAAATCACACTATATAATTTTACGAAGTTAGATCGGTATTTTGCAACCTTGAGTACCTCGTATCTCCCAAAGCCACTATGATCCAAATGTCATAATCTGCCATCGTCCTTACCTGTGTTGGGAGCACTGACAAACTTTCAGCTTTTATAAAATGACGAAGGTCTGGGTTTTGCGGGTATTCGCTCTATAACATTGTAAGTGATTTTCTGGTATTGAATTAGATGATTCGAGGTCCAAGTTTGAGAATGTGTGGATAAATCTCGCTTTGAAGAATGAGTGCATATAGCTCTCTTAGAATGTGTGGATATAGCTCTCTTAGAATGTGTAGATATAGCTCTCTTTGAACCAGTAAAAGACAGTAACGACTAAATATAAATAGTATTAAGAATTATATATTTAAAAGAGCAACCGTCGAGTTTCCTGCTGGCTCTACTCGTTAGGAACAGCTTTCCGAGCCAGCAGTAGAGTTGACGATTCAAAAGCACTCGTTAACAAGTTTATTTGAACTTGAGAGAGATACGAGGTGGCTGATGACAACGAACGTCCACTGACCTCTCTCGAGCGCCGCGACGACGGCGGCGGGCAGGTCGCAGGCCGGCAGCATGGGCGACAGCAGCACGCCGCGCAGCCGCTCCAGCGCGCGCAGCACGGAGCCGCCGGCCGCCAGCTCGGCCTGCACGCCGTCCAGCACGCCGCGCCGCTCCGACAGCTTCTTGATGGACAGCAGGAGCTTGTGGCGCGCGCCCTTCGTCACACCTGCACCGACACCACCACACGTCACATCCGGGAATGTCTCTCCTTAGACCGAGAGACTACACGGGATCTCCACGCAACGCGATCTTGTGTACTTGGATCTAGCGACTCCCGAAGACCTTTTTAAGGTCCAACTTGTAGCTGTGTTTTCCAGTGTTTCAAGTGTCCAGACCCCAACGCACATCGGTTCTCCATACTACTTAGTGGGGAGAACCGGCTGGAGTGGTTAAAAAGTGGGTATGTGTCCAGCCTATTAACACTCATGCCTAGGGACACATTGAGCTATATCAATGACTTTGGTTCTACACTTAAGGGGAAAATATCCAGTCGTAATGTATGAATCAGAACATAGGCAATTAAAGCGACTGAAAACCAGTGTTGGGGGCTACCTCGAGATATACTGAGTGGTGTTCATTTTTGCAACGTTATATTTCTCTGCGTAGGTAGAAAATTTAACTTAATATTGTCTATTCTATAAGTGTTCATGTTCATGTAGGGTAAATGTGGCAGTTGTCAAAAAAGAGCTGTTGATTTGATTTGGAGAAAAGAAGAATGCATACGATTAAGATGATGATAGAGATGTTGTAGTGAAAAAAGGCTTACTTAATTACTCTTCACTAACCATAAGCCCGGGATAAGTGTGCCTTGTTTTGTCACACTTTTAACTGTATTTAGTCTATCAAGGTCAATGTTCTTCGCATCATCCATTTATGTACATACTTTAAATTAAAGTTTATATTGTATTATTACCACTGCATTTAACGTTGCTCACCTAATTTCTCGAGGTATTTCTCGTCGATGGCCATCATTTGCTCGTAAGTGATGTTCGTGAAGAGCCACACGTACTTGTGCAGCCGCAGGCTCTTCAGCCACTGCCCCACCATGGACATGCCGGGGTGCTCCGTGTAGTTGTTCGACCGGAGATCGTCGAGCCGCGTCTCGCTGCCCGTCGTCGCGTACATTATACTGATCGGCCGCAGCTGGCTCAGACTGTGCTCGCTGGACAGGGAGAAGCTTCTGGGTTTCTGGACGAAGGGCTCGTCGGCCAGGTTCTCGGCCGAGGACGACATCTGCATGAAGTTACTCGAGGGCGGCGTCAGGCTGTTCGACCTCTGCGATTTGGGCTGCATGATAGCGGCGTCGTAGTTCAGGGTCTCCCCGTCCGAGCTGAGGTCGACGTCCCTTCCGTTCTTGGAGAAGGACTCCTGCAGAATGTCCGTATAAGACGTGTGCTCCGACGTGTCGAGGAGGCCCCTGAAGTCGACGTTCTTGCCGATGGTCCGCCGGAAGCCGGTGCTGGCCCAGATATTGGTGTCCGGCAGCAGCCGCGGGTCTATCCTCTGTTGCCAGACTGTTTCCGTGCTCCTGTTGCCTGATATGTGGTTCTCTAAATAGCGTAGCCATTGCGTCAGTGTTCTGAAAAGTTAATTGATATATATTCAAGCTGTACCAGTGACTGCTTTCGCGTTATTATGTTTATTAACCGTTCACGAAATAAAAATGAGATTTTTCTTATCTTATATGTTAGATAGTTACATAAGTTTCAATTCTATCAAATTTCATGCGGTTACGGCAGGAGGATAATGTCTGAATGTAGCATGTAGTTGTTAAATAAAACAAACCTTTGGTCGTGCGAGGTGAAGGCGGGGTGCACCAGCAGGTAGGATAGCAGCTGCCGGCAGAGGTCGGCCGCGGACGAGCGGCGCGGCGCGTCCACGCAGCGCTGCACCAGCGCGGGCAGCGAGGCCACGTACACGGCCTTGGCGCGCTCGTTGTCCGGCCGCAGCAGGGGCAGCATGCTGAGCAGCTGCCGGAGCCGCTCGCCGTCTGGAACAGCATCAGTTGGCCATTAGTTCATTAGGCACAGGCTATGCCCTAATACTATCATAATTGATGGGACATTTGGGGGTCAATGTCAAAGTAAGAGAAAAACGAGCCTGTTACGGTCACATCAGAATAGCATCAATTTCATTAGTTCAATAGGTACAGTCTATGCCCAAATGCCCCATAAAATTGATGGGACCTTTGGGGTCGTGAATTTGGAAAATCGAAACTTGAGCTTTTTACGGTCACTAACTCCGTACTCACATTGACATGAGCACATTATGCCGCCTGGTATAATGTGCTCATCGTGAATAGAAAAGACCGCCATGGTATTTAAAGGCAACTAAGGTAAGACGATCCGCCGTGAGGTATCCTGCTGTGAATAGACAACCCTCATTTCTTACTAAGGTGTCGTAAAATACGTAGCCAAATCATGTGACAACATGTTTATAACATGTGTCGACCCCATAAATGGAATAAGGGCAAGAGGATGGTGACACTTGGATGAGCACTTTGTGCATGGCACTAGAGACACACTGGAGTGATTTTTCCAGAAATCCCTGGGGTCTAAGATTCAATCACAGAGGTTTATTCTGGTTCAGTTAATCAAGCGTTCAGTATAGTATCCAAAACTCCTTGAAACAAAGTGACTCGTAACGTGAAGCCGTCTAAATGCTGATTTTATAGTTTTATGGGGACGAGCGTGTGCAGCAAACCGGATCCACCGTGACGTCCGACATACCACGTGCAGTCGCCCCCGCAAATATCAAACTCATGAATATCGAATAAACAGTCTTTTGGATCACTTCTATATCATAAACACTTTGAAATTCATCAACATCATATAAACCATTTATTACTGTGGCTGACAGTTCGGATTTTCAGATTCAAATTGAAGCCGAGTGATTACCCATTTTGTGACGTCACTCCACATTGCATTTTTTTTATTTCTTTAGTGTTTCAAAACTAAATGGTGTATGTCATAAATAAAGGTTTTTTTTTTATTAAAAACCTCTCATTTTATTTATACTATAACGGATAGCGATCATTTTGCTCTGTAACATAAGCATTTATTTTTATTATTTCTGATAGCAATCCTTTTGCCCTATAACATAAGCATCATTCATTAGGCTCCATGACAAATTCGCAAATGGCAGAGCAGAATGGCTAAAATAAATCTTTTACATATTTGTTACAATTTAACAATACTGATTGCCATCATGCGCAAAAGAGCATTTAGGCTATATTGCTTTACATTTTCAGCTCAATATAACCAACACTATGGTAGATTCATTTATTTGAATGTAGGTATTTAAAATGCCTCGCTTTATTCTCCAATAAGACTTTATTGTTAATCTCTCCATCTAAACTTACTCAACAAAGTTAAAATCTTGATTAATGTGACAGATAGTAAAGTTTAGAGAAATTAGGATTTAATCAACATTTGTACTCTAGAAATCCTAAAAACTTGATGCATTAATGTAGCCTGAAATTTAAATTCCACACTTACCTTACTTTTATCATATATACACAAATTTTGTAAAAAAAATTAGAAGGATAGAAATCAGTATAACTGAACATCCACTATATAAAATTACAAGACTTAGACAGAAGTCTGTCAATTCATGAACACAACATTCTACAGGACATTGCATAACATTGGCTTTTATGAGATATCCTCTTCATATTTTATTCCATTAAATGTTTTTAATTCCATTAAAGGCACATGTTTTTATGTTTTTGTTTGTTAGTCCTTAGAAAGTAAATAAATTACTCATGTTGCATAAGCAAATAAAGTGTTTGTTCGAAATTTAGTATATTATGTCTATAACAACAATGAACTTGAAAACTATACACATATAAATTTTTATTATTTAATTGTGATTAAAAGTAGATTATATAGATAAATCTAACCAATATGTTATTTATGTTTATTGTCACAGAAAAGTTTATATTACATTCATCATCCTCCTGCCTTTATCCCACTCTAAGTGAGGTCAGCACAAACATGTTGTCACATTATTTAGCTACATATTTACGAGCTACGACCAGCTGCATGCCTGACGTCAACTTACCTTAGTCGTATTTTACGATACCTCGCTAAGAAAGAGGGTGGTCTATTTTACTCAACCAGATACCACAAGGTGGGTCAACTTACCTAAGTCACCTCTTACGACACCTCGGTAAAAAAATGAGGGTGGTACTATTCTATAGATCCGGATACCACACTGCGGAAAAGTTTTTATTATATTTTGTTTGTTATAACTGATAAAAATATATATTGTAATGTAAGGTAAAAATTACTGAATTTAGAAGTCCAAAGGGATATATTTCAATGAGTGTTTTTTTTATTATTGAGATCTACTAAGGTAATGTTTGGAATTATGTAAATATATGTTTAATTATAGCTTCTTACAATTAACAGTATATCATTTAATAACTGATTGACTTTGTTTTACAAAAGCAGATTAAAAATTTATTCATAAAGATAGGTAGATAACATAGCTGTTTACAATAAAACAATTACATCATCAAGTTTATCTAATACACTGTTAGCTACAACTTTGTATGTGAGAATGTAATTATTAGTTTACCATTTTTCTTTTGTTACTTACTCCACAAAAACTACTTCCATAGACATATTTATCTTTAACTCTATGGATTAAATAGAATAAAATACAATTTTATCGACTATATGACTCAATTAAAGATAGCTGTGAATAGTTCATTGATTTTAAATTGGTTTTGCAATACTTATTATTTGAAATTCTACAATTTTTTCCACATATTTCATACCATGAATGCAAGTATGTTTTTTCAGTTAACTCGAAACTGTTGTATACTTTTTATGACTACCTACTAACTCAAAAGAAACAAGTGACTGAGAAAATACCTTGTATTTAAATGTTTTCATAATTATTGTCAGTTGACATTCACACCCTGTGGTATACAGCTGAATAGAATAGTACCATCCTCATTTCTTACCAAGGTGTTGAAAAGGCAAGTCGACCCATCATGTAGTATCTGGCTGAGTAAAATAGACCACCCTGTTTCTTATCGAGGTGTCCTAAAATATGACTAACTTAACTTGACTTCAGGCTAGCCGCCGGACATAAATATGAAGCCAAATCATATGACAATATGTTGTGCCACCCCACTTAGAGTGGGATAAGGGCAGGAGAATGATGATTGTCAGTAGACATTCCAAATGGTGTATTCACTTATAATAGCTATAACTGTCTTATTCTAACACTATCATCATAAGATTTAACGGCTGTTTCACAAACGAAATACAGAATTAATATACAATTTACATCCCTGATTAATATTCCTTTCACTACTAGTACTAATCTGAAGATAATAACAATAGATTTTGATTAATTTTAATCAGCTGAAGGAAGATCTAACACAAATTTAGCTACATACCTTCTTCTTCGTCGTCGTCAGGCCTCGCGGAGAGGAGACTGGCCAACAACGCTTCGTCGTTGGCGTCCCTCTCCAGCCGTTCGTCCTCGACGTGGTTCTGCAGTGCGGCCTCCACGGCGCGCTGCACTAGCCGCAGGCCTGGCCAAGGGACCCGCCGAGCCAGGGCGCACGCCACCACGGTCCTCTCGCACGTGCCCCACTGCTCGAACATCCCGGCCACGCCGCCTAGCTGTTCGTAGAACGTGCCGTTCATCTCGATAACAGCATAGCACCCTTATGTACGATTTGTTTGTGTTCAACACGTCAGATATTCACAGCTGATCGTTCACAATGATTTTCTACCGAGCCGGCAGCGCAAGTGCTTCGTTTTGGAGGCGGTTGTCGAACGGCCACGAGTACAAAGGAGGAAACGGTGCAATTTTATATTAATTTAGCAGGTAGGATGAAAACATAACATCCAATTTGATTCGACAGAAAGTCAAATTATCAAATTCCAAGATGGCCGACCACAGACTATACAAAAAATTCTTAGTAAGTAAAATATGATAATTTTAGGACATTTTTACATACTACAATAACAGCTTCATTACAACAAAAATTTCAAACCTTCATTTTATTTATTGTATACATGTTTTGTATTCGACAAAAGTAATAATAAAATTATTTTGCTATAATCCGCGATGACTCATCGCGGATTATAGCAAAATAATTTTATTATTACTTTTGTATTATGGATCTCCGCAAAGTAACGCCTAATTCTATAAATTATTTTGTATTCGAGACAATTTTAAGCTTTGGCTACTACGCGGTAGATGTCACTCTACGGCAATTAAATACAAATCGTAGAAAGGACTTCTAACTACATGCTTAAAAACTACGAAATTCAAAAATTACAGTCAAACATGTACATAACGGGGTATACCTCTTCAACTCACACAAGTTTATTTATAAATTATAATATATTTTTAAATAATATATTGGTAACAACTTAATAATTTAACTTTTATCTTGGACTAGTTTTCATGATAAAGTTATATTATAGAACTTTAACATTTTGGACATTACGACATAAAATAATTGTATGCTGTGTTAACTATGAAATGCACTGTTAGGTAATTTTTTCCTATTTTTCTAATAAGGTGCGGTATATCCCTTTTGAGTTACGCTCTCAGAGACAAAATTTAATCATTAATAAAGACTGTCTTCTGAAATTATTGCGGAATAATCGGCAGGATCACTAAAGATTAAAAAGGGACGAATGATTTCAACGGATTTTCGCTTATACTGTTTTGCGGCTCTTTTACCTGACAATAGTGTTTGGATGCTTGCACAATATTTGTTAGATGGATATCTTTTACAGTTTGTTGGTGGTCGTCTTTATACATCGGCTGACAAAAACTTTTTTTTAATTACAGGCGGCTAGAAACGACAAATTATGTAAGTACAAAAAATAACGAGTTCCGTAAAGTGTTTACACTTCATTTATAAAAAAAAATGGCAAAACTGATAGTGCATTACTACTGCATACCTATTTGGAGATGCATTATTCTTTCTTTAAAACTATATTTATGATGCATAATCATCATTTTATGATAAACAAAACACCGTAAATATATGTGATAAGGAAAGTATTTTCCAGTCGATGGGCCAATAACAAATCTAACCCACTAATTCAAATTCAAATAATTCTTTATTCAAATTGGCCTTTACAAGCACTTTCGAATCGTCAAATTACAATGAAGCTACCACTAATACTATCCTATCCTACTAATTCTACTAATATTATAAATGCGAAATTTTGTGAGTATGGATGTATGTTTTTTACTCTTTCGCGGCCAATTCGCTTAACCAATATCAATAATATTACGAACAGTAATTCCTTATACACCGGCGATATAAGCTATAGAAATAATGTCAATTCTAAAGGAATAGGATGACATTGAAAAGTATCATCTGTCATCAACCTGTCACGTGACAACAGTCCACGCAAACGAAGTTGCGGGTGAAAGCTAGTTACTTAATAATGGGAAGATTATTAACGAAGAGGTCATTGACATTGTTACAAGATGTATGTATACAAGCTGTACGCGCGACTTTGTTTGTGTTAATTTAAGTGTTAAAAATACCTTCGATTACGTACCAAGGGACCACTCAAGTAGTACGTGAGCACTATGTGGGGACTGGGGCTTTGCTTATTTTGGATGACATGGGGAGGTGGGAGTCTAGATCAGGGCTTCTTAAACTGTGGGTCGCGATCCCCAGGGGGGTCGCGAGACTACTGAAAGGGGCGTCGCAAAGATCTGATACTTTTCAATCATTATTGATACAACTACATGGCTGCAGCTGTCCTTTAAAGAACTTTTCTAAGAAAGATTTATTGATATTTCTCCTCCTAAGTTCCTTCATTACCCCTTTTCATTAAATTTAATTAAATAGATTTTATTAAATTTATGATTGGTTAGTTTACAACAATTATAAATAAAATTTTAAAATTAGTATACCTACACACTACGTACAAATATAAATACAAATAAAAATCATACAAAATACTATTGTAGTTTTATTATAACTATTTTTTGAAAAAAGTGGCAATGCAAAACTGTTATTTACATTGTAAAATAGTGCGATATTACATCTACATCTACGGTTAATATATATTTCATTATATAGAGGAAGGGGTCGTTTAAAATTTCCTAAGCTTGGAAGGGGTCGCTATATAAAAAAGTTTAAGAAGCCCTGGTCTAGATGATGATTCCGTCATCGGTAGTTATATAACTTTTTTACACGAATGGCAACCCTCACATTGTCTTTGCTTAAAAAGAAGCCCATTAAAAAACTTAGAATCATAGATTCGGGTTTCATTGACTGAAGACTGTGAAATTGAATTTAATATGTGTATCAAAAAATTGATTGTTATGTTAGCACGATATAATATTCTAAATACTTATAATAAATCTGATTACGTAATAATTGAACGGCCCCTAATTTTTTTTTGTTCTGCAATAAAAAACCGGTATTTTAAAAATGGAAGGATAAATAACTGAAGAAAACGCAAAAAGCAAACTTCTCGAGATATACTGCTAATATTGTTCCAATTTGAACAGTTCAATGGATGTATTATACAATGTACGCTGCACTAATTTCGCAATCTTTCCAAAGGGTTTGTAGCAGTACCGTTATTTAGGTACCGCAGGACAATTGATTCTATTTGCAAGTTCACTTTCCCTGAGACAATACTTATTGTTTATGAATTTGCAATGGCACGGCATTATTTGAGACCGCGGCGGGTGGTAGAAAAGACAATGAGAAATTATTTCTAAAACTCGCTTGTTCGAATGACCTATTTTAACAATATTGATTTATTATTATTATTTATATTACGTTTTTTGCAACTTAAGTGTTCAAATAACCTCAATTATGTGCCAGAAATAACGGATTCTTTATTCAAAAGTAATAATAAAATAATTTTACTATTACTTTTGAAAAATAATGATATAGTAAATAGAAAAAATATATAATGCTTAATGTAGAGTGGATTATGCCGCGTGGTATCCAGCTGAATAGAATAGATCACCCTCATTCCTTACCGAGGTTCCGTAAAAAGCGACTAAGCTAAGTTGACCCGCCGTGTGGTTTCCGGCTTAGTGGAATAGACCACCCTCATTCTTACCGAGGATCGTAAAAAAATCATTGTTCGGTAATTTTATACACAATAAAAAAAAGAAACTTAAAATCAAAGAAATAATTAGATTGTTGGGTATCGATCCTAGGTATTTACATTTGATGAGATTTGACAGTTTATGGCCAAAATAGTGTTTTATATTCAATATAAATTATAGTATTTTTTTTAATGCCCAAAAACAGGAATAAAACGATTTTTTTTTTAACAAAACTATATTTATAACAAAGCTATATTGATTTATCTCCTCCAAAACCTCCATGCTACATGTGGAATTTTAGGAAAATCGTTGGAGCTGTTTCCGAGATTCCAAATATATACATACAAGATTGACTCATTTAAATATTAATTTTTTTTTAATTATATCACATTAATACTAAGGGTGTCTCTACTGTTCGATGCCGGGTTGGGTCGTCTAGTATTGTAACAATATTCATGTTTAATTATAGAAACCACTCAACAATAAATGTACGACGCCGCGTGTCGATGTTTTCTTTAGCCGAAGCTCGCGTGAGAATTTAGCAATTTGGTACACTATTTATTCAATGACAAAATCATCAAGCCTTATTTAGTGACGTAAGCTGCGATAGCCCAGCGGTAAGATCGTGTGACTCTTTCGAGGAGGGTTACGAGTTCCATCACCGGGCAAACACCAATGAGTTTTTCTATTAAAACTTAATGTTTGAAAGAGTTAATCTTGTATATACAATAAAATAAAATAAAATATACATATGTATATTTTCAGGATTTCAGAAACGGCTTGAACGATTTTCATTAAACTCAGTATCCCTGTTTTGGGACAGTAAAAAATTGCAAAAATAGAAATAGAAACAGAAGCTTAAATTTGCTGTCATTTGTAAAGTTGTGGTAGCTCAATGGGGAACGGGTGGGCTAAAATAAGGTACTAAACTTGTGTCTAATTGATAATTGGAATTTATCACACGCTTTTCGATGAAGGGAAACATCGTGAGGAAACCTGCATATAACCTAGAGAAATCTGGGGATATGTGTAACTAACTATATACATGCAGGGCAAGCCACCACACGTATTACAAAACGCCGATATCACCAAGACTATACACAAGCACTACACACACTCACTACCACAACCTCTACAAGTTAAGTTGACGTCAGGCAGGCGGCCGGTCGTAAAATAAGTAGCCAAGTCATGTTTATAACATGTTGTGCCGAACCAACTTAGAGTGGGATAAGAACAGGGCTTTCGATGACTTTCTCAACGCGGGTAAAGTCGTATGGTGCTGTCCTACCTTATAATTCATAAACGACTTGCCTGCTATAACAAAATGGCATAAATCCGTTGATTGTTTACTTTTCCTCTACCTATTATAATCCTATACAATTCGAAATACCAATTTCAATACAGCTTTTGGAATAATCCAAAGATGGTATTAAGTTTAATAAGATACAAGTTGCCGCAAGCGCAGTAAACTAAAACAATGCAATGGGATTACAAATGGCCAAAACCTACCCTAAGGGTAATATTTATTACAATAATATCTTTAAGATTTCGCGCTACTTTATTTCTGGTTTTTTCTATAGAAAAATCTCCTGCATCTAGTAATACTTATTTAGCCGTGTCTTATTTAATCGTATTTCAAATTCAAATTATTGTTTATTGAGGTTGGCTTTTACAATCTATAGAATTAAGAAGGGCTTTTCGATTTTGTCAAGGAGTCTATCTCCTGATGATGCTTCGGTTGCGGGCGAAACGATTGTTGAGTTTGTGATAGTGAACGTGTGTAGTGCTTGTGTATTGTGGTGGTAGCGGTGGAGGTTTGTGCATGTGTTTTAACGAATCCTGCATGTATCAGGTATGATAACCGATTGTCCACTCTACATTTAGCATTATATATATTTTCTATTTTACTTCATAGCTTTAGCTAGATTATAGCAAAATAATTTTATTATTACTTTTGTTTTACAATCTCTTTGTCACTGTTAAAAAAATATTCAAGGAAGCTTCTAGAATTAGGCGTTACTTTGCAGA
This sequence comes from Morpho helenor, assembly GCA_029227775.1. Lineage (NCBI taxonomy): Eukaryota > Metazoa > Arthropoda > Insecta > Lepidoptera > Nymphalidae > Morpho > Morpho helenor. The sequence goes on along the minus strand of JARGCU010000037.1, from coordinate 15,810,503 downwards.
ATACCCAGTAATAGTGGCATTATTTTGGTACAACAAAGTAAAGAAGTAAAGTAACGGCATGCTACTATCGTACTGCTAAGTGTAGGATCCAAACCCTCTATTTTTGGAGTGAAAGGTTGTAGCTAAGATCTACTACGCTGGACCAATGCGGTACCTGCACCTCAGTAAGAAAGAGGGTGGTCTATTCTAATCCGCCGGATACCACACCGCAGGTCAACTTACCTTAGTCGCGTTTCACAATACCCCGGTAAGAAATGAGGGTGGTCTATTCTACTTCGCTGGGTACCACACGGCGGGTCGACTTACCTTAGTCGCTTATTACGACACCTCAGTAAGAAAGAGGGTGGTCTATTCTACTCAGCCGGATACCACACGGCACTTCGACTTACCTCAGTCACCTTTTACGACAACTCGCTAAGAAGAGGATGGTCTATTCTACTCAGTCGGATACCACACGTCGGGTCGACTTACCTTAGTCGCCTTCTACAAAACCTCGGTGAAAAATGAGGGTGGTCTATTCTATCCAGCCAGATACCACTAGCGTTGTAAATATACTCCAGTATATAATGCAATGTGAACAGTTACTTCAATTGATTCGAATGCAATACGGAAATGCATCTGCAACCCTAAACTCTATCTCATTCAAAATTGAACTTATTATCTTACGTGTAAGAGACTGTTTTACAATGGCACGGTACATATTATTTACAACCCTTCCCGTAGACCGCGGGGGTCGCGTCGACCCAAACATTTGTATTGTTGACATATCCAAAGATGGATGACATAACTGTTCTATAATAATGCGGATTTGATATCTATTTTATATTCCGTTATTACAGTTCTTTTGGCACTCTTTATAGTAGATTGAATAACAATCGAATAGGAAAAAGATATGTTTGTTTCTTTGCATATGTTATTTATGACCAAATAATTGCGTTTTATTGAAAAAGATTATATATCCATCCTATATTAAATATGTGAACTGTTTGTTAAACTTTCACGGCTAAATTAAGCCTATATATCGGACTAATATCTATACTAATATATAAAGTTGAACAGTTTGTTTGTTTGTTTCTTTAATTGTTCAAACGCGCTAATCTCAGGAAGTACTGGACGGATTTAAAAAAATCTTTCAGTGTAAATAGAAGAGGAGCAGCATTAAAAAATATTGTGAAAAAGGCAAAATTTTAAGTTTTCTTTAGGTGCGCAAAGTAAACGGTGAAAGTAATTTTAAAATCTCTTATATGTAATAAACTCACGATAAGTACTTTTATGTTCAAAATTTCCATTCGCGAAAAAATCTGTACATGATTTCCATGCGGAGGAAGCTACTGGCACAAATTGTAAATTCTAAGCATCATTGCATAAATTTGTATATATCTTCAGGCTAGCTATAACAGACAGAAAGACAGACTTGCATCAATCTTTAATATTTAAATGAGTTAATCTTGTGTATATATATATTTTTTTTCGGGATCTCCGAAACGGCTCCAACGATTTTCCTGAAATTCAGCATGCAGACGTTTTGGAGGAGAAAAATCGATCTAGTTATGTATTATTTAAAAAATGTTATATATCTGTTTTTGGGCATTAAAAATACAAAAATTTACACTGAATATATAAAACACTATTTTTACCTTTAATTGTCAAGTCAGCGTAGCTTATTCGGGGAACAGATGGTCGCGAGATATGAAACTACCTAGGATCGAGCCCCATCTACCCTATTTTTTTTTTATGTTTAATTCTTTTATTTGCAAAAAATTACCGAGCAAGGCTCGATCAACCAGGTCCTAACATTAATATAGATTGTGGGTTTTTTGCTACATGAGAATTTTTCTGTCATAATGTCTTCATCCTAATTGAAACTTCCCACAAGCAGGTACAGTGTCCAGCGCGTGCTTTCACCGAACCCATCGGAGCGTCATCGGGAGCCAACTGTCGTTTGCGTATTGTGACCCGCTTCCGGCCACCATTTTGTCCCCATGTCCGGCGGTGGTCCGCATTCACCACGGAAGGGTTGCGAGTGAGACATCCCCACAATGAGTGAATAGATTATCCAAAACCATGATCTTATTGATGCTGTTTCTATTGATCTACTGTATTCAACATTAACAGTTTTTTCCTGTTAAATAGATGTCTCTTTTAATGGATTCGCCCGTTGGCACAGTTGGCAGGGACCCTCAGTTCGCGGGTCGTGAGTTCGATTTTAAACATTTTCTAAGAACAATTTATAGAATTAGGTGCTACTTTGCGGAGGTCTATAATCCAAAACTAATGAAAATATGATTTTGCTATAATCCGCGATAAAAGAATATGTAATGCTTAATGTAGAGTGTACTATTCGTTCTCATACCTGATACATGCAGAATTCGTAAAACTCATGCGCAACCCGTCACCGATAACAAAACAATACGCAAAGCTTTGCGATTTTGTCGTGGAGTCTATCTCGTAACGATGCTTCGGTTACGGGCCGAAACAATTGTTGAGATTGTGGTGGTCAATGTGTGCAGTGCTTGTGTATTGTTGTTATCGGTGTCGGGTAGTGCATGAGTTTTTTACAAATTTTGCATGTATCGAAATCGAACGAATAGTACACTCTACATTTAGCATTACATATATTTTCTTTTATCGCGGATTATAGCAAAATAATATTTTCATTAGTTTTGTAAGAACAATTTGTTGGTTCTTCGAAACTGGGAGTATATATGTATTTAAAATAATATATACTCACATTTACCAGTTGTTTGTCACCAATAACACAAGTATTAAGTTACTTACTTTGGTGACGGACAACCATGTGTGTAATTGTCATATATTTATTTATTTCATTGAAATATATGATTCAAGGTATATGCCGTGTGTAGTATACGGTTGTGTAAAATAGACCACCCTCATTTCTTGCTGAGGTGTCGTAAAAAATGGCTAAGATAATTGATCCACCGTGTGGTATTCGGTTGTGTAAAATAAACCACCCTCATTTCTTGCTGAGGTGTCGTAAAAATTGGCTAAGATAATTGATCCACCGTGTGGTATTCGGTTGAGTAAAATAGATCACCCTCATTTCTTACCTCTTCTTTATTATTAAAGGGGATAATTTCGATAAAATCCTAGCAGCTAGACTTATTTCGAATTTTGAAATTAATTAACACAAAGCCTTAACAAATTATACATCCAAACCTAACTTGTTAATTACTCTGAGTAATGGCGAAAAAGGTATTTAAATTCATCAAGAAGATATTATGTTTTTCAAGAACAGGTAGCGGCGAGTTTGTTTCGTAAACAAAGTGAAAACTACATACCAAATCTTCTCCATCTACTTAAACAAAAGAACTTTATTTTACGAAATAACCGTAACCGTAATATTTAATCCGAATAATAAACCATGTATAGATATATCAAAACAAACGAAAAACGGCAGTGTTAATTAAGAAATTTAATCCCCCAAAACTGTCCCCAGCAGTCCCGTTACGAGTCCCGCAGGTAGCGGATTAACCCTACCATCCCCTTATGGCTCCGCCCACAACTGGGACACTGCGGGGACACTCGGCAATCGAAACTCACGCGGTGAAATCGCAGCCATGGCCCTATGGACCCCGTACGCGGACGAAGCGTTAGACCTGACGAAAGACAAGCGGGAGTCCCACGGGAGACATCTTGACCGACCCACAGTTCCCGACGCGACATACGCGAGCGTGTCCCCTGATTTAGAGGAAAGATATTACAATATTGAGTACACAGGATCGCAAATAAACGAAAGCTGGTACCATAGAAGAGTGCCATCACCGCCACATTCGCTTGATTCACTCGATGTAGACTCGTTATCAGAAGATATGGAGTACCAAGCTTTCGAAAGGGACGCTCTAAGGGTGATGGCGGAGAAAAACGGCGGTGCGCTATTAGGGAACAATCCGAGAATGCGACGCGCCGTCCAGACCAATCAAGCTGCTGATGACTCGTATAGAAAGCAAAGGGAGAGGAACAATTATGCTGCAAAACAGAGCAGAGATAGGAGGAAGCTGAGGGAGGTCCGACTAGCGTTTCAGGTGACGTTTTTGAAGAAAAAGATTGCAGATCTTAGATCCAGACTAGACGAAGGTGTTTGCGTCAGGTGCCAGCAGTATCGGTGTCAAACTTGAGGACTGTGAAGAGTGATATCAATTTTAAATGCTAGGTCCAATATAAAAATAAGCGTGTTTCACTAAGGCTCAAACTGCTTGTGCCAGCGCAATTTTACGGTTGTCTAAATGTTTGTAATTGTATATAAACTCTTCTATATTAAGTGTAATGTGCCATAAATGTAAAGTAATTTATAGAATTAGGTGTTACTTTGCGTTATATAATATTAAAGTAATGAATGATATAAATTTTTAATAATCAAAGGTATGGCGTGTTCTTGTGTATAAGTATTTGTAAATAAATTTGCTTTAATTCATATGCTGTTGTTTTTATTTCTACATTCCAATGTAGAATATATTTTTTTATTTCTTTAATCTGTTCCGGAATACTGTTACAATCCCCTTTAAAATTTAAGGTTTTGAAACATCGGATTTCGCATACATTTATTACCGGTCTATACATACCGTTGTTTGCATCAAATGATTAAATAGATTTATGAATATAAAAATGAATGTATGGACCGATTTTAATGAAATTTTCAGATAAGCTTTAGATTGACCCAGCGGATAATCCTGTAAATTTTGGCGGCAATCGGTGTATTTTTTTTTAATAAAGACAGCAACGCGTGGCTGGAGCGTTAGTAAATTATAAAGATCACATCACTGTAAGCTGCAGTAAATTGTTTTTATTGCAATTATAAGTATATAGCACCCAATTAGTTACAATAGCCGTAATTATTTTCAATAACGTTACGTGTTATCGTCATTTTGTTTGTTTGTTTCCAATCTTCTAATGGTTTTGTTTTGGTAATTCTTATTTATGACTCAATAAGCAAATCTTAGTCATTAAAATCGTCATGTTTAAGTACAGACTTGTTTTCATTATATTCTCCCTGTGACTTGGTGTGAAATCACAGTATGCATAAAATCTGTATCAATAATCGACAAGTCTAAAGGAAGGATCACTGGCACCTGCGCTAACGGATCAGTTTTTCGTTTTAAAATCACAAGAGAGTTTTTGTAGTTTAAATCAAAATTTAGTAGCGAGAAATGACCTATTAATTTTTTTTACATACCTATATATTCTATAGCGCTAAGTTTTTCTATTAAATATAAGTACTTGGTTAACCGAGCCTTGCTCGGTAATTTTTTATAAAATAAAAAAAATAAACTAAAAAAAAATAATATGGTAGTTGGAGATCGATCCAAGGTATTTACATTTCTCGGGACTGCCTGTTCCCCGAATAAACTACGCTGACTTGACAGTTAATGGCAAAAATAGTGTATTAATATAAATTTTAGTTTTTTTTAATGCCCAAAGACAGGTGTTTAACGATTTTTTTTTACATGAAACCTAGCTAGATCGATTTTTCTCCCCGAAGATTTTCCTGAAATTCAGCATGTAGACCCCCTACATGCTGAATTTCAGGAAAATCTGGAGCCAAAAAAAATTAGAGCCGTTTCTGAGATTCCAAAAAAATAATATATATATATATATATACATACATGCATACATACATACATACATACATACATACATACAAGATTAACTAATTTAAATATTAAAGATAATACAAGCATTTTATAATTTTAGAATTAGGCGTGACTTTGCGGAGTTCCATAATACAAAAGTAATGAAAATATTATATTGCTATAATCTGCGATAAATTTTTATATTGTATAAATTTTTATCGCGGATTATAGCAAAATAAAATTTTCATTAGTTTTGTGTTTTATAATACAAGCAATATTAATGTGACATCAGATACCGTTTAGTTCTATTAGAGATAAACATCAGCTGTGCGCCACGCGTCCAGGGTGAGATCAGAGATGACATCTCGCTAGATGAGCCGGAGGATTGTGATCTTTGCAGCTTGCGGCCGCGCACGTGTCTTGGCTATCTACACATACAGATAGACAGTTGCTTGTCTCAAATTAAGCGTTTTACCCTTAACTAAACCTTATACATTATCTTGGATCCTGAAAGAAATACAAATATTCTTTATCTATACTAATATATAAAGCTGAAGAGTTTGTTTATTAAACGCGTTAATCTCAGGTGCTACTGGACCGATTTGAAAAATTATTTCAGTGTAAGATAGCCCATTTATCGTGGAAGGCTATAGATTATATAACATCATGCTACGATGCACAGGAGAGGAGCAGCAATGAATAATATTACGAAAATATCTGACACACTGATTTTCAAGCGGGCGAAGCTGTTTACATAGCTAGTCATATATATTAAAAAAAATCCTTTTATCACTGTTTTTGACCGAATATATCACCAAATTATATATTCGGCTGTCAAACGAACGAACCGAAAATGTTCGAAACCCGGGCTCGAGTCATCGGTGCCTTTTTTTTTTACGTGCCCCACGATGTTATTTTAGTTTAAGAAATGCATATGTTTAAAATTTGTATATTTCAAAAATGACATCTTTTGTCATAGGTGTTAACAAAATGTATATTGCATTTTTAGGAATTTATATGACCATAGATATTTTCAGAAAGTGAGTAGGTTAAAAGTTACTTTATTTTGAAAATATAAAAATGTATACATATTGTTACCCATGACTGTATCAAATTATTTTTTAGCTTTTAGTACATTTATCTGCAATATCAAACCGTTTAACTAAAAATTTTTTTTTACTTTTTCTTTTTTTTTATCTTTAGGACAGTAAGAAATTATATAAGTAAAATCTGAAAAAAATATCTGAATTTATTTATTACATCCTGTTTTATCTTTGTGTGTACAAAATGAACAATAGTCCCCGACGACCCCTAATAAAGTTGCGCAGGCGAGGGTTGCATGGGCGGCGCGTAATGCCAGAGGGTGCGACCCCTTAATGCCATCCCTTAACTCGGTTATGTAATATCGATCCGACTTAACTAGGTAGGTATATAAAGTGGGGTGCATGATTTATTTGGATCGATTTATGGGTTCTTTAACATAACATTTATAACAGACGTCGGGAGGTTATCTATGTAGACTTTTAGATACCTACTTATGGATGTTTTTTTTGTTTTTACGTACCGCGAATCAAACTAAATATAGACGCGGTGTGGTATCCAGCTGAATAGAATAGTACCACCCTCATTTCTTACCGAGGTGTCGTAAAAGGCGACTAAGGTAAGACGATCCGCCGTGTGGTATCCGGCTGAGTAGAATAGACTAACCTCATATCTTACCGAGATGTCGTAAAAGGCGACTAAGGTAAGTTGACTCACCGTGTGGCATCCAGTTAAGTAGAATAGACCATCCTCTTTCTTATCGAGGTGTCGTAAAATACGACTAAGATAAGTTGACGTCAGGTAGGCGGCCGGTCGTAAATACGCAGCCAAATCATGTGACAGCATGTTTATAACATATTGTGCCGACCCCACTTAGAGTGGGATAAGGGCAGGCAGATGATGAATCAAACTAAATATAGCCAACGTGTGTGTCTAGATTTAGACCCGTCTATGCAAAATCTTGTACTCGTAATTTAGCCGAAGTACATACCTAAAGTAATGGCGCGATTATTCATTTAACCATGTATTTTGTACTCTTTTAACAGCTATTTCAGATTATCTTATTAAATGCTATATCCGATTAAATGTATGATATAATTTGCATATAATAGGTTATTATTTAGATACATTTAAATACTTACATATTGAACCAAATATTTTTAACCTCGATGTGGTATTTAGTCAATTTAATTTAGTCTTAAAGATTACTTTAAACAATTTACAAATTAGGCGTTATTTTGCGAATTTTCATAGTATAATACGAATGATATTCTTTTGCTATAATCCGTGGTTGTAGAAAATCTATGCTAATGCTTTTTATACAGTTTTATTATTTTTATTTTATAACAGTTATATTAGGTTTATTTGTGTGTGTTTGTATGAAATCGCAAAATAAAGCTTTACGATTTTATCGTGGAATTTATCTCCTGTTGATAATTACGAGTCAAGACTATTGTTGAGGTTGTGTTAGTGTATGTGTGCAGTGCTAGTGTAATGTGATGGTTTGATTGAATAGTTGCAATTCTGTTGACCACGCGCCACATGCAAATTGTGACGTTTAATATTTCTCAATATGCCACCTGCAGATTAAGATAAAAGGGTGACAGAGTCCGGAACGCAAATATTTTCTCGGAAACCCCATAACGGTCCTGTTTGCTCTCAAAACCGAGTCCCTGAGGATTAAGGTAAGTCAAAATTGTTGTATCGAATTGCAAAAGACGGTGACAATTTTAATGCCAGCCTGAATAGCGCCGCGTGTGTAACTGTCTTGCGGATTTGTAAACTGTTTTGTGAGCCTTATGTATTACTAGTATTTACCCGCAACTTTGTTCGCGTGATAGATAATAGAATGCGCTTTTCAATGTCATCCTAGTAAGTAGTAAGTAACGGCTGTTACTATCCCACTGCTGGGCATAAGCCTCCTCTCTCCGTTTCTCGAGAGAAGGATTGGAGCTAAGACCTACCACGCTGCTCCAATGCGGATTGGTAGGTTGTAATGTAATCCTATTCCTGTTGAATTAACAGGATTTTTATAGCCTACTAGCAATCCTGGCGGCAAAACCCGCGTGGAAAGATTAAAACCGCAATAGTCTTTTGATAGCCATAAAAATGGTTAAAGTGGGTTAATCTTAAAACTTAGACATATGCTGTCGCGGACTTTTATTTAGAACTTTTAAAGGTCAACAATTTTGTAATACATGATTTTTGAATAACTATCACCGTTTACTCAGCACACAGGGAAAGCTTTGAATTTTGCCGTTTGCGTACTATTTTTTATTGCTGCTCCTCTCCTATTCATCTTAGCGTGATGTTATATAGCCTATAGCCTCAATAAATGGAATATCTTACACTGAAAGAATTTTTCAAATCGGTCAAATAGTTTCTGAGATTAGCGAGTTTAAACAATCAAACAAACATACAACCTCTTCAGCTTTATATATTAGTATAGATGTGTTACTCTGAAAGGAATAATTGTGGAGGACATTGAGAGTAAATTAGTATTTAATTTATGCAACGCCGTGTGGTATCCGGCTGAATAGTACCACCCTCATTTTTTACCGAGGTGTCATAAAAGGTGACTAAGGTAAGTCGACCCGCCGTGTGCTATCCGACTGAGTAGAATAGACCACCCTCATTTTTTACCGAGGTATCGTAAAAGGCGACTAAGATAACAAAATCGCTGGTTTAACTTGTATAATGTACTTGTTTCTTCATTATAGCCAAAAATAAACTAATGCTAAACCCGAACCACTAAATCCGTGTTCAAAAACCACCGTTCGCCGAATATCTTCTCACCATAATCCCACCATTAATAATCCCCACTCAATGGGCGTTTAATAAAATTCTCGAAACAATAGCGAACCTTTTTATTGCCCCTGTTTTGAATTATCTTTAAACACTTTTTAGGGGTACAAAATACAGTTTTATAAGCGCTGTGAGGTAATTGCTTTTTACAGGCTTGTAGATCCATACTAATACTATGAACGTGAAAGTCTGTCTGTCTCTCACACTTTTCTTGTTTAACCACTGGATCCATATTGAAATTTTGTAAAACTGAGGCTTATATGCGGGGCTAACATACACGATAAAAACGATTTTAATTATGGAGAAAAAAAAAACACATAAGTATTTGAACACTTAAGTTGACGCGAATAAAGTTGCAGATACAGAATATTTTTTTTTTTAAATAAATATATTACACACACGGTCGTCCGTCCCCAAAGTAAGTAACTTAATACTTGTGTTATGGGTGACAGACAACTGGTTAATATATACTTATATAATTTTAAATACATACTTAAATACAAATATACACCCAGGCTCAAAGACCAACAAATTCATTTATAGAAAATGTTGGTCCTCGGCGGGAATCGAACCCGCCACCCGCGGAGATGAAGGCAGGGCAACTTAACAGAAAAACTCATTGGTGGCTACCGAGGTTTGAAGCTTAACCTCCTCGAGAGAGTACCATGGTTTAACCGCTGGGCCATCACAGCTCTGTATTACTTCTACTAATATTATAAATGAGAAATTCTGTTAGTATGGAGGTATGTTTGTTTCTCTTTCACGGCGAATCCGCTAATCCAATATCGATGAAATTTAGCACAATTAATCCTTATACACCGGGATAATATACCTATAGGCTATAGGAATACTGTTAATTCTACAGGAATAGGATGACGTCTAGTATTAGGGTTTCCACCCGTACTATATTGTATAGTATCGTACTTTATTTTGTACGTACGGGGCTTAGTTAGGTGGTAACACTGACCAACTCCTTTGTCATTGTCACATGTCAACGTCATTTTCTCAATTACTGTTACGCGAACAAACATGGAGGTTATTTTCTGTTCATTATCGGATTAAAATTACAACAAAAACATGGAGAATAATGATGCTTTTTGCACGCCTCCCAAGAAGAAAGAAAGAAAAGAAAAAGACGTCAAAAAATCTCATGGAAAAATAAATAATGATTGAAAATAGATGTGTACTATTTTTTTTGCTGAATTTCTCAAAGTACTATATTTATTTTCAATTAAAAAAAAAATATTTTTCTTCAAAAAAAAAGGTGGCAACCCTATCTAGTATCAACGAAATTGCGGGTAAAATTTAGTGGATCTATTTTTGCATATATATTTAATATAAAAACTCATTGGTGCCTGCCCGGGGTTTGAACCCGTGATCATCCTTAAATACCAGAAAAACTAGTTCAGATGATGTCATCAGAAAAGTTGATCAATATTTTAACTCCATCCGACGCCATACTGTTATGGTGTGACGGTGTCCACGCGCCGGCTACCTGCGACTAACGCCATAAAGCTTGCGTAGCGATGCTATAGCGAGCCCGCATTGTAAGGGCTTAAGATAGCAGGATTACGCTATAATTTACAGCACTAAGCGGATTACAACTGGACCTTGGCTACGTGCAGATTTGTATTGCCTGCTTTTTGTAAACAATATACCCAATATCGCTTTAATATCTCTTGTAATGTTCTTTTTAAATAATTTAATAATATTGATCTATTAGACACATTTAGGTTTTTAAACGTTATTTTTTATGAAAGTAACAATATATGCTTATATATATAAAACAAAGGTTTCCAAAGCTCTCTGGCTGTATGTGATTATTTTTCTTAAAATCTACTAAACCTACTTTTGTACGGTTTTGACTAAAACGTAGTTCAATTTTTCCAGAAAGTTTAGATTAATAGTAGATTCTTCGGAATAACTAAAACGATTTTGATAGGACTTGAAGGTAGAAGAGGTTTGTGAAGCAACACATATGTGTATATGGGCTACTTTTTACTTCTAGAATTATTTACATTAAGTGCATGTCTTCATTTCACACGAGGAAGAGTTTTAATTTAATTTCATTTCATTTTATACTAACGTTTTATACAAATAGTAAACAAGACTGTATAAGCTCAACTTAAGTTATAAAATACCCAAAAATATGTAATGGTTTTTGTTCTTATTCCCATATAAAACAAAAATTAAAGAAAAATGTATTTTTGTCTATTCTATATGCTAGTCGGTATATACGCTTAAATCATACTAAATTTCATCAATACTGCTCTAGCCAATTAGTTCTAAAAACTTAACAGACAGACACTCGCATTGGTAATATGGGTATCAATTTGTATTTATTAAAGAGTCAAAACTTTATTAAACATTTTGAAATTTAGACGTTAATTTTGATAATATAAACATAGAAATAGTTTTAATATAATGCTTCATAGATGCTAAGTAACTAATATTAATAAAATTGGTAAAATTAAAATTTACACATAAAGCTATCATATAGTAAGAAGACGTTCTACGACGAGTCGGACAAAAACGCAAACTTTTCCCAATCATCAAGCAACGCAAAGTTGCATACCTGGGCCACGTACTCAGACATAGCCGATACGGGCTACTGCAACTGATAATGATGGGAAAAGTTGCTGGGAAGCGGAGACCCGGTCGTAGAAGGAAATCATGGTTACGAAACATCCGGGAGTGGACAGGAATCAAGAGCGCTTCCGAACTCTTCCGTCTGGCCACGCAAAGGAGGGCGTATGCAGAGCTGACTGCCAACCTCCACTAGTTGGAGAGGCACCAAAAGAAGAAGAAGATAGTAAGAAAATACCCTGAATTCTATGGGTATAGGATAACAAAAGACTGAATAATTGAGGGTATTTAATAATTAAATTTACTCGTAACTCGCGGATACCGTTTTGTTGTTTAACAATTTAATGTTATATTTAACTAAATAGTTTTGCAAGTATTGTGAAGGTGTTTAATGTCTTTCCGTAATAAGCTAACGATGATCGCGATCTGCGCATTGTGGGCAAAAGCAACAAACATAATCGTTAGGTAATCAGCTCTTGTGGCTCGCAAACAACAACGATATTAGCGAGCTGGATGCAAATAAACAACATTAATTATGTTTATATACTAACAACAAAAACAAAAAAATAGTAAGAAAATATGAAAATTTATAACTTACTAGCTCCGCCCGCTTGGAAATTTAAAACCGGTAATATAGTATTTTGATATGCAAAAATCTATTTTTATTACGTTCTTACGGCAATATTAATGAAATTAGTTACTACTGACGCTTATATACTTACGTTAAAAGAACCCTTTTTTCCTGCGGAATAAGGAAAAACAAATTAATAAAAAAAGATAAATACACACAAACGCGTAAAGTTAGTAACTTAATACTTGTGGTATAGGTGACAGACAACTGGTAAATATATAATTTTAAATACATATTGTATTAATACACATTAATATTGTATTATCCACCTAGACTCGAAAAACCAACAAATTTTTTACACAAAATGTTTGGCCCTTGGCGGGAATTGAACCCGCAACCCGCGGAACTGAAGGCACGCTATCCTGCCAGCTGGCCAGTCGAAAATAATGGAGGGTTACGCTTTACGTTTCAGGCGATGCGAACAAAATTGCGGATACTACTTACTAGTGATAAAATATTCAGGTGTTAATATTGGTTGTTTTGTGTGTAACTAACTGACAACATATGTATCGGATATTAGATTTTTAAATTTTTCATGAATTACCTACTGCATATAGTTAAATTACTCTAAAATATAAAAAATAACATTAATTAATTTGCCCCCTTTCCATTATTTGAACATAAATCCGCAAAGCTGCATTTAATAAAAACCGTCAAATCAAAAACTGTTATAATCGATTTTATTTCAATTAAACGATTTATAAAAACGTTCTGAAAATTACAATCGAAATCTCACCAAGTTATATTTTAACACCACCTAATTTATGGCGTTAAACGATAACAAAACCAAAAAAAAACAAAATGCAAAACCACGCAACACCCGAAAAACAATAGCAATATTGTCCTCTCACGTCCCGTTATCACTAGCAGGTACCCCTTGCAACAGGGGTGGGGTGCAACCCTGCAGGCCCCGCCCTCTTGCATAAAACGACAGGGGACATATCGGCGTCCATTAGTCACTGCCAAACTTCCGTGTCGACAGGACAATTAAGTTATTAGTAAACATGGCTCTCTGGACGCCCTACGCGGAAGATTCAGCGTTAGATCTATCTGTGAAGTGCAAATTGGAACGCGTTTCTCCAGTGCCTTACACAGAGTTCCCTAGTTACCCGTGTCAGGACACAGTGCCGCACGGTGTCGCGTATCCCTACATGGGTTACCCCCAGCCCGTGTACGTGCCGCTAGCTGAAACATCGCCCGTGTCATCGTGTGCTGGCTACCCGATCAGTCCACCGATTCGAACGGGTATGATCTCACCGCCCGAATCGCCTGTATCTGCCAACGATAGGAAACGTCCAGCTTATATGATGGACGTAGATTCCTTATCGGACGATCCGGACTTTCAAGCCTTCGAGAGGGACGCTTTGAGAGCGATGGCGGAGAAAAATGGCGGAACGTTACTCGGGAATAATCCAAGAATGCGACGCGCCGTCCAGACCAATCAAGCCGCTGATGACTCGTATAGAAAGCAAAGGGAGAGGAACAATTATGCTGCAAAACAGAGCAGGGACAGGAGGAAGTTGAGAGAGATCCACTTGGCATTGAAGGTCACGTATCTGAAGAATGAAGTCGCTAAATTGAAGAGTATGTTAGGCAGCCAGGTGTGCGTGCGATGCCGTCAACACTGCACTTGTTAGGATAATAATGTTAGGATCTATTTATTGTAATTAGTCATTAGAGCTTAAAGTGTGCAATCCTGTAAATATAGTCGTAAGTTATTTATTAATATTAAATTATGAATTATATGGATTAATGGATTTTGTATAGTGCTTACGTATGAAAAATTATGCCAAGAATAAAATATAAATATATAACAAATATTTTATTTTAAACCTCTAATTATCTAAACTAATATTATAAATGTGAAAATGTGTGTCGACATATATACAAGCGATGAGATATAGGTAGTAACTTCATGTCTTTTAAAATTTCCAAGTTAATCCATAGACTACATTCATATAAACGCTGCCTGTACCGTTTGAGATATAATAAAACAATTTATGGCGGAAATATTCCTCGTTGATAAGACTATACAATAAAACAAAGAAAATCCTATAATTTATGTAATCCTCAAGAGTACAGCAGGCTCTTTTTATTAGTTTAACTGCTGTAATAGCGATGCTAGAAATGATTGTGGAGTTTTATTATAGAATGGAAGTAAACATGTGTAAGTTCGCTTTACACACACGACCTGCTGCCTGTTTTATATATAGGTATACAAGCTCGTTTCGATTGGGCCGCCGTCGCTTGCGCAAGCCGCGCCCATTTTATTGTTGCGCAAATACACACATAATACGGAGCAAGACGATTTGACTCCAGTACATAATAATGTATGTACAAAACTATATAAACCTATTACGAATCGCAGAAGCATAACGTATAAAAACGGATATTACGGATTACGGAGATATTCTTTAATAGCGGATTATAATAACCTTATATATCTTTTATGGAACTGCGCAAACTAACGTCTAATTTTATAAATTAGAACGTTTATCTTTATGATCGTCATTACAGTAGTTATAAATTTAAAAAAATATTTGAGCCCTTATCCCACTCTAAATGGGATCGGCACAACATGTTATAATCGTGTTGTCACATTATTTGGCTAAGTATTTTACGACCGGCCAGCTGCCTGTCGACTTACTTCAGTCGCCTTTTATAACACCTCGGTAAGTAATGAGAGTGGTCTGTGCTACTCAGCCGAGTGCCACACGGAACGTCGACTTACCTTATTCGCCTTTTACGATACCTCGGTAAGAAATGAAGGTGGTACTATTCTATTCAGCCGGATACCACACGGCTATTAAGAAGTTCGTCATTAAAGCAGTTAACTTTTTTTTAATCTTCCTGCCCTTATCCCACTCTAAGTGGGGTCGGCACATGTTATAAATATGTTGTCACATGATTTGTCTACGTATTTTTCGCCTTTTACTACACCTCTGTAAGTAATGAGAGTGGTCTGTGCTACTCAGCCGGATGCCACACGGAGGGTCAACTTAACTTAGTCGGATTTTACGACACCTTGGTAAGAAAAAAGGTGGTCTATTCTACTCAGCCGGATACCACACAGCATTACAGCAGTTTGAAATAAACATTAAAAAGTGATATAGAGTGGGCATATGGTGTTGGACACTCCAAGCCCATAATATTACACTGTCAATGTCCCGTTTGGTGGCATGGTACGCGATAGGGTAGGGTAGAATCCATCCTTCCATATATAATGTCCATTAATTCCATACACATCCGTCTGCCTGTCTGTTACATTTGCAGAGTTAATTAGCTGGATCAATATTGATAAAATTTGGCACAATTTAATCAATTTATAGAATTAGGCGTTACTTTGCGGAGGTCCATAATACAATAGGGTATAGACTCCATGAAAAAATCGTAAAGCTTTACGATTTTGTCGTGGAGTCTATCTCCTGACAATGCTCCGGTTACGGGGCGAAACAATTGTTGAGATTGTGGTGGTGAATGTGTGCAGTGCTTGTGTATTGTTGTGCCATCGGTGTCGGGTAGTGCATGAGTTCTTACAAATTCTGCATGTATCAGGTATGAGAACGAATAGTACACTCTACATTTAGCATTACACATATTTTCTTTTATCGCGAATTATAGCAAAATAATATTCTCATTACTTTTGCACCATTTAAGCATTAAACGGGCTAACATATCAGCAATAAAAGTGGTAATTTAAAACTGAGGCCGTAAAAGAGTTTAACTAAATATCATGTAAATAAAAAGCTCCCGATTAACTTAATCTAAATATATTTGGCTACGGAACAATAAAATAAGCTCACAATCAAACTTTCTGCTTGACAACGTGCGGTAAGTCGAACTTGCCCCGGACACATTTCAACTTCACCCCGGGACAATCTTTCACCCTGGAAATAATAAATATGTAACTCTATTAAACACAAAAACCAATAGTTTAAGTAAATATTGACGCACGTATTGCAGAACACAACCACCAACACACTACACAAATTCACTACGACAATCTCAACAATTAGTTCGCTTAGTTATACATCATCTATACATAGGCTCCGTGGCTTAATTCTAGAAACGAAAGTTATTCAGTTATTTTCTAAGTTCGTAACAATATTTTGAATTTGAATTACATTAACCCTTCCACGTCTTCATAAATAACGAGTAATCCCGCAGTTTCACCCGTGTAATTTTTATTTTTTTACACCTTATTGCATTTGTATAACGGATCCCTATTTATTTTGTAAACGTAGTATAGCCTATGTTGCTTAGTAAAGATGCAGCTTTCTAACGGTGAAAGAATTTTCGAAATCAGTCCAGTAGTTTTTGTGTGAAAATATTACAAACATATTCAAATTCAAATTCAAAATATTCTTTATTCAAATAAACTTGTAAACAAGTGCTTTTGAATCGTCAACTCTACTGCTGGTTCGGAAAGCTGTTCCTACCGAGAAGAGCCAGCAAGAAACTCGGCGGTTGCTCTTTTAAAAATATAATTCTTAATACTATTTACATTAAGTCGTTACTGTCTTGTACAGGTTCAAAGAGAGCTATATCCACACATTCTTACAAACATACATACAAATTCTTCCTCTTTATAATATTAGTATAGATTGACATAGAATAAAAAGACTGACAGTCTTTTTTACGGACAGTAAGTTTGGAGAGGTTTAGGGTCAGAGGAGGACAATAGGCTATAAGATGAGGACGAGGAGTTCAAGAAATTTCCACTCCATCTTCGGTACCCACCTGCCGACCCTCACGAGCACGATGTTGTGCTCTTGCAGGTTGTGGCCTATCCCTGGGATGTAGGCGACCATCTCCCGCCCATTGGACAGGCGGACTAGCACGCACTTCCGGTTAGCGGAGTTAGGCTTCTTGGGTTTCTTGATTAACGTTTTTAATACTACCCCCTGTAAAATTACATTAAAAATAGTAGTATTAAAATAGTTTTGTATTCAGGAATACAAAATAAACTTAAAAATAAAAAATTTCAAAATAAAAAAGCAAATTTAAAAAATAATAATAATAATTGGGTAGGTGGGAGTCAATCCTAGGTATCTACATTTCTAGACACCACCCGTTCCCTGAATAAGCTACACTGACTTGTCAGTTTTCGGCAAAAATAGTGTTTTACATACTTAATTTCAATTTTTGTATTTTTTAGATGGCCAAAAACAGACGCCGTGTGGTATCCGGCTGAATAGAATAGTACCATCCTCATTTCTTACCGAGGTGTCATAAAAGGCGACTAAGGTAAGTCGACCCGCCGTGTGATATCCGGTATTATATGACAACATGTTTGTAGCATGTTGTGCCGACCCCACTTAGACTGGGATAAGGGCAGGAGGAGATGGCCAAAAACAGGGATAAAACGGATTCTTCTTAAGCTATTCCTCCCTATCTATCTATTTTTTTTTAAAAGGAAACATTTTTTATTTACAAAATTACAAAATTAAAGACCGTACAAAGTGAATTGCAGTATAGACTGATTTTCAGACGCGATGACAAAATATGTATAATGTAATGAGTAGATATGTACCTATATAATTTTTACAGGTAAAAACACACACAATTATAAAAAAAAAATTGGCGATGTATGTAATACACAAAGTAGGAACCAACATATAAGCTTGCGGTTCCTGCTTTGCGGCTTGCAAAAGTACGTACTTAAGTCACTTGTAGGTCGATTTAGAAAGCCTGCTATACGATTGAGGACTACATGGATAATAAGAGTGTGAGGGACATAGCTTCTCTTCAACCCTGTACAAGATAGTAATGACTAAATGTAACTAGTCATAAAAATGTTATTTAAAAAAAAGAAAATCTATTTTTCGCTGGCGGTAGGCTGTTCGATAGGAACGGATTTTAAACCGCAGTAGGGTTGATTCAAAAGCACTTGTTTACAAGTTTAATTTGAATTATAACGTACCTTGGCAAAAGGATGTCCGTTGAGAGGGTTCCTAGATTTCCTCTTCTTTATGTGCGGACCGGTTTTGTGCATCTGTGCCAGCGAGGCCATCGCTCGGGAGATCAGACCTGATGTAGGTGTTTGTAGGGGGACCTTGGCAAAAAGCGCTGTCATCGGTGCAGCATGGCGGACCAACGACTGGCCATTTGTGATAGCTGGATAAAGAACAACCGTTATTTATAAACAATAAATAAAATTAAATATAAACTGATTCATTATCCTTAATTAGCCGTGTGGTATCCGGCTGGGTAGAGTAGACCATCCTCATTTCTTACCGAGATGTCGTAAAAGGCGACTAAGGTATGTCGACCCACCGTGTGGTATTCGGTTGAGTAATATAGGCCTCCCTCTTTCTTACCGAGGTATCGTAAAATACGACGAAGGTAAGTTAACGTCAGGGAGACGGCTGGCCGTAAAATACCTAGCCAAATCATGTGACAACATGTTTATAACATGTTGTGCCGACCCCGCTTAGAATGGGATAAGGGCAGGCGAATGATAATACATTATTAGATTAATATTAGTTTTCTTCAAGTACATATATATAGGTAGGTCAAAATCTCAGACCGACTTAACTTCAATAAGGATTATACTTCTTAACATTCTAATTATTTTATTCAAGTGAGATACTTATGTGACAATCGGCTAATAGAAATCATTACACATTGAGTACAAATTGTTACATATCAAACATATTATTACTTAGGTTTTTAGATCTGTATCATCATCCTCCTACCCTTATCCCACTCTAAGTGGGGTCGGCACATGTTATAAACATGCTGTCACATGATTTGGCTGCGTTTTTACGACCGGCTGCCTGCCTGACGTCAACTTACTTTAGTCGTACCTTACGTCTCCTCGGTAAGAAAGAGGCTGGCCTATTCTACTTAACCGGATTCCACACGGTGAGTCAGCTTACCTTAGTCGCCTTTTACGACACCTCGGTAAGAAATGAGGTTGGTCTATTCTACTCAGCCGGATACCACACGGCAAGGTTTTTAGATCTGTATATTTTTGGTTTTTGTCACGTTAGCTAGTGATCATCCTCAAAGAGAGACTATTTTTCTTTTACATAAATTGCCGTTACATATAGGAACAGTATAAAAACAAGCAGGTGTAATACAGTTCAGATAATCCGCCGATGAAATGGTTTTAACAACCATACAGAATTTGAAATGTGGATTGTGATGGATCACAAAACTGTGTGAATGCGGTCAACTGTGACATAACTGTGGGACTGGGGTTTGAAGGCGGGACTGTGATTGTGTCAATTGTGTGGGACCAACCCATAGCAGCACCATGGTAGTACCGTTAGATTGTAGGGTTTGATTGACATGCCCAAGGTGTTGTTGATTCAATACAGCGGGCATCTCAAGTGTGGTCTGCAGAATAAAGTTTGAGTTCCCGTTCAAATCGAATCAAATAATCTTTTTTAACACTTTTGAATCGTAATGGATTAATAATATGAATGAAGCTACCATTGATTCAAGCTGTGATAGCCCAGCAGTAACACCGGACTCTTTTGAGGAGTTCACAGGTTCAAATCAGGGCAGACACCAATGAGTTTTTCTGTTAAAACTTATGTGTCTAATTGATAGTTGCAATTTATCACACGCTTTTCGGTGAAGGAAAACATTGTGAGAAAACCTGCATATTTCGGGAATTCTGGAGACATGTTTAATCTACCAATCCGCATTGGAGCAGCGTGGTAGGTCTTAGCTCCAATCCTTCTCTCCAAAAACGGAGAGACCTATTCCCAGCAGTGGGAGAGTAACTGGCCGCTAATTACTTACCACTGATTCAGAATGTTGCTTTTGCCCATAGCCGGTGCCTATTATTGGTCTTGTCCATAAAATAGTCGTGTTGCCGGCTGAATAGACCACCCTCATATTTTACAGAGGTGCCTTAAAAGGCGACAGTGGTAAGTTGAGCCGTCGTGTGGTATTGGGCTGAGTAGAATAGACCATCTTCATTTCTTACCGAGGTGTTGTAGATGCGACTAAGTTAACCCGCCGAGTGGTATTCGGCTGAATAGAATAGATCACCCTTATTTCTTGACGAGATGTTGTAAAAAGCTTGTTGCGCCAACTCCACTTACGAATGGGATAAAGGCAGGAGTATGATGTGAAATTTTGTGCACTGTCTACTTTTCGTCTATCTTAATTTACTTTTGTGTAGGCAAGTCTAACATGTTTTATATATTCATAATTTGTGATATTTAACTGCCCTCAGGAAGCTGGTAAACAATGTTCCAGGATTGACTATTTATGTAACAACTAAAATAACAAACGCAACCAAGTATTCCGGGGATGAGGCAAACATCACGTCTGGGCATCAGGACTGGGCATACGGTGTCCGGCAAAATGTTATTGTTTGAGATAATCGTCGCCGAGTGTCCCCGGGGACGGGCCAACTTGCATCTGCCTAGCGCAAGCAAATATTTCTACCTGGCCCAAGTGATGAACTGACGCGAGGTCTAATTTAGAAGCAATTTCTTACACAAATCAAATAATAAATATATGGGACAGAAGCAAAGTGAAAAAAGCAAAACGTTCAAAATGTGATCTTGGATCTTGTATGTTCTTCTATGATCTTGCACAACCTGAGCTACTCCAGGAATATCGCACTACGATCTTATTCTAACATCGAGAAACTTCACTACATATTATAAAACAAAGTCCATATTTCCGTATGTACGCATAAAACTTTAAAACTACGCAACCGATTTTGATGCGGTTTTTTTTAATAGATAGAGTGATTCAAAAGGAAGGTTTGTACGTATAATAACATTCAATACGAAGTAGAGAAATACTGTAATTTTTGAGGTTTCTGTAAATAATTACATTTTTTTCCGCTTACATTGCAAACGCAGGCTAAACCCTACGAGATTTATCAAAATGATGTACTAAGTATTTGTACACCTTGAAAAGGTCTACAGAAAAGTCCGCGATGGTATATGTCTATCTCTTATGGATAACCCACAATAGCAGTTTTTTTCATTTACTTTTTACGAAAAATAATGCCTTATTTTTTAAGCAATTTTTATACACTACAGCATTAATCCTTATCCAATTAAGTACCTTAAATAAATTGTTGATTTAATATAGATCAATACCGCCGTTTACAGCATGTAATTTAAGTGAACATTTTCGGAGATATTACAGATTTAAAATGCCATGCGGAGGCCGCGCTTCACCCTATAGCACTTCGAATCCAGCAGCTATATCGTTCTTTTCAGAGTTTGTTTAACGACAAGGAAGCTGTGAATGTTGTATATAAAGACATTCTGTAATTAATTGTAAAAATTAAATACATAGGGAAAATGTAAAAGTAAATAAGTAAAAATGTACTATATGAATTTAGATATTCCAAAGCTAGCAGGAAATCTTCTTGGTATAGGGAAAGGAGATTGTTTTTCTCCAAATTTAACGCTTGCGGGCCACTGGCAGTAATGAATAAATCAAAACTACTGGATCAGTTTTAATCATTTTTTTACACTGAATGACATGGGATATATATTTTATACCCGTGCGAAGCAGGGGCAGGCCGCTAGTTAGTTGATAAAGGAGAGCTGGAGCAAGAGCGAGTACCCTAAGGCAGACCAACTCAAACATATCGAAAATCCTCAATTCAACAATGCTAAGCATGTAACAACATAGAGTTCAATAGAATGTCACCAATTATCGCAAAATTTTGACTATTCATAGAGATAATCCTCAGTAATGGTGGAGAGACTAGAGAAAGATTAGTTCTTCTGTTTCTGATACAACTAAGTTCCTTTACACAGGAATCACCAGTTTTTCAAGTCTAAACTGTAGTGTCACTGACTTATGTGAAACCTAATTAAAACACTGTCATGGATGCCTGTGTGCAAAACCATCCGCTGCCGCTCGTAAATCGGACTCAAAACATAAACAGTACCTGCTCTTTTTGCGGATTATAATCCGCTAATAGTGGGCATTGTCCGCAGATGACGGACACATAGATTTGAAATTATCCTTTCTGACAACGTTCCTCAGAATGACTAGGAAAAAACCTGGCGACAATAGGGAAGAGTTGAGCCACGGGAGCATTGTGCGTTCCCAGAAACGTTGTAAATCATACAACATTAGCACCACTCGCGGATGGCACAGCTCTATCATACATAATGTGAAATCCCTTAGTTCGCAATTGTCAATTCATACTCTTACACAATGCTATTTGGTTATTACAAATAACTGCATTATCAAACTAATCCCAAACTGAAGTTACGTTGAAGCATTATTGAAATATTTAGTTTCTTGGAAAGTTATTTGAGTTATCTTTTTAAAATTTTACATAGCAATTGTGTACTGTGTTAATTTATAAGAGATTTTAGTCATCCTATCTACTTTTTTTATAAACGTTCCAATAACCTTTGAAAAGTTGTCAATAATAAGTTCTTAATACATAAAAAAAATTTAATCAAACGAGTATATTATTGGTTTTATGCTATTAAATAATAACGGTTGGAGCGATAAAGGCCGTTCGTAAAATACCTAGCCAAATCTCATCAATTTTCCGAGCAGTTTAAACTGTTCTCGGACTTTAATTCACGACAATATCGTAACGCGCCGCATCGTCCAATCAAGTCGTCTTATATTCAAAACGATTTTGGCTTCGGAACGGTCGTAGAGATTGTCGTAGTGGGTGTGTGTGGTGCATTTGTGGTGTATTGGTGGCGGCGTTTAGTAATACGTGTTGTAACTAATTCTGTATAAGAAAGTGAACGTTGTTAGCTTCCTACACTTAGGACTACATAGAATGTTTTAACAAACGCGGATTATTGCAAAATAATTCTATCATAATTTTTGTACTACGGAATTCCGCAAAGTAATGTCTGCTTCTATAAATCAGTTTCTATTTATTTATCGTCAGGTACAATAATTTTTTTATTAAGTTATTAAGATACAATTCAGAGCTTTCTAATCATTGACTTGGGTGGGTCAAGGACGAATATTATAAAAAAATACATGTCCGAAAACTTTTCGTCTCCGAATAATGCATGCGGTGAAGCAATCAAAAGATCAATGATGTATCTACTATCCCGGTCTCTACTCTTTGAACGTACTGGTACTCTTTGAACGGTCCCACGCAGCGACCGTTCAAAGAGTTGGATATATACAACAAATAAACTTTAAGGAAATATACGAGTATTTTCAATTTTTTTATGTAAAATTTCTATAGGCGCGTGATAATTAAAAAAATTTCGGACAATATACAAAGCTGAAGAGTTTGTTTGTTTGACGCGCTAATCTTAGGAACTACTGGACCGATTTGAAAAATTCTTTCAGTGTAAGATAGTCCATTTATCGAGGAAGGCTATGGGCTATATAACATCACGCTAAAATGAATTGGAGAGGAGCAGCAATAAAAAATAAAAAACGGGCAAAATTTAAAACATGTATTGCGCTAAGTAAACGGTGAAAGTTATTCAAAAATCATGTATTGCAAAAAAATTCCCCTCTAAAAGTTCTAAATAAAAGTCTGCGACAGCATAAATCTATCTTTTAAGGCTAACCCACTTTAACCATTTTTCATCTTCATCTTCCTGCTCTTATCCCACTTCTAAGTAGGGTCGGCACAACATGTTATAAACATGACTATGACGTATTTTACGACCGGCCGCCTGCCTCACATCAAGTTACCTTAGTCGTATTTTTCGACCCCTCGGTAAGAAATGAGGGTGGTCTATTCTACTCAGCCGGATAACACATGGCGGAGCTGTAACCATTTTTATGGTTATCAAAATACTATATTACAGTTTTAATCTTTCCACGCGGGCGAAGCCGCTGGCAATTGCTAGTGATATATAATTATTGCGTTTTAACACAAAGTTGACGTGAAGGAAGTAGAAGTTTGTTATATTAGAATTTTTTTAGGTACATACAATATTGAAATAGATACGTCGCATATAATAATAAAGAGCGGTCATGATTTTATAATCCTGCCCAGTCACTGTCCAGTTACGCGCAGATAGTTTTTGCAGTGAATGTTTGCGAATCTGCAAGTAACGCAAAGTGCGACAATGTGCACAATGGCTGGGTGTGAATGAGATCTTCATCTGTGGTCAGCGCTGACTCATGCCTCTCAGGCAACCCTTATTTATATTCAACTTTAACAGTACCGTACGCAAAAAAAAACTGATCAAATAAAATCAAAATAATCGCTAACGTCTTTAAAGCACTTTTGAATCGTCAAGGATCAACATGATTAATGAAGCTACAACTGGTTGTTAATGTTGCTCTTACCGAGAAGAACCAGAAAGAAACACGGCGGTCAATCTTTTAATCATTTTCAATTTTACATTATTAAAATTTACCCCACCTGGATCCCAATAAGAAGAATTTATACAATATATATTTTAAATAGATGTGCTTGCGGCTCTGCCCGCGTGAAAATCAGAGTATTGAATTAAAATTTTGATAATTTATAGAATTAGGCGTTACTTTGCGGAGGTCCATAATACAAAAGTAATGAAAATATTATTTTGCTATAATCCGGGAAAAATTTCCTTATTTTTATAAAATTTTGATCATAAAATTAGCTATTGTGTATTAACCATAAAAGATAGAAACCAAAAAGAACCTTTTTGTTGTATTTTTGTACATCTACAATTCTTTAGTATACGATACGTGTATCTGTGTTTGTGTCGCGGCGCACGCGACTAAAGCTCCCAATAGGTGATTTTTTTTTATATCTTCACCACAATTTACATAAAACCATTAACCTAAACCTTCCAGAAAAAATGTGCTACGTTTTAGTAAAAATCGTGCAAAATTCCATTTTGAGAAAATCGATTTACACACACACATTTATTTTTAATTTAATTCTTTCACAATGTAATTGATATAAAAATGAATTTTGGTTATTTTAAGCAAAATTATAATTCCGTACTACAAATATTTTCATACCATAATCACTTTAACCTGTAATTAATTTTAATTACAAAAATAAAATAAAAATACAGATAAAAAGCAATTGTAGACTTTGTTTTATAATAAGTATAGATATAGATACCAATTTTATAATTAAAATTTAAATAATATTATGCCATTGTTTTGCTGACGTTACATGTCAGTGGACATAATCCGGGTCCACGCGGAAGGGTTCCACGTAAAAGACAGGCGCGATCGCAATCCCTAACTAATATTATTAACAAAATGCTCACAGGAATATACTCTTTATTGCTGATACTTTGAGTAATAAATCCTCTGTACAAATCACGCAGCTGCCAAAATTAATGCAGATGCCGATTCCGCGTGGCGAAATGACATGTCCGCTAAATTGACAGTTATGTACCATTTCCTATTTACTATGGAGCAGATTTTGATTATGTTTGCACTATCAGGCAGTATGTGAAGGAAGACAGTATATAATTTATAGAATTAGGCGTTACTTTATGCCGTATGGTATCCGGCTGAGTAGAATAGACCACCCTCAGTTCTTGCCGAGATATCGTAAAAGGCGACTAAGGTAAGTTGAACCGTCGTAGGGTATCTGCTTGAGTAGAATAAAGCACATTTTTCTGACCGAGGTGTCGTAAAAGGCGACTAAGGTAAGTTGACCTACTATACGGTATCCGGCTGAGTAAAATAGACCACCCTCATTTCTTAACGAGGTGTCGTAAAAGGCGACCAAGGTAAGTTGATCCACTATGTGGCATCTGGCTGAGTAGAATAGACCACCCTCATTTCTTACAGAGGTATCGTAAAAGGCAACTAAAGTAAGTTGACGAACTATGTGGTATGCGGTTAGGTCGAATAGACCACCCTCATTTCTTACCGAGGTGTCGTAAAAGTCGACTAAGGTAAGTTGATCCACTATGTGGTATGCGGTTGAGTAGAACAGACCACCACCTTTCTTACTGAGGAATCGTAAAATATGACTTAGTGACCTAAGTAGACGTCAGGCAGGGCGGCCGGTTGTAAAATATGGAGCCAAACTGTGTGATACAATGTTTAAAACATGTTGTGCCGACCCCACTTAAAGTGGGATAAGGGCAAGATGATGATGAGCACTTGACAAGGTAGACTACTTGAGCTTCAATGAATGATTCTAGGAAAACGACCTAGACACCAGAGTGTCAAAAAGTAGTAACTAATATTTAAAAAAAATCATAATACAAATGAATTCAACTTTTTATTATTAATTTTTCTTTACATAACAGATGCTTATGCTACGAATTTATCATTTTTGGGAATCTTACAACATAAATTGGAATGGATAAACATTCAATAATGGATAGAACAGTTTTTGAGTTTTTGACTCTGTACACTGACTGACTCTGTTACATACATTCTGCGTTAATGAGTCGAGTGTTATAATTCATCAACCAATTACTATTTAACTATTTAGTTTATGTTTATCTCATTTTTAATAATATCTGGGTGACCGAAATTCGCTCGGTAATTTTTTACAAAAAAAAAACTTGGCATTCACATTTCTCAAGTCTGCCCATCACCCGAATAAGCTACGTCAACTTGACAGCTAATGGCGAAAATTCAATTCAATATAAATGTTAGTGTTTTTTAATGCCCAAAAACAGGGATAAAACAATATTTTTTTACATAAAACCTAGCTAGACCAATTTTTCTCCCCTAAAACCTACTAAATGCTGAATTTCAGCAAAATCGTTGGAGCCGTTTCCGAGATTCAGAAAATATATATATATACAAGATTAACTCATTTAAATATAAAGATACTGTTGCTGCCTGACACAACAACAGATACCTTACCTGTACCATATCAGTAAATATAGACCTTAGATTATTTCATAACCTCAATGCTGATATATAGAAAAGGTAGCTGCATCAGACAGACAGACAATTAAACAGCAATTGTTCGATGTCCTACCTTAATTATAATTTTATGAGGCTGTATGGAAGCTGTAAGGATGTATGGCTAGGGGGAGGCCGAAAAAGATGGATGGATTGTGTGAAAAACGATATGCATGTTAAAGGAGTGGCACCAAAGTTGACGAATGATAGAGGAGAATGGAAGAAGACATATTGTGCTGACCCCACTTAGAGTGGGATAAGGGTAAGAGGATGATGATGAGGGTTCTACAGCAGTAAATATAGTCTAATTTGTCAAGCCCGTTGGACGTGACCTAGCAGTATGTGGATACAATAAAATCATTATAACCTGTTAGGTAGGTAGTAACCATTTATAAGACATTTTATAATTTGTAACCATTTTATTATATCTGTCTATTACTACCACAGTAAAAACGGCATTATTTTTAATAAATCTTTTTGGTATGAAACAATATAACGTTCTCATATACTAAAAAGTTTAGCATAATTTAGTTCAAGTTATAACTTGTTTATTTACCTTGATATGGTGAGCACTGAGATTTGATTCCAATAGTTAGAAGTGATAAGCTTTTTCTTAATAAATTCATCTGAAAAATAAACGAAACTTGTTCATATTCTTTTACTAAATAACTTCCTATAATAATAACTATAGTATTAGTGAATACATAATAGAACCTTTTGTATTTTTCTGATATTATTACCTCAGCAATAAAATATTATCTTATCAATTTAGAAAAAAATCTAATAGAATTCTGTTTTCATAACATAACCTAAGAATTTAAATAATTTTTTAGTCAGCTGTCAGTTGTCACTTTAGATTTACATGGAGAGCAAATTAGGAGTAAATGTTGTAACGCTTAAAAATATTTTATATTACAATAAGTTTAAAAAAATACTTATAATATATACATAAATTTACGTATAATATATACATAACTAAGATACATAATATTAATATTTATAAATTTTAAGAGTTACTAGAAAGAGAATATTTAAGAATTCTATTTAGTCATTGTGAAGTATAGAACACTTATAGCATTCATCAACGAAATAGTATTGCTATTCAGTAGTAGATGTCGCTACATAACTAAATTGTTTATTTAATTCGTCGAGTAAACGTTACAAAATAAATTGCGAATAATTTATTTTGCTTTTTCTGCGCAAAGAAAAATTTTATGTATAAGTAATGTTAAAGTTGTAAACTGTTCAATCAAGACATATAACAGATCTTATATGATTTATTGTTATATCATGCAAGATATAACTGAGGAATTTGGTAAAAACTCCTTTCGGTATATACGGTCTACATTTTTAACGGTACATTGAATATTATAGACCTGTAATATAATAGAAAATTTATAGACTTATAATACATGACACAGTTTGATCAACCGAAATTTCAAAGTTTAATGAGATTCAAGGAGATTTTGCTTTTAATAGGATTTGGATTTGATTTTGGGAAATATAAATTATAGACCTTCATTTGCTGTTGCACTATGTGTAAATCATAGGAATTTAGAATAGGGTATTCTGTTCATTATTATAAAATACATATTTGGTGGTAAATGTGTAAACCCTGCCTTTAGATAAGACTTCGGATGCTTAAACATATGACGATCAACTGATACGAAAAAAAAGCTACAATTTTCCTTTAATGGCTTTTAGGAATTTGATTTTAGCACAGATTACTTTGCCAATGTCACGTAAGATGGAGTACACAATATGAATATATATTATATACAAATATGTAGTTATAATTAAAATAAATAAATCACAATTTTATTTGATTACATTTAATATATTTACATAAATATTGAAATAAAAGCTTAATTGTAAAAGTTTATGTATTAAATTGAATTTGACATATGTAAGGTTGTCGTCGATGGCACCAAAAGTCCCGAAGCCAGTTCACGGCATCCATGGCTGCGCAATGAGGTTCTTCTGGAGCATCACTGGGAAAAGAAAAATACGTTACTTAAATTCGGTTTCTTTCAAGGTATAATTGCTAACTAGAAAGTATCTTAAACGTATAAAAACTTAATAAAACCATAAATTTTATTCGACAGACAACCAGAAATACTTTCGCATCTATGCAGCCGATTTGATTTTTGTTCTTTTTTTAAACTAAAATATTATTTACTAGAAGATTGTTAAATTATATTTTATGAATATAATTTTTTTATATTTATTTAATTATAAGCGAAAATGTACAATAATTTATAGACTATAGTGTTACTTTGTGGGGTTTATGACATAGTACAATTTATACAAAAATGTATTGTGTATAGTTTACCTTCAAAATTCAGTGCCGCAGAAATATCGAAGTTTTGCTCAGGTGCTAGAGCGCTTGGACACGGTACCCACGGGTCGCAGGTTCGAGTCCTGTGGCGTCTTGAAATTTCATATGTATTTTATTTATTAAAATTATTGGGTTAAGAATAAAATGACATGAGAAGAGTTTGAATTAATAAAATCGTGTAAAGAGGAATAGGATTCTCTTGTAACCCTTTCAGACATGGCCTTGTCTAATCCATATTAATGTAATAAATGCGAAAGTCTGTCTTATTGTCTGTCTCTTCGTTTATCTATTCATTACACTCGCAGGGCGAATTACTAGAAACAACATTGATGAAATCTATCCTCCTAACTTTAGAGGTCTATGGGAACTCCGTAACTGTTTATTAACAAGATGTCCGGCAACGCGTTGCTGTGGCTCAGTCTGGTTTTGAATTCCCCTCGAAACAGAACTCAATAGTAAAAAACATGCTCCGATCACCATCAAACTGTACAGGATCATCCGCTGAGACTTTCTTAAGATTGTCTGAAAATTTCACTCAAATCGGTTCAGCCGTTTTGGAGTCTACAAAGGACATATAGACAAACATTTATTTACGAAGAAGATAAAATCATGTAACTTCATTTTAACACTTAAGTTAGTTAAACCCACCTAAATCCTTCGCCGTTCCCGCGGGACCATTTGTGGAAATCCGTCTCGTAAATGCTCTCACCTGTTGACAATTTGAGTTAAATTTAACCTAAAATAAAGTGGACAGAAAGGTTTAAGTAAAGACTAAAGAGAACGCTTATACGTAAAGAATTCTACTAATATTGTAAATGCGAAAGTTTGTGAGTATGGATGTATGTTTGTTACTCTTTCAAGTAAAAACTATTGGTCGCATTTCGATGAAACTTTACAGCAATATAGGTTATACATCGGAATAATATATTGCTACTACAATTTGTAATGATTTCGTCATTTTAGTTCCACGCGAGCGAAGCCTAGGCCAAAAGCTAGTAATATTATAAATGCGAAAGTTTGTGGATGTGCGTTTGTTACTCTTTCACGGCGAATTCGCACAACCTATATTGATAAAATTTGGCACAATTATTTCTCAGGCAGCGGGATAACAAGCGGCTAAAGAAATCCTGTTAATTCTACAGGAATAGGATGACATTGCAAAGCGCCATCTATTGACTTATTACACGACACCAGTCCACGCGAACGAAGTCGCGGGTAAAAGCTAGTATTAATAATTGAAGATAAGAAAAATGTTACTATAAATGACAAAACTGCTTGGACTTGAAAATGAATGAAAAGCTTATTTGATTAAACATTATTTCGATTTGATTTGGGACTCTTGATTAGATAACTTCTTATTGATACTTGACGAAAAGCTAATTTCAATAAAGATTATTTTGATTTGTTTTATAACATTTGGTTGTATAAGTGGCTACGGACAGAGCAAAGTGGAAAAGACTCGTTGAGGAGGTTAGGACCCATAAAGAATTGTAGTGCCGCCGGAAGAAGATATTGTATCGAAAACTGCCGTTCTAAAGGTAGTGTACCGTCAATATTCCTCCAAACCCTGTAGTCCTCCAGGTTGCTGATCCCCAGCCACACCAGCAGCTTGTAGTCGCTGTCCGTTATGCCGGGGTAGTGCATTCCGCGAACCAGCTTTTGCATAAACAAGAATTCCTCCTGAAAAATTTATTTCTATATCAATAAAGTAGGACTTTTAATATGACAAAATCGGAAATAGTTAATCGTAAATAATTTTTTGTTAAGCTTTGAATTATAATATAGGAAATTTTCGCATTTCAGTGAAAAAATTCCTTTAAATAGATATAATATATTGAAGTTTGTCTCATTCTGATTCGTACTGTCAGATGTTTTATCGTGTCGCGGTTAGTACTGACATTCATTTCGCTTAGACAGTTCGCAGCATTGTTAGGGACCCCACGAAGCGTCGCGGATTAAAGGTCAGTTCAAAAGTCAGTATCAAATTTTATGTGCTTATGTAATTTAATGCCTATTTTTAGCGTTGCAGATTGCAGATAGTTTAAAAAAAATTACTAAAACTAACTCGTTTAAAACGAAAACGAGGAAAACAAGCGCACAGACTGAGGTGGGAGAAATTGTTAGACGCTGGACAAAATCATCTCAAATCTTACACTTATCTCAATGCAAATTATCGCTCGGGCGACGGCTCGTATCTGAAAACACTCTATTAGGGCACTCGTATATCGAGGTACCACTGTATATGAAATTTCGTACAATTGAAGCTAAAATACCGGGCTAATATAAATTATATGATAAAAATCCCGTTTTGTCCCTCGGGAATAGAAAGTCATTCATACTCACCAATGTCTTTGGAACTGCAAGCTTCGCACCTTCGTCCCTACACCTGTCTCTAGCTACAGGCCAACTCTGCGCTTGGTACACCAACTTGTAACCAAACCCGGTTGCCTTATCGAACACGTAACCTGAAATTTAATTTATTCCTGTAATTTTTACTAAATTTATCAAAGTAACAGTCTAGAGACTCTAGACAGTCCACAATGTTGGCATGGCGATGATGCCCTAAAAATGTCGCGGGATGTAGCTGGGTCCAAGCGGCACATAATCGTGTGACGTCGAAAGGATAAATGTCATACCGTTTACATAAGAAAACATAGGATCTTTAACTTTATGTTCAATAAGTTAAGTCTGTATACACATAGAGTTATTAACACTAGAGTAAGGGAGCAAATTAATTTTTGCACATAAAAATATAAAGAATTATAAAACAAGTGTTGATGTAATTAAATAATATTATCATGACTATCAGCTAAAACAATATTAGTTTTAGCTGATAGTCATGAAAACGACACAGACATACTATTTCTGATAGTAAGTAGTATGGATAATATTGGAAAGGGTAAATGTATTTGTCCTGATTTTACGGACTACTGAACTCCGCTTTGGTCGATAAAAAGTGTAAAATATACCCCTTTCTTCCACTGCGGTATTGACATACAAATAAAAATGTTTATTGTATCTTCAATGAATGCACCTGAACTTTGCAAAAGCTACTTTTGAAATCAGTATTTTTGCACATTTTATAGCTGGACTTTAAGCACAGTTTGTACGGTCAGCAGAAATAATATAAATGAGTATGCATCAAATTTATTGTATTACTATAAGAAAGGAAGACTAAATGTATAATGTATTTTTATCAAAAGTAACAATAAAATTATTTTGCTATAATACGCGGTGAAGTAAAATAGAAAATATATATAATGCTAAATGTAAGTGGACAATCAGTTATCATACCTGATACATGTAGGATTTAAAAAAAAACAAATGCACAAACCTCTACCACCGCCACCACAGTACACAAGCACTACATACGTTCACTATCACAAACTCAACAATCGTTTCGCCCCGCAACCGAAGCATCATCAGGAGATAGACTCTACGACCAAAATCGCAAAGCGATTACGAATCCTGCATGCATACCTGATGGGTATGATAACCGATTGTCCACTCTACATTTAGCATTATATATATTTTCTATTTTACTTCTTCGCGGATTATATCAAAATATTTTATTATTACTTTTATAGTTATAAGAGATAGTGGTTTTATATTCTGTCGGTACATGTGTCGCACTTACCGGCAGACGGGTCGCATCGGGCGCAGGTCACTGCAATAAACAGCATGAGTACCGCGGCGCGGGTTCCGCTGCAATCAGACCGCACTCGTTACTGGGACGGTATTCTAGTTTTATTTCTGACCTCATACAATGTGTGGAGATCTTAAATATATACACTTTTATACTACTCAAACTTTCATACAATAGCGTCATCTAAAAATATATAACGCTGAAAAGTTTGTTTTTTCTGAGGAACTACTAGACCGATTTGTAAAATTATTTGAGTGGAAGACAGTCCATTTATCGAGGAAAGCTATAGGCTATATAACATCACGCTAAGATGAATAGGAAAGGAGCAGCAATAGAAAGTATAACGACAACGGCGAATTCAAAGCTTTCCTTGTGTGTGCTAAGTAAATTGTCAAAGTTATTAAAAAATCATGTATTAAAAAATTGTTCCTCTCTTAAAGTTCTAAATAAAAGTCCGCGACAGCGTCTAGATTTGAGGTTAACCCACTTTAACCTTTTTCATGGTTATTAAAATGCTACATAACGGTTTTAATCTTTCCACGATTCTGGGCAATCTGGAGATGACTAGTATAAAATAAAAGAAAGGACGTCTTGGCGATTTTAGCTGTGTGGCATCCGGCTGAGTAGAATAGACTATATCTAATAGATCATTTCTTACCGGAGTGTCGTAAAAGGCGATTAAGGTAAATTGACGTCAGGCAGGCGGCCGGTCGTAAAAAGGCTAGCCAAAATTTTCTGATAACATGTTTATAACATGTAACCACATACTCGTGGTATGAATTTGATTGAACAAATTGTGTAAATATATATTTTAAATACTAAACCTAGGCTAAGTTATTTTATTACCAACACTATGGATACAATGTCCGAAATAAAAGAAATAATAAAATCTTCTTCTTCTTCTTCTTCTTCCTGCCCGTATCCCACTCTAAGTGGAGTCGGCACAACATGTCATAGACATGCTGTCACATGATTTGGCTGCGTATTTTACGGTACCGGCCGCCTGCCTGACGTCAACTTATTTCTGCCGTATTTTTCTCCTCTTTCTTACCTCTTTCTTACCGAGGCGACACCTCGGTAAGAAAGAGGGTGGTCTATTCTACTAAACCAGATACCACACGGTGCGTCAACCTACCTTAGTCGCCTTTAACGACACCTCGGTAAGACATGAGGGTGGTCTATTCTACTCAACCGGATACCACACGGTGGGTCGACTTACCTTAGTCGCCTAAGAAAAGAGTGTGGTACTATTCTATTCAGCAGGATACCACGCGGCTACCTAATTATTATTTTCTCCTTTTTTTGGAAAAAATTACCTGAGCAAGGCTCCACCAGATACTATATATTAAATACTAACCTAGAATAAGTAATTCTGTTATCAACACCATGATGCAATATCCAAAATAAAATAAATGATAAAATAATAATAAATATATATTCGTTATGTACATTTTTATTTTAAAATTTTTGAGAAAATCGATCACATACATACAGACAGTTTTTGGAACTTTGTTTTATAGGTATAGATTCTGTATTAGATAGCACGGCGATGGAGTTATGTCAATTTCATTGTACATCAATTATAAATTTGTAAATATTAATTAAAAAAACTTACCTCATTTTGAATATCTTTCCATTCAGTCTTCAAACAATGTACAAAGTGTTTGCCTTAATAACTATTTGGAAGATTTTTTAACTTAAACTGCTCCAGGCTTGAACTAAAAAGCAGTCATTTCACTTTAGCTTCAGTCAATTTAATATTTATTTAATAGTAACTTTGATATTGACATATTTAATGTTTCCAGTTAGCTTGTGTAAACAAAAAAGATAACGGGCCGTTAACCTCGTAAGTTTATGTAAAACTATTATTAAAATTATTCGGCCTCAGTAAATATTTAAGGAATCAATGGTACAAGCGACTTATTTTACGCCAACTAAAGCGTTTAAGTACCTTCTTTGATGCAATAAGTGTTTATTCTCTGTACTTTAATTTTTTAAGATATATTACCTTGGTGTTTGATAGCCGTGTGATATACGGCTAAGTAGAATAGACCATCCTCATTTCTTAACGAGGTGTTGTAAAAGGTCACTAAGGTAAGTCGACCCGACGTATGGTATCCGGCTGAGTAGAATAGATTAACCTCATTTCTTACGGAGTCGTCGTAAAATACGACTAAGGTAAGTTGACGTAAGGGAGGCGGCCGGTTGTAAAATGGCTAGCCAAATCATGTGTAACATGTTTACAACATGTTGTGCTGATCCTAATTAGAGCAGCATAAGGTTAGGATATTGATTGAATTGATTAAGCGACTCAGCTATAAAAGCGTAATAGACAGACTTTCGCATTTATGGATACAATATTGCTTCTTCAGGTGACAAGAGGGCTGGCTCCTTTTTCGCACAAAGAATCAGTTTAGCGATTCAGCGCGGAAACGCTGCCAGCATTCTTGGGACCATTGCACGTGGGCATGATTTGTATAGTCCTAGCGTGTAAGTAATTTAAGATAGATATAACTTGAACATTTTTTTTAAATAAAAAAAATGGATACAATAAATGCGAAAGGTTTTCTTCTCTAAGGTATTCTGATAAAATTGGCGTTAACTTTCGTATCTTTTGAACGTTCTCATTTAAAATCTTGTATTTATATACTTTAATACGAAAACCAGGTGTCGTTTTGCGCTGTGTTTTGACCCAAATTTCATTAATATATTGCTTGTTTGTCTTCTTCATATTTTATCTTTATGTTATTGCTACAAGGTCGGATAATCATACAAGCTCATACAATGTCGAAATCGTTTATATACATCTTTTAGGTTAATAAAAAAAGAACCACGATTTTTAACTGAAGCAAGTCTGACTTCTGTGTGCTTAATGCGATTTTTTAAAATTACGTTAACGTGAAGAAATATTTACATATAATTAATGATACTTGTATAACTCACATTTTAATTTACTTATATTTTGTTTGTTACTATTGTAAAACTAGGGCTATTTATTTTTTATTAATATTAACAATGAATTTTAATTTTTAACTTTTAATTTAGTTTTAATATTTTAATGTGCAAGCAATTTTTTTACGAAATAAGAGAGACGGTTATCATTATCTATCTAATGAACCTTATTTCAAACAATAAACGATTAATATTATTATTATAACGCTAATTTGTATAACGCTAAAACAGCGACATCTAGTGACAGCTGTTCCAAGGCCATACAAATTCGCGTTACGCTAACGCGATCGACTACTTTATCCCGATGGCACAACAATACACAAGCACTGCACACATTCACCACCACAATCTCAACAATTGTTTCGCCCCGTAACCGAAGCATCGTCAGGAGATAGACTCCACGACAAAATGGCTTTGCGATTTTGTCGTGGAGTCTTAGTTGTACCATCAGTGTCGGGTAGTGCATGAGTTCTTACAAATTCTGCATCAATCAGGTATGAGAACGAATAGTACACTCTACATTTAGCATTATATATATTTCCTTTTATCGCGGATTATAGCAAAATAATATTCTCATTGTTTTTGATTTATATATTTATAAACTAAGTAAAAAAATCGATTAAAATATGTATTTTGGCCGTATTGGTTTCATCCAAAGGGGAAAATTAATATAATTGATTTTGTAAATGTTTAGAAAGTCGATTATGGCAATAAAATAATCGATTAATATAAAAATCGTTTATTTTTACATAACTAACAATCCTAGTTGGGTCATATAAACTAAACTAGTCACTTTATTTGAGTTTTGTTAACTTAAAAAGAAGGAAATACTTATAGAAGTAGAATGTTATAAAGAATTAAAAAAGTAACAAAGTACTTACATTCGTTTACGTAGTTAAATTTTGGTTTCAACGATTTTTCTCTTTACTTTAAGTGTTCACTGTATTCTATTCAATTTATCTACAAACAATTTTTACATAAGGAGTATTGCGTGCGCCGAAAGCCGTACTGCGAGTCGGTCTGCGCGTGCGCATATTTAAAGGAGTCGAGAACCTTAGTCCTAACGGGACTCTGATAAGTAATGGCGATAGTCTTCAATAAGACTTATGTATCTTTATTATGACCTATTTTTTCCTTTTACAACACTGAGATTGCACTCTCACAAACAGCGCGGAAATATCGACATTTACGTATTTTTCGATCGTTTCCGTTTAGCGATAAATATCGTGTATCATCACTACATATTATAAAACAAAGTCCCTATATCCCTATGTACGCATAAAACTTTAAAACTACGCAACAGATTTTGATTCGGTTTTTTTAATAGATAGAGTGATTCCAGAGGAAGGTTTGTACGTATAATATACATTTACAATACATTCAATACGGAGTAGAGAAATACTGTAATTTTTGAGGTTTCTGTCAATAATTACATTTTTTTCCGCTTACATTGCAAACGCAGGCTAAACCCTACGAGATTTATCAAAATAATGTACTAAGTATTTGTACACCTTGAAAAGGTCTACAGAAAAGTCCGCGATGGTATATGTCTATCTCTTATGGATGACCCACTATAGCATTTTTTATATTTACTTTTTACGAAAAATAATGCCATATTTTTGAAGCAATTTTTATACCATACAGCATTAATCCTTATCCAATGAAGTACCTTAAATAAATAGTTGATTTAATATAGATCAATATGGCCGTTTACAGTATGTAATTTAAGTGAACATTTTCGGAGATATTACAGATTTAAAATGCCGTGAGGACGCCGCCCTTCGCCCTATAACACTTCGACTTTAGCAGCTATGTCCCTCTTTCAAGAGTTTGTTTAAAGACATTCTGTAATTAATCGTAAAAATAAAATACATAGGGAAAATGTAAAAGTAAATAAGTAAAAATGTACTATATGAATTTAGATATTCAAATTCAAATTCAAATTCAAATTCAAAATATTCTTTATTCAAGTGAACTGTTTACAGTACTTTTGAATCGTCAAATGTTTTAAAGAAGCTACCACTGATTCGGAAGTTTGCTCCTACCGAGAAGAATCAGCAAGAAACTCGGCGGCTAATCTTTTAAAAATTATTACAATTTGATGGTTACAAGATAATCGTTGCAGCTGGATGCGTAGCTGACTGCAGTTAAGATAAGCTATCACTCAAATAATCCTCAATAGTATAGTAAGCTTTATGTAGCAACATCGTTTTGAGATAATTTCTAAACTTGTGTAAAGGCAAGTCCAGATATTCCAAAGATAGCAGGAGATCTTCTTGGTATAGGGAAAGGAAATTGTTTTTCTCCAAATTTAACGCGTGCGGACCACGGGCAGTAATGAATAAACCAAAACTACTCGATCGATTTTAATCATTTTTTTACACTGACTGACATGGGATATATATTTTATACCCGTGCGAAGCAGGGGCAGGACGCTAGTAGCGCTATATAAATCTTTGTTTGTATATGTAAAGTAGCGGCCGCGCGTTGCTGTGGTTAAGTCTGGTTTCCTTTAATTATCATCCTCTTGACCTTATCCCACTCTAAGTGGGGTCGGCACAACATGTTAAAACATGTTGTCACATAAGTTGGCTACGTATTTCAGGGCCTGGCGTCAACTTACCTAAGTCGTTTTTTACGACACCTCGATAAGAAGGAGGGTGGTATATTCTACTCAGCCGGATACCACACAGCGGGTCGACTTACCTTAGTCGCCTTTTACGATACCTCGGTAAGAAATGAGGATGGTACTATTCTACTTAGCCGCATACGACACGTCTATATAGCATCAATATAAAGGCACGCAGTAAGCGCGAACAATCTTCAATAGATTTATGAACTTTATTCAAGAGGTACAAATATATTTTAGGTCGACAGTACAAGTTGAATAATGTAGTGTTCATTTTATTTGTCTGGAGGTCTTATATTTAACTGAACATAAGCCATTATATGGATCTCTTGATAAGGGTCTTGTTTTACCTGACACCGACATGTCTTTTGGTAAATATAAAATTAATTAGTCTCTTTAGGAATAATAAAACACAAAGCGTAATTCTTAAATAAAATTTATACATACTGACTTCTGCTTGCAATTTCGTTAGAAATGCTGAAACTATCTCAAAATAAAAAACAATTCATAATTTAATTCTAAACACGAAATCCTGTTCCGTCTGTATGTACTGATAGTGTGTTATGTTTTTAAGAATAATTTTCTAGACAGTATTTAATCATATTTTCAAAATTTGATCGTGTGGTATCCGGCTGAGTAAGAATAGACCACCCTCACTTCTTACTGAGGTGTCGTAACTTGACGTCAGGCAGGCGGTAGTTCATAAAATACGTAGCCAAATCATGTGATAACATGTTTATAACGTATTGTGCCGACCCCACTTAGAGTGGGATAAGGGCAGTAGGATGATCTTAATCCCTTAGACTATATTTAAATATCGACACAATTTGGTAAAATTCATGCTTATATTCCATAACATTTAGGTTAGAAAAGTTATTGATTTTCTCTCAGGAATTGGGAAAACATAATTAGTGGTATTTAATCGCTAAAAGCAAATAATAATAAATATATGGACACTTAAGGACACGGTCGTCCGTCGCCAAAGTAACTTAATACTTGTGTTATGGTAGACAGACAACTGGTAAATATATACTTATATAATTTTTAAATACAAATATACACCCAGACTCGAAGACCAACAAATTATAGAAAATGTTGGCCCTCGGGAATCGAACCTACTACAGAATAATTTGATTCATCCAAGAATAATTTGGAATTAAAACTCGAAACGAAAAATAAATAATTTATTAATTTAATCCTATCTTTTAACCGTAGTATGAGTAATGGAAACCATGGCCTGCCCCGTGCCCGCCGAAGGTCCACCCCACCCCATACCCCCCTAGGGGGTTTCTGTACTCGTCAACGTCTTCCTCCACCCTGTACGCGATCTTCCTATCGCTAACCCTATGCAATGGTATCACTGTCAGGTCGTGTACTGGTACATAGTTATGAAACGGTATTAAAACAGGTATCAGCTGTTGGGTTACGTTAGCGGTATTATGCGGTACATTATCCTGATGCTGTACCGCTGATATCGGTATCACGTGTAAATTAGGTACCAATATCTGATACGGTATTGACGGCCCTTTCTGCTTTCTAGTTAGATGTATTATTGAATTCGGTTCCGGTTGGTGCATGACGATCGGCGTGTGGATGATATCTTTAGATATATGGAAGTGGCTCGGCAGATTGGTGACCTCGTAGAATTTTGTGGTGATGAGCAGGAACAGAAGGTATCTCGTCATCTGAAACATGTTTTTTTTATTGAAACAACGTTAGCTATTCCGTATCTACGTTGTCAAATGTAATTACCAATTACCAATCTAATTGTAAAGTTCTTCTTCCTGCCCTTATCCCACTCAAAGTGGGGTCGGCACAACATGTTATAAACATGTTGTCACATGATTTGGCTATGTATTTTACGATCGGCCGCCTGCCTTATATCAACTTACCTGGGTAAGAAAGAGGGTGGTCCATTCTACTTAACCGGATACCACACGGTGGGTCAACTTACCTTAGTCGCCTTTTATGACACCTCGGTAAGAAAGAGGATGGTCTATTTTACTTAACCGAATACCACCGCGTGACTCTGTCGAGGGGTTACGTGTTCAAATCCCAGCAGGCAGCAATAAGTTTCTCAATTAAAACTTGTATGTAATTGATAATTGCAATGTATCAAACGCTTTTCGGTCAAGGAAAATGTGCGAAAACTTGTGTATCTCTAGAGAATTCTAGGAATATGTGTAACCTACCAATCCGCGTTGGAGCGGTGTGGTAGGTCTTAGCTCCAATCCTTCTCTCTAAAAACGGAAAAAGGAGACCTATGCACAGCAGTGGGATAGCAACAGGCCCTTACAGAGAGTCAAAGATGAAAACTCTTCTAAACGAGACAAAAAGAAAATTAATCAGAATTACAGTTTATATACACTTTTTTGCGGCTTATATTGAACAGGAAATTGAAGGTATTTTCATAGGACTTCCTTTGGAAGATATAGGAGGTTGTGAAGTAACATATTGGAGGCTATGTGTACTAGAATGCCGATAAGGTTTTTTTACGCGGAAAGATTTTATGAGACACTGTTTGTGAATAAAACATGTAGAATATATTAAAACAAAAGTGACACTCGCCTTGACTACTACAATGTGTAATTTGGAACTTCTCGAAAAAAGGGTAAATTAAATTAGGGGAGACGTCTTTCGCGACTTGACATTTGTCACATTACGTTACTGCTGGAATTTGCTCATTGG
The DNA here is from genome assembly GCA_029227775.1 of Morpho helenor. Taxonomy (NCBI): domain Eukaryota; kingdom Metazoa; phylum Arthropoda; class Insecta; order Lepidoptera; family Nymphalidae; genus Morpho; species Morpho helenor. Next base: position 15,768,839 of record JARGCU010000037.1, on the reverse strand, counting down.
ACCTGCGAATAAAACAATATCGCAGTGAAATATAGACACGCCATACTGTTATTATGCGAAAGTCTGCCTGTCTATCACTTTCACGGCTAATCCGCTGCACCAATATTGAATTTGAAACAATAAGAGCTTACTAGCTTTTACCCGAAATTTCGTTTGCGTTGATTCTTGGAATAAATATTAGCTTCTATCATTCTTCAATCCTGCAAATATCTCCATCACAAAAATCAGATCGATCCGGGAAGATTGAGAGAGTTTTATCGTTTTCTCGAGAGGATAGTTACGCGCAGTAAATACCCCTAAGACTTACGAGTACTTGAAATATATCGCCCTCACCATCATCTTCCTGCCCTTATCCCACTCTAAGCGGGGTCGGCACATGTTATAAACATGTTGTCACATGATTTGGCTACGTATTTTACGGCCGGCCGCCTGCCCGTCATCAACTTACCTTAGTCGCCTTTTACGATACCGCGGTAAGAAATGAGAGTGGTCTATTCTACTCAACCGGAAACCATACGGCGGGTTGACTTACCGTAGTCGCCTTTTACGATACCTCGGTAAGAAATGAGGGTCGTGCTATTCTATTCAGCCGAATACCACGCGTATGAAATATATCGCTCTACCAGAATAATGAAATCACATTTCGTATGCTTATACATGGGACATGTGACTTTATTCATTGGATATGGCGATATATTAAAATAGCTCAGTTCAATTTATACATTAAACAAAAACCGAAATATATAAAAACTTTTTTTAAAATATTTTTTTTCGACGTAAGGTAAACTCTACTTAGCCGTGTGGTATCCGGCTGAGTAGAATAGACCAACCTCATTTCTTACCGAGGTGTCGTAAAGGGCGACTAAGGTAAGTCGACCCGCCGTGTGGTATCCGGCTGAGTAGAATAGACCACCCCCATTTCTTACCGAGGTGTCGTAAAAAGCGACTAAAGTAAGTCGACCCGCCGTGTGGTATCCGGCTGAGTAAAATAGACCGCCCTTTTTCTTACCGAGGAGTCGTAAAATATGACTAAGGTAAGTTCAAGTTTTCGTCACGCAGGCGGCCGGTCGTAAAATACGTAGCCAAATCATATGACAACATGTGTTTAACATGTTGTGCCGACCCCACTTAGAGTGGGATAAGGGCAGGAGGATAATGATGTAAGGTAAACTCTACTCTAAATTTAACATTCTATATATTTTTCTTTGAGCTTTATCGTGGATTAAAGCAAAATCATTTTACTATTACTTTTGTATAAAGAATTATAATAACTCTTCACAACAAAATTAAATCCCGTCTAAACATGTCTGTATAAATATTTTTTGACAACCCGCCTGTGTACCTAGAATTTATGATTAGACTAAGCTAACTGTGGTTTCATTAGGTATTCAAAATTTTAATCAAGTCCTAACGCTTCTGAGATGAGGAGATTAGTGCTTGTGGTGGTCAGACTCAGGGATAATCAGTCCTGTTCAGTATTCTGGAGAAGAGGAACTTTTAAAAAAACTAATAAATCTTCCGTCTTTAGAGTCTGACCAATAAGTTAGTTATGTATCGATTATTCAAATGAACTTGTAAACAAGTGCTTTGAATCGTCAACTCTACTGCTGGTTCGGAAAGCTGTTCCTACCGAGGAGAGCCAGCAAGAAACTCGGCGGTTTCTCTTTTAAAAATAAAATTCTTATTACTAGTAACATTAGTTATTACTGTCTTGTACAGGGTCAAAGAGTAGCTACATCCACGCATTTTTATCAACCAAGTAATCCTCAATAGTATAGTAGGCTTTCTGTATTAGCCTTTTATTAATAGTGTTTTTAAACTGATGTAATGGCAAAGCTAAAATTGATTGCGGAATTTTATTATAGAATCTTATACCCAGACCCACAAACGACTTACGTACTTTTGCAAGGCGCAAAGCAGGAACCGCAAGTTTAAGTCGGTTCCTACTTTGTCTATCATATACATCGCGAATTTGTTTCATGACCGGCCGCCTGCCTGACGTTAACTTACCTTAGTCGTATACGACACCTCGGTAAGAAATGAGGTTGGTTTTTTGTATCCGGATACCACACGGAGTACGCAAAAGTACAAAAGGTTCAATAATATGTTATGCGATTCTATAATCCTATTACCAAATTTGTCTGTGCCACAATCAGGTTATAATAATTTTGAAAAGGTTAACTTAAATAACCTGCCAGTTGTATTAGCGCATAGTCGGGCTTGGGCTTCAACATTTCTCTAAAGCTAGAGGAGGTTTTTGCCCAATGGTAGGATAGTATTGCACAAAGTCGCTATTTGTCTATAATCGCCTTATACACTAAGAGTAATCTTAACATGCAGTAACATGTCGACCTTCGTATACGTTTAATTTAATTCTTTATAACCTTAAGAATGAATGTATTAATAATTTTGGTGGTCATAAACCGTGAAATAGATATTAGCATACTAGTTTCTAGACCGCGTTTTCGACCAGATATCATTTTAATATCACCTTTCAAGCTCTTAAAATCGCATTGATTATTTACACGTTTGGTACGTTCGGTGATGAAAAGGGACAAACGTACAAACATTTTTGTATTAATAATAATTTTGGCTTGTTTTTTTAAATATTTATAGTTAAATGAAATTGCTTTTCACCCTATCTGAATAATAAAGTAACATCTCCTATGTATAAGCAGGCCGCCAGACATTTTGTTTATTTCTGTGATAGTGAAATGACACATATTTCGTTAATGTATAGAAACTGGCTAAATTCACGTCTTATTTTATCGAATGAGTCCGACTAGTCTCAAGCCCATACGGGGCTTTTATCATGAATAAAAGAGTTATCGCGGCGGGAACAGTTCCCGATAAAATAAGACGTGAGTATAGCTGATTTCTATACATTTATTATGAATAACACTCCCGATAGTTTAAATTCAAACATATTTTGTTATTGTATTAATTTATAGCATTCTTCAACATTTAGAAAAGAGCAACTGCCGAGTTTCTTGCTATTTCTTATTGGTAGGAGCAATTTTTCTAACCAAAAGTAGAGTGGATGATTTAAAAGAATTGTTAACAAGTTTATTCGATTAAAAAATGTCTTGGATTTTAATAAAGAATATATTGAATTCTTGGATTAGAAAAACCTTTCCGCTTCATACAAGACTGCAGTTTAATAATGAAAATCTTTAAAAAATTGAGCCGAGCTTCTTTCTGGTTCTTCTTGGTAAGAGCAACATTCCGAATTCAGTTGTAGCTTCATTAATCATATTGATCCTTGACGATTCAAATGTTTGAAAGAGCTGATTTGAATACAGATTATTTTGATTTGATTTAACTTGAATTTGAAACAGCAACGCCTTCGGTAAACTAATTAAAACATTGACCGCCGAGTTTCTTTCTGGTTCTTTTCTTTGTAGGAGCAACATTCCGAACTACTTGTAGTTTCATTAATCATATCGATCCTTGACGATTGAAAAAGCTTATTAGAATAAAGATTATTTTGATTTGAATGTGAATGATATACGCCTAACGTAACTTAAAATAGTGAATACCTTGTATATCGGTTTCCCGCCAGACGCCAGGCGGTCCCCAGATGTGAATCCATTCACGAACTATCACTAACACCAGAAGTCTATGACATTATTCTTATATATCACAGTGTATGTATGAAGTAGTGCCACTGTCGACACGAGTGTATGCACTGCACCGGGCTCTGCTGAGCCGGTATTGAGCGGCCGGGGGCCACGAAACGGCCGAGCGGCGGACTGATAAAACCATGTCCTTTCAAACTAGTAAACCTTTCATAAAACATACAGTAACAGCCTTTTTTTAAAGAATTTGGTATAGTCCTTTCTTATTGCAGATAAGAATACGATGTTTTACTATTACAAACTACACTATTATAAACTACTAGCAATCGCCAGCGGCTCCGCTCGTGTGGAAAGATTAAAACTGTAATATAGTATTTTGATAACTGTAATATAGTCCGCCGTGTGGTATCCGGCTGAATACAATAGTAAGTAAGTAAGTAAGTAACGGCCTGTTACTATCCCACTGCTGGGCATAGGCCTCTTCTCTCCGTTTTTGGAGAGAAGGATTGGATCTAAGACCTACCACGCTGCTCCAATGCGGATTGGTAGGTTACACATATCCCCAGAATTCTCTAGAGATATGCAGGTTTCCTCACGATGTTTTCCTTTACCGAAAAGCGTGTGATAAATTGCAATTATCAATTAGACACATAAGTTTTTACTAGAAAACTCATTGGTGCCTGCCCGGGGTTTGAACCCTAGACATCCTCGAAAGAGGCGGACGGTATTACCGCTGGGCTAAGTAGAATAGTAGTAGTAGAATAGAATAGTACCACTCTCTTTTCTTACCGAGGTGTCGTTAAAGGCGACTAAGGTAAGTTGACTCACCGTGTGGTTTCCGGTGAAGTAGAATAGACCACGCTCTTTCTTAACGAGGTGTCGTAAAAGGCGACTAAGGTAAGTTAACTCACCGTGTGGTATCCGGTTAAGTAGAATAGACCACGCTCTTTCTTATCGAGGTGTCGTAAAATACAACTAAGATAAGATAAGGTCAGGCAGGCCGGGAGTAAAATACGTAGCCAAATCACTTGACAGCATGTTTATAACATGTTGTGCCGACCCCACTTAGAGTGGGATAAGGGCACGAAGATGATCATAACGGTAATATAGTATTTTATCAATTACTTAGTTTTACAACTGGACAAAGGGATTTTAGTAAAGTATATAATTTTTAGCACAGGGTGCTACTTTAAGATTTTCAGTTTTAGTTCAGGTTTCTGAAAAACAACCTTGTCACGCACATCGGTACTGGATATTTTAAAAAAAACTTTTTTAATAATTCAATTTGGCATTATTTAAACATAGTAATTAGTTTGTTTTGTTATTCACAGATAGTAAATATTTACTAAATCTGTTCGACAATATCCGGCAGCTATCTCATATTGTGAAAAGATTTGTAAAAACATTCTTTAATTCAATATACCGCCGTGTGGTACCCAGCTAATTAGAATAGAGCACTCTCATATCTTACTGAGGTGTCGTAAAAGGCATCTAGTCTAAGTGCCGTGTGGTACTCGGCTAAGTAGAATAGACCGCTCTCATTTCTTACCGAGATGTCGTAAAAGGCGACTAAGTTTAGTTGACGGCAGGCACGCGGTTGGATATAAAAAATTGCCAATCATATAGCAACGCCGACCCCATTTAGAGCGAGATAAGGGCAGGAGAGATTGTTTTAAAAAAATAAGAGGAAACTAATCCGCAGCCTTAGTGGCCGTACATAATGAATTATTTAATAAATAAGTTAAGGAAGCGACTTGTTCCAGTAAGGCACGCCCATTAATATTATAGTCTAATGCCATTGTCATATCGACGGGTTATCACGGCAACACCGCCGTGAACCGCGACACTTTTAATCAACGTCTACACCTTACGTATAATAAAATATTTAACTTGTCTGTACATAATTGACTATATCATCCGCGAAAAAAGTGCTTTTTATATACAACGCGGACTAGTTAAGTAATTAGGACAACAATTATCTTAAAATCATCCTAATTCTCCTGCCGTATCCCAGTCTAAGTGCGGTCGGCACAAGATGTTTTACGACCGGCCACCTGCCTGACGTCAACTTAACTTAGTCCCCTTTTACTCCGGATTCAGCCGGATACCACACGGCGGGTTAGCTTACCTAGTTGCCTTTTACGACACCTCTTTAATAAGTGAGGGTGGTCTATTCTACTCAGCCGGATACCACACGGAGTCATGTACTGTAAATTAAAATTTATTTATAAGCACCTTCCTTTTCCTTCCTAATACTTAATTTGTATAAGCGAGTCTAGTGTTATATTAGTATTAAGTCTCTCATAAAAACTGTATCAAAATCAGCTCATCAAATCGTTACAATGCCACAGATAGTGTATATCTTTCCTTTTATATTGGAAGATTAAAAAATTGTAATCAAAGTTACGATATAACGCTAGCATTGTGAGAAAAACAAGCAGAATATACATCTATTGTATCAGGAGATACAGTGATATATGGCCGTGATAAAATGACCCAGACGTGGACATTTATAGTGGCCACTGTTATGGATAACGGCAAATTGGTATTTATTACATTGTGACCATTTTTTAACAATAGTCCGCCGGGGCGAAAGGGGACCGCGCGTCCCAGTTTGCCTACTAGCAAAATTTTTAATTAATGACAATTTATGTCAAAATTAATCGCTATTTATGTCGAAATCAATCAGGTACCAAAATTATCATTGTAAAGTAGTCAACCGGTGTATCAATCTTTACTAATATAAAGCTGAAGAGTTTATTTGTTTGAACGCGCTAATTTCAAAAACTACTGGACGGATTTGAAAAATTCTTTCAGTATAAGATAGTCTTTCAATAAATGAAAGAATTTCTGATCTCTACTTTTATACTGCTTCTCTACACTTTTATACTGCTCAAACTTTGATATCTTAAAATATATAAATCTGAATCTGATCTGCCTCATCTTAAAATATATAAATCTGAAAAGTTGGTTTTTTTGAACTAATTGCTAATCTGAGGAAGTACTGGACCGATTTGAAAAATTATTTCAGTTTAAGATAGTTCATTTATCGAGGAAGGCTATAGATTATATAACATCACGCTTAGATGAATAGGAGAGGAGCAGCAATAAAACATATTACGAGAACGGCAAAATTTAAAGCTTTCCTTAGTGCGCTAAGTAAACGGTGAAAGTTATTCAAAAACATGTATTACAAAGTTGTTCCCCTCTAAAAGTTCTAAATTAAAGTCCGTGACAGCATATATCTAGCTTTGAAGGCAAACCTACTATAACCATTTTTATGGTTATCAAAATAATATATTTTGGTTTTAATCTATCCACGCGGGCGGAGCCGCTGGCGTTTACTAGTAACTATATAATATTGCATACTATATACGTAAAAGTCGATCTGTTACGTAATATGTATTCACAATCACAATGCAGTTATTGATTACGGAACAATGAAAGGAATTCATTATTGTTTGATTGAAGGCCGAATGAGACATTTGGGTCCAGCGTTTCTAATGTAGTCCACATTCGGTGACTGTCTGACTGAGATTGTCCTAGTGAATGTCTTTAAAGCTTGTGTGTTGTTGGCGGTGTTTTGTGATATCCTCAGTAACTAATCTTACATGTATACGGTATGAGAATGGTATTGCTTCCTACACTTAGCGTTACATAGATTTTCTTAAACGCGTATTATATACGTGGTAATTCTAATATTACATTGTTAAGAGTACATGTAGCTTAATTTGGGGCGAAAATTGGAAGAACTCTTAAATAAGATATCAATTGAATAAAAATTTGTACCTGGGAGACTGAGCCTTGCCTGGGTTTTTTTAAATGATGAAAAAAAAATTGAAAAGAAAAATTATAAAATTAATAGGGCAGGTGGGGCTCGATCCTTGGATTTTTTTACCTCTCTAGACTTCCCGTTCCCCAAATGAACCACCATAACTTTAAGATTGACAGCGAAAAATTGTAATTGTATTCAACGTAAATTTCAAAAAATTTTTAGAGCCCGAAAACAGGATTTTTCTCCCCCAAAACCTCCTACGTGCTGAATTTCTGGAAAATTGTTTGAGCCGTTTCCGAGATTCTTAAAATATATATATATATATATATATATATATATATATATATATATATATATATATATATATATGTGTATATATATATATATATACATACAAGATTAACTTATTTAAGTATTAAAGATACTTTATAACGTGTTCTTAAATAGTTATCGTTCTTATAAGGCTGTATGTCATAAGTCAAGTATGTCATAATAAAGACAATTTCGTTATAGACCTTGCGGCGCTAAACTCAGCCTTTACAAACAGGTCTCAGTTTGGACCAATTCTGGCCTCGCCCGAATCTCAGACATTGATTTAGAAAGAGATTAAATTCGCTCGAGGTCAGATTATTTGATTAATAATACGATTTTTTGTTTATATTTGTGGGACCACCTTAGTCACCACGCAGCAAGGTGGAACACCATGAGGTTTTAGCTGATAAGAGTCTGACATAACTGTTTCTGCCCCCAGCTGAAAGCAATACCAATGAAGGGTTCCCTCATGGCAAAAAAAGTTCCTTATTCTATGATCTTTTTAGGATGAGGCCCCTCATCTTGAATATATATATCCTTCCCTTATCCCACTGTAAGTAGGGATCGGTACAACATGTTATAAACATGCTGTATCATGATTTAGCTGCGTTTTCACGACCGGCCTTAGTCGTATTTTATGACACCTCGGTAAGAAGGAGGGTGGTCTATTTTACTAAACCGGAAACCACACGGTAGGTCAACTTACCTTAGTCGCCTTTTACGACACCTCGGTAAGAAATGAGGGTGGTCTATTCTACTCAGCCGGCTACCACACGGCGGGTCGACTTGACTTAGTCGTCTTTTACGACACCTCGGTAAGTAATGAAGGTGGTACTATTCTACTTAGCCGCATAGCACACGGCTAGCCCCTCACCTTGTATGACAGGATAAAAACGGTTGCCTGTATAGTCGGTTTTACGGGCAAAGATTTTACGTGACAACGTCTTTTTAAATGTGATGGATTGGAGTGGGAGAGAAACGCAAGGCATTCGCCAGTCCGGCGGACCTCTCTTTCGTTCAGTGACTCATCGTAACAGACGTGAGCGGGCGTTACACTTTTTCATGACTGACTGCAAGCCGCAACCTAATTTAAGGCGTTGTCACGTCAAAAATATATTTTTTATTAGATCCATTAAACTGGCTCATTAATCAATTTAGATGTATAAAAGCAAAAGTAATAACAAATACACAAGATTATAACCTACTGGAAATGAACACAACATGCAAGTATTATACATAGTTCACTTAAAGTAAATTACTCTTTAAAATTACTTATGAGTTATAATAGTAACAAATATTTGGGATAACAAAAAGGGTCGTCTGCCTTCTTAGTAAGCAGCTTAACACTTGTGTTATAGGCGACTAGCTTTTACCCGCAACTTCGTTTGCGTGGATTGTTTGATAAGTTGACAATAGATGGCGCTTTTCAATGTCATCCTAATCGTGTTGAATTAACAGGATTTCTATAGCCTATATGTTATCCCAGTGTATAAGGAATAATTGTGCCAAATTTCATCCAATTTGGTTCAGTGGTTTTGCCGTGTAAGGCCTCTGCGAGTCCGACTGCCGCCTGTTCCCGTCAGGCGGTTGGACCCATTAGGGTTTTTTTCCTGTATAATAAAAAAAGGGTCACTGTCCTTTGCGCCAACTGGCAAAAATGCTCTCAAATTGGTGAGTTACTTATATTTACTTACTCCCAGGAAATCTCTACGCATATTTTTCTTTTATCACGTTTTACTACACCGTCAAGCGCATTTTGACTCTTTCCCCCTTGTTAATGTGTTCTAGCAGTTGTGATCCGCGGGATTATGATGATATTATCAAGTTTTTTTAATTCAAATTCAAAATACTCGTTATTTAAGTAAACTTAAAATAACGTAAATAAACAAGTGCTTTTGAATCGTCAACTTCACTGCTGGTTCGGAAAGCTGTCCCTACTAAGAAAATCTAGCAAAAAACTGAAAATATAATTCTTATAACTAAGTTAAGTTCTAAGTTACAGTATTGACAAACTGTCTTGTTTATGCCAGTTTAGTAGCGCAGTATTCAATGACGCAGTCCGATAAAACTCTTCTAGCTATAATGTAGTAGAGAACAGTTTAATCTAGCTAAATTAAACAAGTATAAGCCTCGCATTATTTAATCATCCAAAGTAAACGAACAAACTCACCGTCCCTTGAGAGATAATACACATTGTTCTCAGAGGGTCATGCAATTAGAGCATTGAAATATTTTGATCTCGTCTCGGCCTACGGTGCAGTGTTCAGATCGAACCTTTTACTGGAAACAGAGTTAAAATATACTAAATTATACCAGTGGCCGAATAATGCAATTTGACTTTGTGATCAATCAAAATACGTAGTATTGAAGGTTTGAATTATATTTAAGTGGTATATTATCAATCATATTAAATAATTTGTGTGATAATTTTGTTAGAGTTGTACATTCTTCAATTAATGAGCTTTGTACTAAAAAGCATTACAAAAATTTCCCCAGATGTCAGACACTAAAAAAAGGCTCATGAAATCGATTATTTCAAGCTCCGTAAAAACTTATTGCCTGAAAATTCTTTGAATAAATTGGTTAAACAACGAAAGAAAGTGAAAGGTGAAGGTATGACAGAGAGAGATTGAGTAAATACAAAATTTTTGACAATTTTCATTGCTTAATAATTCAATTTTTAAGCAAGTTTAGTACTTAATAATTCCTTCAAAACAAAAAAAAATTACATGTTCAATATTATTTTATACTAGCGGCCTACCCTGCTTCGCACGGGTATAAAATATATAGCTTATGTACCCAGTGAAAAAAATGATTAAAATCGATCCAGTAGTTTTAATTTAGGTATTCATTACTGCCCGTGGCCCGCACGCGTTAAATTTGAAGAAAAACAATTCCCCTCTTCCTATACCAAGAAGATTTCCTGCTATATCTAATATCTAAATTCATATACTACATATTTACATTTTACATTTTTCCCTATATATTTTATGTTTAAAATTAATTACAGAATGTCTTTATATACAACATTCATAGCTTTGTTATCATTAGACAATACAAAAATGTTTTCTTTAGAGGTTACTCTTAAAAGAGCGACATTTAGTTGCGCGTCCGATCGCTGCTAAATTCGAAAATGTTCATTTAAATTACATGCTGTAAACGGTCATATTGATCTATATTAAATCAACAATATATTTAAGGTACTTAATTGTATAAGGATTAGTGGCTATATTGTATAAAAATTGCTTCGAAAATAAGGCATTATTTTTCGTAAAAAGTTAATGACAAAAAATGCTATTGTGGGTTATCCATAAGAGATAGACATATACCATCGCGGACTTTTCTGTAGACCTTTTCAATGTGTACAAATACTTAGTACATCATTTTGATAAATCTCGTAGGGTTTAGCCTGCGTTTGCAATGTAAGCGGAAAAAAAGTAATTATTTACGACATCACATTAGAAACCTCAAAAATTACAGTATTTCTCTACTCCATATTGAATGTTATTATACATATAAACCTTCCCCTTGAATCACTCTATCTATTAAAAAAACCGCATCAAAATCTGTTGCGTAGTTTTAAAGATTTAAGCATACATAAGGGACAAACAAAGAATGTGACTTTGTTTTATACTATGTAGTGATAATCCTTATAGCATGATTCAGTATTCACGCGCGATGGCTTATTATTAGCGTATTTCATGTATAACTTTGGTGTTTCTATACCGATTTCAATGATTCTTTTTTTATACAATGGTTAATACTATTCACTTTTTTATTTAGGGATGACTGAGAGTGATATAAATGTAGGAGTAGACAAATATAACCAGAAAGCTTCGAACTGCTAAGCTATCAGGAGTTGCACGTGTTATTGTGAGTCAACAATAAAAGATAGACTTATGCTGTCGTGGGATAGTTTTTATATAATTTTAAGGAGAACATTTCCGTCATACATGATTTCTGTGTAGCTTTAACCATCAAGTTTGCACACGCGACGGAAGCTTAAAATATGGAGTTTTCCCAACATTTCCCTTCACTGCTCTGCTCCTATTGATTGCAGCGTGATGAAAAGTATACTATAACCAGCCCAGGAGTATGAAAAAAAATTGTACCGAGTTTCATTAAAATCCGTCGAGTAGTTTTTGTTTCTATAACGGTTATACAGACAGACAGACAGACAAAAATTTTACTGATTGCATTTTTGGCATCAGTATCGATCCCTAATCACCCCCTGATAGTTATTTTGGAAATATATTCCAGTTACAGAATTGACCTTTCTACAGATTTATTATAAGTATAGATAATTAGCCACACAAAGTCGGATGGTAAATTTGACTATAGGACCTAATAGATATTAATATAAAACTAATAACGTTTAATTTTGTTTAATGACCGATAAGGTGTTATCGTATCACTTAGTTTGTACTGTTTTTACATTCTATAATGTTTAATAATACGTGGTGCATTAAAGAATATCATATTCTATACCATTCTATTTTTACATCTCTTCCCGTCAGCATATCAAAACGAGAAACAAAAAGGACTTTTAATAAATTTTAATGTTCTAATAAGTTTCCAGGCGAGTCCACTGGCTCATAGAAGCGGGCTCCGAGGAGGTCGTTATAATGTAGTCTAGTGGGGTCTGTTATCTCGTTCCAGCCAGAATCGAAGAACACGTTTGTGTTGATATAATTTAAACTTGTGAAAATTCCCTTTGTGCCAAAGTTGTGATATGGGTGTGTTCCGAACTTGTTGTGGACTGTATTTCTTACTGAGGCAATAATATAAATTCAAATTCTAAATATTCTTTATTTAAGTGGACTGTTTTCAGTACTTTTGAATCGTCAAATGTTTTAAAAGAACCTACCTCTGATTTGGAAGTTTGCTCCTACTGAGAAGAACCAGCAAGAAACTCGGCGGATAATCTTTAAAAAAAAAAATTACAATTTGATTGATGAATAAATAAGTAGACCATAGTATCATTTGGGTATATATATAATCCTGCTTACTTATGCAATATCTACAATAATGCAATATGTATGTACCTATTTTTCCCTGTTTTTGAAAGAAAAACAGCATTCTTTAAAATCATATATGCAACCCTAGTGCATAAGCTTTTATTGTGCGTAATTTTAATCAATATTGGTCAAGCGGATTAGCCGTGAAAGCGTTACAAACAATCCAAAAGACAGATAGACAAATGTTCTTATTTATTGTGTGGATAAATGTAAGCTACCGCCTGCATTTTTTTAAACGCAAATAATGCGGCGTGAATATTTTGAAAAATTCGTACAGGTGAGCCTTTTATTAATTTATACAACATTTATATTAATTATACAACAAAATCTGTTTGATTTTTCCTGTCTCTTTACTATTTTTGTTTAATTAGAGCTAGATGTTTATATAATTTGTAGAATAAGGCGTTACTTTGCGGAGATCCATAATACAAAAGTACAATAATTTTATTATTACTTTTGTCTAAATGTTTATAGACCTACAGCTCTACAGCTATGCTATAGAGGCCAGGATGTTCATGTAAAAATTTGGTGCCAATTTAAAGTGATTGAGAAAATCCTAAATACGGAAAACACTTGTTTAAAGTGTGTTGTTAATGTAAGCGGTGTGACGCTGGGAGTGAATGAAAGACTCACCAACAGTCAACAACAGATTTATTAGGGTCGTAAGAGTCTACTGCCCGTCAATGCAATGCTCCGTAAGAGGGTAGGTGTGCGCTAGGTACTGCCCTGGCTTTGTCTAGCAGCGGAGTGGGCCGTGCAGCGTGCGCCCGGAGAACGATGAGTCGACCCGAAGAACGTCGGGCCCGGACTCAAGGCCACTAAAGTCCGGCTCTGGCTGAGATGGGGGGTAAAAGGTACCTTCTGTAACCCCGATATGACACCCTGAAAATGACGTCCAGTGTGTTACTTCATGAATGCCTTCATCTCCTCTGATTGCGTGCACGGCAGTGTAGGCAAAGCAGGGCTAATGCTCTAGAGAAGTGATGATGTGCATGTCGCAATCAGAACGGAGAATAAAGCGAAGAACAAAGTAAAGAAAAATTTAAAAAGTGAAATTTAAACATACAATAAAAAAATAATTTGTAATGATTATAAAAACATGTTAAATTTAAAATGAAGGTTTAGATAAAAAACTACAAATGAACTACGATGAATGACAATGGAAAAGTACTGAGGTTAAGTTAAGGACGTTTGACAATGACGTCGCTTAGCAAATGCAATGTTAGAAATTCTTCAGCACTTACCCAATACGTGGGGGAATAAATACACAAAATAAACTAGATATGAAAAAGGTAAAATAAAATAAAAGATATCTAGGCTGTTCGTCCTCTTCGAAGAAAGGGGCACGCACGATTAAGTCACAGGTCATCATGCCTGTGAACGTGCGCACCCCGTCGACTCAGGAAACGAACAGGCCGGGCTGACGGGCTAATGCGCCCGGGCCCACCTATGGCGAGACAAGAGGCGGGGAGGAGCGGGAGGAGGCCCCGCGTCGTGTGACTAGGAATGAGTCACACGATTCCGCGCGTTAAATAATTGTTTAAATAATAAAATATACATAAATACGTTTAAATAAATATAAAAATACATAAATATACGTTTTTTACGTTACAGCGGAATATAAACAAAAACACAGGTTTTTCTTTAAATATGTTTTATTTTTCTATTCTTATAAATTAAATAATATACAAGTACACAAGGGAGTATAGGATCACAGTTCACGGGGTAAAGGTAAATAAGTTTAACAATTTAATATCACATGTTAGTAGGATGTTATTCAATAGATAAACGCACGCGTATATTAAGTATTAAATGGGTAAAAGCAACTACATTAATTACTAAACTTTTTTTGGTATTTAGAAGAGTATTTACATAAGTGAATTGATTGAAAATGAGAATCATATTTATCTACAACATAACAATATTTCACAAGAGATGCAAGAAAAATAATCAGTTTTGGTCGTCTCTAAGTTTGTCAGTAATACAAATTTAACCAAATATAGTAAATCATCGATACCAAAAAGGAAAATAGAATTGAGCCTTTAAGCTAACTTATAAAAGCCATTGGTTAGATATCTGCACACTATTAATAGAAGTTGCAACGAAGTGATTCGCCAGAAAACTTGTCGAAACACCCTTTTTTCTTGCCTTAAAACTCATGAGGCTTACAATGCGAGGGGCACATTAATTTAAAGCCTGATAACTGATGCATTATTGAATTTCCTAAGGGTAGAAAACGTTCGTCAAACAAAGTTATGACGTATACTAGGTAGTGATTTGCGAAGAGATCAAGATCTTTAAGATGACGATTACTCTGTAATAAACACGCCAGAGCATGTACTTTTTAAACAATAAAAAAATCCTTTTTCACGTGAATTATGTAAATAACTACAATACATTTTTATTATCGTAATAAAGATAGTTAATCAGTCAATTGTCAGGTTTTATAAATGTAGGTGTTCTATAGTGTCAATGTTGGTAGCCACTCAAGAGGGAATTCGCTAATTTACCGAAGTATTGCACTGGTGGGAAGGTGGGCAACGCAGCTGGTAGACCTTGGTAACCTAAATTTTGAATTTGTGGTTGGGCTGCCGCTTGTTTCAAAGATTGCTCAGGAATAGGTTGATTTGACAAAGTTAGATCAGGTTTTTCATTATACAGTTGGGGTTGCTGAAATTGATATTGTTGGTTAAAATTGTTGATATATTGGGAGTGATCTTGTGCTGTTTGCGGCAATAGTTGTTGTTGGTGCAAAGCTTGTTCTTGTAATTGTTGATATAAATATTGTGGCTGTTCCTGATATTGTAGTTGAGGCTGATGTTGAAACTGATTTTGTATGTTTGATTGCAGAGGCTGCCTTGCTTCCTGTGGAGCTTGGAATTGTAATTGAGGCAGCTGTTTAGTAGGATGTTGTAATTGATAACTGATTTGTGCTAAAGGCTGTGGTTGGTATTGTTGTGGCTGAGATTGAATGAAATGTTGATGTTGTTGTTGCTGAGCTTGAATCAGCTGTTGGGCTTGAAACAAGGCTTGCGGTTGTGGGAGTTGGTGTGCTTGTTGAAGCTGGTTCGGTTGGTAAGACGGTGCCCCTTGACTGACGCTAAATCTTGCATAGCTGAGGGCTGGTTGTTTATCGTTGAACACCTGTAAGAAGATTTAATTTTGACATAATTCTGTAGTAGTTTAGGAAAAAAATACTAATTTTATAATGCTCGCACGGTCCATGTAATAAAATTTATTACAAAAAAATCTAGTTAGAAAGTACCTGTTGAACAACTTGTTTTTCCAAAATTCCTGATGAAATCGGTTGAGTCTTCAAATCTCTTTGCTCGGGCTGTTGATGAGAGCCTTGGCTGAGCTGATGTTCTTGACGAAATGCGATCCCGGCTTGAAACTGATTCGGTTGTTGTTGCGTGTACTGAAGTTGCTGTTGATGGGGAAACCCTTGCGGTGGATTTGTATTGTATTGTATTTGTTGGTGATTCATAAAGGGAGAACTTGTCACTTGTTGAACTGGAGACAAGTTTTGCTCATACGATTGTTGAAGTAAGACTTGTGGTTGTTCGTAGTTGGCAACAATTGGTTTGACTAACTTTTGTGATTTTGGACTAAACTGTATGTTGTTTGGGGATGGCAGCGATAGCCTATGTTCAGAGTATGCTAGATTTGAAGATACTGGCGCTGAAACTTCGTAGGTCGTCGGTGGTCCAAACTGGAAATAATGAAATTCATGATAAATGATAATTTTGCGTATCTATTTTCTATCAAATCAAGAATGAGACTTCATGGCGTAGATCAACGAATTGTGTAATGAAAGTTGCAATAGGTTGAGACTTAAAAATCGATGGATGCCAAGATGTTAGAGTACCACCTTTGGGGTACGAGATTCCCGATTTAGGTGCCGATTATTATCAGGCCCGTTCTATATCTCGACAAAGCTGTTGAAGTAAAAAATCGAATCATTGTGACATTATGGATACTTCTGCCATATGGTACAGAGCGATATTATCTAAATAACCACCTTTGTTGAAGAATATATGTAGTGTGTTAAAGGAGGTATGTATTAACAAAGTCTTACCCTTGTTTGATAAATGGAGATTGGTGAGTACAGATGGCTTGCGATAGCATCTTGGTAGGAAGGTCCTTGTGCTGTCAGCAGATCGGACACCTTCGCGATATTAGGAACAGGTGTTGCGTAGTTTTGCTGAAAAGAGAATTTAAATGACAAAATAAAAAAATTACAAATTACTCTCTATATTTTTTTCTATCCCCACGGGAAAAATACCATTTTTTGTTCCAAAAAATTGATTAATAATAATCGATTAATTCGGTTCGATTTGTTATAAATTAATTTAATTTAAAGGAAGAAAAAACGTTTTTTTCCGCTCTAAGTCACATCCATAGTTTGAACCCGTGACCAAATCAAAAGAAATGCATGGCCTCACCACTAGGCTATAGTATACACTAAGGGAACAACATTAGGGTTAAAACCCTCAGGGCCTTTGTGGATGTCAATGGGTAAGTTATTCCTACATCGAACTTTACACGTTCCCTGTACACTCCAGATTTGCAATTCTCTTAGTAACATTCTTACTCGCTCCAGCGTAAATTCCCAAGTTATCCGTTCCCGATTTTTCAATATCCGTAAATTTGCTTCGTTATTTTTTGCTAAAAAGGGTTAAGGGCTATTTCCTTTTCCAGCGGGGATGTTTTTAGTCCAATCTAAATTCAAATGTGTCTGAGATTCAATATACTGCCCGTCATCCTCCTGCCCTTATCCCACCCTTTTTTTTATGTCAGGAAAACCCATTATGGGTCGTCACCGCCCGACGGGGACGAGCGGCGGGTATGTCGGACTCTCACCGACTAAAAACCTGACTGTGCTCTACCACGCTGCTGGTGGCGGGTATGGGGTACCCATGAAGACATTACCCCCATCCCCGCCAGCAGCAACTCTGTACCCCAGAGTGCGCCACCTCTGGGTCGGGGCCTCTCTAAAAGTAGCCCCTCCCTCCGCTGGACGATGCATCGGGAGCACCAGATGCATCGACCGCCGCGGGGACCTTATAGAGCGGGCGTCCGATTAAAATTATCCCACCCTAAGTGGGGTCGGCACAACATGTTATAAACAAGTTGGCATCCGATTTGGCTACGTATTTTTACGACCGGCCGCCTGCCTGACGTCAGCCCACTTAAGTCGTAGTTTACGACACCTCGTTAAGAATTGAGGGTGGTCTATTCTACTAATTTTTGTATAAACTTTTTAGCAAGAAAATAAGATGTCTTATGAACCTCCTGTATGAAGGTACTTTAGGTTAATCAACTTTACCTCACGTTGTGTAATCCACGGCAATAATATTATCCCTGTATATGTAAGTCTGTTTACCTAAATTGTAACCATTTTTTTTCCAACATAATTTTTTTCGCGCCTCGGGGAAGTTTTCTCAGTGGCGTATTTATAGTCAACGTCTTATTATGTGAACTTAAACTTAATGTAAGCTATCAATTAAAATGCCACGCGATGTCTGTTATACTGTTATTGCCATATTCTATTACACTATTTTAGCTGTATGACAAGTTGTAAATACAATCGCCAAACATTTCTATATTTAATTTGGAATTATACTTAAAGCTAATTTAAATATAGGATTTACATTTTTTGAAATCTATACAGAAGATTGAACCTACATAAAACACGTTAATAAATTCAAGCCTGGAAGAAGCAAGGTTTTGAATAAGACGATTATGTAAACTGAAAGTCACAATACAAACAATAATCAATTATTTTGCTATAATCTGCGATTAGAGAAGATCTATGTAAAGTTCCCGAATCCCACAGAGTCTAAAGTATTCATCCAGTGTGTCCTACCTGTCATGACTTACGGTGCCGAAACGTGGACACTAACAGTTAAAGCAGTGCACAAGCTTAAAGTCACTCAGTGGGCTATAGAAAGAGCTAAAGAGCTAAGGGTTTCTCTGAGGGATCATATTCGTTACGAAGTAATCCGTCAGAGAACTAGGGACACCGACATAGCTCAGCGCATAGCCAACTGAAGTGGCAGTGGGCCGGCCATGAAGTGGGCCAGGAAACCTACATATCTCTAGAGAATCCTAGGGATATGTGGAACCTACCAATCCACATTGGAGCAGCGTGGTAGGTCTTAGCTCCAATCCTTCTCTCCAAAAACGGAGAGAGGAGGCCTATGCTCAGCAGTGGGATAGTAACAGGCCGTTACTTACTTACTTACTTATATTTTCTATTTTACTTCATCGCAGATTATAGCAAAATAATTTTATTATTACTTTCGTATTATGGATCTCCGCAAAGTAACGCCTAATTCTATAAATTATCTGTAAATTATTCACAGATAGCTATCAAAATCAATGTAAGCAACGATCATATAAAAGCAGGAGTGTACTATAGATATCGGCCCCGCTCGCTTCGTGATTTGTGTGCCAATTGCGTAGAAGTGACTTTCCATTTAAGGAAAGTTAAGAGACAAAAAGCTTTTTCTTTTCATCCGAGATATCAAGGAATGCAAACTGCGTCCCGAATCACGTACCCTCGCTAATGACATTTGAAACGGAGGGACTCCTCTCATAGCATATAACTTTATATACCTCTTACGGGCAAACGGAATACTTTAGCGGGATAACAAATTATTGTGAAAGGATGGCTTGTTAAGTATTAAAACCTCTTTCTTATATTTTTGTAATTTTCTTGTCGTATAAAAGTTGTTCTTGTCCTAAAAAAAAATTTGTTTATCTTAGCGGTTATAAATATAAATAGGCTTGCAATTTCTTTACTGCGTTTCAAATGAGTTAGCTAATCATTTTTAATTGCGTCTATAATAATAAGTCCCTAGGTGACTGAAAAACACAGACTAAGTTAGTATGGTCATGTATTGAGGAGGGATGAAAATCATACGACCAAAAGAGTTTCAAATATGAATGTGGATGGATTTATGGCTAGAGGCCGAAAAAAAGATGGATGGATTGTGTGAAAAATTATATGCATGTTAAAGGAGTAGCACAAGAGTTGACGAATGATAGAGGAGAGTGGAAGAAGAAGACATATTGTGCCGACCCCACTTAGAGTGGGATAAGGGTAAGAGTATGATGATGTGACTGAAAAACAATACTTAGCAAAGCTGCGTCATCCGGATATTTTATAATATCCTTGTAACTAATTATGTCAGTGATTTTAAATTTTTCGCAAAGACATGTTGGTATATATGCTAGCAGTAGTCTTGTCTCGAAAGCTTCGTCAATTCTCTATGAATATGTATAAATGTATTACCAATGTTATCAAAAGTATACGCGGGCCTTAACTTTATTTACCATTGTTTTAAATTTACTATTACCGCCATTTGTTATTCAAATTCGCGCCACCACTTCTAATTATTTCCTGTTTATGGCCATTCTTTAGTATTTTATTTCTGTTTATTTTCGACAACTAGTAGTTTTTTTCGTCACTCATTTCCTTTACAATATTAGCATGCTTAAAAGGAATGTTTGTGAACATTATTAGAACCTCATCAAAGTCACTGTTGAATGATCACTTGTTTAACTTTTAATCTTAACTTTTTATCAATTCTCTTCTATAGCCGACTGAAATGTGGAAGAAAGTAGATAGTGTTAAAATTTATAGTACCTGAGTGACCGAGCTTTTCTCGGTATTCTTTAAAAGATATAAAAAATATGAAAACTAAAAAATAAGGAAAAAAAAAATTGGGCATGCGGGCCTCAATCTGCGGTATGTTCAAACCTATTTACCCCCCGATTACTAAGCTATTACAACTTTACAAATGACAGCCTAGTTAGCCAGTCGTTGTAATGTTTTAAAATAATATAAATAATATTATAGCAGTTTTTCAGTGCCAGAAAACAGGGATAAAACAACATTTTCTTTAAATTACACTTAATTAGATCGATTTATTGCCCCCGGACCCTACATACTAAGTTAAACTCACTTAAATATTAAAGATATACAAAAATAATATCTCCATTTATATGTGACCTAATTTTTGCACGCGTTAAGAAAGTAAAACGTACATGGAAAGACAAACAATGGAGAGGAATAAAAACAGCACAGCCTTTTTCTTATGACTATTTATCACTGTCACACGTTCCAGTGAATCTCTTAATTTCTGTTTGATTACAACTAGAGAGCTAGTACAGGACGTTGTACGACAAGTCGGCCAACTGGTTCACTTTGCCGAGTACCGTAATATGTGCACGACATTATCGGGGGACGCCTTTGATATTCAATATTTATAGATTTTCTTCGGAGTGGTTTGGTTCATCAGAAATCAATCAACCGTTACCCTATTTTGTACATATAAGAAGCATTCGAACATGTAATATGTACGAGTTTAGGGAATAAGTTTAGCATTGTTGATGTCGCTTTTCGATATAAAAATAAAGCAAAGTAACGGCCTGCTACTATTCCAATGGGCATAGGTCTCCTCCTCCGTTGGAGAAAAGGATTTAAGCTAAGACCTACCACGCTGCTCTAATGCGGTTGGTAGTTTACACATATCCCCAGAATTCTCTTAAACAGTAATTATATTATTTTAATTTTCATAATTAAGTTTATGTCTGAAATAGAGTATAGTTGTCTAAAAGACATCCTAATTTGTTATCTCAGTTTTCCAGCTTTACTTTACCATTCACCATGTGTACAGACCAATAAAACTGGTGATTTATTAATAGTAGTTTAATCATTCAAGAGTGTTAAAGAGCAGCAGGAGTGCAAAAATATCGCGAAACAATTATTGAGATGCTCTTATTGATTGTTTACGTTTATTGACATTTATTGAACGGAATTATGTTTTTTTGATGAATTTTCAGTTAACACTACATTAAGAGCGCATCAGATAAATAGGTATTTCTATATTAAAGTATAATCAAGGAACTTTTCATCAGTATTTTTTCCCTTCAAAAAAAACTTCGCAGGTCCATACTCCATTGACCCGTCCAGCAATTGAAGCGAACAGAATAAACATAAACCATTAATTATTTTATGTTTTATAGACGTTACTTTGCAGAATTTCGTAGTGCAAAAGATTTGCAAAATTAAGTTATACAAAATAATTGCATCATAACTTATATAGCTATTTTATACATTATTATACATAGCTATTTTTTCCTTTTTTTTTAAATTATTCTCACATCTAATTATAACTGTCATACGTATCACTGATTTTTTAATCTATCTTTAGGTAAAACAAAAATGCTGGATCAATATATCAATCGATTAGTTAATCAACAAGTTAAGTCGACTAGGCACCGTAGTGAGCGCGCACCATTACCAAGATTCACCTTTGGTATTTAATATATTGAAACTAATATACGCGGAGCAGTCAAAGGACAAAGGCTGAGGTGACATTTATGAGAAACTATGTAGACATACATAAAAAGCATATAATTAATAATATATATATTGGATTAGCATAGTGAAACATAGTGATAAAGAGTCGTATTAACTAAGGTAAGTTGTTCCACCGTGTGGTATCCCGCTGAGTAGAATAGACCACCCTCATATCTTACCGAAGAGTCGTAAAATACGACTAAGTTAAGTAAATGTTAGACAGGCGGCCGGTCGTAAATTACGTACCCAAAACATGTGACAACATGTTTATAACATTTTGTACCGAGCCCCCTTAGAGTGGGATAAGTTTAGGAGGATGTTTGCTTACATTTAATTTATTACCTAAACCTATGGAGTGTAGGTATTCAGTTCCACGCACTACTTTATATTAGCTCAGATCGTGTAAGCCAAAGTAAGTAAGTAAGTATATATGTGAAGTTAAGTAAATAAGTAACGCCCTATTACTATCCCACTGCTGGGCATAGGCCTCCTATCTCCGTTTTTGGAGAGGGAATGCAGCTAAGACCTACCACGCTGCTCCAGTGCGGATTGGTAGGTTAAACATATCTCCAGAATTCTCTAGAGATATGCAGGTTTCCTCACGATGTTTTCCTTCACCGTAAAGCGTGTGATAAATTGCAATTATCAATTAGACACATAAGTTATAACAGAAAACTCGTTGGTATCTGCCCGGGCTCGAACCCGTGACCTCCTCAAAGTATGTTCTGATTATCGAGTCACTCTACATTTTCATTGTTAAGTGGCTAAGCTAAAGACAATTAGTTGGTCACCCAGTTGGTTGACCGATCCACACGCCGTATAATTGCCGCGACGCACTCGCTCCTTCGCGCCCCGTTAAATTTTCATTTGCCACTACCAAATTAGCTCGCGATGAATGATGCGAGCCCGCCAAATTAAACGGGTCTTTGTACATTGTAAATTGGTCTCGTGACCCCGGTGCTCAGGAGCTTTCCGAGCTAAATGGCTTAGTTATTAACAAGTTTCTTTTATACAAAAAAGTATAGAACCTTGGTATAACAACTCCTTTCTAACTAGTTTCACACAGTTCATTATAAAAGTCGAGAGTCGCTGTGTGGTATCCGGCTGAATAGAATAGTACCACCCTCATTTCTTACCGAAGTGTCGTAAAAGGCGACTAAGGTAAGTTGACCCACCGTGTAGTATCTGGTTTAGTAGAATAGACCACCCTCTTTCTTACCGCGGTGTCGTAAAATACGACTATGGTAAGTTGATGTCAGGCAGGCGGCCGGTCGTAAAATACGTAGTCAAATCATGTGACAACATATGTTGTGCCAACCCCACTTAGAGTGGGATAAGGACAGGAAAATGATGATGATTATAAAAGCTTTTTAATATTAAAAGGTTATAGTTGTTGCACCTGAATTTTTAACAGGCCACTGTACCTGCGACTCCGTGTGCAAATTACATGTTAAAATACCCTCAATTAAGAACTATATGTTTTTGTCGTGCTACCAAAGAAAAAGTGGGAATGTCTATTTGTAATTTGTTTGTATTAGTCCAACAGATAGAAAACAGTCCGTGGAAGTGTAACAGGTAGGTATCCCATACTAAGTGTGGTCGGAACGACATGTTAAATGGCTAAAAAGGTTAGCCTAGCCCTATAGAAATTGCAATAAGATTTTGTACGCCTTAAGTACCCGTTTGAATATACTGCGGCTATTGGTAAACAATATATTTTCTAGTTTTACTAAAAATCATTATAACTTTCTGTATATAACCTAACTTCTTCCCGCCCTTATCTCACTTTAAGTGGGGTCGGCACAACATGTAATAAACACATCGTCACATCATTTGGCTACGTATTTTACAGACGGTCACCTGCATGATATTAACTCAATCGCCCTTTACGACATATCGTTAATAAATGAGTGTGGTCTATTCTACTCAGCTGGATACTATAGAGCATATCTCTTTTGAAAAATTTTACGCTTTAAAATCTGTGAGGACTAACAGCATTAATCAATTAAGAAGGTCCGATCGGATAGTGGGCTGCGGTTGCAATCAGAAATGTATTGAACAGAACTCCGATTGACGGCTTGTTTGCAAATAATGAGATTGCTTGGAGAGTGTAATTACGTGTTTGTTTGGCGATGCGTGTTGAGATCTGTTTGGTTATTAGTAAAACCTGTAGAAGAGCCCTGAAACCATATATGAATCATTCTCCTGCCCCTATCCCACTCTAGGTGGGGTCGGCATAACATGTTGTTTTATGACAATCCTAAAATTTATTTTGAATAGAAAAGAGAATTTTTGCTATCAAATGTAATGTCATGGTAGCTCATTTGGGAAACGGGCGGTCTAGAAACGTGAAAATACCTAGGAAAATACCTACCTACTTAATAAAAGTGTAGAACACATTTACACAATATCAACCATGTAAGAAAGTGTACAAAGGTCAACTTATCCCTATGACAGAGATCTCTGCCAGCTAACCTACGAAGTGAGACAATTTATAGTTAAGAAAAAGTTGGTACGCACTAATATTTAATTTCCTAATTTAACAATAAATAAAAGAAATATATAATATATTTATACATAAATAAATAAATAAATTGTGTTGAAATAAATGTTTAGTGTTGAACTCCGAAGGTTTATGTCTGTATTACAGGATTAAAAGTCCAGAGCAATATATCACAATTTCGTTGAACAAACAGGCCATGAAACAAGTCAATCAAAAACTCCATTGACTGAATTTACATGCAGTTATTTCGATAGCGGTCCATAAAATTCCGCAGATTATTTCACGCCGGTCGAGTTATGGGCGGCTGTAGGGTGACCATAACAAAAAATAAACTGTTACCGTGTAGGGTACATGATAACAGTATATTTTATGTTAGTGTTTAGAGAGAAGGTTTGTTAAATTTTTCAGTTGTTTATGTCGTAATTCAGGAAATGTATCGTTTATAAGCAAAGGTGAAGTGAACGAAAGTAAAAAAATTAAGCTTTTTGCGCAGTATCAAACACATGCTGTTTTCTCTATTTCAAAATCAAGCCGATCGCTGTTTAAAGTTAATGAGAATCTCATTTCACATACAGATTATGTATCGTACTAATATAAATCGTTAAAAAACTGATTTCCTTAGACGACAGAAACACATAATAAGCTACACCAGCTTTATCCGCAACTTTAAGATACAATCTTACCCATTTCCACAAGCACTCATTATGTCGTTTTTTTCATAATTGTTATATTATGGTTTATATTATTTGATATTAATATAGATTTTAAAGATATGTTAATGTGTATAACGCCCCACCCGAAGAATAAAGTTACATGTCCCATTTATAAGCATAAGAAATGTAACTTTATTCTTCGGACTGGGTGAATTATGTTCATAATTAAGAGTTTTACCTACATTAAGTTGAGCGAGGACCGAATGAAATGAATATATTTTTAAAAAGATGACACAATTAGAATTTTCCGAGTATATAATTGTAAATGAATATTGCAGAAAGTATTTGAATAAATATATTGAAATAAATCTCTATCCCACAAGAGCTTAAATTCAAATTCAAATTCAAAATATTCTTTATTCAAATAAACTTGTAAACAAGTGCTTTTGAATCGTCTACTCTACTGCTGGTTCGGAAAGCTGTTCCTACTGAGAAGAGCCAGCAAGAAACTCGGCGGTTGCTCTTTTAAAAATATAATTCTTAATACTATTTACATTAAGTCGTTACTGTCTTGTACAAGTTCAAAGAGAGCTATATCCACACATTCTTATCTTCTAAATAATCTTCAAGAGTATAGTAGGCTTTCTGTATCAGCCTCTTTTTAACAGTGTTTTTAAACTGTTGTAATGATAAATAAAGAGCTTAGGATAAAGAGCACAAATATATTACAAATGTGGTATATTCCTGTAAATGTCGAACGCTTGGCGCCCCCAAGGCGGGCATTAATTTATCGAATCCACTCGCATTAACACCATTCTGGTAAACTTAATAAACTGTGCTGACGGGGAAAAGTCGACTGACGATAGCTAACAGTGGCAATATCTTAAAGGTTAAAAATTGAATAACACTTTTGATGGAGGGGGAAACTTGGTTGCTGATTAATGAGGCTTAAAAGAAAGCACAGAGTGTAGTGATGGGTTATCTAACCTCGAATTAAGAAATCCGAAAGACCAAAATTATCTATATTCCTGGAACGGAACTGGGAAGTGGCGACTAAGATAAGATCCCGCTCGGATACGGCTGATTAGAATAGACCACCCTCATTTCTTACCAAGGTGTTGCAAAAGGCTGCTAAGGTAAATAACTTATTTAATTTATAGAATTAGGCGTTACTTTGCGGAGATCCATAGTACAAAATAATAATAATTTTATTTTCTACATTTTCACGCATTTTCTATTAAGGTAAGTAGAACCGCCTTGTCGTATCCGGCAGAATAGAATAGACCACCTTCATTTCTTACCAAGGTGTTGTAAAAGGTGACTAAGGTAAGCTGACCCGCCGTGTAGTTACGGCTGAGTAAAATAGACCACCCTCATTTCTTACCAAGATGTTGTAAAAGGCTACTGAGGTAAGCTGAACCTGTGTGATATCCAATTGAGTACAAGAGACCACCCTCATTTTCCACGAAGGTGTCGTAGAAGGTAAGTTAACGTAAAGCAGGCGTCCGGTCGTAAAATAACTAGCCAAAACATGTAACAAATTATTTAAAACATGCTCTGCGACCCCACTTAGAGTGGGATAAGGGCAAGAGAATAATGTCAATAATAAATTTAGTGTAATTATCATTAAATTCACACTGAGTATCACATAATGTACATTACATTATGTGATATTATATAAAACATCTGCAGTAATATGTTAAAAAAAGGGTTATGTTATATAATCTACATATACCGGTAAATTATATCAACTAGAACTTGTTCGTTAAAAGCGGATGACATATAACATGTCCTTTTACGTTATGATATTATATCATATCATATATTATATAATAGTTCCTGTAACGTTTTTCCTGTCTATATGTAATAATCTTTCATTTTAAAAATCATTAGTCATGTTTGCCTCTGAAATAAGAAAAATTACATTTACAGGAATTTAAAAAAAGAAGTAAAACTGACTGCGTAACCTAAGTTACTTTAATTAAAATTATTGTTTTTTTCACTAAATCTTACTTAACTCAATGTAACTTGCTTACTTATCTGGATTGTATAAGGTATGAGAATGGATTTTTAGTCCTTCTATATACACAGAAGGTCGTTCGTCCCCAAAGTAATTAGTGTGTTAAGGGGATAAATAACTGGCAAATATATAATTTTAAATAAATACACTCCAGAATGCCGTATGGTATCCAGCTGAGTAGAATAGACCACCCCCTTTTCTTACCGAAGTGTCACATATATGACTAAATTTGGGAACCCGCCGCGTGGTATCCGGTTGAGTAGAATAGATCACCCTGTTTCTTACCAAGGTGGCATAAAATAAGACTAAGGTAGGTTCACGTCAGGCAGGCGGCTGGTCGTAAAATACGAAGCTAAATCATGTGACAACATGTTTATAACATGTTATGCCAAGGCCACTTACAGTGGGATAAGGGCAGCAGGAGGATGACATAAATACACTCCAGACTCGAAAAATCCAGACTCAACAATTTTTTTTACAAATATTGGCTGGGTGACCTACACTAACGGCTATGATAATATCAGAATAATATTCTCAACGTTATATAACTAAGAGAACTTTCCGAGTTTCTGTCAAAAGGATTGCGAAAGATATATGTGAAGCCATATAAATTGCCAGGTTAAAATTGCACGGCTACATCCGGGAAGATGTAACGTAAACAAACGGTCCGACAGAGATAAATCCCGTTTCGGAAATATCTATAGATTTGGGGAAGGGTCAAAAAATTGAATACATATCGCGTGAATTATGGCGCTATATATTCCGAAAGCTTACGCGGGAGGAAAGTAGAGTGGGGGTATAGACGCACTACCGGGTTTCCGAAAATTAAATTTAACTTTACTGCACATCGAAATCTCCATACTACGAGTAATATCTGTACTCATTATAAAACAAAGTCTCCAAAAGCTATCAGTCTGTATATTATCGATTTCCTCAAAATCTACTTAACGGATGTTTGTACGGTTTGTACTTAAAGAAAGTGCAATTTTTTAGGAAGGTTTAAGTTAATAGTAAATAAACGATTTATATATTTTTCCTATCCTTCAAGAGGTTGCAAAGTTGCATAAAAACGCCTGCTGGTAGCTTTAGTCGCATGTACCGTGTAAACCAGCAGAGATAAACTAAAGTTATGTCCTAGAGACTTGTAGATCTTTAGAAATAGTACAGAAAAGTCCGCGATAGCATATCTCTATCTTTTATGATTAACTCACAATAACTATTTATATGTTTAAAATTTCAATTCGGGGAAAATTTTGTGACACTGATATCCACGTGGGCGAAGCCGCTAGCCGCTAAGCTACCGCTAATGATTTATAAAGAAGATACAATCACACAAGTCTAATATTCCATATCAATATTTTCGGTTTTAAATCTCTTCATTATTGTATAGATTTTCCCAATTCGAAATTAAATAAACACGATAGTAACTACTCGACTTTGACACAAAATTTGAACGAATTTTTATAAAGCACTCTAGTTCCCTGTCATAACCTGTGCGCCTTTTTCAAGGCCTTGGTCAATAATACGCGTTTTTACGGTTGGATGATAAGGCCACGCGGATATTCTGGACGATTCAAAATACTGCTTTCTAGCAAAATAAATCGCTTTAGATGATCCAAAGATTAATCAAAGCATTCAGTGCGCAAACGCCCTAGCCCAGGATGCCCTCCATAAAAGGGTGCAATAATCATTGAATCGGTCCCAAAGAGCCTACGTGGGGCGGCCCAGATTACGGAAGGTTCCAGACTGCCCTAATTATTTACATAACTCATTTGGGAAATGAAACTAAGGAGAAATTAATTGCATTTTAGTTTTGTAAGATAATATCAAATTAAAAAGCCTCAGCTATGAAATGGCTATTTACAGACCCGTTGCCGCAGTGAGTGGAAATCTTACCTTCAGCTCCGCGGGTCGCGGGTTCAATTCGTTGGTTCTTCGAGTCTTGGTGTAAATACAAATGTATTTAAGTATGTTTTTAAAAATATATTCACCAGTTGTCTCTCATTCATAACACATGTATTAAGTTACTTTTGGGACGGACGGCCGTGTGTAATTGGCCCATATATTTATATTTATTCAGGTATTTTCAAAAAGATTTCATAAGTAGCCTTATTTTTTGTCCATACACCGTGGGTGAAATCTAGGGATAGAGTTTCTATATAAATAATGGTGCTCGATATGAAAATGATGGTACAAAGCGTCTCATGCTTTTTGAAAGCTTTTATTTTGTTTGTATGTGAAGATAGAATTGCGCAAGTTGAATTTAACCTTCTTCCCGGTGTCCGATTGAGCTAAAATTTTATATACTGGTCCAGTTCCGATGACAATGCATGTTTGTGATAGGCATGACCTGATACTGCCAGGATTGGCTCCAGAGGAGAGAATTCCTCAACGGTTGACAGCAGGGACATGATACTTTATAAAATCTTTTATTTATTAAAAGCTTTTGTTGAAACTAATTTCATAATAATATTTTTCGTTCATTATACTTATTCTACTTTTAATATTGTATTATGAATATTGTATTATGAATTGAATTGTGAATTATTTTGAAGAATTGTGAAGAATTATTTTTAAACATATTTATTTCCCACTTTTTAGTGCCATTGACAGATTGTTTTGAAGATTTTTTTTGTTTTTATGCAATGGCCATCGGTTCGTTATAAGTCTACAAAATTCACTCAAAGTGGTTTTAAATTCAACTCAAAAAATCCGTTACGTACATAAATAGGTGAAACTCATATAAACAGTGTAAAAATAAGCTTTGTCCACTTCCTTAGTCATTTGGAGACAAAAGTTGTCTATACTAATATTAGGTATAAAGAGGAAAAATTTATATGTATGTTTCTAATGTTTTCACATAAAAAATACTGAGCCGATTTCAAAAATTGTTTCACTATTGGAAGCTGCATCTTTACTGAGCAATATAGGCTATATTACATTTTAAAAAAAAATAGGGTTCCGTAACAAAAATGTAATAAGGTGTAAAAAATTAGTCATAAAAATCTGTATATTCATCAGATTATGAATGTTAGTGTAATTAAATAAGAAATAAAACATTTATGTAAACAAAAATAAATCAATAGTCGGACTTAGTAGACTTTGCACTGCCATGAGATCGGTATGTACGCGTGTGAAACCGCGGGATATTACTAGTGTTAAATAAATAAATTATTCACCACTAACCTGGGGTGGGGATTTGTCAGGCGCAGTGGTTTTGGTGTCGGCGTATTCAATCCCACCATTTAAGGCTGATGAAGCTGCAATAAGATAAACATTCAACATTGAACATATTCAGTTGTTTTTTGGGTAAATAATATATTATGTTCAGCAATATTTTGCACATCTAATGTACTTAACATTCTGATTACAGACTTTGCATAATTCTAAGTTCTTCTTATTATAAGATATTTTAACAATTGTTAAAATATCTTAAAATAAGAAAAAGAATATTCATTAAAAAAAAGTTATGAAAATAACAACACTAGCACACATTCTCAACAAACAACACACAATTATTTGTTGTTTTTTGGAAGTAGACGCTTCTTTGCGGAATTCTACAATACTCTAGCAATAATAGAGTTCACACTAATATTATAAATGCCAAAATTGCATGTCTATCTGTAACTCTTTTACAGTTAACCCGCTGAATTAATATTAATAACATTTTGTACCATTAAAGCTTAAATTCCTTAGGAGACAAGACCAGTAATTGAGGATATTTCAACATTTAATTCGACGCGAACTTAGTCGCAATTATGTTTTATGTGTTATTTCATATTCCCTAAAGACAATCTTTAACATTATTATCCATATATTAGCTCAGTATACAATTCAATGTACCAAAATTTAAAAATATTGCTTCAGCTGATTAGCTGCGAAAGCATAACAGACATATTTCCACATTTATAATATCTTTTTTAATATTTAAATGAGTTAATCTTGTATGTATATATATAAATATATTTTCTGTATCTCGGAAACGGCTCCAGTGAATTCCTGAATCAGCATGTAGGGGGTTTTGGGGGAGAAAAATCGATCTCGCTCGGTTTTATTTAAAAAAAAAAAATCGTTATATCCCTGTTTTTGGGTATTAAAGTAAAGCGTAGAATTGAAAGCAAAGGATATTTTTAAGTTGTCAAACGTAATGTTGCGATATCCGATGGGTAACGGGAGTACTGAATATGTACAAATCCCTGGTTCGAATCCCACATGTAAGCGGCACTTTCTTTCTTTTTATTTTTTAAAAATATCTGAGCAAGGCTTGGTTACCCGGTCGGTACTTACATTTAACTAAATTATATACAAAACAAGTACCAGTTGGTAGCAGAGGTGCCCTTTTTTCAAGTCCAGCATTGCCTTCTGTGAGTTCTCTTTTCTCGTTCTTGTCTTCTACGTTCTTCTCTTGGCCTCCCATTTGAGCCGCTTGAGCGACCGCCGCCAGCAGAAGTAGGCATGCCTAGAATATATATTAATATCATAAATATGAAAGTCTTTCTGTTACTCCTTTCTGTTAATCTGCTGGAACAATATTCAACAATAAAATACTCATAGTTTACACACACACACACAAACACACACACACACACAAACACACACACACACAAACAAACACTTAAACACACACGCGCAAACATCCTAATACACATCATCATTATTTAGCGTGAATTGTAATTATTTATTATATTTTTACTTTAAGTAAACATTTATAACTTTAAGTAACTTTGAAGAAAGAAGAAAAAAGTACATAAATACTGTAAAATATTAAATTAGCTGTTATTCCTTAACACAGATTATTTTATAACTTTAGCTAGGTTAGCGGTCGACTGGCACGTTGGCGCAGTGGGTAGTGACCCAGCCTTTAACTCCGCGGGTCGTGGGTTCGATACCCGCCGAGGGCCAACATTTTCTATAAATGAATTTGTTATTCTTCGAGTCTGGGTGTATATTTAAGTATGTATTTAAAAAATTAATAAGTATATATTCACCAGTTGTCTGTCTACCATAACACAAGTATTAAGTTACTTTCTTTGGAGACGGACGACCGTGTGTGTAAGTGTCCCATATATTTTTATTTATTTATTTATAGGAATATTGTCATCACCCACGTGATTAAATTTACTTGTACAATCTATTTTATAAAACGTAATTTTTTTGTTTACGAATAAACAATACAATTTAATCTATGAATAAACTTTTATTATTAATATAATGTACTAAGAGCTTTCTCGCGAAACATCCTGTGTTGTAGAAAAACTCATCAAAATCCGTTTAGTAATTTTTAAGTTTATCACAAATAACAAGCAGGTAGATAGATATTTTTAATACGTAAGGATTGTACACTTTGTAGATGATAAGGAAAAATTGGATTTAAATCGCAATACCTAAGCACTGTACTAAATAATATTGTCATCATCATTCTTCTGCGTTTATCCCACTCTAAATGGGGTGGCACAACATGTTTTAAACACGTTGTTAAAGACTGGCCGCCTGTCTGACGTCAACTTAGTCCCTTTTACGACACCGCAGTAGCAAATGAGGGTGGTCTATTCTACTCAGAGGGATATCACACAGCGGCGTTCTAAATAATTTTTTTTTTTTTTTTAACTGACTTTTTTTTTGGCGTTTTAACTGAGTCCTGAAAACTGAGCCCTGGGTTTGAACTCGTAACCTCGTAGTAACTAGTCTCACCATTCAGGCTATCACAGCACTTATGAACAGATGAGGTTGGTAATTATTAGAGCAATAAACTAGGTTAAGCTTCAAACATAATCACATTCGCACATTTTAAACTTTCGAATACATTAAGAATCGTATATTCTGAACACCAGTTTTTTCACGTTTTTTATAGTTTATTTATCAATCTTAAGGTATTTATTAAGATTAAAAGTGTATAAAATATTACACATATCCGAAAAACTTTTCGTTTTTCTCTTTAGGAGCAATTTTCGAGTCCAGTTGTCGATGCAAAAACCACATGTACATTATTTATATTTATTTGAATTTAAGTGACACTTGAAGAACACAAATAAACTAACCGTCAACTGCATGTTTGTCACCCACAATCACAATGTCACTGTGTATAGCGGGCGCGCGACCCGGAGCTTTGGTTGCGTGTGCGCATACTTTAGGTTTCGCATCGCTTATATGGCTTTCGGGGAACGGCCTGACCTGAGATAGCATATAGCTAGATGGATCATGTAACATATTTGAAACTGTAAAGCAAATATTGGGGGACCCATAAGTAATCAATTATTTTGCGTTCATAGATAAAATGTTTTTTTGAAATGACATTTTTATTTTCTAATCGTTTATGTAATAACCATAATTTGCGATGACTTGTTGCCATCGTTCCTGCAAAAGTTCAACCCCCCTCTTGAACAAGTGGGGAGGACGTGACTCAAAATATAACGCAAGGTGCGTTTGGACATCGGATAGGAAATTCAATTTTTTTTTCGAAACGAATGATCCAGTGACCTGTACCTGGTGGTAGTCCGACAGTGCTAGGTCTGAAGAGTATGGAGAGTGCGGTAGAAGTTCCCATGCTAACTACTTAGTTTTTTATTGAGTAATCTTCGCGGCATGAGGACGGGCATTATCTTGTTAGGGTATCACACCTTTTCTATTGACTAAAGCTGGTCTTTTTCTATGAGTGCGCCCTGTAACTGTTGTTATTGTTGAGAATACAGGTCAGCAGTAACTGTCCCCTTGGTTTCAATAATTTTTAATACACAATACCTAAACAATCCCAACAAATACACAATAACACCTTAATCAGGGATAGGGTTGGTTTAGTGGGTGGAAGAGGTATCTATTTTGAGGACAGCCATTGTTTCGATCGCTTTATGTTATAATAAATGAACCATTTTTCATCTCCAGTTACGATCCAAGCCAAAAATAGATCTCTGCTTAGTCTGATGAGCATGGAATTACAAATTGTTCGCCAATGATCGTTATCGGCCTCAGATAACAGGTGTGCAATCCATTTACCTTGTCTATGTACCTTGCCAATTTCTTTTAAATGTCTTTGTATGGTGGACCAGGTAGACCCAAAGCTTCTTCATATTTCCTGTATAATTAACCCTGGATCAGACTACTCTAGAGATTTTAGGGCGTCATTATCGAATTGACCTGGGCGTCCAGTTTGATCCTTATCTGATAGGTCTTAATCACTTGCAGGAAATCTTCTGAACCGACTTTGACACTCGTTGACCTTCAACACATCTCTATATAATTCGCAAATTTTGCTTGTTGTTTCCGTGGCACTTAAACTGGCGATAAAATGGAAAAGTACACAATTATGAATATGACTCTCAGAAGGTATAAAGTCCGCCATTTTGTTACAGGGCTACAAAAAAAATATATATTGTTGGGAATAAATTACTAACACGCTGGTTGAAGAATAACACAAAAAAAAATTATGCTTACACTTGTCTGGTTGTCGCAGGACTAATGGGAAATTGTATCTTGTGAAAATAATTGATTACTTATGGGTACCCCTTAATATATTTTAAATTTACTTCCCGACCCATATATTGTTTATAAAAGATTATGAATAAAATTTAGATCAAATAAATTAATATTAATGACTTATAAGTGTCAAATGTTATAATAAAAATAATTTAATTAAAAATTAACGAGAGAAAAAAGTAAAATAATTTTTAAAGTAAATAACAAGTCACATTAGCAATTAAGACA
Source organism: Morpho helenor (assembly GCA_029227775.1). Lineage (NCBI taxonomy): Eukaryota > Metazoa > Arthropoda > Insecta > Lepidoptera > Nymphalidae > Morpho > Morpho helenor. Next base: position 15,733,909 of record JARGCU010000037.1, on the reverse strand, counting down.
ATCATAGCAGAATTAATTATTTTAAATCAAATACATAATAAATAAAAAAAATTTAGGAAATAATGGCTTAAAAAAAGAAATAAATAAAGTTATAAAATCAGGTGGTCACGAATCAATCGACAGATTGATGACTTGACAGATTTAGATGCAACTGTATTGTTTTGGGTTTAACTTTATTGTTCGTTTTTTTAAGAGATACGATATTTACCTAACTAGGTAACCTAAACCTTTGTCAAGAATTGCACTTTGCATTTTTCAGTAAAAACTGTACAAAGAGCCTTCAAATAGATTTCGAAAAAATCGATCACATATAGAACGACAGTTTAAAAGAACAAATTTATTTATTTACAAAACAAAACAAATCAATATAATCTTTAAAGCTTCAAAAGTGCTTGAAAGCTTATTTTTGAATAGTCAAGTCACTTCATCAATATGATTAAAGAAGCTACAACTGGTTCGCAATGTTGCTCTTACCGAGAAGAACCAGAAAGAAACTCTGAAACTCTGAACTCTTATAATTAGCTGGAAGGAGTTTTAAGTCCTGACATTTTTTAACTCAAATAAGCTTTCAAGCACTTTTGAATAGTCAAGGATCAATATGTTTAATGAAGCTACAACTAGTCGGAATGTTGCTCTTACCGAGAAGAACCAGAAAGAACCTCTGAAATCTTTCAAACATTTAAATTAATACAATAAAGCGCAAAATTTTAATTAAAGAAGATCGAAGGAATATAGATATTTTGGTAGAATTTTTGGAATATTGGAGTATGGCCTGGAGCAACTAAACAAGGATACTTAGTAATTAGTAAAAACTTGTAAATATTGTCAACAATAGAAGCGCCTTGACCTTGTGTTAAGCACAATAGAGTTATGTGCGAATGGACTTAATTAAGTGTTTTCAGAATGTTGCCGCTGCCGTTAACCCACTTCTAATAACACTTGATAATAATCAAATTCAAATTTTGAATATCTGTGACCTTAACACTTTGATTAATTAATAATATATATAATCACGTACAATATCTTGCTATGGGGTAATTTGAACAAAATTTTTTCTTTCTTTATTTCTTTCTAAAGAAACTCATATAAAAAATCATAATTCTCCTGCCCTTATCCCACCCTAAGTGGGGTCGGCACAACATGTTATAAATATTTTGTCAAATAATTAGACTAGTAATATTAAAAACATAATAGTCATAACCATGTTGTTACATAATAAGTCTAGTAGAATTAATTTCATCTAAATATGTATGTATTTTACGGCTATATCTTTATATTTAAATGAGTTAATCTTGTATATATATATATTTTCCGAATCTCGGAAACGGCTCCAACGATTTTCCTGAAATTCAGCATGTAGGAGGTTTTGGGGGAGAAAAATTGATCTAGCTAGGTTTTATGTAAAAAAAATATTGTTTTATCCCTGTTTTTGGGAATTAAAAAATACTAACATTTATATTGAATTGAATTTTCGCCATTAACTGTCAAGTTGGCGTAGCCTTTTCGGGTAACGGGCAGCCTCAAGAAATGTGAATGCCAAGGATCGATCCCCAACTAAATAATTGTATTTTCTTTTATTTTAAGTTTTTAATTTTTTTTTTGTAAAAAATTCCCGAGCGAAGCTCGGTCACCCAGATATTATTACTTTATTACGGCTCTAATATATAATGTATTTTATGGCTGGCCAGCAGCCAAACGTCAACTTACCTTAGTCGCCATTTGCGACACTTCGGTAGGAAATGTGGGTGGTCTATTCTATTCAGCTCAATACCACACGGCGGGTCAACTTATCTTAGTCGCCTTTTATGACACCTCCGTAAGAAATAAGGGTGGACTATTCTATTGAGCCGGATACAACACGGCGGGTCAACTTACCTTAATCGCCTCTTACGACACCTCGGTAAGAAAGGGGGTGTTCTATTCTACTCAGCCGGATACTACACGGCTATCATAAAAAAATCGTCCTTCAAAAATGAACTATACGATTTATAATACACTAGTGTAGTTAAATTATAATTTGTCTATTTTCTCCTTTTTGATAGAAGGGTTTGGGGTAAAACCCACCACGCTAGTCCAGTATGGATAGTGCACACATCCCAGCAATTATTTAAGGATATGCAGGAACATATTTAAAAAAAAATATTACTTTTGCGTATAACGAAGGCTTATCTTCAGTATTTCCAATAGTTACATAATCACCGTTACCGAATAATAGTTTTTAACAATTATGAAAACGTCTCTGGATATTTCGAAAATATTACGTCAAAAACACCATAATGAGTTGAAATATTACCACTTCTAAGGTGTCGGACTTGGTGCAATCCATTTTAAAGTTTCTTTTATAAATATAACAATACAAGCTGCCCGTACTTTGTTCGCGTCAACTTAAAATACCATCAATTAGCTGTTACCGTAAGAAAAATTGACTTTTTAAAGTGAAAACTTGTTTAGCGGCGTTGTGCATTTTTTGTGATGGGTAAAAAAATGTTAAACTCTCGTCAGCACATGTGACCTGATTGAAAATACTTAAGGCAGAAGAAGAGTAGAGAATTTTATACATACAACGTATAGACTTTAATAACAAAAATATTACTATGACTGGAGCGGTTCCGGAAACCTTTGTTCTGGATCCAATCTGCTGCTGGCGAGTCCAAGTGGTAGCGACTAGCCTAAGCCCATAGTCTGTTGCCCTGTCAAGGGACTTTCGGACGTTCCGAACGGGGTATATCGGACGTCTGGCTTACAGGTCCCCGAGGCGATCGGTGCTTCTGGTGCTTCTCTTTTGAGGGGTACCCTACCCGGAGAAGGTGTTCTCTGGGAGCTGCTGTCGGCAGGATAGGGGCAATGTGTACAACGACACCCTGTCCTTGCCGTCGGCAGCGTGGTGGAGTACACAGGTCGTTTAAGTCGGTGCGAGTCCGACATATCCACTGCCTGTCCCCGTTGGGCGGCGATACCCATAAGAGGTATTTCCTGTATAAAAAAAAATAAGAAAAAATTCTATATTCTCCATTCCGTTAGGTCAATTAGCAACTATCTTTAGTGAATGATGAAAGTATATTTAAATAGACCACACTTATTTGAAACGAAAGTTAAAACCAAATAGCTCGTTAGGCACCATCACTAACTTCCTGCTCGTTTGGACAAATAAGTGGCTTTTGTATAACACTTTTGATGCAACTAGAGTGTAGTGAATGTGCTACATTAGTGAATTGTGTAACTGTATAAACGATAAGTGGTATATCTTTTATTTAATGCAGCTAGGGGACGTGCCAATTCTAACCGACTTAGTAGTTGTTAAACACTTATGATATCGATTAACATGACCGATCGACCAAACATATTTATGAAATATTGATATAGTCAGTTCAGGCGTTGGCAACCTTCTAATGCCAAGAAGCCATAAGTGACCGTAAGAAATATTTAGATTTTAAAGAGAGATCAATATTATTTTCCTATCAATATACAAAATATTTATATTCATATTATGTTCTACCATTCTTACAGAAATAATAACATTGGTGGAAAAATTTATTATTATTTTTTAGTTACGGAAAAGGAGAGCCGCAACTTTACATCGAAAGAGCCGGAATGGAAAAGTGGTCCCCGCTTTTCCACTCCGGCATTTTTATTTTATAAACTATAAAATATTTATATTTATATGAACTACTACCAATCGCTCGCGGCTCCGCCCGCGTGGAAAGACTAAAACCGTTATATAGTCTTTTCATAACAATAAAAATGGGTAAAGTGGATCAACCTTAAAAGCTAGACATATGCTGTCGAGGACTTTTATTTAGAACTTTTAGATGGAAACAATATTGTAATACATGATTTTTGAAAGACTATTATCGTTTACTCAGCGCACGCAATGAAAGCTTTTAAATTTTGCCGTATTCGCAATATTTTATATTGCTGCTTCTCTGCTGTTCATCATAGCGTGATGTTATAAAGCCTATATGGACTATCGTACACTGAAATAATTTTTCAAATCGCTCCAGCAGTTCCTGAGATTAGCGCGTTCAAACAATCGTACAAGCAAATCCTTCAGCTTTATATATTAATATAGATTAAATTGAATAACATATGGATCACATATCTAAGTTCAGACGGTCTCACACGAGCTGGGGTCAGTGTATCAGGTTGCGACACTTTCCGCTCCGCCGGCGCATTCTACCACTCGCTCCACTTACTGTACTCGACTGACGAGTGCAGCGTGAACTTTAATACATTGCGACATCATATACGTGGGCGGGCATATCATATTTGTATGTTACATTCTTTAATTAGGCAATGCTTGTAGCCAGCTATGCCGTGTGGCATCCGGCTGAGTAGAACAGACCAACGTCATTTCTTATCAAGGTAAAAGACGATTAAGATAAGTCGACCCGCAGTGTGGTATCCGGCTGAGTAGAATAGACTTATTTCTTACCGATGTGTCGTAAAAGGCGACTAGGGTAAGTGCCATGTGGTATCCGGCTAAGTAGAATAGACTTATTTCTTACCGAGATGTCTTAAAAGGCGACTAAGGTAAATTGACCCGCTGTGTGGTATCCGGTTGAGTATATGCCACCCTCTTTCTAACCAAGATATGGTAAAAGGCGACTAAGGTAAGTGCTGTGTGGTATCCGGCTGAGTAGAATAGACCACACTCATTTATTACCGAGGTGTCGTAAAAGACGACTATGATAAGTCGACCCGCCATGTGGTATCCGGTTGAATAGAATAGACCATACTCATTTATTACCGAGGTGTCGTAAAAGGTGACTAATGTCAATTGACTCATCGTCTGGTATCCGGTTGAGTGGAATAGACAACCCTCATTTCTTACCAAGGTTTCGTAAAAGGTGGCTAAGGTAAGTTGACCCATCGTGTGGTATCCGGTTGAGTAGAATAGACCACCTTCATTTCTTGTCGAGGTGTCGTAAAAGGTGACTAAGGTAAATTGGCCCATGGTGTGGTATCCGGCGCGTGTGGTATCCGGTAGAATAAACCACTCTTTCTTACCGAGGTGTCGTTAAAAACGACTAAGGTAAGGTAAGGTCGTGAAATACGTAGCCAAATCATGTGATAACATGTTTATAACCTGTACAAAAAGGAGATGTTAAAAAAGTCGCAGCCAAAGATGGTTATAGCCTAGATAATTTAGCATTCATACTCCGGGCGCATGTGGAGTTATTAATAACTAGCGGCCTGCCCCTGCTTCGCACGGGTATAAAATATATAGCCCATGTCACTCATGAAAAAAATTATTAAAATCGATCCAGTAGTTTTGATTTATTCATTACTGGCCGTGGCCCGCAAGCGTTATATTTTGAGAAAAACAATTCCCCTCTCCCTATACTAAGAAGATCTTTGGAATATCTAAATTCATATACTACATATTTACATTTTACATTTTTCCCTATGTATTTTATTTTTAAAATTAATTACAGAATGTCCTTATATACAACATTCATAGCTTTCTTATCATTAGACAATACAAAAATGTTTTCTTTAGAGGTTACTCTTGAAAGAGCGACTTTTAGTTGCGCATCCAATCGCTGCTAAATTCGAAGTGCTATAGAGCGAAGCGCGGCCTCCTTGTGGGATTTTAAATCTGTGATATCTTCGAAAATGTTCATTGTACTTTTAAAGATTTAAGCATACATAGGGATATATGGACCAACAACGAATGTGACTTTGTTTTATAGTATGTTGTGATATAGCACTTATGTGTCTAGGAAATGCAAATAAATATAGATAGATAAAGAATTAATTGCGCAAACATTAAAAAATCAGAAATTCATGAGAACTCAATTAAATTTCGGCATTATGTACAGATGGCCTTATCACTGACTGATGATGTCTTCTAGACAAACAGTATAAATTTACTTAATTTTATTTACTTAAGACAATTACACGGTAACCATTATATGTATATTTTAATTACATAATAATAAAGATTACACTTAGGGAATTAGTTTTAAATTAAGTGTAAGATATATGCTTATACGTAAAGCATGTTACAAAATTGAAGATTATTTGGATGATAAAAATTGATTGAAGATTATTTGGTTAAAAATGCCTTGGTTAAAAATGCCTGGTTTTCAATATCCTTTCAGCTTCATACAACACTGTGGTTTAATAATGTAAAAATTCAAAATGCTTTAATGATTAACCGCCAAGTTTTTTTCTGGTTCTTCTCGGTATAAGCAAAATTCCGAACCAGTTGTAGCTTTATTAAATCTAATTGATCTTTAAAAATTCAAAAGTGAAAAAGCTTGTTTGTATAAAGATTATTAATATTTGATTATTTTCAGCCTTACCCGAATAATAAAATTACATCCATTTCCTATACTCCCATGTAAACTGTCCCTGTAACTGTCCCATGTAAAATGTCACTTTAATCTTGGGATGGGGTGAAATAATCTTGTTATGTTTTTTATTAAGTTAATTTTTATCACTAAGAGTAGAAGGATGATGATTTATATCTAGTGCAAGGACAAATAATAGCTATTAATCCATTCATTTTTATCATTTAATTATCAATCTATCAAAATAATCTTTAATCAAATAAGCTTTTTACAAGCACTTTTGAATCGTAAAGAATCAATTAGGTTAAATGAAGCTAAACTGAATCGGAATGTTGCTCTTACCGAGAAAAACCAGCAAGAAAGTCGGCTGTCAATATTTTAAATTTATATTACTTAACCGTAGTCTTGTTTGAAGCTCAAAGGATTTTCAAATCCAAGCATTTTTATCATTTAAATTATCTGCAATTGTGTAATATGCTTTACGTATAAGCAAAGCACTTAATTTAAGCTTTTCTGTAGATAAGTCTAATATGCATTGCGGAATTTTATTGTAGAAGCGAGTACCGTATAATCCTCAATAGCATAAAAGCTTTCCATTATAAGCCTCCTTTTGATACTTATTTTTAATTGCTGTAATGGAAAAGTTGAAAAAACACGTACTTATACACACACTCACAAACACACACAATGAAGAAATAAAATTTTTATGATTGTCACGGGCTTTCATGCCATAGGAGCTCTGGTAGACTTTTCTGTCATGGTTCTCTTAATGATACCATCAAAAGAGCTCTTGCCACCATCGACATTCCTGCTCTTCTCGAGCCTTCCGGGATATGTCGGGATGATGGCAAGAGACCAGGCGGCTTGACGCTGGTTCCTAGGGAACAGGGACGGGCCCTTATGTGAGACGCAACACGTTCACGTGCCTTTATACGTTAGCCTCGTCCCATATCAGGGAAACAGCGTCAAGACCCTGGAGCTGCGGCGGAAATGGCCGAATCCGGCAAACGGCGGGAGTATGCATCTCTCATCGAGAGTTATATATTTGTGCCGTTTGCAGTTGAGAGAAGCCATGGAAACAAAGAGCAAAAAAATTTTTTATCCGTTTTAGCACTACGGTTAATTGGCTCTTCAGGTGACAAGAGGGCTGGCTCCTTTTTCACAAAGAATCAGCTTAGCGATTCAGCGCGGAAACGCTGCCAGCATTCTTGCAACCATTCCACGTGGGCATGATTTGTATAGTCCTAGCGTGTAGGTAATTTAAGATAGGTATAACTTGTACATTTTTTCTGTAAATAAATAATGTTTAGAAATTTTATTTTGTATTTGATATTTTTGCTATTCAAGGCTTAATCTTTATCCAACTATATTTCCAGCCTATCATCTAACAGCTTCCATCTTTTTCTGTTTTCATCACGTACATAACGGACGTATTTCTTATCATTGTCTGAGTTTATTAATCCCATGACTGAATAAGGAAAACATATTCCCGAAAATCCCAAGATTTACTGTTCTCGCAGGAGATCTGTTTAGATTCCCCTACGGCATATTCAATTTGTTAAGAGATATCACTTCAGCGCATTACATTTATGATTTACTAGCAATTGCCAGCGGCTCCGCTCGCGTGGAAAGATTAAAACCGTAATATAATATTCTGATAATCATAAAAATGCTTAAAGTGGGTTAACCTAAAAAGCTAGACACATGCTGTCGTGGACTTTTATTTAGGCCCCTTTTACGACGACTCAGAAAGAAATGAGGGTTTTTTTATGTCAGGAAAACCCATTATGCATTATGACAGGGTAACTATGAGAAATTGCCCCCCATCCCCGCCAGCAGCAACTCTGAACCCCAGAGTGCGCCAGCTTTGGGTCGGGGCCTCTCTAAAAGTGGCCCTTCCCTCCGCTAGACGATGCATCGGGAGCACCAAATGCATGGACTGCCTCAGGGACCTTATCAGGTTGGCATCCAATAAAGGAAATAAGGGTGGATTGTTCTACTCAGCCGGATACCACACAGCGGGATATGGACAAAGATTATAATAAAGAAAATTTCGACTACTTTTTATACCATATGCAAAACTGGGACAGGTCTGGTTAAATTAAATTCGATCGAGGAATCAAATGTATTTGCCAGTCAACTGCAGTGGACACGTAATCCGAAAGTAATAACATTTACGTTCACATATGACCGACAATTTTATAAAGTGCAGGGCATATCTGGTTAATACCTAACGCACTACCTTGTTAGTTGCTTACCTAAGTATAAAGGTGTGAATGCATTACAATAATAAATATAACAACCGATGAAAGTCCACTGTAAATGAAAAAAGTAATTTCTGTAATTTTTCTGTATTTAAACTAGCTGTGGCTTGGCCCGTGTAGATCAGTGTATTTAATTAACATTTTGAACATAAATGTACTAAATGTTTACGCGCACGCGACTAAATCTTCCAGCAGGAGGGTTTTTTTTTACAAATGCGCGACCTCTTCAACACAATTTACTTAAAACCATAATATAATATTAACCTACACTTTCCGGGATAATTACACTGCCTTTTAGTAAAAACCGTACAAAATCCGTTCAGTAGATTTTGGAAAACCGATCACAAAGAGACAGCTTTGGTTACTTTCTATTATAATAAGTATAGATATATAGGATAGTTTAATCTCGATTAATAATCTTACTTTAACGAATTAATAGTTTATTAAACGGTAATAGTTATTCAAAAATCATGTATTACAAAATAGTTCCCCTCTAAAGGTTCTAAATAAAAGTCCGCGACAGTATTTGTATTTTAAGGTTAACCCACTCTAACCATTTTTATGTAATTATGTCTATTTTTATAAATTTGGCGAGGGGTATAGATCAAGTAGAAGATTCCCAGGTCATATTTTTGCAACAAATAGCGATATGAAGTTGTAGGTCCAGAAGCCGGTTTTGCGGAGGTTGCGCAACTGAGTGTCTCTCAGTTCACAAGATGGATAACTTTTTTAGTAATGAGAGAGATTACACTAGCGCTTTTATAACGCACTTGTTTAACACAAAATTTAGCTATAAACGCAATCCTAGCTTTTACATCTTTTTAACTTGCATCTTCTTTTCTTTATGTATATCGATATATTTTTTAAAACCCGGTGTACTACAGAATTTTAGACCTACCAAAAATACTACAAAAAAATCAACGACAGCATGTCTCTATTTCTAATGGTGAACTCGCAATAACTACTTTTATATTCTAAATGTCAAAATATTCCAAAAATTCTAAAAAAAAGTCCGTGACAGCATGTCTCCTTCTCTTATGGTTAACTCGCAAAAAATACTTTTATATTCAAAATGGTAAAATATTACGTTGTTTTTGAGACTGTCAAAATAAAAGGATTTACGCGGGAAAATTTTTGTGACACTGATTTCCACGCGGGTGAAGTACAGCTTCATATCAAATATCTTATTCACATTGAAAGAAGCTTCTCTAAAAATAAGTGTAATGTAGCGTTTTAAGCAGACAAAATCCGGCGCTAGTGTGAAAGTCAATGATCGTCCAAATAAGATCAACTTTCACTGGCGATGTGGATACAGGTGTTACGGTTACATCACTCTGTGGCCGAATCGAATGATAAAAATACACCGCTTCCGGTCGAGTATCATTGGTTATTTTTAAAAGCTTTTATTTAACTTGCCGTGTATGTATGTATTTGAAGGTGGATTCCTGCAAGTTAAATTTGACCCACTTCCCGGGGTCCGATTGAGATGGAATTTTACATACTGGTTAAGTCTCGATGACAATGCACGTTTAACCATGACCTGGCGCTTCAGGAATGATTGGCTCCATACGAGGGAACTCCTCAGCGGTTAACAGCAGGGACATAAAATTTTGTTAAAAGGGGAATTAGGGAACAGCTTGTCTCGAATTTAGATAATAATTCAATTCCAGATAATATCGATAATATGATGTATATGTAATGCCAAATGTAGAGTGTACTATTCATTTTCATATCTTATGCATGCATTACATATCGTAAAGCATTTTGTCGTGGAGACTATCTCCTAACGATGCCTAGGTTACAGGGCGAATCGATCGTTGAGATTGTCGTAGTGACTGTATAGTGCTTGTGTAGTGTGCTGTTGGTGTCTTGTGATACATTCGTTAACTAACTAACTAATCCTACATGTATAAGGTATGAGAACTGTTTTGTTTCCTACACTTAGCATTACATAGAATTTCACAACAAACGGGAATTATAGCAAAATAAATCTATCATAACTTTTACACTCTACATTTACTATTACATAGATTTTTATGTAATCGCGGAATATAGCAAAGTATTTTTTTTTTATTATATGGAAAGTATCGACTCGAACTATAAATTAACATTTATGTTAAATTAATACATAAGGTACAGAACTCTACGGGCACTTACTACATTATTCAGGAGTTACCTTAACTGGCATTATTTAAGTTAAGAGTCCAGGTCAATGGACATATTTGGAGAATCTATTCAGCATTTTTATACATTTAGGGGGGCATATGCAATGCCCGTGACTTCGTTTGCGTCAATTCCAAACTTTCAATTTAAATGTTATGTACTATAATCATTCTCCAACCAACAGACAAACGAGATCTTAAATGTTATCCCATATTTTAGCTCTATTAAGCATAAATTTTACCAAATTTCATCAATATTGCTGAAGCGAATTAATATCATAGCTTATCATACAGACAGATAGACGTACATTTATATATATATCCTAAATCCTAGCAAAATTTATTGGCTGTATGTACAAAATAAATTAATACTTTGTAAATTATTAGATTAACAGCCGTTGATTTTGTAAAAATAAATAATATTACCATAGATTATTCTTACTTTAAAAGAGTGCATTCACTTTGCATTTGATCATTTAATAACTGCTGGACTATCACTAGTAAAAAACGGTAACTGATCAAGCAGTTTGTTTGTTGCTCTTTTGAACGGCTGTAGTTAAAAAATCAACGACTGTCGGCTCAAACTGGAGTTTATTGTCGTATAAAGTAGCGAGATGTCAGCCATACGTGTGATGACTGACACATAATAAAGCCCACGCGTAGATGACGCTCCGATTTGGTCTGCGCGGATAAAAGACACGACAGCTTTTACTGTTATAACTTCAATTAAACGTAAAGATTTTCACATTTTTGGGACAAACTTATGCGCGAACGGGTCCATTTACGAGAGTGTTCCAAATAACTGTTTTATCATTGTCTGTTTTACCGCTGTCGGATTTTGTCATCATTACATCCCGGGATGATAGAGAGTCATCATCTGCTAGGTGATTTATTAAAATGCTCTCAAGAGTTTTACTTTTACCACCAAGGTATGAAACTAAAATATTTTTATTGAAGTGCTTGTCACATCAAAATAACTTGAGGCAGTGAACATGTTCGGTAGAAAAATTTATATGGGCCAACAATTATACATTAATATGTATATAAATCTTATCTGCGTTTCGAAATCTTATGATAAATAAATGATATAGAATAGATGATAAAACAATGAGGCATAACGTATTACATTTGTTTGATTGCCGTAAAAAATGAATGAATAGGTCAGCTATCATCTTCCTGCCCCTATCCCACTTTAAGTGGGGTCGGCACAACATGTTATAAACATGCTCTCACATAATTTGGCTGCGTTTTCACGACCGGTCACCAGCCTGACGTCAATTTACCTCTGTCGTATTTTTCGACACCTCGGTAAGAAAGAGGGTGGTCTATTTTACTAAACCGGATACCACACGGTGGGTCAACTTACCTTAGTCGCCTTTTACGACACCTCGGTAAGAAATGAGGTTGGTCTATTCTACTCAGCCGGATACCACACGGCGGGTCGACTTAACTTAGTCGCCTTTTACGACACCTCGGTAAGAAACGAGGGTGGTACTATTCTATTCAGCCGGATACCAGAATAGGTCAGCTATTAACGAGCAAAAACCTTAACGGCTCAAAAATTGCATGTTATGTTGTCCTAGGCAAAACGAAAGGAGAAAATATAGGCAGTTTCTTAGATAAAAGATAATCTACAAAAAGCAGCTGGTGTACCTAGTTTGTGCTGGCAACTCAGACTGAGAGGAGTATTATGGAGGACGTTTGATAGATATTTGACAGCAAGACGATTAATATTTACGGGTGTATAACATATTGTTAATATATTATAGTTTGCTATTATTTTATGAGTGAATTCATAAACGTGGTCGACAATTCCGTCTGACGCGTGTCGCGTGTCTGCGCCAAACGTCTGTCGTTTCACCCCCTTTCGTTATAACGTTACGAACGATAAAGCCGATCCGTCTGCTTTACGACGACACGCGCACTCCCAAATTACATACGCAATTATATGGAATTAGCTGGCGGCATCTGGGATCGGAAAACTAAAGATAGACAGTAAAAGGAACTTAAAAATGAAGCATTTCTTTGTTTCGCATTTCATAATTATGCATAGGCATTGTGATTTTGAATTCAAAATCCGATGACGCGTTTAGAAGTTCACTTCAGCTTTTTAGTGCTAACAATTGCATAGCAAATCAGTGCTAACAAATGCGATCCCGCTTCCTGCCTGCCGGCTGCAGCAATAGACTGGTGATCAAATAATCCGGCTCTTACAACCCGCTAGAAGGGTGAAAAGTGTCCAAGTACAAGCGTAGATAAAAGTACTTAAACTAAAGTATTGTTTTTATAATAACAAAAATATAAGACAAAAATAAAAGTAATTAAGTTCAGTTTGTGTTTTTCTTTATAAACCAAACTGGTTCGTAACAATACATACTACATTTTTTTTATGGGGGATAGATAAAACTAAACCGAGCGATTTCATAAGTAAATAAGCATTCGGTCATATTATGTGACCTTATTTCACACATAAGCGCCCTATCTCCCTATGCAATACTGACACAGGTTTTAGAAATGTTTGACTTAATTAGAAATTATCCATCTATATTTTTTGTTCATCAATGACTCGCACCTAAAAACTTCGCTTTATATGACGGCCATTAGATCGTTTGACAACGATGGAATTTTATCTTTATTAGCAGGTACTGTGTACCTACGGCGTGGTGTCCTAGTGGTTAAAGTGTGTGAATGTCTTGGCAGGAAACTCTGTGACAGCTTACAACGTTTTATATATAATTTGCCTAAACTAAACTTAAAGCTTTATTAAAAGTTTTTATATAATGTGCCTAAACTAAAAGTTTTTTTCTATATTTTATACATAACAAAAGTTTTTTGTCATGTTTTATTTCTAATTTTAATCTGTATAATAAATTTTGCAAACGGCTTAAAAGATTTTCACGAAATTTAGCATGTAATGGTAAATATAAATTGATTCAGCTAGGTTTCAGTTTTTAAAAATGTCGTGTATCTCTGTTTTCTGGCAATGAAAAACTGTACAATGTTATAAGAATAGAAAAGTTAATTTCGCCGTCATTTCCGAAAACATAACAGCTCAGTTGCGATCGGGCGGTGTCGAAGTGAAAATACTGGATCGAGTCCAGATATCATAGGCTCCCGATCATCTTTAAGTTTTTTTTTAAGTTTTACCTTAGTCGCTTTTTACAAACACCTCAGTAAGAAACGGGGATGGCATATTCTATTAAGCCGGATAGCACAAAGATCTTTAAATATTTTGTTAAAAAAATTACAGAGCGGTCACCTTGATTTATGTCAGTTGTTATATGAATCCGAAACCAGACTGAATTTCAATTTTGCATATTATTTTTATTACTCTTCGGGAGTTTAAAAGTTAACCTACGCAAACCCTCGATTGACCCTCGGTTCGATTTCGTGAAATATTTTGTGAAGGTCGTACATGTAAATTTGGAATATAATTTTTTCAATATCAAAGCTGGTAAATTCGTCGAGATATTTTCTAGTATTAGATTAGTATATCATTTTCACAATTTCGTTAAAGGAATTACATTTGTCAATATATAAATGTACAAATATTTTCTTTGGATGAAAAAATATATCAGGTTTGTTAGGATTAATATGTTTAAGATGTGATAGCCCAACGGTGAGATGTGCGACTCTCTAGAGGCGATCATGGGTTCAAACCCGGGCAGGCACCAATAATGAGTTTGTTTATTAAAACTTATGTGTCTAATTGATAATTGCAATTTATCACACGCGTTTCAGTGAAGGAAAACATCGTGAGAAAACCTGCGTAACTCAAGATAATTTTGAGGATATGTTGTAACCTACCAATCTGCATTGAAGCAGCGTGGTAGGTCTTTGCTCCAATCCCTCTCCAAAAACGGAGAGAGGAGGCTTATGCCCAGCATTGGGATAGACGCTACTATTTTACTTAACTTCACATATATATAGCAAACAGGGCGGTATGTTCAACTAATAGGGTGGGCGGCAATCTCGGGAAAAATATATTGTATGTTAAGAAACTCCTAATTGCTTGCGTACAAATGTTTTACTTAAATTTTAGCTGTGGAAAGCATTTTTTTATGCTTCCATTTTTATTCTATCCGCTCAGAATTTACTTAATCTAAATAATTTAAAATAGATATTAAAAAAGTGATGTAAATGTAGCAAAAGCACTGCATACGATTATAATCCACGCATGGCTTAACAGTCGGAGTGTCTGAATCCTAACAAAGACTTGTAAGTTTTTAAATAGAAAAACTACGTTATATTAAATAGTGTGTTATATAAGCAGGGTTCGCAAGGATTACTAAGCAATATCAAGATTTTTCTAATATACGCAAATTAATCCTTGACGATTCAAAAGTGCTTGAAAGAGCTTATTTGAATAAAGATTATTTTGATTTGATTTTCAATCTATGTAAAGTATCACAAAAAGTAATACATAAGATAATCACAGGTAGATCTCTCATGAGTTTCCTCCTTGTATATGCTAAAGTTGTTGCTCATAAATAATGCAGCCTGCGTGAAATTATCCCGTATCGTCTTCTCGCTAGAAAAGTTTTATTCGCGTCTGTTGTTGGTTACATTTCACAAAGTATTCCAAAAATTACATTAACGGGTGATGTTTCTTGTTGTTTGCGCTCTGTTTTGCATTATTCAAAGATCTGGAGTTTTTGAAAAATGTTTCGAAAATACATTCGAAAATACAACGAATTTAAATAAAAGGCAGAAATATTTGATATATTTATTTGATATGATATCAATTGCCTCTTCAGGTGACAAGAGGGCTGGCTCCTTTTTCGCAGAAAGAATCAGCTTAGCGATTCAGCGCGGAAACGCTGCCAGCATTCTTGGGACCATTCCACGTGGGCATGATTTGTATAGTCCTAGCTTGTAAGTAATTTAGGATAGTTATAACTTGTACATTTTTTTCTGTAAATAAAGTATATTTTGATATCCGTAATCATTTATCAGCGGTTAAAAACTAAAAAAAAAACAAACAAAAATTATGTAATTTTTTCAAGCATATAAATCGTCAAGGATCGATTTAATTAATGAAGCTACCACTGATTCGGAATTTCGCTCTCACCAAGAAAAAAAAAATGTGTTCTATCTCTTATGGTTAAATATATCAAACCTACTCGGTAAGAGCTGTGACAGTCCAGCGATGAGAGAAAAACCTTTTGTCTAATTGATTATTGTATACAACATACGCTTTTTGTGCTCAAACATCGTGAGGAAACCTATATACACCACTAGGTTTTTCCCGCAACTGCGTTTGCGTGGCAGTCCACGTGATAGGTTGATAATAGATGGCGCTGTTCAATGTCATCTTATTTATTTAATTAACAGGATTTCTAAGGCTTATATGTTACCCAAATATATAAGGAATAATTGTGCCAAATTATATCGATATTGGTTCAGCGGATTCGCCGTGAAAGAGTAACAAACATACATCCATACTCACAAACTTTCACATTTATAATATTAGTAGAATAGAATATCTTTAGATAATTTTAGGGCATATGTAAATAATCAATTAGAGCAGTATGGTGGGTTTTAGGTCCATCTTTAATCTACGGAGAGGATGCCTATGCCTAGTCGGATAGTAAGAGGCCGTTATTTTTTACCACTCAGTAAATAAATTTAGCGGTTCATAGAATAAAATATTTTTAAAGTTCAACGGAATTGCTTGTGTCGGTAAAAGTAGATTTTGCGAAATAAGCTAATGCAGATGAGGTTGGCCGGCGAAGTTTAAAGTGAAATTTGAATAAAATTTTATATTCATCCACCTCGCTTCGACATTATATTCATATAAGCGTCTTCTGGCGTTTAATTTTTTGAACGATCTAAGCATTTTATGCTTTAAGGTTGACAGGTTTCCTAAAAATATTTGATGGTTTTATTATGCATATGTTGACGATTTAACGCATAATTTTTCACACATTAACTAGCTTAATTTGCATATAGTCTTTTACGGCATTTATATATTCCTTATGCATGCTGTTGTCGTCAATGACTTCCGCTTTGTATTTAATAGAAACACAGTCATGAAACAAGAGTGTCGCGCCCGTTTGACTGGAATGGTGGCAACACTGTGCCGTTGTCGTTTCCGGTGGAGTTTTCCTATTGCTAAAACGTTTCAGTGACATACATTATTTGTTGTTGTGTATCTCGGAGCGGGAATTGTGGTATTTCTATTATCTCGTGTTATTGTAGAAAGTAACAATGCGTCAAATCAAATTTGCATAAAGTCTTTTATGACATTCATATCGGTCGAAACCTTGGCTGTTCTTCGTTCCTTATAAAGATTTCAAGGCGATATATTGAGGTGCTGAGATGTCTATACGAGAACGCAACAATAGCAATCGAAATCCAAAAACCAACAGGTGAAGCATATCCATCTGCAAGGGGACGCCATTGCCCCGAAATTTTCAAAGAGGATATGTAAAGGTGTTAAGATTCCACGCGCCTGCGCAATTATAATAGCAAATACAATGAGTCTAATTGTCGCTAATTACGAGCTTCATGTATCGTTTTTTCTCTCTGTCATTACACGTCGTGCGAACACCTAACATGTTTTTTCATTGTTCTTTTTATTTATTTAAATATTATCGTGAGAGTCCCCTACAAGAGGATATGTTAAAAACGCTGTATTGAACTGTAGGAAGCAAATATACATGCAAGACTAGTTACTGCACGTATCACAACACCACCAACAACACACTACACAAGCACTACACACATTCACAACAATCTCAACGATCGTTTCGCCTTATAACCGAAGCATCATCAAGAGATAGGTTCCACGATAAAATGCAAAGCTTTGCGATTATTCGATTATTTTTTGTATACGGCTGAGCAGAATAGACCGCCCTCTAACTTACCAAGGTGTCGTAAAATACGACTAAGGTAATTTGACTCGACGTGTGGTATCCGGCTGAGTAGAAAAGAACACCCCTATTTCTTACCGAGATGTCGTAAAAGGAGACTAAGTTAACGCCAGGCAGGCGTAGGAAAAATACCTAGCCAAATCATGTGGCAACATGTTTATAATGTGTTATGCCTCTTAGAGTAGGATAAGGGCAGGAGATGATGATTTTTGTATATGTAGATAGGTTAACAACTTGGATTTAGAAAAGTCCGTTTTGAAAGTCCAGAGGAAATAGGCGAAACATATTTCAAGTTAGAATTGTGGCCTGTACCAAACACGCTGCAATTCTCAGAACATATTGCCACTCTCGAAATATCAAGACGATATTTTACAAGAGGCAGCTCAAATTGGTATCTCGGCAATGTGGCTTGTTGGATATTCGTTAACTTTGCGTTTAAAGTTAGCGAAAATCTGTATACATAACGTTCCACGATGTTTCATAAAGTTTTTCATTAAAGTTTGGCAGTTATACGCAAAATTAAAAATAAGTAGCGGCCTGTTACTCTCCCACTGCTGGGAATAGGATTCTTCTAGAAGGATCTAGAAGGTTTGGAGCTAAGACCTACCACGCTGCTCCAATGCGGATTGGTAGGTTACACATATCTCCACAATTCTTTAGAGATATGAAGGTTTACTCACGATGTTTTTCCTTCACCGAAAAGCGTGTGATAAATTGCAATTATTAATTAGACACAAGTTTTAACAGAAAAACTCATTGTTGTCTGCCCGGGTTTGAACCCGTGACGTTTTCTAAAGAGTCGCACCGCTGCACTATCACAGCTCGTAATCAGCAAGCAGGGTGGATGATTTAAAAGCACCTGTTTACAAGTTTATTTGAATAAAGAATATTTTGAATTTGAGTTTGAATTATGTAAAATTTCATCATAATCGGACACCGGAAAGTAGGTCAAATTAAACTTACAAGATTCCACCTTCACAGACATACACGGCAAGTTAAATAAAAGCTTTTAAAAATAGCAATATATATATATTAAAATTCGGCAACCGCCGAGTTTCTTGCTGGCTTTTCTCGGTAGGAACAGCTTTCTGAACCAGCAGTAGAGTTGACGATTCAAAAGCACTTGTTTACAAGTTTATTTGAATAAAGAATATTTTGAATTTGATTTTGAATTTTATAAAACAACTAGCAATCGCCAGCGGCTCCGCGTGAATAGATTAAAACTGTAATATATGTGTTTCCAAATGTTACGTTTATGAAATACCCAATAACTCAATACTCGTAAGTAGGATTATATCAAAAGGGAACTCGATACTTGTAAACATATCGCTGTTATGAAGGGAACAGTAACACCCGACGGCATTGACAGAAGCATTTTTGAACGAACAATGAGCCATTAAACACGCGTATTGATTTTCCTGTCTTACTAGCGACTACTATGGTATCCGGTTGAGTAGAATAGACCGCCCGTATTTCTTATCGAGGTATCATAAAAGGCGACTAAGTCAAGTTAACCCACTGTGTGTTAACCGGTTGAATAGAATAGACCATCATCTTTCTTACCGCAGCGTCGTAAAATACGACTAAGGTAAGTTAACGTCGGGCAGGCGGCTGGTCGTAAAATAAGTAGCCACATCATGTGACAAGATGTTTACATGCCGACCCCACTAAGGAGGGGGATAAGGAGGATTATGACTAGCGACTATTTTTTCGGTATCGCGGAAACGACTCTCAACGATTTTACTGAAATTCAGCGTGTATATCTTTAATATTTAACGGCTCCAATGGTTTCATGAAAATTAGTATGTAGGAGGTTTTGGGGGAGAAAAATCGATCTAGCTAGGTTTTATATAAAAAAATGGTTTTATCCCTGTTTTTGGGCATTAAAAAAATACAAATATTTAAATTGAAATTAAACCACTATTTTTGCTGTAAATTTTCAAATCAGCGCAGCTTATTCGGGGAATGGCCGGTCTCTAGAAATGAAAATACGTAGGGTCGAGCCCCACTTACCAAATTATTTTTTCTTTTTTTTGAAGTGTCTTTTTTTATTTTGTAAAAAATTACCGAGCAAGGCTCGGTCACTTAGATACTATTTAAGAAGAATTATAGAAGCAGGCGTAACTTTGCGGAATTTCATAGTACAGAATTTACAATTTAATTAGCTTTAACTGTACCAAAATTCATCATTATCACAGGAAGCGTATTGTAAGATTTACGCATTGGTGATATTAATGATTATAATAAATGACAGGTATAAAATAAAAATAAATTCATTCATTCGTCGTATTCGCCGGTTTGGTGGCCCGCTTGCACGCCTGCATCGCTCGTCGCCCGTCAGATAAAGCGGTACGCCGCTTATTCCCTTAGCAGTAACACCCGCCGAGTATCTCGCCATAGCAGGAAACCTTCTATTATATTTATTATCTCTTTTTGCTCACTTAAGACCTTTCTGGAGATTTCATACTAAAGCGTTCATGAACAATGAAAGTTAACAGTATACAGTCATTAAACCATATGTAGTACTTGGGTAAGATATAAAAAAAATGCGAATAAAATTAAAAATTGGTGATATCTGGGGATTGATCACGGGTATTTTTACTTCTTTAGTCCGCCCGTTTACTGAGCTATTACAACTTTACGATTATTATTTTCTAAGCAATATAAATTTTAGATTTTTTTTAATAGAGAGTAGAGAGCAGAAGCTTTACTATCGTCGGGGAACGTCATCCTAAGGGTGCCTCCTGTGAGGCCGGACCACGGCTTAGGGCGACGTGTAGTGGAGGGCTGATGGTATGACTTTGATTAGTCATTACGACGTCGGAAGGGCGGGCATGGCGAGTTAACTTACCTTAATCTCCTTTTACCACACCTCGGTAAGAAAGGTAGAGGTCTGTTCTACTCAGCAAAGCTTATATACAATAAATAATCAATTTTAGGGCAACTTAGGGTTCTTTTTTTGTAACTATAATTAATTGCCTATACCACTACCATAATAACATTCGTTTTGCTGCACATAAAATGTTATGATACTCGTACCTGCGCTTTTTCCGCTCGCGATGGACGCAACATCCTCCTACGCCATACATCTTGACATCTTTATACCATTTAATTAAAATTCAGGGGCTGGAGGGGGCTCGTTAAAGCGGGGGTTGATAAATGACGGTCACGCTCCTATTTTGTTTAATATTAAATGAAAACGCTCCGAAGGACTTACGTCGCCTTAAAATTACTTAAGAAAAGCTATTACGCTTCTGGGAGCTTATCGAGATTGAATATTATAATATAGCTTGACTTCCGGTTTGTTTTTACTAATTTTTATCTAAACTATATCTTGTACAAAAGTAATAATGAAAATATTATGCTATAATCGGCGTTTAAGTAACTAGAAAGTCTATATATTGCTAAATGAAGAGTGGACTATCCGTTTTCATAACTGATACATGCAGGATTTGTAAAAACACACGAACGAACCTCCACCACCGCCACCACAATACACAAGCACTACACACGTTCACTATCACAAACTCAACAATCAACGCTTGCTTGGGTGATGCGTCGATTTGCGATTTTGTCGTGGAGTCTATCTCCTGATGATGCTTCGGTTGCGAGACAAAACGATTGTTGAGTTTGAGATAGTGAACGTGCGTGAACTTGTGTATTGTGGTGGAGATTTGTGCATGTGATTTTACGAACCCTGCAATTTTCGGGTATGAAAACGGATAGTACACTCTACTTTTAGCAATATATATACATTTTCTATTTACTCAATCGCGGATTATAGCAAAATATTTTTTTTTATTACTGTTATATTATGGATCTCCGCAAAGTAACGTCCAATTCTATAAATTGTATCTAATTGGTTACCTAATGAAGTATAATTTAGGTAATTTCGTAAATTATTCTTTTATCGAACTTTTATTTTATTAAAATTTGAAAATTGTGATAATAATTACAGACAGTGAATGATTTTTCATAAATTGAAATAGTCATTCAACTGAAATTTTTTTTAGCTGATGCTGATTCGTCAAAAAAATTGTCGTTTAAGGTAATTTCTACTATTTTTTAACGAGCATTAAGTTTCATAAATGTATGGTTATTTTTATATATTCCATGCTAAGTTAAGTCCATATATCCATTTAGATACCTAAAATTTGTTTTTTACTCTTTTGAACCTAAAATGACCTTTTTATAGTCACATCTACACATATAGAATATTTATTTTTAAGCTTTAAGTAAGAAATATTGAAGTGCGCAATTATAAGTATTTGATATTTTGCTATGTATTTTTATAAGGAGTTTTAATTTGTTTACTGTTTAAAGATTTTATAGTATACTAGCAGTGCTTGAGGCTTCGCGGCTTTGCTTCGGTGATAGCTATCTTTGACCCTGTACAAGACAGTAATGACTAAATGTTACTTGTAATAAGTATTATTTTGAAAAGTGCAACCGCCGAGTTTCTTGCCGGCTCTTCTCGGTAGGAACAGCTTTCCGAACCAGCAGTAGAGTCGACGATTTAAAATACACTTGTTTATAAGTTTACTTGAATGTATATTTATTATAAAACAAAGTCCCCAAAAGCTGTCTGTCTGTATATGATCGATTTTCTCAAAATATACTAAATGGATTTTTGTAGGGTTTTAACTAAAATGTAGATCAATTCTTAAGGAAGGTTAAGTTAATAGTTCCATACAGTTAAATTAACGCGAGATAAACTTTAAATAAAAATATATGGGACACTTACACACGCGGTCGTCCGTCTCTAAAGTAACTTAATACTTGTGTTATTAATTTTAAACAGAAAGAACCAACAAATTCGTTTATAGAAAATGTTGGTCCTCGGCGGGAATTGAACTCGTGACTCGCTGAAGGAAGGATCATTACCCAATGCGCCAACGGGCCAGCCAAACACACAACCACACACACAGGAACACTGTTTTCCATGTCGACGAAGTCGCAGGCACAGCTAGTAAAAAATATTTTGAATTACATGCGAATTTAAAACGCAGCGAAGGTATATTGTCTGTTTTCTTTGGAACAGCCATCAAGTTTTACCGGCGCAAAGTTTCGCTCCTTCAAGTTTGAGGTGCTTTCGCAGTTCGCCCATACGGTCACACCCCATTTATCCCTGAATTTTTCCATTCCATGTGCTCAATAATTCATGTATGATAATGTCGGCTTACGGTTGGGTGTTAATATTAGAATTATCCCGAGGGAATCTATCCGCATTAATATATTAAAGCCACAGGTGATCGAATATATTGCGAAAGCCTTATTGTTGTGTATTATATGAAACATTTCTGAAAATGTTTATAAATAACCAAAATTGCCTCTTCAAGAGGACTGACTCCTTTTTCGCACAAAGAATCAGCTTAGCGATTCAACGTGAAAACGCTGCCATCATTCTTGGGACCATTCCACGTGGGCATGATTTGTATAGTCCTAGCGTGTAAGTAATTTAAGATAGATGTAACTTGTACATTTTTGTTGTAAATAAATTTAAAGAAAAATGTTTTGAATTATAGGTTTATTGACTGAATTGAAATACAACAAAAATTTAATCTCTTCTTTATTCACTTTGGCGCTTACAAGCACTTTCGATACGTTTAAATTCAGTTAGAAAATGTGCTTTTATCAAGAAGCAACCAGTAAGAATTTCGGCAGTCGCTCTTTTCAAAGATAATAATTAAAATATGTAATTATATATCAAATCAAAAAGCTTACAATATAAACTAGTGCTTAGCTGATTTCAGTTCCTGAACAAGTCATCTTATGTTTTCATTAAAATCCTCGAACTTTTTTTTTTAAATATATGGGACACCTACACACACGGTCGCCCGTCCCCAAAGTAAGTAACTTAATACTTGTGTTATGGGTGACAGACAACTGGTGAATATATACTTACATCATCCTCATGACCTTATCCCACTCTAAGTGGGGTCGGCACAACATGTTACAAACATGTTGTCATATGATTTGGCTACGTATTTTACGGCCGGCCGCCTGCCTGACGTCAACTTACCATAGTTGTATTTTACGACTCCTCGGTAAGAAAGAGGGTGGTCTATTTTACTCAACCAGATACCACTAGGTGGGTCAACTTACCTAAGTCGCCTTTAACGACACCTCGGTAAGAAATGAGGTTGGTCTATTCTACTCAGCCGGATACTACACGGTGGGTCGACTTACCTTAGTCGCCTTTTACGACACTTCGGTAAGAAAAGAGGGTGGTATTTATTCTATTCAACCGGATACCACAGGGCGTGGTGAATATATATGTACATATTTCTTAAATATATACTTAAATACGAATATACACCCAGACTCAAACACCAACAAATTCATTTATAGAAAATATTGGCCCTCGGCGGGAATAGAACCCGCGACCCGCGGAGCTGTAAGCAGGTTCACTACCCACTGCGCCAACGGGCCAGTCAAACGTAGCAATATTACTTGTCTTATAATTAAGTTGAATTATTTATTTGCGATGCACTAATGTTCTAATGAATAATGAAAATTTAAAGTTGTTTCTAACTGCAAGGTTTAATGATTCACCTTTTAACACATATCCATATTATTATGAATGTGAAAGTATGTTTGTCCTTATTTCACGTCCGAATGGAGAAACGGATTTGGATATTTTTAGTATTGTTATAATATTGATAATTAAATACACATGTTTATAATAAGAAAGCCAGACGTGTGGTATCTGGCTAAGTCTATTCTACAATAGACCACCCTCATTTCTTGCCGAGGAGTCACAAAAGGTGACTAAGGTAAGTTGACCCGCCGTATGGTGTCCGGCTAGTAAAATAGACCACCCTCATTTCTTATCGAGGTGTCGTAAAATATGACTAAGGTAAGTTGACGTCAGGCAGGCGACCGGTCCTATAAATATGGAGCCAGATCATGTGACACCATGTTTGTAACATGTTGTACCGACCCCACTTAGAGTGGGATAAGGACAGGAAGGTAATGATTACATTTCAAACTACGTTGAATATTTTTAATAAAATCTTTTTTTTTAATGTTACTTTTTCTATTATACTTACTGAATTTAGTTTAATTTTAAGAAGCATGGATTCAAAGTATATCCGAAATTTGGTAAGCGAGTAAATAATATAAAGCATGAAATTGCAAAATATATATCATTACAAAAAGAAAATAACGGCGGTAGCATAGAAAAATATAGTTTTCATATTTTAATTGATATTTCTGTAATATTCAACAAATACTGAATATATGTTAGCGAATTTCATAACCGGCGACATCCTACTTTGGGAGATTAAACAACTTTTAAGCTCGTAAATTTCTTTAAAAAGAGCCAAATTGGAATCCATTTACGTGAAACAACTTTCTAACGCTTTATCGCTGTAGAGAAAGATAAGAAAGTTATAAGCGAAGATCGTAGGACAAGGTTCACCAACTAGAATGTGATTTTTGGGACTTATACATTTTACGGGACCCAAAAATTAAAAAAAAGTAAACAAAATATAAACTAAAATTTAAAATATTGTTTTATTAAATACTAAAGTAATAATAAAATTATTTTGCTATAATCCGCGATGAAGTAAAATAGAAAAAATATATAATGCTAAATGTAGAATGGACAATCCGTTTTCTTACCGATACAGGCACCACATCGGTAAATACGACTAAGGTAAGTTGACGTCAGGGAAGCGGCCGGTCGTAAAAACGCAGCCAAATCATGTGACAGCTTGTCTATAACATGTTGTGCCGACCCAACTTGGATTGGGATAAGGGCAGGAATATGATGAAGATGACATGGTTTTTCGATTTTGACATAAAATCTGTTATATGTGGAGCGCATTGTAGTAATGAAAGACATGTTTTTTTAACTCAAATTTCATTTACTTTTACAATTTTCAGACTGTTATTACTTATCTAGTTGTAAGTACTCCACCAGAGTATAAATTATATACTATTTTTAAGTTTTCATTTTCACTGTTTATTATGAGATTATATTTCTTTAATGTGCAGAAAATCATACACTATAGTGTAATAGCAAGCTTATCACTATTGTTAGTAATTATAATAGTAATATTCATAGAAATTTTTCGCAATGATGCCTAATTGTTAACCATATGAGCTATGAATAACCTACGAAACACTCGTCTTTTGCCGGGATGATAAGAATTTTAAAAACAGGACTATCCCGTTAAACCCAGCATTGTGGCTGTACTAATAATGAGGCCTACGGGAGAGTCTTAACGTTTCGATCGGTAAATACACTCTATTTCGATTCCGGTTAAGCCTGAAATTTAGGGTAGATTGACTTTAATTTTGCATAAATTTCGATTAGTACCAAAATAGACAGATAATAATAATAATTGGATATTTTGACAAAAGGGGAAAAATTATCACAGCAATGAAGATATGCCAGTCTTTTATACCAAAAATTAATATATATGTGGGAGTATCAGCTTTTTATTATTCCAAAAGATATATCCATGATTAATGTATAGAAACTGGCTATACTCACATCTTATTTTGTCGAATGAGCCCGACTAGTTCTATACACTATGCCCGGGGTTTGAACCCATGATCGTCTCTACACATATAATAAACGGCAAGTATTATGGTTTAAATTAGTTATAATAAACGAGGATATTTCTCCTTTATTCATATTCAATAAATAAAAAGCAGTTTTCCCAGAGTCAACCCATTTACTCTTTCGCAACAACTCAACGAATGACACATAAAAATATGACAGCCACAATGCTTTTTCATATTAATCGCCAACTCTATGAAGGAGGTTGTATTAAAAACATGTTGTAACAGTCGACCATCCTGACAACATTTGCGACCCCGCAAATCTCATAAGCTGACTTCTGGGAATGAATCTACCACCGATTCGGAATGCTGATTGTACTGAGAAGAATCGGCAAGAAACTCAATACATGCTCTTTTAATCTGTAAAAGAAAACCGCACATGCCATGACATGACAGGACTACGCTCACGCTTTATGCTCAACTCTAAGCTCACGCTTTATGCTCAACTCTTTAAGCTCAACTCCTCAACTCCTTAAGCTTTTCGCACCATAAGCATTTCGCACCTCAAGCTCACCCTCAATCACTGTCATGGCATAACACAGCTCAATTAGTGGCAACCAACTCAGCAGATACATACGTAAACAGACTCGCAAATGATAACGCTCAAAGAACAATCACCACTTCTAGGCAGAGCCTAGCTGACAGTCGTTGCAGATGTCCACAGTCTAGGAAACAATCGTTACAACTGGAAAGATCCAGAGAACAATCGTCATTCTAGCTGACAGTTCCATCGAACAAAAGTCACGGGCGCGTCTAAGGCCTCACATAGCACATCGTCACGTTGATCTCACAGAATTAATTAACCGAATACCAATTACCATCATTAATCTCTCCAATAAAAAACTCCATTTTTTATTCCATAGCATCGCATATCGCAACTATCTCTCAAATTGTACGAAATTCGCACTCTCCGTGTTGTCTCAAGATATTGACCGTCATTTGTCTTTTCTTTGAACTCTTTAAATTTCCAGATATTCCTTTTGTCCACTCTATTTGTGAGTTTAGGTTACATCCCACTTCTGAATATAATAAACGAGGATATTTCTCCTTTATTCATATTCAATAAATAAAAAGCAGTTTTCCCAGAGTCAACCCATTTACTCTTTCGCAACAACTCAACGAATGACACATAAAAATATGACAGCCACAATGCTTTTTCATATTAATCGCCAACTCTATGAAGGAGGTTGTATTAAAAACATGTTGTAACATAGTATTACCATATATAAATTAATTATTGACATGTTTCAATTCATAGCCACTGACATATGTATATATAAAGGAATTAAAGTGAAAAATAGACTCACAAATTCAAACCCTTTTGGAATAAATGACTTCAAATGTTTCCCCTGAAAAGAACCACCATAAAATGTGGTGTCGAAAACAAACGTTGAAAATTTCTTTGATGGTTTATTTTCGTTGTTACACCTTGCCGTTCGCAATTAAACTGTCGTAAATTAATAACAGATAATTTTCCTGTTTAATTATTTTATATTATGTGTTATGGTCTCATATCTTTCCTGAATTTGGTATTTGACTTTTAAATGTTTTAAATTTGTCATTATTAGTGGTACTGAAGAAAACAAAAAAAAGTAATATAAGTCAAGTGAAAAAAGCTTTAAAAAAAATTTAATGACACTACTTTTGAGGATTAAGGATGTACTATCTTTAAGGCCGTGATGGCCTAGCGGTGCGACCGTGTGAATCTCTAGAGACGATCATGGGTTCAAACCCGGGCAGACACCAATGAGTTTTTCTATTAAAACTTATGTGTCTAATTGATAATTGCAATTTATCACACGCTTTTCGGTAAAGGAAAACATCGTGAGGAAACCTGCATATCTCTAGAGAATCCTAGGGATATGTGTAACCTACCAATCCGCATTGGAGCAGCGTGGTAGGTCTTAGCTCCAACCCTTCTCTCCAAAAATGGAGAGAGGAGGCCTATGCCCAGCAGTGGGATAGTGACAGTCCGTTACTTACTACTTACTTACTTATCTTTAAGGAGACCCCATCTGGAGTCAATCCTGGCAACAGAATCAGGTCATGCTTATTATAAACATGCATTGTCATTGCTATCAAATAAAATAAAATCAATAAAATTCCGCAATCAATTTCAGCTTTGCCATTACAGCAGTTTAAAAACACTTAGGCTGATACAGAAAGCCTACTATACTTTTGAAGATTATTTAGAAGAAAAGAATGTGTGGATATAGCTCTCTTTAAACCTGTACAAGACAGTAACGACTTAATGTAAATAGTATTAAAAATTATACTTTTAAAAGAGCAACCGCCGAGTTTCTTGCTGGCTCTTCTCGGAACAGCTTTCCGAATCATCAGTAGAGTTGACGATTGAAAAGCACTTGTTTACAAGTTTATTTGAATAAAGAATATTTTGAATTTGAATTTGAATTGGAACTGGACGTGAATCATATCAAATCAGGGTCAAATTTAACTTGCTATACCACCTTCAAATACATTTTGCAAGTCGAATAAAAGCTTTTAAAACTGAAGATTGTCGGTGGTTTATATAATTTTAATAACATAAATAAAAAAAACAAAGTGTTATTTAGTAATTTATTACATATGTACAAATGAAATTCGTTGTAAAATTATCACATACATATTCCATAAGAGGTATATCAGCGTTACAGATTTTGTCATGGCGAGCTCTCAATTATATATATATATTCAAAATCGTTTGGAGTATTGAGTGATGAACACATTCTGGAGAGTGATGAGGTATTGATTAGTGGTGTCCGTAATATCCGTAACCGAGGCCGTTTCCGTAACCGCCGTATCCGGAGTATCCGTAACCAGCGACGACAGGGGACGAGTAGTAACCGTGGCCGTAACCTCCGTAACCACCTGGTTAAAAAAACCGGTCACAATCAATCGATTTATTTTTCGTATCACCAGGTTAATCTACGCATTGATTTTCTCCGTATCAATAATAATGATTTATTACTTGCCGTGTGGTATCCGACAGTGTAGAATAGACCACCCTCATTTATTACCGAGGAGTTTAAAAAGGCAACTAAGGTAAGTGGTCGTACGTATAATACTTAGCCAAATCATGTGACATGTTTACAACATGTGCCGACTCCACTTAGAGTGGGATAAGGGCAGGAGAACGTGAATTTATTACAAACATTAGGGCCCAATTTCATTAGCAGCATGATTATATTATATTCAACAATATTACTAACAAATCGGCTTAAGGATTAAACTTAAGAATAGTCATTATTTATAACAAACAATTCTGCTTTTAACTCGTTAATTATATTTGTAACAAGTATTCGTTATTTATTATTGTCAAATATGCTAACTTTAATCCTTCTTAACTACTATTCATTATATATTTTTAACGAATGCGGCTACTATAATCCTTAACTCGTTAACTATATCTTTAAAGACTAATCGTTATATCCTTACCAAGGCCGGAGTATCCGCCGAGACCGTTGTATGCGCCATATCCGCCGTATCCGCCATATCCGCCATAACCGCCATAACCGCCATATCCTCCGTGGGTGGTAGTGTATGCGACTTTGCTGACGGCTACGGGAGCAACTATAGAAAAAAAACACAACTGTGTTAAAGGCGGGTGGTTGATTGTAATCACGGTGGAAAGATACAGTCTATGATATAACGCACTTATATATTACTGTACCAACTGGCTGAGTAAAATAGATCACTCTATTTCTTACCAAGGTGTCGTAAAATACGACTAAGGTAAGTTGACGTCAGACAGGCGGCTAGTCGTAAAATACGACGTCAAATCATGTGACATGTTTATAATATGTTGTGCCGACCACGCGTAGAGTGGGATAAGGGCAGGTGGATGATGACTTATTACGGTACAAAGGTGGACAAAAGCGTAGCAGTGAGATCGTGTGATTCCTTGGACTGTTTCGCCTTAAAACCCCGGACAGACACCAATGAGGTTCCCTGTTAAAACTTGTTTCCTAATTAATATAAGCAATTTATCTCACGCTGAACATCGGAATCTCACAAGGAAAACATCGTCAGGAAACTTGCATATCTGTAAACAATTCTGGCGATATATGTAACGTACTAATACGCAATAGAGAGGCTTTATCTCCAAACATTTATTTAAAATGGATAGGAGGCCTATGTCTACCATTTTTCGTCACTATAATTCGGCGAGAAGTGTTTCTTTTTGAAGCAGAACCCATCTGCCTGGGATAACACCCAAAAAATGAGGCGCATTCCCTGATAAACCAAAATATGCTGTAATAAATATATGTTCCATATCTAAAAGTGATGAAAGCCAGCAATTTCATTAACGTAAGTAAAGTATTTGATATTTTCCCCCAAATATGAAGATGTTTCAAAATTAATATGAAAGAGGAAAGGTTTTCGTTACTTCATCCATAAATATCAGCATCCGAGCGCCATTAAATTATTAATATGGACCGGACGAGAAATATTATTAATATTAATTATCAATAAAGAAGAATCTTTATTGATAATTAATAATAATTATCAATAAAGTATATATGTATTATTGAGTATATATTATAGTAAATATAAAATTTCTTTCTATTACAGAATTAATAGAAAAATAATTTTACCATTCAATCTGTTTCCGCGGTTTTGTCAGTTTGAATGTAAAAATGACCTCAATTAGGTATAAATATATAAAAGCAAAAGAGGAACTGTTTACTCCTATATATTATTAGCCCTTTATATAATCTTCAATGGCTAACATACAGACAGACTTTGGTATTTATTTATTAATATGAATATTATTTTTATAGTGAAATAGCTTCTGTCCGTGATTTTCTTTTTTATGGACTTTAGTACAGAGATAAATGTAGTAAATATCGATCTTTCCCTACAAATATCACATAGGTTTTGTTTTAAAGAAACACATTTCCACATTCATAATATTAATATGTGTTAAAGAATACTTTTATATTGTTAGTTGGAAATAATGGATTGTATGGAAAGACTAATACGTGTGAAGAAATACCATTAGTTTGTCGTGGATAGATTAAAGGGTTTTGAAGACACATGGTTAGTTTAATATGGATAGATTAATACTTTTAAATATTCTGTTAAAAAGCTAGAAAATATGATATGCGTTCCATAATCTCGATACTAAAGACCTTGCAGATAAAATTTGTAAAACTTTGTTTACAGTTTTTATAAAGAGTTAAATAACCTTTTTTGTTCCCACCAACCTCTATTTATTTCTAAAAAGATCCCGAGTCATTCATAGTTCATTGAATCAGAATAGTGGTTATAATAATAGAATAGCGTAGCATTTTTATTGAACGACCGAATTTAAGGTCAACGTATACTATGCAAAAAAACGCACTCATAAACCGTGACTATCTCTACAAAGACTACCGCTCACTGACAATGCGTTTCCTTGGCTGTTAGCTGATTGAAGGAAACAGATTAGTATCGCCAAATTGAAATGTTCATGCACATTAAAATTATTCTTTATTCATAGACTTTCAAGCAAGTACTTTTGATTCGTCAATTCTACTGCTGGTTTGGAAAATTCTTGCCTAGACGAGTCAGATAGAATATCGCCTGTTTTATCATTATGGCACAGTTCCTTAGTCACTTTTTATATTGCAACACTTTTTCTTTTCGTTTCAATCTTCGATCTTCTATCTCTTCTCTACTTTTTATTCTATGTCTATCTATAGGCATTGGGATAGAAGTTTTTTTAGTGCTAGGGTCTACAGGGATGAAAATATAATTACCCTGGACCTCAGGTTATATCGCGTCTTGTTTCAATACGACAATGATCAGCAATGAATGGTGTAAATATTTACGGTAATATTGCAACGTTCTCACATTTATGCCATAACGGCATGTGCCTAAATATGTGCGACTTAAAAATTCACATCCATGTGCATAATATAAGGAAATCACAAAAGTGCTTTATCTTTTAGTATGCCAAGGGCACTAAGTTCCCACGTCGACTATATGCCCTGTGACACTGCCGTAAGAAATCGACAAGATAAACACTATATTGTGTACTTACTAATTATTCTATCAACGTGTGAAATGTGCATTGTTTTGATACGGTCGTAAACATAATTGCAGATAATTTACATCCTAACCTATAATTTGTGGTCAAGCATATAATCTTAAAAGCAATAACAGACGAAAAGGGAGACCGTGTAAGTCTTAACAATGGGTAGCAGGTTCAATCCCTGCCTAGCACACAAATTTCTACAAAATTGTTACATATTTTATTTGGTCATTTAAATAAGTTATCAATATACAAATTTAATAGTAACGGTTCGAAGGTACATCCCTGCAGTACACCTATTATTTATTTTTTTATTCTGGAGTATTTGCAACAAAACAGTAACTTTGTGAAATCCATTTGTATTTTGGACTAACAAATACATAGTTACGAGTAGCATTTCACGGGGCACTACTCTCTGTTTTAGTGCTTGTAGATAAAGGCTATTGTCGTACACAATGAGTGAATATATAGTGCTATAAACTTCATGTCCTCGCTGCTGAACTAACTGAAAAGCATTTAAGGCTGGTGTACATCGTGTGATTTAGTATTATCAAATACATTGACAAAGAAGTCAATTATAAATAAGTAACGCTTTAATTTTTAAAAAGAGAGTTATTGAATTAAATTGAGATTATTATATAACAAAATTTTTGAAATTTGTGTATGAATTAATGGATAATAATGAAACGTCACTTTTAGATGAATTATAGGTGAAAAAGTGCGTATAATTTGGAGTCAAATAAATCAGTTGTCTAATAATACGTAATAATAAGCTTTAAATGTTCAGAAACAATTTTTAGAAAAACCGAAATTCTAACACTCTATTTTGTATTTTTTTAAACTAAATAATGAATCAATTATATAATCATAATGAAGTGTTACGTAAAGTTAATGTCAAGGTAAGGGTTCCAATGTGAGTAATGTAAATGACCAAACTCTATAATCAATTCCTTCCATGTGTACTGTCTTTATTCATTCCAGTTTAATGGTCATTTGAAGCAACTGCTTTTCATCTTGTATTAATCTCTCGGAACAAATATTTGCTTCTGTTTCTCTAATGTTACTGCTTTATTTTGTTTAGAAGATTGTACTGGTACCAAAACTAAATTGGATTTTGTTCTTTCTAGTTATGTTCAGTGCTCAACATTTTATGTCGTATACATATTATAAAATAAAATCTCCAAAAACTGTCAATTCTAAAATGTCCAAAAATTATCAAAATACAGTTAATATTAAAAGATTTGGGAGTCATTAAAACAGTCGGGATTTAGAAAAACTTCGTGACCCTCTGATTTCTAATATATAGCATCAGCTAGTACAAAATAGATATTGAGTCAAATAGTTGAAATCAATATTACCGTTAACGAAAGATTACTTAGCTTTTGATATTGATATGATATTTGTCATAATTAATTTTCTTCTATTTTTTTATACTACCAACGATGTCTTAAAATTCTTATTTTGTCTTTTTTATGAGTATTATTTCATTTTTGGGTTATTTCTGTTAATGTCTAGCTAGAAACTCAGAAATTTTAACATAAGAAAGTATTTATATATGAATGAATGAATGAATGAATGAATGCTTTATGTTTCCTTTCTCTTGCTAACTTTGCAAATACATGAGCTTTAAATATTTCCAAAATATAAAAACGAATAATTCAATAGCATTTAAATATAACAATGCAAAGCATTTGCTAAACAATGGCACGAGATTTCCAAAGAAATGTTGGCTTCAATATAAAGAACTTCCGCTGAGTTTTACACGCTAAAATTTTCAAGGAAATCATCTGCGACCCTTTGAATGCAAACTACTGTAGAACTCAGCTCGCGCCTCGAGGCGTAAAAGCCTTTGGTCAATTTGAACTTGTACTTTACGGGAGTTTAATAAAGTAGTTTAATAAAATTGTTCAAAATTCAAATTTAATTAAGCTCAAATTGCGGTTAGTAAACGCTTTAACGCTTAAACGCTTTGTTAAAATCGAAAACGACTTGGAATAGTATAAATGTTTCTTATTTGTTGTCTTCCAGTGTTTAATTTTGGTTTGCCAATTTTATGGTACATATTAAGATTTAAATTCAAATTAAAGGCATTTTTTCTTTCACTGCGAATGAAATGAAAGGGTTTCTTATGTAGTATTGTTTTGGGAAATGCTGGGCCCCTTAAAATTACAATTTTTATTGTACTTGTTTTTACAAGTAAAAAAACAGTTCTAGTTCTTTATACAGTACCTAGGCTTAGGATTTATCGAAGTGGTTGTGTTTTCGAGGTCTCCACTACTCTGATAAAGTAATTCACTTGTTTTCAATTACGCAGGTCACAGTTAGTCGGTCTACGGAACTACAGAAAGAATGCAAGTAAAAATGGACCAATCAGAGCTCAGTTAGTGTACAGAGCAGTTAAAAAATATAGATTAGATTTAGTAACAGTTAATAATGAACAAGTATGATACAGTATTTAGTTGATTGTTAATTTCTTGCCTTATCAGATTGAATTAACAATTTGGAATTTTAAACTCATATCCCTCAAAACTCGGATTATAGTACATGAAAGTTAGTAAGTTTTTGATCTAACCGTAACCGCCATATCCTCCGTATCCACCATAGCCGCCATATCCGCCATAGCCGCCGTAGCCGCCATATCCGGCGCCGTAGCCGCCATAGCCGAGCCCGCCGTAGCCGAGGCTGGTGAGGCCTCGCTTTTCGGTTTTCTTAGCATCTTCGGCACAAACCGCCGCAACGGACAAAGCGACCACAATCTGTTAAATGAAGAAAATAACATAAAGTAAGTATCCCCACAGTTGAACAGGGGGGGATCCTTGAAAGTATAATAACACTATTCCACAGGGCATAGGCTCCCCGCCTTAGGGGGAAAGGATCGAACATGCTCCTTCATTGACAGGTGTTATTGTATCGTAAAACGTGTGTGTAATGTAAATATGTAATAATGTAAATCCTGAAGTCTGTCTATCTGTATGTTTTGGTTTCACGACTAAAACGCTGGTCAGATACTGGTGAAACTCGGTGTTTAAGCTTATATACCAGGCTTATAGGAAGAATCTTCGTGTTTTTGTAAGGGAACAGGCGAAAACACTTAATACACGATTGAGAGTATTTTAACAATGAATTTGCAAACAAAGTCACAAGCGCAAATATAATATCTAAAAGAGCGAAAGTCGAAACAAATGGAGAGGTAACAACGAAAACCCTAATGCACCAATGTATGTGGACTTTACGCACTTAGATTGCCAAAAAAATCGTCATTTTCTTTATTCTACTGCTAGGGACAGGTCTATTTCCCCTTTTCGGGTAAAATGGTTTGGGCTTGTTCTCCACTTATAGGGTCTATAAGGTAAATATATGTATTAATAGATAATAATGTAAATGGAAAATATTTCGAAGATTGACTGCTGAGTTTTTTTGTCGGTTCTTCTCGGTAAGAGCAATACTACGAACCAGTGGTTGCTTCATTATTCATATCGGCCTTAACAATTAAAATGAACTTAAAAGCTTATTTGGATAAAGATAATTGTGATTTGATTTAAAAAACTCAACGGTTTGCATGGGGCTTCAAACCAAAGCCTCACATGTCTGTCCAATCAGCTCTCACGTGATGCGAACTAATAATTAAGTTCTCCGCGATCTAGTTTAGCATAACAGAGCAATTTCCAGCAGAGATTGCGAAAGACCTTCGACTCATGCCTGGCGCTAATTATCCATACTTACAGTCCGATGTGAAGGTGGCGTAATATCCTTTAAAGACAATGAAATCGCCGGACTTTATATTGTCGTTCGGCAGCGCATTGTCGTTTGGTTCTGATCACGTGATTAATTTCACAGCAAAAACGTGAATAGGATTTTTTTTTAAAATTTTAACTATCGTAAGTAGTATTTATAGTTAATGTATAGAAACCGGCTATACTTACTTATTCTTAGACTTGTGATGAAGACCAGAGCGACAATCTACAACAAATTCTACAAAATCTATAACAAATATACTGATAGGATGTGTGTACGGTGGTTTTTATGGTACATTCACTGGAAGATTTGGAAGGTTGCGGCAACTTTTTAGCCTAGAATTTTCGAATTGAAAAGCGGGGTAGGTTTGCGATCTGTTTTTTAATAAGCGAAAAGGCTATCGAATTAAAGTGAGAAATCTAGGTTAGTTTACTATTGATAATCTTTCTATTCCTTTACACAGTCCTTACTAAAGAAACAGCATTTGAAATAAAAATAATTGAGAATCGTTGAACAATATAACCCACTAGTGACTAGGTATAGAAAGATATTGGGGAATTTAGTCATTCAAAAACAACAAGTATCCAAGCTTATATCATAAATTCAAAAGTCTGTCTGTTACGCTTCCATAACTAATAAACTATAACAATACTGATGAAAATTGGCACTTTTTTACCAGTTCACGGAACGATAATGCCTAGAAAGAGCTCATGAGTAAGGGCTTCTAAGGGCTTAAAACTAATCAGGATCACCCGATAAAAAACAGATGGGAACCGGCTATGTTTTCTTTTTATTACGACTAGCAATTCGGCACAATGAAAACTTATATACCGGAAACTTTCCTTACCAATTTTTATGGGGATAATATATTTTTGAAGGTACTTAAACAAAGTCGCGGTTTCCACTAGTATTTAAAAAATATTCGCGACATATCGGATACTAAGATTGGTTCTCGTAAACGAATATTATAGCAATGTGTGGGAAACTAGCAATTTTATAAATTTGCCAACCGGATATCCACCGGAGACGCAAAGCGAAACGAGAATAATAAATGGTTGAAAATAATTGTATGTGATAAGTACAAATTAGTAGCGAAATTTTTGCACAATTTTTTTTGTCTATTATCTATAAATATGAATGTCTGTATGTCCTTTATAGACTCCGAAACAGCTTAATCGTTTTTAATAAAATCTTCAGATGATATTTAGTTTGACCTAGCAAACGTCCCTTTTAAATTTAGTGGCGATTGGAGCACTTTTTTAAACTGTTGAGTTCTATTCGAGGCAAATTCGGAAAAAGACTAAGGCACAGCAACGCGTGACCAAACAGCTAGTTTATTATAGAAAATTATTTATTTAAATATAATATTTTGAGATTTCTTATCGTAATATGATATCAATTGGTAATTGATTTTTGTCATCATAGCAAATTTATTATATATAAATAATTCTATATATTGTTCGATTAAAAAAATTACGAAGCTATGTCAAAATTTTATATTACATTCAGTATTTAGGGTTTTTTTAAGTTTTGTTTACACATAGACTGGGTATTACTAAAGTATTTGGCGCTTTTAAATGAAGAAAATCAGTATATTGTATGGTTATAATCAGTAGTGGAATACTCTCACAAAATAGCAATGTAACTAAAATAAATATGTTCAAAAGAAAACAGCCTAGTTTTTCGCACTTGCCACTCGTTAGGATGAATTTTCTGAACTAGCAATAGAGTTGAGGATTCGAGGACACTTGTTAAAAACAAACTGAATAAAAACTTTGAATTCGAATTGAATGGAAGGTTTTAATTTTAGTTATTTTAGCGCCGTAAAATTGGTTCCGCAATAAAAAGTGTATGTCACATTCTAGCGCTTGAACTATCTAACTGAAATAACATCGATTCATTGCTAATTTTGGACGTGAAAAAAGGACAATAACAATATTTTCTTTACTATAGATTGTCTCGCTTCGTAGGTTAGCTGGCAGAAATCTCTGCCATAGGGATAAATTGAACTTTGTATACTTGTTTATTAAACGTTTTTCTAACGTTTCTTAATACATAAATAAATTTAAAAATCACACTATCCATTTAAAAAATGTAACTACTTCATTGGCAATTCGTATTTTAATAGTTTATCGTGTTTAACACAAATACTATGATTGAAATAATAATTAGTATGTAATATATGGTCAATATTTTAACTGTGAAGCGTGTTTGTCGCGGTCAGTTAATTTTAACCAGATTAACAAACCTGAAAGGTTGGAGGACTAACTAACTTAATACGTGTTTACTTCTAGGTAGGAAATAAAAAAATGTTGATTATATTTCACTGGAAATTCAGTTTTCTAGATGGTAATCGAACATCAAATATATTAATTCAAAAAATTGGTATACCATTAGAATGAATGTAATATTGTAGCCTAAAACAAGCAATAAATATTTAAATATTAGAGAAATATAACTCTGGTAAGTTAATTTTAATTTTTCGAATATTTCCTGGATTTAATCGCTACCTTATTTTAACTGAAGATGGCTTAACGTTCCAAACTTTTGAGTTAAAGGAGTTATAATTAAAATATTAAACAAATATTAATTAAGATTAGTGGATCTTTAATGAGAGTTTCAGTAAAGTTAAAATCTTTTACTGGTATGGGAAGGTTCCCTTTCTCGTAAGAGGTTTATGGGGAGGGGGGGTAAACCCATTATACTGTCTTACTCAATTTTCCAAGGAAACAGTCATTACTATGTTTTAACATTACTCGTAAATCACATGAAAGAAAAATAATTTTCCATTAAACTCGTTTCAAAGAAAACTCAGAGGCCGCAATTTTGAATTGAGAATTACTTATTATTAATTTAAATATTAAAGATATGTTACTTCTTTATAATATTTAATTCTCAGAATTTAAAACACTTGTTTCTAATAGACAATTGAATTGAATTCATTTGCGCTATTTAATGAAGTGAAGATTATTTATTTTTATTTGTTTTAATTCGCGTTTATTTGTAATTGTTTTGATTCGTTGTATTTCTAAGATTTGCCGTTAATAATACAATGCTCCTTACCAGGAATTTCATTTTGGTGATGTTTGTTTGGCACTGGACAAGTGACTGATGTCTGTGCCAGCCAGTGTTGGGCTTATATACGGTGCGCGTGCGCAGCTCGGTGTATGATGCTTAGCATTTTTTCTCTTCCCAAGGATAATGGTCGCGGAACTTAGGAAAGAGGGTTGTATTTATGATTCAACATTTCAAGTGGTTTGTGGGAAAAGTGAGTTATCACGTGACCTCCATTTGATCTAATTATATAATTTTGTTTTTTATTTACTCAATTTATGCTATTATAGCCACAAGTATTTTTAGATACATGAATGATTTATAAAGCCATATACGAATAAGTATTGTATAGCCGTGTGGTATCCGGCTAAGTAGAATAGTACCACCCTCATTTCTTACTGAGGTGTTGTAAAAAGCATCTAAGGTAAGTTGACCCACCGTGTGCTGTCCGACTGAGTAGAATAGACCACCCTCATTGCTTACCGAGGTGTTGTAGAAGGCGACTAAGGTAAGTTAACCCACCGTGTGGTATCCGGTTTAGTAGAATAGACCACCCTCCTTCTTACAGAGGTGTCCTTAAATACGACTAAGGCAAGTTGACATCAGGCAGGCGGTCGTAAAAACGCAGCCAAATCATGTAACAGTATGTTTATAATATGTTGTGCCGAGCTCACTTAGAGTGGGATAAGGGCAGGAGGATATATACGAATAAGTATTGTTCTTTGTTGACCGTAGTTCTAATCTGCGAATTTTCTGCGCATTTTCTCTGCTCAGGCTTCTAAAAGCTTGAATTTAATACAATTTAGGTGTCAATTGCAAAAAATAGAGCACAAATACTCAACTAGAGTTGGGAAACTTTGTTCTATGAATGCATTCCTAAAACTCGGACATAGTAAGGAAGGATAATTCGAAAATTAACTCGATACGAACTCACTGCGAGTAATTTAAATGCGATGTTAGATCTCGGTACAAAATTTAACTGGAAAAAGCAAATTCTTCCTAAAACCCATCATTTAATTTTAATAATTGAAGTATCAAATTTTTAATATGATGGCCTATTTACCTTATATTATGTTTGGCAAAAAATTTTGGATAAACTCGTTTAGAATCCTCTAAATTAACGTTAAAACGTAACATACAAATAGAAATATAGAGAGGCAAAAAGACCGACATTTTTCTTTAATATTTATATGTATTCATATTGTATGTATATATCTTTAATATTTAAATGAGTTAATCTTGCATGTTTATAGATATATTTTCGGAATCTCGGAAACGGCTCCAACGATTTTCCTGAAATTCAGCATGTAGGTTTTGGGGGAAAAAATCGATCTAGCTAGGTTATATTTAAAATAAAATGGTTTTATCCCTGTTTATTAAAAAATTATTAACATTTAAATTTAATATATAACAGTATTTTTGTCGTAAATTGTCAAGTCGGCGTAGCTTATACGGAGAACGGGCGGTCTCGAGAAATGAAAATACCTAGGATCGATCTATCCAATATTTTTTTATTTTTTTTTAATATTCTTATTTTTATTTTGTAAACATTACAGAGCAACCAGGTTTAACCAGGTACTTAGTACAGCGTAACAATTTTCAGAAAATAAATTTGTTAATTTTTTAAAGACCCTACTGAAACATTGAACCTAGGACCTCATATATTGGGGCTTACAATCGTAATACTGCTCTACAATAGCCATAGCAGGGAAATAAACAAAAACTAAATAGTTAAAACAACTGGTGAATCGAGTCGATAAACTGTTCTTTCAAATAAGTAAGTAACAGTCTTTTACTACCCACTGCTGGGCATAGGTCTCCTCTCTGCGTTTTTAGAAGGGTTGGAGCTAAGACCTACCACGCTGCTCCAATGCGGATTTGTAGGTTACACATATCCCTAGGATTCTATTGAGATATGCAGGTTTCCTCACGATGCAATTATCAATTAGACACATAAGTTTTTAATAGAAAAACTCATTGGTGTCTGCCCGGAATTGAAC
This sequence comes from Morpho helenor, assembly GCA_029227775.1. Lineage (NCBI taxonomy): Eukaryota > Metazoa > Arthropoda > Insecta > Lepidoptera > Nymphalidae > Morpho > Morpho helenor. The sequence goes on along the minus strand of JARGCU010000037.1, from coordinate 15,692,933 downwards.
CCATGATCGTCTCAAGAGATACACACAGTCGCACCGCTGGGCTAACACAGCTTGTTCTTCTCAAATGTTGACTCAAATGTTTGACTGGCCCGTTGGCGTAGTGGGTAGTGACTCTGCCTTCAGCTCTGCGGCTCTTCTCGGTAGGAACGGCTTTCCGAACCAGCGGTAGAGTTGACGATTCAAAAGCACTTGTTTACAAGTTTATTTGAATATAGAATAATTTGAATTTATTTATTTAAATGTATAACTAATATTTTTAAATGAAGTACAAAATTAATGATTATATTATACTTTAATCCTCGATAAAAGAAAATCTATTGAATGCTAAATATAGTGTAATATCCGTTTTCATACCTCATACATAAACAAGTAGGATTCGTAAAACGCAATGCGTAAAAGATGTGATAGCCCAGCGGTGAGGTCGTGCTACTCTTTTGAGAGGGTAACGAGTTCAAATACCTGGTTTGTACCAATGAGTTTTTTAGTTAAAACTTATGTATTTAAGTGATATTTACAATTTATCGCGCTTTCCGATGAAGGAAAATCTCGTAAGGAAACCTGCAAATCTCTAAAGAATTCTGGGGACATATGTAACCCACTAAATCGCATTGGAGCGTAGTAGGTCTTAGCTCCAACCCTTCTCCCTAAAACGGAGAGGGGAGGCCTATGCCCAGCAGTGGGATAGTTAGAGGCTGTAATGCGTAAAAGGCTACTTTAATGCGTAAAAGGCGTGGCATCCTGAGTAGAATAGACCACCCTCATTTCTGACCGAGATGTCGTAAAGGCGACTAAGGTTAGTCGACCCAAGTGTGGTATCCGGTTAAGTAGAATAGACCACCCTCTTACCGAGTTTTCGTAAAATACGACAAAGGTAAGTTGACGTCAGGCAGGCGGCAGGTCGTAATATACGTAGCCAATCATGTTGCGACATGTTTATATCATGTTATGCCGACCCTACTTCGAGTCGGATAAGGGCAGGAGGATATACGAGTATATAGACCGTAGAGCTGAAAACCATCAGATACATTTGATGTAGAGTCTATTCCAATAACATTGCTTTAGACCGTCTGGCATCAAAGGATGCAACGATAGTACTATCTTCTGTTCTCCTAATAGAGCTGACCTTAATCGTATTTTGTACCCCCAAACTTGAGAATTAACTTTCAAATTCAAATTTTTCTTTATTCAAATAAACTTGTTCACAAGTGTTTTTGAATCGTCAACTCTACTGCTGGTTCGGAAAGCTGTTCCTACTGAGAAGAGCCAACAAGAAACGCGGCGGTTGCTCTTTTCGAAATAATACTTATAACTAGTTCCATTAAGTCATTACTATCTTGTATAGGGTCAGGCAGTACCTGTATTCACACATTATCATCTAAATAATCCTCAACAGTATAGGCTTTTTGTATCAGCCTCCCTTTAACATTGTTTTTAAACTGCTGTAATGGCAAAGCTAAAATAATAGCATAATAACCATTCAAAAAAAAAATTATACGCAAAAATCCACATGGCAGTTATCTCACGAGCAAGGTCGTAATATTTGGTGAATTTCTCACGAGTTATTATGCTATTATTACTTAGCATTGATATTCTCATAAAAAATGATATACTTAAGTTTTAATATTATACATAAGTAGCAATCGCCAGCGGCTCCGTCCGCGTGGAAAGATTAAAACCGTAATATAGTATTTTGATAACCATAAAAATGGTTAAAGTGGGTTAACCTTAAAAGTTAGACATGTGCTGTCACAGACTTCTATAGAACTTTTAAAGAGGAATAATTTTGTAATACATGATTTTTTAATAACTATTACCGTTTACTCAGCGCGAGCAAGGAAAGCTTTAAATTTTGCCGTTTTCGTAATATTTTTTATTGCTGTTCCTTTCCTATAATCTTAGCGTGATGTTATATAGTCTATAGCCTTCCTCAATAAATGGACTATTTTACTACTACACTCTAAGAATTTTTCAAATATGTCCAGTTGTTCCTGACATTAGCGCGTTCAAAAAATCAAACTCTACAGCTTTATATATTAGTATAGACCAGGGCTTCTTAAACTTTTTTATATAGCGACCCCCTTCAAGCTAAGGAAATTTAAAACGACCCCCTCCTCCATATGAATGTTTTTCAAAAAATAGTTATAATAAAACTACAATAGTATTTTGTATGATTTTTATTTGTATTTATATTTCTACGTAGTGTGTATACTAATTTTAAAATTTTAATTACTAATTTTGTAGTTGTATCAATAATGATTGAAAAGTATCAGATCTTTGCGACGCCCCTTTCAGTAGTCTCGGGACGCCCCTGGGGGTCGCGACCCACAGTTTAAGAAGACCTGTTATAGACGATAAATGGACTATCTAACACTCCAATAATTTTTCAAATCTGTCTAGTAGTTCCTAAGATTAGCGCGTTCATACAAACAAACAAATAAACTCTTCAGCTTTATATATTAGTATAGATTATCAAAATCGACTCAGTTCCGATAGCATTGTTGTGACATTCTTTTGTTCTTTGGCCAGATGAGAACATTCTGGCAATGAAACTCCGCAGTTTATATAAGGAGTAAGGTTAAACTGCTTTTGTTTCGTACTAACTGTTACTGTTATATTTGCATTAGATGTTATTCTATTTTATAATCTCACTAAGCGGGTTAGACTGAAAAGTAACAATAAAACTATAATAAAATAAAACCAAAGTATCCGGCTAAATGGAATAAACCCTCATTCCTTACCGAGGTGTAATAAAAGGCGACTAAGGTAAGTAAATACGCCGTGGGGTATCCGGCTGAGTAGAAAAGACCACCCTCATTTATTACCGAAGTGACATAAAAGGCGACTAAGGTATGTAAACTCGCCGTGGGGTATCCGGCTGAGTAGAATAGACCACCCTCATTTATTACCGAAGTGACATAAAAGGCGACTAAGGTAAGTAAACTCGCCGTGGGGTATCCGGCTGAGAAGAATAGACCACCTTGTTTCTTACCGACGTATCGTAAAATATTACTAAGGTAAGTTGAAGTCAGTCAGTCGACTCGTCGTAAAATACGTAGTCAAATTATAATGTTTAAAACATATTGTGCTAACCCCACTTAGAGGGGGATAAAGGTAGGAGAATGATGATATTTTTATATTTTGTATCTAGCCGCCTCAGTCTATATACTCCCTAAATTTACTATGTTATATTCCATTCTAAAATTTTATTTTAACAAACATCTATTTATTAAAATCAGTTCATCAGTAGGAAGCCCAGCGTTTAACTGTGATCTTAATCTCAGGATATACAAATAACATTTAAGGAAACTTCACGGTTCGGCAATGAAATTCCGCAATCAGTATAAGATTAGCTGATATACAAATTTAAAAATATTATACGTTGTATTGCACAGTTGAAGGATTGTGTAAATTATATAAATAAACAAAATTGCATCTAGCTTTGTACATTGTTCTTTTAGTTATGTAAAATAGATTATTTAAAAACAGCGTTTATCGGGTTATCTTAGTAAAGAAATATCACTGATAAATAATATAATAAATAAATATATGGGACACTTACACATACGGTCGTCCGTCCCCAAAGTAAGTAACTTAATACTTGTGTTATGATTGACAGACAACTGGTGAATATATACATATATAATTGTTAAATACATACTTAAATACAAATATACACCCAGGCTCAAAGACCAACAAATTCATTTATAGAAAATGTTGGCCCTCGGAGGGAATCGAACCCGCGACCCGCGGAGCTGAAGGCAGGGTCACTACCCACTGCTCCAACGAGCCAGTCATATAAGGATATTTCACTATATTCCACTATATTCCACTGATAAGGATTATTATAGCCACTGTGTGGTAATCGGCTGAATAGAATAAACCACTTTCATTTCTTACCATCTCGGTAAGAAATGAGAGTGGTTTATTCTACTCAGCCGGATACCACACGTCGTGTCAAGTTACTTTAGTCACCTTTTACGACACCTCGATATGAAACAGGGTAATCTATTCTACTCAAACGGATACCACACGGTGGGTCAACTTAGCTTAGTCTACGAAAACTCAGTAAGAAATGAGGGTAGTCTATTCTACTCACTCCAATAACCCTTTCGGTATTTAAGTTACAGACTAGAAAATATTTATCTTAAGTAATTATATATTAGTAGCATCTGTCCATCTATTTATTTTACTAAAATTAATTAATAGATTAAATAGTTAAATTTATATAAACTTTTTTTTTTCTATATGACCCGTACTCTCTTTCTTCTTCAATTCTTGTCCTTTTCCTTCTATTAATCAAAGGTTGACTGGAAGAGATCCCTTTTAGGGATAAGTCCGCCTTTACATGTGCTTTTTTTTTAATTTTTCTTTCTCTTTTCTAAATATATGTATAAAAAAAAGATGTAAAAGGCGACTAAGGTAAGTTGACGTCAGGCAAGCGGCAAAATGCCTAGTCGAATTATGTGAGAACATGTTAGCAACATTCTCCTGCCCTTACCCTATAGGGTAGGAGAATGATAAGAATGATGATTTCTGAGGTATTAGGTAGGGTTGGCTCTTAATATGACGCGCCCCTTGCTCTATCATAGGTTGTTGGGTCGGTTAAGTTATTTAATTTTAAAGTTTTGCCTATTATATATCACCATGTAAACGCGGGCCTTCTTTTCCTTTTATGAATTCCAATAGGCTCATGAAATTATTTTCCACTTGACGCATCACTTGAAATACTTTTCCGCGATTTTTCGGGAGAAGGATCACTTTCAAGTCGTCCCATTTTCGGACATTGCCAAGTTCGTATATAAGTCTCAGTCATCGTAAAACTTAAATTACGATTGCTTAAATATTATAAGATTAAGAACTTCCTTTCTTTCGTACCCTACGTTTATATCCGTACCAAGCGTGAATATGTTGATACTTATCACATAAAGGATAAAAGGACGTAAGTTGACTTCAACTTACGTCCTTTTATCGGTTCCGGGAACTTTTGTTCTGGATCCGATCTGCTGCTGACGAGACCAGGTGGTAGCGACTTGTCTAAGCCCATCGTCTGCCGCCCTGTCAGGGGACCTTCGGACGTTCCGAACGGGGTATATCGGACGTCTGGCTTGCGGATCCCCAAGGCGGTCGGTGCATCTGGTGCTGCCGATGCACCGGTTAGTGGACGGGGGCTTCTCTGTCGGGGGGTCCGTGCCCGGAGGAGGTGTTCTCTGTGATCAGAGCTGTCGGCGGGGATGGGGGCAATGTGTGTGGGGGCAACGATACCCTGCCATTGCCATCGGCAGCGTGGTAGAGCACACAGGTCGAGCACAAGGTCCTTGGATCGAGACCCACCTACCATATTATTATTTTTCAAGTTTCTTTTTTTATTTTGTAAAAAAATTACCGAGCAAGGCACCTAGGTACTTAGATAAATGTAAGATTTTACTATCGCGCGGTAAGGGAAAGGCGAAAACATACACTGCAACTTTGTATCTGTTAGTTAAACAATAAACAAAAACCTCCTAGATAGGCTTCGACAATCCATTTAGCGGTTATCATAAAAAAATTTCGCTATCTTGTATTTATCATCATTAAGATCATACCAATTGAAGTTTAAACTCAAGGCCTCAAACTACTCCACATCTCAATTACTGATCTCGGAGATATATCGCTAACTAAATCACGTTAAAAATACATAATTAGCTGGTTTAATTACATATTACAACAAGTTTTGCTTAAATCGTCTTCAAACAATATCTCAAGGCCTTTTGTATTATATTTAAGGATTTGGTTCAAAGTTCTTTTTTTGTTTTCATTGTTGTTAATGGCTGATAAGAAAGCCACGATGGGTGATTAGGAAGACCTTGTGATTCTTAAAAGGTGGTTATGGGTTGAAATTATCAATATTAGACCTGTCTACAAAAAGGTTTAAATTAAGAATAAGGAATATGCAAGCATATTACAAAATTGAATATTATTTAGATGTTTAAATGCCTGGATTTGAAAATCCTTATAGCTTCATACAAGACTACGGTTTAATTATATAAAATCTTTAATATTTTAATGACTTAATCTTGTATATATATAGAAATCTAAACTAAAAATATAGTATAACTGGGTTCAAGTCATTTAATAAAATTACTGAGCAAGTCTCGGTCACCCAAGAACTAATTTTAAAATGTTTAAAAATTGACCGCCAAGTTTCTTGCTGGTTTTTCTCGGTAAGAGCCATATTCCGAACCAGTTGTAGCTTCATTAAGCATATTGACCCTTGACGATTCGTAAGAGCTTAAAAGATGGTGTGAAATAGCATTAAAAATTATCATTTTTTCTTCGAAAACAGGACAAAACCAGTACCAAATTGAGAGTATTAAAGTTGATATCCCACTGCTGTGCACAGGCCACCTATCTTCTTATTAGAGGAGGGTTGGTTCTACCTACCACGCTAGTCCAAGGCGGATTGGTAGGTTACACATATTCCGAGATTTCTCTACAGATATGAAGGTTTCCTCGCGATGTATTCCTTCACAAAAGCGTGTGATAAATTGTAATTATTAATTAAACAAAATTAATAATAAAGTTATTTTGCTATAATCCACGATGAAGTAAAATAGAAAATATATGCTTAATGCTAAATGTAGAGTGGAAAATCCGTTTTCATACCTGATACATGCAGGATTCGTAAAACCACATGCACAGACCTCCATCACCATCAGTCCATAAGTTTTAACAGAAAAGCCCGTGTATGAACCCATGATCCTCTCGAAAAAGACGGATGGTCTCACCAATAGACTATCACAGCTGGTTAAGGATATCTAATATTTATTAAAAGTAAAGAAAATAAAGTCCCAGTGAACGCTTGTAATTAGTAAGCAATGTACAAAGAGTATCAAACTCGTTATAACGTCGGAAGTCGCGAAAATGTAAAAAATCTGCCAACCTTCATTATAAATAATAGAAACTTCATTAACAATTCTGAACTATTATTAGCCGTAATGACCTTAGCACATTTTAACTGTGTACTTAAATGTCTAGGTATATAACTTTAATTTCAACATAAGTAATAATACAATTATTTTGCTATAATCTACGATAAAGTAAAAAAGAAAATTTATATAACGCTAAATGTAAATTGGACGTAAAAACACATGCACAAACCTCAACCACAGCCACCACAATACACAAGCACCACATATGTTCACTATCACAAACTCAACAATCGTTTCGCCCGCAACCGAAGCATCATCAGAAGATTGACTCCACGACAAAATCGCAAACCTTTTGCGACTTTCCTGTGGTGTGGTTGAGGTTTGTGCATATTTTTTTACGAATCCTGCACGTATCATGCCCGGTTCACATTATACCAGTCCAATAATCCAGCGAGTCAGTCCAGTCCAGTGCTGGACTGGATTATATCGTTTACATTATTCCAGTCATTAAAAGCTGTCGCATCTGTACCAATAGAATTCTACAAATAAAACAATATGCGTTCACTGCTTAGCGTGGTAGTCGCACTGGATTCAACTGGATTGGCCGTTCACACTATTCTAGTGGCACTGGAATGGGCGAGCTGGAATGAAAAATAGAACGCCAATCCAGTCGACTGGACTGGATTGATCACTGGATTGGTACATTCCAGTGCAGGTTCACATTATTCCAGTAGCATTCCAGCGCTGGACTGGAATGGTCGACTGGAATAATGTGAACCGGGCATCATGTAAGAAAACGGATTGTCCACTCTACGTTTAGCATCATAATTATTTTATATTTTACTTCATCGCGGTTTATAGCAAAATAATTACATTATTACTTTTGTATTATGGATCTTCGCAAAGTAACGCCTAATTAAGTTAATATGTTGCGCCGACCCACTTTGAGTGGGATAAGGGCAGGAGAATGATGCATTAGTTTTAGTTTTATCAATGCTATTAGCATAAATATACTGTTTGTTTTACAAATAATAAAATTTAGAAAATTGAAAAAAACTTATTGATGCCTGTCCCCGGGTTTGAACCTGGGACCATCTCGAAAGTGCCGCACGGTCTCACTGGGCTATCACAGCTTACAGTGGAGTAAATACTTCTTGAAAATTCACAGCACTTAAGTACATTGGCGGATATTGTTCTCAGATGTCTCGAGATTGGTTAATTTATTCCCGCTTTATTTACAAAGTGGAGTAAAATAACGGGCGTTAATGATCTTTCAAGCGCATTTAGACCTCTTAGTTTAATGGATTCAAAACCACTGTGGTTTTCAAGATAGACAAAATAGTTTATCATTCCCGTTTATTTGGCAGTAAGGGATTGTATTATTAACCAAATTTTTCGCAAGCCAATCGTTATTTTAAAACAATGATTGGTTTTATTGAGTTCAAACCCCAAAAAGACATTGATCAGTTTTATATGAAACGAAAAATGCCAGTGGTTTCGGCCGCGTGGAAATCAGAGTCACAAAGTTTTGCCCGCGTAAATAACGTAGGTAATATTCGAAAAAAAAGAAATTAAACATAAAAATACTAATTGTGAACGAAAGAGTTAAACTTATGTCGAGATCATTTTCGAATTTTTATAAACACGTTTTAACATGATTTGGATAGTCATTTTACAACCGGTCACCTACCCGACGTCAACTTACATTAGTCGCCTTTTACGACACGTCAGTAAGAAATAAGGAGTTCTATTCTACTCAGCCGGATACCACACGGCGGTTCGACTTACCTTAGTCGTCTTTTATGACACCTCTGTAAGAAATGAGGGTGGTCTATTCTACTTAGCCAGATACCACACGGCAGGTCGACTTACTTTAGTCGCTTTTTACGACACGTCAGTAAGAAATAAAGGTAGCCTATTCTACTCAACCGGATACCACACGGTTTGTCGACTTGCCTTAGTCGCCTTTTACGACACCTCAGTAAGAAATAAAGGTAGTCTATTCTACTCATCCGGATACCACACGATAGGTCGACTTACCTTAGTCGCCTTTTACGACACCTCTATAAGAAATGTGGGTGTTCTATTCTACTCGGCCGGATACCACACGACATGTCGACATACCTTAGTCGCCTTTTACGACACGTCAGTAAGAAATAAGGAGTTCTATTCTACTCAGCCGGATACCACACGATAGGACGACTAACTTTAGGTAGTCGCCTTTTACGACGCGTCAGTAAGAAAATATAAAGGTAGTCTATTCTACTCATCCGGATACCATACTGCAGGTCGACTTACCTTAGTCGCCTTTTACGACACCTCGGTAAGAAATGAAGATGGTTTATTCTACTCAGCCGGATACCTTAGTCGCATTTTACGATACCTCAGTAAGAAATCAGTGAGGGTCGTGTATTATACTCAGCCGGATACCACACGGCGGGACTTGTATCACTAGTATAAAATTAAATAAATCGTGTAAAGAGATTGCTTGAGGCCGCGGACATTATAAACATAATAAATTTAAGATTATAGCCGTTAGCTGAGGGTTTATGTTGTTGAAAATAATTGCGTTGCCAAAACGAGCCCAAGTGGATGGTACTAATTTTGGTTGTTCGTCCACCCCCCACCCTTACCCCCCTAAGCACCTTAGAGCACGTTAAGCGGTCCGTCTCGGCCGCTGTCATTTACATTTAATGATAATCGTTAACCCTTCATGGAAATTATTCTATCCGTGTTAGGTTTGTTTAACGACATGTTCAAACAAGTTGAAACGACTGTGGCGAGATAAAAAGGGGATGATTTATTTAAAAGGGATAGACTGGGTTGTAACGTGATTGAGTTGCAATCTTCTTTAGTTTGAAATCCATTTGGATATCTCTTTTTGGGATGGTATTGTTACAAATCTAGACTGACCCGTTGGCGTAGTGGGTAGTGACCCTACCTTCAGCTCCGCGGGTCGCGGGTTCGATTCCCGCCGAGGGCCAACATTTTCTATAAAATGAATTTGTTGGTCTTTGAGCCTGGGTGTATATTTGTATTTAAGTATGTATTTAAAAAATATATATGTATATATTCACCAGTTGTCTGTCATCCATAACACAAGTATTAAGTTACTTGCTTTGGGGACGGACGACCGTGTGTGTAAGTGTCCCATATATGTAAATCTTGATAGTCTCTTAAATCCAGCATCTCTGTGGACCTCGTTAAAGTCATCAGTGTTGATACGGTTTTACGAACACTTTTACCGTCATTTTCCAGTTTTATCCAGCATTTTGCTTTACTAGAGGAAATATAACATTTGCAGTCTTATCCTTACTTTCTCTCCGACTTTCCCCATCTTTCCCTGAAGCTATGACTTTTGCACTCTATTCTCCGCATTTCACAAATTGTGCCCATTACATAAAAGATAAGAAGTGCGAGACTAAGTTGGTATGGTCATGTAATGAGGAGGGAGGAAAATCATGTGACCAAAATAGTTCTAAATATGAATGTGGATGGCTAGGGGGAGGCCAAAAAAAGATGAATGGATTGTGTGAAAAATGATATGCATGTTAAAGGAGTGGCACCAGAGTTGACGAATGATAGAGGAGAATGGAAGAAGAAGACATATTGTGCTGACCCCACTTAGAGTGGGATAAGGGTAAGAGAATGATGATTCTCCGCATTTCACAACCTCGCCAAAGCTTTTACGCTCGCCCGGTGACGCTTTAAAAGGAATAAGATCTACCAGGATTTTTTCAATTAGTAAAAAATCTAAAATTATCTCAAATGACCAAAATCAATTTAAGGTAAGCCATTCGAGAAATTCGTAACGATGAAATTCAATGTCAAAATATTCGGGATCGAGTCCCAAATATTACCTTCCTTTTTTAATTGAATTTTTTTTCTTTTTAAAAAGTTACAGCAACCGCAAGAGTCGGTCACCCAGGTACTATAATCATAAAAAATATAATTATATAATTATAAACGCATATCTTAAGAGTTACATTCATTCTCCTGCCCTATCCCACTCTAAGTGGGGTCGGCACTAGCGATGTAAAAAAATAATCGATTTTTAAAATAATCGATATTTTTTTTCCAAAATAATCGATTTTTAATAATCGATTATTTTTTCATCAAAAATCGAAATTTTAAAAATCGATTATTTTAGGTATTCCTTTTTGGTTTTTACTCTTTTTCTGGTTTTTAAGATTTTGATATGCATTGTTGGATGAAATCAATTTCGCCAAACTACACATTTTAATCCAATTTCACAAACAGCGGGTCTGATATTATTTTGTGGTAGTTGTTCACTTTAATTAGCCTTTATTGTAATTAATTATTAATATTAAAAAAGACAACTTTTAAATAAGTCAGAAAAAAATCGATTTTAAAAAAATCGATTGTTTCGTAACAAAATAATCGATTTTTTAAACATCAATTCTTTGTAAAGAAATAAAAATCGATTTTTTTCTACTCCGAGTCACATCCCTAGTCGGCACAACATGTTATAAACATGTTGTCACATGATTTGGCTACATATTTGGCCAGCTACGTCAACTTACTTTATTCGTATTTTACGACACCTCGGTAAGAAAAAGGATGGTCAATTCTACTGAACCGGATACTACACAGCATATTATAATAGTTACAGTGAAATGAAAAATAATACGCGCAAAAACCAATAAATAGGATCAGGGCATATAAGGCTATCGTTGCCGGGTCGAGTCGTGTTAGTAGAATAATAAAAACTGAACTATTTATCATCATATTATGTATAATTATTTGTACCGCCAAGGTCGTTGGTTACGCGTTACTGAGACGCAATGAAGCGTCACCAGTAGATAATGGCGCGGTTAGTCATTGAAAGTTACAGAGATAAAGAACTATATAGCATGAAATTGCGATCAAAAAGATCTGCACATGCTATTTAAGAGGCATCGATCTCATGAGTGTCTTCACGTTATCTCATACGAGTTTCGTCCTCTACGATAAGCTACATGTACCCTAGCGGGGTAATTTCCAAACATATGACGTAATTAGCTTCTTCGCTGACCTGATGAGTATCGGAAAGTACGAAACGTTCATATAGGTGTATTTTCTAAACCTACTGTAAGGAACAATTAAAGAAATCCTATTCAAATTCAAATTCAAATTCAAAATATACTTTATTCAAATAAACTTGTAAACAAGTGCTTTTGAATCGTCAACTCTACTGCTGGTTCGGAAAGCTGTTCCTACCGATAAGAGCCAGCAAGAAACTCGGCGGTTGCTCTTTTAAAAAAATACAATTCTTAATGCTAGTTACATTTAATCGTTTCTATCTTGTACAGGGTCGAACAATATTTATATCCACGCATTTTCATCGTCTAAATAATCCTCAACAGTAGGCTTTCTGTATCAGCCTCTCCTTAATAGTGTTTTTAAACTGCTGTAATGGCAAAGTTAAATTTAGCTATTGGATAGCTTCCACACTGAGTCTCGTGTTAAGCTCGTGCTGATACTATACCTGTTTGCTTCTGTTGCCGATTTGTTACTGGATACATCGCAGTTGGAGCGCAAAACCATTTGTCATAGAAACAATTTCCCAACACGTTCATCATCCGTGAATCAAGCAAGTATTAGCATGAGATTAGAGCAAACAAGTAAACGATGTGCGTGCCAGCAGCTAGAAGCAAACAGGTATAGGTATCAACACGAGCTTAACACGGGAAAGCGTGGAAGCTGTCCAATAAGATTTCATCAATAGTTCCTTACAGTATATTTAGATCCACCTTTATGAACTATATTTTAAATTCCGCGCCAGTATTATACAAATCATTCCCACATTGGTCTCAAGGATGCTGGCAGCGTTTTTACGCTAAATCGCTACAGTGATTTTTCGTGTGAAAAAGAAGCCAGTCATCTTGTCACCTGAAGTATATTTATAGCAATTTATTTATTCTGCATGAGAATATACATAATTATAAAATGATTGGCGATGTATATAATAGACAAAGTAGAAACCGACATATGCTTGCGGCTCCTGCTTTGCGCCTTGCAAAAGTCCTTTGAATGTTTGGGTATATAAGATTCTATAATTAAATTCGGCAATCAATTTTAGCTTTGCCATTTCAGCAATTTAAAAACACTATTAATAAAGGCTAATGCAGAAAGCCAACTATACAATTGAGAATTACTTAGATGATAAGAATACGTGGACATCTTGGAACCTGTAAAAGACAGTATTATAAGTGTGTACATCTGTCCATTTGTGTATTACGCCTTTACAGCAAATTCGGTTAAAGCGTCATACCACCCAAGGTATTAAAGCCAAGCCATGACAGTTAAGCGTCATTACTGTCAGCCAAACGAAAGCCAAAGCTATGCAGCCAAATTGACTCCGTACTAGCGATAAGGAAAAAATAATCAATTTTTAAAATAATCGATTATTTTTTCATCGAAAATCGATTTTTTTAATTCGATTGTTTTAGGTATCCCTTTTTCTTTTTTACTCTTTTTCTTGTTTTATAAGATTAGATATGCTTTGTGGGATGAAACCAATTTAAACCATCTACTATTATTTCTTGGTAGTTGTCCACTTTAATTAGCCTTTATTGTAATTAATTATTAATATTAAAAGACAGCTTTTGAAATAGTCAGAAAAAACGATTTTAAAAATCGATTATTTTTAAAGGGATAAAAATCGATTATTTATTGATCGATTCTTTCTACTCTAAGTCAAATCTCTACTCCGTACCGCCAAAATGTAGCGGATTTGACGTAGCCATTTTCGTGCGCTTTTTGATACAGTAATGATTGATTTTTCTGCATTACTTTAGCAATATTATACTTTGTTTGATTTTGGTAAACATTTTATATATCGCTTATGAATCTCTTATAGTAAATCTATTGTGGTAAAGTAATAACACTGTAATTAGGCTAATAGTGAACGCGGAGTGTTTGTCTTGAGACCAATTATAGGGAGAGTTAGATAATCGTGATTTATGGGTAATGGCGAATACAGTAATATGTATATTATTGATATTATTACATATTATTGATATAGTATATGCTATCCGTACGGTATCCAGCTGAGTAGAATAGATCACTCTAATTTCTTACTGAGATGTTGTAAAAGGCGACTATGGTAAGTTGTCCCGCCGTGTGGTAGCAAGTTGAGTAGAATAGACCACCCTAATTTCTTACTGAGATGTCGTAAAATGCGACTAAGGTAAGTTGACCTACCGTGTGGTATTCGGTTGAGTAGAATAGACCTCCCTTTTTCTTACCGAGGTGTCGTTAAATACGGCTAAGGTAAGTTGACGTCAGGCAGTCGTACGGTTGTAAAATATGTAGTCAAATTATGTGACAACATGTTTATAATATGTTGTGCCGACGAGGACGATAATAATTAGGATAAAAAAAATTATGCAATATAGATTAAAGTAACTTTAACTTATAATTTTTTTTTTGGGACTATATAATTTTAGTTTTAGCAGTTGCATCATTGCTCTTCTGGAACAGCGATATACAGTTGTAACTTGTAAGTTATCTTTCAATAGATTAGGTACTAGCAATCGCCAGCGACTCCGCCCGCGTGAAAAGATTAAATTCTTAATTAATATAGTATTTTGATAACCATACAAATAGCTAAATGGTTTATGAATAACTTTCACCGTTTACTCAACGCACGCAAGGGAAGCTTTAAATTTTGCAGTTTTCGTAATATTTTTTATTGCTGCCCCTCTCCTATTCATTTTAGCGTAATGTTATATAATCTATAATCTTCCTTGGATAAATGGACTATTTTACACTCACTGAATTTTTCAAATCGGTCCAGTAGTTTTGAGATTAGCACGTTCAATCTCAAACAAACAAACAAACAAACTCTTCAACTTTATATATTTATTTATTTGTTTATTAGGTAATAAACAAATAAACTAAATAAATGACTTGCCCGTTGGAGCAGTGGGTAGTGACCCTGCCTTCGGCTCCGCGGGCCGCGGGTTCGATACCCGCAGAGGGCTAACATTTTCTATAAATGAATTTGTTGGTCTTTGAGCCTGAGTGTATATTTGTATTTAAGTATGTATTTAAAAATATATATAAGTATATATTCACCAGTTGTCTGTCTACCATAACAGAAGTATTAAGTTACTTACTTTGGGGATGGTCGACCGTGTGTGTAAGTGTCCCATATATTTAAAAAAAAAAAATTAAATAATAGTAAATATTAGTATTCTATACTAAGCCCAGCCAAATAAGTTGCCACGCTTTACTAGATTACTTAGTCACACATTTATGTTCATCGCATAATATTTCATAAATCGGAAAGTATGTCAGCCTGTTACGCTTTCTCAGCGAAATTTCAGCGTTGATGAAATTTGGTACAATTGATGTTTATGTATTGGGATTACTTACTCATGATTTAAGAAATCTATAGCGTGATCTTGACCTTCAAATCGTGACAGACAGACAAACAGACTTTCATATTATCTTTTCCAGTAGGTTTATCTATGACTTTTCATCGATAATATTAATTAGGGATATAAAAAATAATCAATTGATTACATCAAAAAATCGATTTTTAAAAATCGATTATTTTAATTTTCCACTTCTTTTTCTTGTTTAGTTTAGATATGCATTATTGGATGAAACCAATGTAGCCAAACTACAAATTTCAATCGAATTTCACAAACAGCGCATCTGTTATTATTTATCAGTACTTACTACTTGTCCACTTTAATTAGCCTTTATTGTAATTAATTATTAATATTTAACAAGAAACTTTCAAAATATTCAGTATAAACGATTGATTATATGATACGAATTAATCGATTTTTTAGAAATCGATTTATATTAGAGGGAAAACATCGATTTTTCCTATTATTAATCCAATACCTATTATCACAAAGTCTCAAATTACTGTGCGAATTCCACAATACAAATAAATAATAAATTACTAAGTTTAAGTTATAATAATATAACTAAGCTATAAATTATATTAATTAATAATTTTACTTCATTAGATTTAGATTAGGGTAAGTTATATAAGTGGCCAAAAACAGCGTCAGATATTCGACACGCGCCTCTGCGATAGTTGAGACGCGAGCGAGCGGATCTTAATCACAAGTGATCATATCCTGGATCATCACCCGCTGTTCAGTCGAGTCAGTTAAGACCCTTCTGATGGCAACTTTGTTAAATGTTAGTAAGACATTAGTACTTCTTAAGTCGGCACAACAATAGCGTGGTATAATATACTAGTAGCGCCACCTAGTTTTGCATTTCGAAATAATTAAAAATATATTTAACATTCATTTATAACTTCACAGATCTGTTGCCGTGTTTTAATAATATTTTAAAAATTTTTATGTTTAATACAAATAAAGTTTAAATACTTTCGAGATAATAATTTTATTTTCATTTACTATAGTTACCGCCAGGGGCGCTGCAGACAGCAGTATGAAAAATTGTGAAACATTAAAAAAATTGTATAAAATGTTTATAACAGTATTTTATCATTCATTAAAATTAAGATTTTATTTTTGGAAATCTCGTGAAACCTCTTAATAACATTTTTATTTGCTATATTATCCGCCAGAGGCGCTGTAGGTTGCAGTACGAAAAAAATTTAAAACATTGTGAACATGTTATAAGTAGAATGTATTAAAAAGAGTTTAAGGTCAAAATCGCTTTAAAGTGTATCGTATATTTATTTATGTAAAAATTCATTGGCGTATGTTTGTGCTTGAAAATTTTTTCAATTTTTATTCATAAGTGACAACGTGAGTGTATAATTCTTATATATTCAAAGCATTAGATTACGCCGTGTTGCATCCGGCTGAATAGAATAGTACCACCCTCATTTCTTACCGAAGTGTCGTAAAAGGCGACTAAGGTAAGTTGCCTCACCATGTGGTATCCGGTTGAGTAGAATAGATCACCCTCTTTCTTACCAAGGTGTCGTAAAATACGACTAAGGTAAGTTGACGTCAGGCAGGCGGCCGGTCGTAAAAACGCAGCCAAATCATGTAACAACATGTTTATAACATGTTATGCCGACCTCACTTTGAGTGGGATAAGGGCAGGAGGATGATGATTCAAAGCATTAGATATTTAACATCAGTAATTACAGCAAGTGACGCTAATTCCGTGCGTGTATATAATTGATGTTATTTCCGTATAGGGAAGTTGTTTCTTTCAGTAAATGAACCTAAAAAATAAGTACAACAAAGAACAATTATAACTGCGTTAATATATGCGTTTTAAAGGGATATTGTATGATCGTTTAGGATGTAATTGGTGTATGATAGGCTTGCAGTATTTAAATGTAATACGATAATTACGTTAAAGAGTTCTAAATTACGCGTATCTAATTGTAACTTTGATTGTTGATTATTTATTTTAACGATTGATGCTTTAGCCACGTGGTCTCCGGCTGAGTAGAATAGACTACCTTCATTTCTTACCGAGTTTTCGTAAAAGGCAACTAAAGTAAGTCGACCAGTATCCGGTTGAGTAGAATAGACCTCTGTCTTACCGCGGTGTCGTAACATACGACTAAGGTAAGTTACCGTCAGGCGGGCGGCTGGTCGTAAAATACGTAGCCAAAATTTGGCAACTTGTCAAAAAGTAAAAAAAACGATTTAAAAAAAAATCGATTATTTCGTATCAAAATAATCGATATTTAAAAAAATCGATTTCTTTTTCTACTCCATGTCACACCCTTAAGCCAAATCATGTGACAGCATTCTTATAACATGTTGTGCCTACCTCACTTAGAGTGGGAAAAGGGCAGGAGAATGGACGATTTTTATACAAAAAATACAAATAACTGGTTAAAGGTAAGCACAGGTTGCTTACCTTAAACATGAACGGAGTTTTAGCACATAAATGTAGGTAGGTAATAGGTACAGCGGCGTATTGAACTCGGCGCCGTACTCGTGGCACTCACCAAACGCTTCGCGCTGGGCCTTCTTCCACAGATACCTTCCGAAACTACCATGTCCGGAAAGTAACTGTGTCAGGCAGAAGGTGAGGACCCCATGCCTCCTGGCGACCCAACTCTGGAGAAAGGACTGGATGGCTGAAATCGTCCTGAATCCCGCGCTGAGCAAATTCCAGCCGCCGCCTTCATTGGCGGAGGAGCTCCGCCTGAGCTCTTCATTAATGCACGCCACTCTTCTACCGCCACAGAGTTTCCCCTTAATGAACGGCAAAACGTGCTCGGCCTGTCTAGTATGTAATAATGCCCTTTTTAACCCATTAGAGAAATATGGATGGCAGGTGATCTTATTCACTCTGTATCCTTTCTTTTTTACAATTCGCCCACATATACACACAAATATAATAGTAATAAAAATTCATACAAGCTATCCTTGAGTCCATAACGCAAACGCAATATGTCTGAATTTAGCCTGCATTGACCCGCTTAAAGGATGAATCACAAAATGTAGTTGTTTGAAACAGTTTGTTAATTGGATGTTAAAATTGCATTCTGGGTTAAGAGGTGAAACAATCGTATGCAACGTATTTCATACGCAACGTGTTGGACGAAACGGGTTAAATTGTCTAATTCTTGCCTTTCAACTATATGTCCTTTATAAAAATAATATTGGTTAATTTTGCTATAAAAGAAAATGTTTTTATTGCTAAAACGTGTACTTATCAGTTTTCATAACTTAGGCATGGAGGATTTGTAAAACGCGTGCACTACAAACCACCAAAAAATGCAAAGCCAAGACTTGAAGATTTCATATCTCTACATATTATAAAATTTATATATAATTGAAATTTATGCCATATGGTATCCGGCTGAGTTGAATAGACCATCTTCATTCCTTACCGAGGTGTCGTAAAAGGCGACTAAGGTAAGTTGACGTCAGGCAGGCGGCCGGCCGTAAAATACCTAGCCAAATCATGTGACAACATGTTTATAACATGTTGTGCCGACTCTAGCTAGAGTGGAATAAGGGCAGGAGAATGATTATATATATTTGAAAGTTATGTAGAATTTGTAGAAATTTTCGCATTATAATTAAATGAAAGCTTTTTTGGTTGGAAAAGGTGCTCTCACTAAGAAAAACTGCCCTTCTCCAACATGAAATATAAATTGCATCTATTTGTAATAGATAATGCATATGCATATGTTGTTTTTTAAATGAGTTAGTAGCAAAATCAAATCTGTAAAAAGTGTATGAGAGTGTATGTCATGTTACAGAATTTTAAAAGGTCGCAGTATACTAAAAAACGTCCAGACCATCTGTTGCTAAAAACTGTTGTGAAAACACTGTTTGTTTGTCCACTAGACAAAAAAAGCTGTACCCAATAGCCGAAACAGTTCTGATTGCCGAAAAATACCATGTGAGACCATGTGATTTTTACCAGCAGGTCAATGGTTTAAACCCCGGGTGGGCTCCAAAGAGTTTATTTAAACTGCACATGCTTTTCGTTGAAGAAAAGGAATCGTTAGGAAACTTCAATAATCCATGAGTAATGTGATGGTAACGGGCACTTATTGTATTATGTACTTTATTGCTTGGTTCAAAATTTGTACTCTGGAAATAACTTCGTCACTAATAACAGTTTGATTTGTAATAATTGCAAACACCTAAAAACTTCAAGGTAACCAGTTTCCACGCCATAGTTGTAACGAGTTGTCGTCAATACGTAATATGATTCTAAACTGTGTACATTAGATCTACAATTACTCAATGAACCTTGCACGGGTTCTTTGTGTTTATTCGCCGGCAATTTTCACGCCTATTGGCCATTCGACAGACTACAGATACTATGAACTCAAGAACATTTTTGGTATTTAAATTAAAAATATATTTTTTTTAAGTAGCTCTTTCAAGTACTTTTGACTCGTCAAATATTATTCAAGAAGCTTATCGTGTTTTTACTCTATTCCCCAAAAAAGAGAGAATTTTTGTTTCTATACGCTACCACAGTTTAAATAAAAGCTTCAATATTGATCAATCGATCGATCATCAATATTGTTCTTGCGGATTAGCAGTAAAATCGTAACAAATACACAGTATGAATAAAAAAACATGTATCGCTAAAGCTAATCTTCTGTCATATTTATACAGAACTAGGTGTGCCAGCGGCCGTGTGGAAGTTAGTATGCGGCTACTTGCGGCTCCTTTAAGAATGTGTGGATATAGCTCTCTTTGAACCTGTACAAGACAGTAACGACTTAATGTAAATAATATTAAGAATTATATTTTTAAAAGAGCAACCGCCGAGTTTCTTGCTGACTCTTCTCGGTAGGAACAGCTTTCCGAACCAGCAGTAGAGTTGACGATTCAAAAGCCCTTGTTTACAAGTTTATTTGAACAAAGAATATTTTGAATTTTGAACTTGAACAAGGTTACTCCCAAAAATACAGTTGTATCATCTCAATTTAAGTTAATGTCATACGGTCGGTGCCATTAACTCTGTCGCTGGTCAGAGTCGCGCTCTGGTCGCTGTATAACTTATGAGAAATCCGAGTCCAAGCAAGTCCGGAGCCACAGTAGTCTCCGGCACCATGTTCCCACCGTATACCGATGTATCATGCAGCGCTTGCACAATTCGCGCCGCCATTGAGAGTACGTGCCCCATTATATCGCTATAAGCAAACAATGACAAACAAACATAACTCGTACTTAGTAACTTGCTTCTATATAAACTGGTTCATTTGTATTTAACTATTGCGGTTTGTCCATACTAATATTATAAATAAAAAGGTTTGTTTATGTAATATATCTTTCAGTCGTTTACGCTTTCACGACAAATCCACTGGAAAATTTTTGATGAAATTCAGTACAATTAAAGCTTATACATAGAGGTAACATATATCATATTAAAATTCATCCTTCTTCTTCTTTCTTCTTTCTCAACCGGTGGACGTCCACTGCTGAACATAGGTCTCCTTAAGGGATCGCCACAATCCATGATTTTGTGCCGCTTGATCAGGAATAGCGAGGCTGCCGGGAATTAGGGGCTGTGGCTTTATGTGTCTATCCATTAAGGGTTGCCAGTAATCACCACGCTTGGCATGCGGGTTGGTGATCGCAGTGCTGACCATTTCGCACCGACAACGCAGCTGCCCGCTGTCGGTTTGTTATATTTAAGTTAGCTTGGATATATTGCCATTGGTCGGTCGCCAGAGCCTCCTCGGTTTATTTGCAGGGTGTACGACGTGCAGGTGAGGTTACCCTTACACCCCTAAAAAATTCATCCAATCAACGGTAAAAAATACTTATCGCATTATTGAGGGTACCTACTTGAACGCTTAAACGTGATCAGTATACAAAATAGTTGACGTGAAAATTGTAATGTGTGTAAATTTTTCGAAATATGAAGATAAATGTTGAAAATTTTAAAACAGTCAAGTCACCTACGAGTTGTAATAAAAAAAGTTTCCGAAACCGTCTGAGATATGACAAAATAATATACAAAAATAATTACAACAGTTTTAAAACACTGTTATAAGAAGGCTGATACAGAAAGCCTATTATACTGTTGAGGATTACTTAAATGATAAGAATGCGTGGGCATAGCCAATTTTCGACCCTGCATTACCCCCTTCTAATGACTAAATTTTGGCTTTTGGTGATAAAAATGGCTTTCAAAGAGAAAAATTACTAAAATTCATATCGTATAAATATAACTGGCAAAAACACGATTTACCAAAGAAAAGAAAGCTTTGGTCATCCAACATTTAAATTCTATACGACAATAAAACCATTATTTTCATGTTTGGTGTCGTTTTATCCGCTAGGCCATGACGATTTGCTTAGCTTAGTTTTATGACTGTATTAATTTGAGGTTGTACATTTATTTTACAGCAATAAAGGTGGTATATGGGCTTTTAACGTTTTAAATGACTATAAAAAGTAAATTAACTTCGCTTTAATACTTAGCCCAACGTTAGCCAAGCTTGAGAACCAGGAAAAACCGAAAATCAAGGTCTCACAATTGTAATGATATTCAAAGTTTTATGGGCGTGTATAAAATTATATTCCTTTCGGAAAATTCGTAATTATCATTGGCCTAAGCGGTATGATTTGATCTGGTAAGATTTTTAGTTGCTAAGTGTATATTATCATCCTCCTGCCCTTATCCCACTCTAAATAGGGTCGGCAAACATGTTGCCACATGATTCAGCTAGGTATTTTGCGTCACTAACATCAATTTTCCTTTTTTGCCTTTTACGACACCTCGGTAAGAAAGAGGGTGGTCTATTCTACTCAGCCGGATACCACCCGGCGGATTAACTTACCTTAGTCGCCTTTTACGACATCTCGCTAAGAAAGAGGGTGGAAATTCTACTCAACCAGATACCACACGGCGAAAGTAGCTAAGTCTATAATATACTGATAATTTTTTATCTTTTATGACGACAAAAGTCACGAGTATCGCTAGTTTTTTTTAATTCTTTGCACAATCAAATAATAAATTCATATTTCATTGAAATTCCGGTAACATTGATATCACCTACCGCGATTTACGTACAAAAAATATGTATTTCTTGTTCCCGAAGTAAAGTTAATTTTGTGAGCTGGTTATTAAATAACTTATCTTCTAGGTTTGTATGCATACTCATATATTAAATGCAAAAGTCTGCCTTACTGTCTACTACGCTTGCTTGCCTAATCCACTGGAGCAATTTGGATGTAATTGAAGCTTACAGACTGGGCAGATATATATGATAGAGTTAGCAAGATATTCGTGGGCAAAGGTATTCGGCTCCTTAATAAAATGCCTCCAAATATATTATATGTTAAATATATGCTTTGGCTATCTAGACAAATCTTTAAATTGTAAGGAATTTGCCTATACGCAAACCATTATACAATTGAAGACTGAATTATACATTACGATTGAATTATACAATTGAAGAATTATAAAAAGTACAGATAAAATTTTTTGAAGTAAAGTACTGCAGCCTAAGCATGTAAATAAAAATGTTTTAAAGATTGATCGTCGAATTTCTTCCTGCTCCTTTTCAAAACTTTATAAAACCAGAGATTCTATAAAGAGAGCTTCATTATCCTTATTCATGCTTCATGATTTAGCACTGCTTGAAAAAGTTAAATTTGATTTATTAACGCATCATAAATCGTAATTTTTTACGGCAAAAATAAACATATTTATACAAGTTGCCTCAATTTGTCATGCGGTCTTCAGCTCTCTCGGAATTATCTTTACCTAGGGTTATTGAAAGGTTAAAGTAATAAAACAAAACAAAAAAATGTTTACAATGGCTATTCAAACTAAACGCTTCAAACAAAGCTGCAAAACAAGTGGTTGCATTAACAAAAAATGATTAGACGCAGGTGAACTTGACTCGAGACGCATCGGCGCACGCGACGCTCTGATTAATACTTACAGACCGTTCTATAAATTAGAGTGCGGTAAATATAATAGTCCAGCCAAGCAGTGATAGCCCTGTGTTCATTAGCGTATATATTACTTACTATTATTTGTAAGGATAACTGTTTAGGATGTGCCACAAATAAAACTCCGAATACCTTTTTACCGTATACTCTTAAACACAACAGCACGGTTACATGATATAATACCAAGCCCGTTGTCCGATTTAAAAAGATGGCGCTAGACCCCGTCAGATTGATGTTTTATCGTCTTACAATGTCACGTGGATTAGATAGCCGTTTACCTAAGTGACATCCGGCACAGACTAACAATAATTTACCTAACATATTATATGCTTTTTTTTAATGTCTAGACCACATTGGATTTTCAAAGTAAAAAAGGAATTTATATTGTTGTGATAAAGTCACTCAATAATAAATTTATGACTGATATTGTATGCATATACTTCAAATTATTACATACGCTTTACTTAATTAATCATTGATGTAATATTTTACATTCTAAAGTAATTTGACTTCCTAAATTAGGCGCTATTTGCTGGGTTCCATAGTGCTAATAATTTAATATTTTGCTATAATCTACAATAAGAGAAAATAAATGTAACACTAAAAGTAGTACTATACGTTTGATTTTTTTTTGTAATCTCACCACAATTAAAATTTGTACGCTTAATTAAGGTAAAGGACTAAACTTTTATTTTAATTAAAAATCTGTTGTGATAACAGAATTTATTCTATTAGGTTAATAAAGGCGAAGGTTAGTGAATGTGTGTGTATTTGCAATACTTTAAAGATCAACAATTAAAAAGAAACAAAAAAAAACTTTTCAGAAATTCTCCAAAGCTCAACAAAAAGCCTGATGATGATTTAACGTTCCTTTTTTATTACAAAAATATATTTGTATGAACTTTTATTCACATAAAGATTCTAGAATAAACATAGGCATACTTTCCAGTAACCTCTCATTTCTTACATAACAATTGTTTAATCTATTTGTATATACTTATAAAGCACGCACCTATATCGCGCGAATGTACTGCGTTTTATTCGGTAGCTATTTTTGATAATCGCGGCAATAACACTTGTATTGCAGTGATTAAATTTACAATCTGATGTGTACTTAATCCTTACTTATAGCTATTTAACCATCATTATACTAAATGACAGATTCTGTGTACTAATTTGAAATAGAGAGTGGAGATTTTTTTTTATAACTAGGCTTTTTATAACTAGTAGTTTTTGAAAACAACACAAAATATTTTGCTATAATCCGCGACTACGTAATGCAATTTAATGTAGAGTTTAGCAAATACGTTCGAAGTTCGAACTTAGGCGTTATTTTATGGTACAATACTAAATGAACTATTTTTAGCTATTAACGCATAAATAGCTAGTACCTGGGTGAACGAGCCTTGCTTGGTAGTTTTCACTATGGGCATTAAATTTTTTTTTAAATATAATATCTTAATTTTTCTCCCCCAAAACCTTCTACATACTGAATTTCAGCAAAATTCATTTCAAAATTTATTTATATATATTAGCGATGTGAAAAAGATTTTTAAAATGATCGATTATTTTTTCAAAATAACCAATTTTTAATAATTGATTATTTTTTCATTAAAAACCAATTTAGCCAAACTACACATTTTAATCCAATTTTACAAACAACGCATCTAATATTATTTGTAGTTGTCCACTTTAATTAGTCTTTTTTGTAATTAATTACTAATATTATAAAAGACAACTTTTGAAATAGTCAGAAATAAAAACGATTTTTAAACAACCGATTATTACATAACAAAATAAACGATTTTTTATAAATCGTATCGTATAGTAATTAATAAATAAACGAATTTTTAAAAATCGTTTATTTATTAATCGATTTTTTCTACTTCAAATCACATCCCTACTATATAATATATATATACATATTAAATTATATTAAAGTTAAACTATATAAGATCATTAATCAATATGTTGTAAATTTTATAATAATGGCCAAAAACAGCGTCAGATATTCGACACGCGCCTCTGCGATAGTTGAGACGCGAGCGAGCGGACCTTAATCACAAGTGATCATATCCTGGATCATCACCCGCTGTTCAGTCGAGTCAGTTAAGACCCTTCTGATGGCAACTGCGCTATATGTTAGTAAGACATTAGTACTTCTCAGGTTGACACAACATTAGCGTGAGACAAAATACTAGTACCGCCACCTAGTTTGGAATTTCGAACTAACCAAAAAAGTAACATATTACTATTTCATGACAAAATAACAAGAAATAATAAAAAAATGCTAATTAATGTTTTTAGTGAGTAGATAAATAACTTACTATTTTATTTATATAATAATGTGAATTCAGTTTTTCTAAAATTTTCCCGAAAGTATATTTAAAAAATTATTATATCATCATCCTCGTGCCCTTATCCTACTCTGGGATCGGCACAACATGTAACAAACATGTTGTCACATCATTTGGCGACGTATCTTACAACTGGCCGCCTGCATGTCAACTTACCTTAGTCGTATTTTACGAAACCTCGGTAAGAAATGGGGGTAGCTTATTCTACTCAAGCGGTTACTACACGGTGGTTCACTTACCTTAGCTGCCCTTTACGACACCTCAGTAAGAAATGAGAGTGGCCAATTTTACTCAACCAGAGACAACACGGTAAAGCTATAAAAATAATATATATTCTTATAAAAGGCTTATTATTATTATATATAATAACTGTTAATATCCCACTACGGGGCATAGGCCTCCTCGCATTTGGAGAGAAGCTAATATATCCCCAGAATTCTCTAGAGATATGCGAGTTTTCACACGGTGTTTTCCTTCGCCGAAGAGCATAATATAAATTGCAAATATCAATTAGACATAAAAGCTTAAACAAAAAAACTCATTAGTCCGGGTTTTGAACCGGTGACTCACTCGAAAGAGTCGCACGGTCTTACCGCTTGGCTATCACAGCTTTATTAGCATTAATCTTAGGTTACACTTAAAACTTGTATAAAGAAGCGTTTGCTGTTTGTATCTCTTAATTACATTGCTAAC
Organism: Morpho helenor; assembly: GCA_029227775.1. Taxonomy (NCBI): domain Eukaryota; kingdom Metazoa; phylum Arthropoda; class Insecta; order Lepidoptera; family Nymphalidae; genus Morpho; species Morpho helenor. The sequence goes on along the minus strand of JARGCU010000037.1, from coordinate 15,666,620 downwards.
AGTACACGTGAAATTCAATAAATAATATTATTATTATATTATTTTTAGTAATAGAGGATCTTTCGTACGCCGGAAATCAATCAACAAAATATATATTTCATACAAATAACGAACGGAAACTAATATAATACATGAGTAGGCTATTTATAAACGAGAAATAACGAGATGTTTTACGCAATTCTTATTAATTTTATGAGGCTAAAGATTATAGCCATACTAATGTTACAAAATGCGTAAGTGTGCCTGTCTGTCACATTTTCATGACTAATCCGCTAGAGATTGTTTTAAAATATTTTCGAGTATTAAATTTATTACTTCAAAATTCTTAATTTCAGCTTTGCCATTACATCAGTTTAAAAACACTGTTAAAAAGAGGCTGATACAGAAAGCCTACTATACTCTTGAAGATTATTTGGAAGATAAGAATGTGTGGATATAGCTCTCTTTGAACCTGTACAAGACAGTAACGACTTATTGTAAATAGTATTAAGAATTATATTTTTAAAAGAGCAACCGCCGAGTTTCTTGCTGGCTCTTCTCGGTAGGAACCGCTTTCCGAACCAGCAGTAGAGTTGACGATTCAAAAGCACTTGTTTACAAGTTTATTTGAATAAAGAATAATTTGAATTTAATGAATTATGATATAAGCCACATAAGTGCTGAGATTCTTCTCTATTCATACTCAGACTTGCCCCTACACAAGAAGCTTATATTAATAACTAGCGGCCTGCCCATGCTTCGCACGGGTATAAAATATATATCCCTTGTCAGTCAGTGTAAAAAAAATGATTAAAATCGATCGAGTAGTTTTGATTTATTCATTATTCGTGGCCCGCAAGCGTTAAATTTGGAGAAAAACAATTTCCTTTCCCTATACCAAGAAGATTTCCTGCTATTTTTGGAATATCTAAATTCATATAGTACATTTTTACTTATTTACTTTTACATTTTCCCTATGTATTTTATTTTTACAATTAATTACAGAATGTCTCTAAACAAACTCTTGAAAGAGGGACATAGCTGCTAAAGTCGAAGTGCTATAGGGCGAAGCGCGGCGTCCTCACGGCATTTTAAATCTGTAATATCTCCGAAAATGTTCACTTAAATTACATGCAGTAAACGGCCATATTGATCTATATTAAATCAACTATTTATTTAAGGTACTTAATTGGATAAGGATTAATGCTGTATTCTATAAAAATTGCTTCAAAAATATGGCATTATATTTCGTAAAAAGTAAATGACAAAAAATGCTATAGTGGGTTATCAATAAGAGATAGACATATACCATCGCGGACTTTTCTGTAGACCTTTTCAAGATGTACAAATACTTAGTACATTATTTTGATAAATCTCGTAGGGTTTAGCCTGCGTTTGCAATGTAAGTGGAAAAAATGTAATTATTTACAGAAACCTCAAAAATTACAGTATTTCTCTACTCCGTATTGAATGTTATTATACGTACAAACCTTCCTCTGGAATCACTCTATCTATTAAAAAAAACCGCATCAAAATCTGTTGCGTAGTTTTAAAGTTTTATGCGTACATATGGATATAGGGACTTTGTTTTATAATAAGTAGTGATATTGTGATATCTTTTTAAAAAATTTCAATGAAATTGAATTGAATGAATAACTCAATTATTGTTCAAGCGCCTGCGTAGCATGAAGAGCAATACTGCAGAATATAACAAATCTTTTCTTAAATACAAACGGAAAAAGTTTATTTTTCACAATACGAATTATTCTATTGTCTGCCGTGTGTTATCCAGCTGAATAGAAAAGACCACCCTCATTTCTTACCGAAGAGTCGTAATAGGAGACTAAGGTAAGTTGACCCACCGTGTGGAATCCGGTTAAGTAGAATTAACTACACTCTTTCTTACAAAGGTATCGTAAAAGGTGACTAAGGTAAGTTGACCCACCGTGTGGTATTCGGCTGAGCAGTATAGACCACCCTGTTTCTTACCGAGGTGTCGTAAAAGGCGACTAAGGTTAGTTGATGTTAGGCAGGCGGCCGGTCGTAAAGTATCTAAACAAATTATGTAATAACATGTTTCGCCGACCCCACTCAGAGTGGGATAAGGACAGGAGAATGATGCTAGAGGGCCGAATGATGTCTATACCAACTTAATCTTGCATTTCCCATTCTCATTTCGTATTCTATCAAATCTTGTCACACCACAGATTCAAATTAACATTCTCAACTCATAGGTATAACTAAAAAGTGTAATTTTCAGTTATTCACATCACTTATTAGAAAATAAAAAACAAAAGCTTTCATACTATATTGGTTTTCTATCATAGATGGATTTAATTTACTATATAGACCGGAACGTAGGAAAGCTTTGGAACAACAGAAAAATATCTGACCGGATACAAGTTTGATTGAATCTTGTTAGGAACGGATTTCTATATCTAAAATATAATCTATACCATTTACAGTACACGGCTGCGATACGATCTTTAAGATTGAGTAAGATCTCTTTTTTATATTTCTTTTGACCTTCATTGTCAACTTTCCTTAATTACGTTTGGTATCCGGCTGAATAGAATAGTACCACCCTCATTTCTTACCGAGGTGTCGTAAAAGGCGACTAAGGTAAGTCGACCCGCCGTGTGGTATCCGGTTTAGTAAAATAGGCCACCCTCTTTCTTACCGAGGTGTCGTAAAATACGACAGAGGTAACTTGACGTCAGGCAGGAGGCTGGTCGTAAAAACGCAGCCAACTCATGAGCATGTTTATAACATGTTGTGCCGACCCCACTTAGAGTGGGATAAGGGCAGGAAGATGATGATATTAACTTTCCTTAATTATATTTCGATATACTTTAATTAGTACTCTAATTTACAAAAGATCCCACAATCCTATTCATCACTGTATTATTATTCATTTTCATAGATATTACCCTTCTTGTCGCTCGCATCCATCTTCCCCTTTTTTTTAGTGTTGCCGACACAAAATATCTTCAATAATTGTTAATTATTTGTTCAAAACCTGTTAATCTTACAATTGATTCATTTAAAATCAAATCAAAGTAAGCGGTGGTAGCGGAATGGTTAGAGTAAGGGACTTGCGATCGAGGTCGTGGGTTCGAATCCTGGTCATTAACTACCGACGTGAAACCACTCCTAACACAAGCATTTAGCTTAGCTGGAGGGGTTAACAAGTTTACTAGTAATTAGTAACCCAAATTGCCAGTAACCTTTACAAAAAAAATCTTTTTTCAAATAAGCTATTTTAAGCTCTTCTGAATCGTCAATGATCGATTACTTTAATGAAGCTACAACAGATTCGGAATGTTGCTTTATTTGTTGTTCTCAGTAAGAACTGAGAATAACCAGCAATAAATAAAGTAACTCTTAAGTTAAAGTCACAACACTTTTTTAATATATTTAGTACCCTCATTATTAAATTATTATTATCATTATTAGTACCTTTTCAAAATAACTTAATTTAGTAAACGTGAGGCATTCGTAAATATACGATGCCTTTTTCAGGCTGCATCTTTAATTATCAAGTCGCCTTTAAAAGCTTTTATTCAACTTGCAATGCATAAATGTGAAGATGGAATCTTGTAAGTTAAATTTGAACCACTTTCCGAGGTCCGATTCAGCTGACTTTTATGTTGGTCCAGTCCCGATGACAATGCATGTTTATGATAGGGATGACTTGATACTTCTGCCAGGACTCCAGGAGAGGAAACTGCTCCACTGCTAACAGTAGGAGTATTTACTCTTTCACGGCAAATCCGCTGAACCAATATGGATGAAATTTGGCACAATTATTGCTTATACACCGGAATAACATTTAGGCTGAAATCCTGTTAGTTCTGCTGGAATAGGATGACACTATAAAGCGCCATCTATTACTAAACTATCACGCTTTATCCCGTGATAGTTTGGTTTGGGTAAAAGCTAGTTTTATATAATTATGTAGTCCAAATGATAATACATGTTTATGATAAGTTTGACCTCATGCTACTGCCAGGATTGGCTCCAGACAAGAGAACTCCTCAACGGTTAACAGTAGGAAGATGAAATTTTGTTAAAACCTTTTTTTGAAAGCATTTTTAACTTATCTTCTTTAAATAATTTATAGAATTAGGCGTTACTTTCCAGAGATCCATAATACAAAAGTAATAATAAAACTATTTTCTATAAATCCACGCTAATTTCATCGCGGATTATAGCAAAATAATTTTATTATTACTTTGACTTGTTTAATTATTAGTCTTCATGGATATCAAGACTTCATGAAGGCGAACGTCCAAAACAAATGTTTTTAGTTGAGACGACTATTTCGTAATTTAGTCGCTTGTTATAAATGGACCCAACAATTTGTTGCAGCATCCGAGAAATATATAACAAAAAAGAATTCGAAGATAGACGTCTGGAGAAATAAAATTACTGAATCTCCTTGAGCCGATCCTGTTTTGTAAAATTGTATTTATAGAAATTATATTCGGATAAAAAAAATATTTTTGTATCTTTCTGTGTGGCGTTTGAGATCGAATATCTGTAAAGTATTCCAAAAATTGCAAATTTATACTACTTTTTCATTTTTTCTAAATAACTAGTAATATCCCGCGGTTTCACCCGCGTACATACCGATCTCATGACAGTGCAAAGTCTACTAAGTCGGAATAAAGATTTTTTTTGTTTACATAAAAGTTTTATTTCTTATTTAATTACACTAACATTCATAATCTAATGAATATACAGATTTTTATGACAAATTTTTTACACCTTATTACATTTTTATTACGGATACCTATTTTTTTTGAGAATGTAATATAGCCTATGTTGCTCAGTAAAGATGCAGCTTTCCAATGGTGAAAGAATTTTTAAAATCGGTCTAGTAGTTTTTGTGTGAACACATTACAAACATACATACAAATTTTTCCTCTTTATAATATTAATATAGCAAATAGTTTTATTATCAAAGTTTGTGTATTTGAAAATTATAAACCTTTATTAATATAATTATAGATAAACGAAGTACTTGATAGTAAATGACAAAGTTCTACGGGATCCATTTTAAATTAAAAAAAATAATACAAAGTACGCCAATAGATTCCAAATCTTTTTTTGGTCACAATTTATTATTTCCATTGCGCGATTCTTTGGATATAACGGAGTAGTTTTAGTACCTATTCGTCAATGCAAAGCATGCTATTTAAATTTATGGTATGATTTTAGCCATCTCATGTTACTGGCGAGACCGGAAGCCAGAGTAAATTGGCAACGAAAACCGGAAATGGTATATCGTGAGTTTCATTAGTGGCTTATGAAATATGTTTACAAAAACAAAAGTCTATCGAAAATTAATCGGCAATTGCGACGACATTGTTACCAAATTGCCATTACTTTGTCTTAATAATTAAAAGAAAATGATTATTCATATTCCAATTCATATTTTTACAACTTTCTTGGTATCCGGTTGACCGTAATAGACCACCCTTTTTTACCGAGGTGTCGTCAAATACGACTAAGATCAGTTGAAGTCGTAAAATACCTAAATAGTTACATATAAACAAACATACATACAGGTAAGACTATTAAATAAAAAAGGAAGTAAAACTAAGGAAAGAAAGCAAGAAAACTTTATTTATGACGTAACACACTAAGTTTTACTACAAAGAATACAAATAAAATAAATTTATATGCAAAAAAGTCGTATGACGTCACAAAATGGGTTACCACTTGGGTTTAGGTCGAATCTGAAATCCAAACACCGTTTTTCAGTGGCCGCCATTTTGTAAAATAATAATCATATCATTATCCCACTCTAAGTAGGGTCGGCACAACATATTAACATAACAACATATTACATAAACATGCTGTTACATGATTTGGCTTCGTTTTTACCATTGGCCACCTGCCTGACGTCAACTTACCTTAGTCGTATTTTACGATACCTCGGTAAGAAAGAGGGTGGTCTATTCTACTAAACCGGATACCACACGGTGGGTCAACTTACCTTAATCGCCTTTTACGACACCTCACTGAGAAATGAGGTTGGTCTATTCTACTCAGCCGGATACCACACGGTGGATCGACTTACCTTAGTCACCTTTCACGACACCTCGGTAAAAAATGAGGGTGGTCTATTCAACTCAGTCGGATACCACACGGCTAATTTTGTAAAATATTAGTATCTTTGATTAATTTTGTTCTAGCGCCTGTTAAAAAACAAATAACAATTTTGCGTAACAACTCCTTTATGAATAATCATTCTATCTCCAGAACTAAATTTTCTTTGCTATTATCGATGGCGTAGAAATAATCAATTACAAATTATATAACTATAATTATATAATTACATGTGTGCTATGGAATTCATCAAAGTAACACATCATCGAAAGAACATTTGCAAAATTTGAATGATTCCTGGGATATGTATAATTTGCAAATTTCATTAGAGCATAGGGGAAGATTCTGATCTCCAAACATACGAGAGTGGAAGCTAGTCCCAGCAGTGGGATAGCAACAAGATAGCGCTTTACTTTAATATTTTATAAGTCTTATAATCTTAGTCATGAAATTTATTATTACGTTTAGGTATTTAGAAAGCCTGTTAAAAGTGAATAGCAATTACTTTTCCTTATATTTTCTCATAATTTCATTAATATTCGTACAAATAAATTCTGTCTATCTCTTATATTATCTTACGTTTTCTACATACTTTCAACTATTTATAAATTTAAATAAGGTCATACGACAGACAGATATACAAACTTTCTACCAACAAAGACTATGACTTTAGAAAGTTCGAAATTCGTTTTAGGGGATATACGTTTTATAATAAAGTTCCACAATCCAAAAACCAGTTGAAAAAAAACCACACAGTTCAAAATAAAAAAAGATTTATATAGCTTATTATATTGTTGAAAGTTATATTAATGATCAGAAAGCTTGGATTTAAATTGCGACCAGCTACGCACTAGATTATATTGTATTTTTTTGCATTTGTTAGTAATTAAGACATTATTGTAATACTTAATTTTGAAAAGAGTAACCGCAGAGTTTCTTGCTGGTTCTTCTCGGTAAAAGCACTTTTCCGAACCAGTCATAACTTCAATGTATTTCGACAATTCGAATGCAATTTTTTTTATTCAAATAAACTTGTAAACAAGTGCTTTTGAATGCTTTTGCAAAAGTGCTAAAAACCAACTTAAATCAATATTTTTTTGAATTTGAATTTGCAGTTAAAAGATCTTAAATATTCCAAAGAGAATAAAATATCTTTTATGTACCGTTATCTTAAAGTTACATATAACTGTCTTGTTCGATCCTGTACAAGTTATTTTAACATGTGACATTTAAAATATACTTTATATACCGGTTTCCTGCTCTGACTTTCACTGGGTTGTCACAGAAAAAGTGCAATGAGTAAAAGTTGTTCATTCAATAAACGTTTTGACCTATCTTTAAGCTTGACTAAAAGATCTGAAAGTTTCGTGGATCACTTTCTATCAGATAACAAATATTAAGTTATACTTGATTGTACTTTTAAAGCTTAGATGAACAAAAAATGTTATAAATGCTTTTAAATGTACGCTTGAATTGAACGCAATGACCATCAAGTGATAGAATTATTTTGCTATAATCAGCATTGCAGCCGTGTGGTAGCTGAGTAGAATAGACGGCCTTCATTTCTTACCGAACTATCGTAAAAGGCGTCTAAGATAAGTTGACCGGCCGTGGTATCCGACTGAGTAGAATAAAACACCCTCATTTCTTAGCGAGGTGTAAAAGGCGACTAAGGTAAGTTGACCGGCCGTGATATCCGGCTGAGTAAAATAGAACAACTCATTTCTTACCGAGCTGTCGTAATAGGCGACTTAAGTTAGTTGCCGGCATGGTATACGGCTGAGTAGTATAGACCACCATTATTTCTTACCGAGGTGTCGTATAAGGACACTAAGATAAGTTGACCGGCCGTGATATCCGACTGAGTAGAATAGAACACCCTCATTTCTTAGCGAGGTGTAAAAGGCGACTAAGGTAAGTTAACCAGCCGTGTGGTAACCAGCTAAGTAGAATAGACCATCATCATTTCCTATTTAAGTAAATTTTTAAACAAAATGTTCTTTAAAATATAATTCTTATGACTAGTTACATTAGGTCATTACTATATTGTAGAGGTTCGAAGAGTAACTATATCCACTCATCCTTATCACATATATAATCCTCAACAGTATAGTATGCTTTCTGTATCAGCCTCTTTTTAAGCTGTTGTAATGGTAAAGCTAAAGGGGGGGCTTCTCTTTCGAGGGGTCCCTACCTTAAGGAGGAGTTCTCTGGGCTCAGAGCTGCTGTCGGCGGGGATGGGGGCAATGTGTACAACGATACGCTATCCTTGCCATCGGCAGCGTGGTGGTGCAAACAGGTCGTTTTAGTTGGTGCGAGTCCGACATAACCGTCGCCTGTCTCCGTCGGGCGGCGGTAACCATAAGGGGTTTTTTCCTGTACATAAAAAAAGCTAAAATAGATTGAGGAATTTTATTATCTTTAATTTTTATTTTTTTTCTTAATTTTGGAAAGAGTGCACGGTTTCATTTAAAAGAAATTTCGTTTAATCTCTGTTTTCAGGCATTGAAAAAATGCTAAACTGTAGAATAGAATGCGTATGATATTTTAGGTATCATTTGTAAAGTTCAGATAGCTCAGTGGGGAAAGGGTGGACTAAAGAAGTGGAAATACCAGGATCAAGGCCCTTTTATTTCCAATATATTTTGCTTTTTTAACTTTTTAACTACGTACGTACGTACTTTTGCAATGCGCAAAGCAGTAGCGAAAAACGTATGTTTGTTTATAATATTGTATAATATAGTACGAATTAGCCTTCTAAACTTTCTAACACTTGATTTAAATTATTTCTAAGTAGCGGTTTCCCGTTATACCATATTGCGGTCAGGTATTACTAGCCTTTTAATTTAAAGAAATGATTCAGCATTATTAATATAAGAAAGTCTAGAATTCATAAGCAGTTTAGCAAAGAAACCTAACAAAGAACTAAACTTGTTCACCATTAAGCATATTATGTTTATCTTATTTGTATACTAGTGGCCCGCTCCGGCTTCGCACGGGTATAAAATATATAGCCCATATCACTCAGTGAACAAAATGATTAAAATCGTTCCAGTAGTTTTGGTTTATTCATTACTGCCCGTGGCCCGCACGCGTTAAATTTGGAGTAAAACAATTTCCCTTTCCCTATACCATGAAGATTTTCTGCTATCTTTGGAATGTCTAAATTTACATACTACATTTTTACTTATTTACTTTTTACATTTTTCCCTATGCAGTGGCGTAGCTAGTATATTTGGGGCCCGGGGCCAATTGTCACCTAGTGCCCCCCCCCCCCTCCTTCTTAAGAGTCTAAGTTGATTATTCAACTTTTTCTGAAATGATTTCATTATTCATCAAAAAAAAATTATTATCAAGTTTGGTGCCCCCCTTGCCTGTGGTGCCCTGGGGCGACCGCCCCTCTCGCCACCCCCTAGCTACGCCACTGTCCCTATGTATTTTATTTTTACAATTAATTACAGAATGTCTTCATATACAACATTCACGGCTTTCTTGTTATTAGACAATACAAACATGTTTTTTTAGAGGTTACTCTTGAAAGAGCGACATATCATATTTGGCCATATAAACAAACTGCTAAATTCAAATTGCTATAGGGCGATGTGAGTCCTTCTCGCGGCATTTTAAATCTGTAATAATTTCGATAGTTTTTCCAAATTTTTTTTTTCAACTATTTTTCCCCATCACAACCTTCTGCACACACACACACACACACACATACCTATATATACACACACACACCCCACACACACACACACACACACACACACACACACATATATATATATATATATATACATATACGTATATATATGTACATACAAGATTAATTCATTTTCCGATTTGTATTTAGTATATGAAGGTAGGTAAACTAATATTATTTATGCACCGTCCCACGCTAATAACTACTCTATAAAGGTTGCCTGTAAGAGATTGCTCATAGCAATAAGGCCGCCTATGCACGTCATTAATTTTAGAAATCTCTATTTTGTTTCTCTGTTTTAATTCTAATTTAATTCTTCTAATCAAATTCTGTTTTAGTTCTTAATTCTATTTTATTGTTGAAAAAGAATTTATAAATAAATAAAAAATAAACAAAAAATAAGCATTTTGCATTCATCGCATTTACATCTAAGCAAGTTGTCCGTGACTCAAAGATCAAAGTTATGATAAAATTATTTTGCTACAATACGTGTTTCTTTGGAAATCTAAGTTTTATTCTATATTCAAGTTTAATCTACGATCGTTTAGATAATATTTTATCTTATATAGTTAACTAGCTTTTACACGCAATTTCGTTCGTATTTACCATAATCTTGCAATAAATAGTAGCTTCTGTCACTCCAAATTTTCAAATATGTTCATCATATAAAACGTATCCGGCTGAATAGAATAGTACCACCCTAATTTCTTACCGAGGTGTCGTAAAGGGCGACTAAGGTAAGTCGACCCGCCGTGTGGTATCCGGCTGAGTAGAATAGACCACCCTCTATCTTACCGAGGTGTCGTAAAATACGATAGAGGTAAGTTGACGTCAGGCAGGCGGGTGGTCGTAAAAACGCAGCCAAATCATGTGACATCATGTTTATAACATGTTGTGCCGACCCCATTTAGAGTGGGATAAGAGCAGGAAGATGATGATGACAGGGATATAGGGATATAGGGACATAGGGACAGACAGGGAAGGCGACTTTGATTTATACTATGTAGTGATTGGTTTAGGTAGTAAACTAAAGTCGGCACCCCACCCCACTTAGAGTGGGATAGGGGCAGGAAGATGATGAATCCTCAAAATACTTAAGTAATATGTTGCGATGTATTGCGTTACGCCCTGGCTGGCATAAAAATTGTTGCTACTAATTTTCAAATCCTGCGGAAACAATATTCAATGAAGGATCGCATGCAATTACTAAATATTAAACACTAGCTCTGCAAACAGCTTCGCCCGCATGGAAATCTGGGTGTCACAATTTTTTTACCGAATTGTAATTTTAAACATAGAAGTAATTATCATGAGTTAATTATAAGACATTTTTGAATAAATTTCACCGTTTACTTAGCGCAAGGAAAGCTTTAAATTTTGCCATTATTATAATATTTATTGCTGCTCCTCTCCTATTCATCTTAGCGTGATGTTATATAGTCTATAGCAGGGCTTCTTAAAATATGGGTCGCGACCCCCAGGGGGGTCGTGAGACTACTGGAAGCAAAAGGCGTCGCAAAGATCTGATACTTTTCAATCATTATTGATACAACTACATGGCTGCAGCTGTCCTTTAAAGAACTTCTCTAACGAAGATTTATTGATATTTCTCCTCCTAAGTTTCTTCATTACCCCTTTTTATTAAATTTAATTAAATAGATTTTATTAAATTTATGATTGGTTAGTTTACAACAATTATAAATAAAATTTTAAAATTAGTATACACACTACGTACAAATATAAATACAAATAAAAATCATACAAAATACTATTGTAGTTATATTATAACTATTTTTTGAAAAAAGTGGCAATGCAAAACTGTTATTTACATTGTAAAATAGTGCGATATTACATCTACATCTACGGTTAATATATATTTCATTATATGGAGGAGGGGGTCGTTTAAAATTTGCTAAGCTTAAAGGGGGTCGCTATATAAAAAAGTTTAAGAAACCCTGGTCTATAGCCTTTCTCAATAAATGGACTATCTTAGACTGAAATAATTTTTTAAATCGGTACAGTAGTTCCTGAGATTAGCGCGTTCAAAAAATAAACAAACTCTTTAGCTTTATATATTAGTATAGATAATAATAGTATTAAATTTTCTTATAAAGTAATGGAAATTTTGGATTTAAACTACCAAATGCAAATTCAAATTCAAAATTTTCTTTATTCAAATAAACTTGTAAACAAGTTACTTTTGAATCGTCAATTCTACTGCTGGTTCGGAAAGCTGTTCCTACCGAGAAGAGCCAGCAAGAAACTCGGCGGTTGCTCTTTAAAACATAATACTTATAACTAGTTACATTAAGTCATTACTATCTTGTACAGGGTCGGACAGTAGCTATATCCACGCATTCTTATCGTCCAAATAATCCTCAAAAGTATAGTAGGCTTTTTTATCAGCCTTTCTTTAATAGTGTTTTTAAATTTTAAAATTGACAGCAATGTCAAACTAAAGTTAACGCAAAGTCGCGGCTATAATAAGTGTTAGCAAATTTTTCAATATCCTACACATTACTACAATTATGCGATTTGAAACACATAATTGCAGGTTAGGCAACTGTTCAAAGTGTTATATGTAGGTTGGGTTGTAAACTAACTGGATAAGGAAAACGCGTCATAAAACGAAGTAATGTAACGAAAAACTTGGTTTTTATAATAGTTTTAGATTAATAAATAGCTCACAAAACCAAATGTCTTTAGAAAATTCAAGGTTATGTACCATTGAAATGTAGTACTTAACATTTATAATTATTCTTTATTCAAGTAAGCTTTTTACAAACACTTGAGGTATCGTCAAGGATCAATAATTAATGGAGCTACAACCGCTTCGGAATGTTGCTCTTACCGAGAAGAACCAGAAAGAAACTCGGCGGTCAATCTTCTAAACATTTTAAATTTACATACTAACTACTATCTTGACTGAAGCTAAAAGGATGTTCAAATCCAAGCATTTTTATCGAATACTATAGCAAATACCCTTACGTATTACATAGCAGAGTATTCATTTCTGTCTGTCTGTCTATACTAATATTATAAAGAGGAAATATTTGTATTGTTTGTAATGTTTTCACACAAAAACTACTAGACCGATTTCAAAACTTCTTTCACCATTGGGTAGCTGCATCTTTACTGGGCAACATAGGCTATATTACATTTTCAAAACAATTGGGGATCCGTAATAAAAATGTAATAAGGTGTTAAAAATTTGATTATAAAAGGGTCTTCTACTCATACATAAATTTAAAATGTAATGCGTAATTTGGAAGTGAAATTAATGAATAATTATAACGATAGAGTGTGTATTTTTTGGAATATTTTAACCCATTCGCAACAAATTATTATACAACATTATGTACGTATTTATCTTTTAAGTAATTTATAACTATAGTTCTTTTTAGATTTTTTATAACCGAGAAAAGAAAGCAAAAAGTTCTACAGTTGTTCGTTATATAGTTTGTGTTACTAGAGACCTTACGGCATTTCTTTATTTTATAATTTACTAGCCGCCTGCCTTCGCACGGGTATAATATATATAGCACATGTCACTCAGTGAAAAAAAATAATTAAAATCGTTCCAGTAGTTTGATTTATTCATTACTGCCCGTGGCCCGCACGCGTTAAATTTGCAGACAAAACAATTCCCCTCTCCCTATACCGAGAAGATTTCCTGCTTTATCTAATATCTAAATTCATATACTACATATTTACTTTTTACATTTTCCCTATGTATTTTTTTACAATTAATTACAGAATGTCTTTATATACACCATTCACAGCTTTCTTGTCATTAAACAAACTCTTGAAAGAGCGACATATAGCTGCTAAATTCGAGTGTGCTATAGGGCGAAGCGCGGCCTCACGACATTTTAAATCTGTAATATCTCCGAAAATGTTCATTTAAATTACATGCTGTAAACGGCCATATTGATTTATATTAAATCAACATTGTATTTAAGGTACTTAATTGGATAAGGATTAATGCTGTATTGTATAAAAATTGCTTTAAATATAAGGAATTATTAATATATTCGTAAAAAGAAAATGACAAAAAATGCTATTGTGGGTTATATGTGGTAAGAGATAGACATATACTATCGCGGACTTTTCTGTAGACCTTTTCAAGGTGTACAGATACTTAGTACATCATTTTGATAAATCTCGTAGGGTTTAGTCTACGTATGCAATGTAAGCGGAAATAAATGTAATTATTTATGACATCACATTAGAAACCTCAAAAATTACAGTATTCCTCTACTCCGTATTGAATGTTATTATACTTATACATATAAACCTTCCTTTTGAATCACTCTATCTATTAAAAAAACCGCATCAAAATCTCATCAAAATTTAAGCATACATAGGGATATAGGGACAAACAATGCGACTCTGTTTTATACTATGTAGTGAAAAGAAATTTAAATCAATTTTCTTCTGTTCTTATCCCATAAAGGACAGAAAAATGATGAAATGTTTAAATAATTAAATCACTTTGACAAATATCGTTTTATTTCAATTTCTTTGTGTAAATAATGTTCTTGTAAGAAAATATTTACCACTTGTGAGTTACATACCTTAATCAACAAGAAATAAAACAAAGAAAAGAAAACAAGAATTAATAAAATATCTAAAAATAAGTTAAAATATTTAACAAAAAGTGACTTTTTATAACATTTATTATTTAGTAAAATAAATTTAACTTAATATTAAAAACAAAACACAGCAATGCAAGCATGATTTGATAACATCTCGTTGTCAAATCAATTCGGTGTTTCTAATGCCTTTTTGAATTATAATTATTAGTACTTACCATAAAACAGTATCACAAATTCAAATCGCATTCTGATCCATACAGCAATCATAAGACCTGTCGTATTGTATGGATCAGAATGTTGGACAATGAAAAAGACGGATGAAAGAAGAGTACATGCAAATGAGATGAGAATGTTAAGGTGGATGTGTGGTGAGACAAAACTGGATAAAATACGAAACGAGTATATAAGGGGAAGTCTAAAAGTTGCGCCCATTATAGAAAAGACGAGAAGTGCAAGATTGAGATGGTATGGACATGTAATGAGGAGAGACGAAAATCATGTGACTAAACGAGTGCTAAATTTGAATGTGGATGGATATGTGACTAGAGGGAGGCCTAAAAAGAGATGGTTGGGTTGTGTGAAGTATGATATGCATATAAAAGGAGTAGAGCCAGAGTTGACGAATGATAGAACAGAATGGAAGAGAAAAACATGTTGTGCCGACCCCACTTAGAGTGGGATAAGGACAGGAAGAATATAAAACAGTATGGCATATTGTGTTTATAAAAAAGTATAATTACAGTCTGAAATGGTATCCAGTTGAATAGAATAGATATCTCAGAATTCTCTAGAGATATGCAAATTTCCTAACGATGTCTTCCTTCACCGAAAAGCGTGTGATAGAGATCTACTAGACCCATAAGTCGTAAGTAGCGAAATGGTTAAGGTAACGGACGTGCGATCGAGAGGTCGTGGGTTCGAATCCCGGTCATTACTAAGAGGCTGATACAGAAAGCCTACTATACTCTTGAAGATTACTTAGAAGATAAGAATGTGTGGATATAGCTCTCTTTGTACCTGTACAAGACAGTAACGACTTAATGTAAATATTATTAAGAATTATATTTTTAAAAGAGCAACCGCTGAGTTTCTTGCTGGCTCTTCTCGGTAGGAACAGCTTTCCGAACCGGCAGTAGAGTTGACGATTCAAAAGCACTTGTTTACAAGTTTGTTTGAATGAAGAATATTTTGAATTTGAATTTGAATTATACTCTTGACGTAAACCCACTCCTAACACAAGCATTTAGCTTAGCTGGAGGGTTTAACAAGTTTACAAGTAATTTGTACCCCAAATTGCTAGTAATTTTTTTTAAGTGAAAGTTTTAAGTGAAACATTGATCGATGCCTGCATGGGGTTCGAATCTGTGAGCCTTTAGAGAATATCGCAGTTACACCGCTGAGCTATCACGCTTAATATTAAAGTGACCGAATTCCAAAAAGTTTTTTGGCAAATTTCAATAAAGAGAAGCGTAGAGCCTATAAAATCGTAAATGTTAAATATACCCATAACATAGAAGAGCAAAAAAACACTAACTTTTTAAATAGTTCTTATAGTAATATCATAGTAGTAAAAAAAAGTAAAGTAGAGGCCTGTTATTATCCCACTGCTGGGAATAGGCCTCTTCTCTCCGTTTTTGGAGAGAAGGATTGGAGCTAAGACCTACCACGCTGCTCCAATGCGGATTGGTAGGTTACACATATACCCAGATTTCTCTAGAGATATGCAGGTTTCCTCACGATGTTTTCCTTCACCGAAAAGCGTGTGATAAATTGCAATTATTAATTAGACACATAAGTTTTAATAGGAAAACTCATTGGTGTCTGCCCGGGTTTGAACCCGTGACCTCCTCGAAAGAGTCGCGCGGTGCTACCACTGGGCTACCACAGCTTCAATGTCATAGATAGCTTTGAAATAAGGATAAAGTTGAAGTTTGTGATCGTGAACGTATGTAGTGCTTATGTATTGTGGTGGCAGTGGTGGAGGTTTGTGCATGTTTGTACGAATCCTGCATGTATCAGGTATGAAAACGCTACACTACATTTAGTATTATATATATTTTCTATTTTACTTCATCGCAGATTATAACAAAATAATTTTATTATTACTTTTGTATTATGGATCTCCGCAAAGTAACGCCTAATTACTAACTAATTAACTAAGCGATATGACTAGTTTTATATTTTTGCTTCAAGTGAATGTTACATACAATCGCTAACGCAGTCGAAGTCGACTAGTTAAAATCATTTCTTGGGGCGTTTTTTTGTTGAGATGTCGAATTGCATTTTTTAAATACCACTCGCCTCAGTGTGTATGTTTCATTTCTGTGTTACAGTCATGGATAGAGTTGCTTTCAAAATAAATGGCGCTAACTATTCCGGTATGTACTTATTTTATAATCTGTTATCTGTTTCATTATTCATACAAGTCGGCTGTAGTACCATTATATAATAATAGTGTATATGTGCGATGCTATTCACGATTAGAGCGGATTATAAGAATAATATTATGCCTTAATAAATTATTGTCAAATGTATAATACAGGTGTATAGTTTTGAGAATTATTCATTTATTCGGATCTTGAACAGCAAAACATACCATATAATCCAAGAAAATATCTTATACTAGTAATATTCCGCGGTTTCTCACGCGTAATTTTTATTTATTTACACCTTATCTTAAATATTTAAATGAGTTAATCTTGTATGTATATATATATTTTCGGAATCTCGGGAACGGCTCCAACGATTTTCCTGAAATTCAGCATGTACGGGGTTATGGGGAAAAAAAATCGATCTAGGTAGGTTTTAATTAAAAAAAAATCGTTTTTTCCCTGTTTTTGGTCATTAAAAATACTAAAACTTATATTGAATTTAATTTTTTCATTAACTGTCAAGTCAGCGTAGCTTATTCGGGGAACGGGCGGTCACGATAAATGAAAATACCTAGGATCGAACCCAACCTACCCTATTATTTTTTCTTTTTTTGAAGTTTCTTTTTTTATTTTGAAAAAAATTACCGAGCAAGGCTGGGTCAACCAGGTACTGAATATTAATAGGCCCTGCTATTACGGTTTATTTAGAGTAATTAATAATTAAAACAATTTTAGTAATTACTTGACTTTTCGGGCATAATAATAAATATCGAGGTGTAATTTGGTTAAACGTTTAATATTCTGGAAAATACTATTTATTCTTAATGTATTATTAACTAATAGGTAAGTGCCTGAATGCAAATTGCATTGGATGCTTTTAATCAAACGAATCCGCCGTGTGATATCCGGCTGAATAGAATAGGACCACCCTCATTTCTTACCGAG
Organism: Morpho helenor; assembly: GCA_029227775.1. Lineage (NCBI taxonomy): Eukaryota > Metazoa > Arthropoda > Insecta > Lepidoptera > Nymphalidae > Morpho > Morpho helenor. The sequence goes on along the minus strand of JARGCU010000037.1, from coordinate 15,648,906 downwards.
ATGTCGTAAATGGCGATTAAAGTAAGTCGACCCGCCGTGTGGTGTCCGGCTGAGTAGAATAGACTAACCTCATTTCTTTCCGAGGTTACGTAAAAGGCGACTAAGGTAAGTTGATGTCAGGCACAACATGTTAGCACAAGCAAGGCAAGCATGTTGTCACATGATTTGTTTACGTATTTTACGACCGGCCGCCTGCCTGACATCAACTTATCTTAATCGTATTTTATGCCACCTCGGTAAGTAATGGGGGTGGTCTATTCTACTTATCCGGATACCACATGGCGGGTCGACTTACCTTACTTGCCTTTTACGACACCTCAGTATGAAGTAAGGGTGGTCTATTCTACTCAACCGGATACCCCACAGCCAATTTAAACTAGCCACGATATATTATTTAAATTCATTCCATTCAAAGAAACTTTGGATTCCTAAAACTAACAATTTCTTAGAATTAATCCTTCAAGATAATTTCTGAATTTATTTAAATTTATGCTATTTTTTTATTATTTAACTCTATATTACAAATAACATATGCATAGGTACTAATATTATGAATGCGATTTTTTTTTGATTGTCTGTTACACTGTCACGGTAAATTCGCTTGGCCGATTATGATAAAATTTGGTACGATTGAAGTTTATATTTCAGACCGACACAGGAAAAATCCTTGTTTATCATACAGGAATAGAAAAATTTAGATAATTGAGGGTATTTTAAGTTGTTGTGTTGACGCATCGAACTCAGGGGTGAAGTTTATATATAATTTTTTTACAAAAGGCGGGATTGCTCCTTTAAGAAGCTTAAGAATATAACGGCTTGGCAGCAGTAATAAAATGACTAAAGTCATCATCAGTCATCATTGTCTTGTCCTTATCCCCCTATAAGTGGGATCGGCACTTCAAACATGTTAAATGATTTAGCTAGTTATTTTACGACCGGCCGCCAGTCCAATGTCAACTTACCTTAGTCGCCTTTTACGACACCTTGTTAAGAAATGAGGATGGTCTATTCTACTCAGCCGGATACCACACAGCGGGTCAACCTACTTTAATCGCCTTTTACGATATTATTATACATACAGACCCAAAACGATAAAAAGGAGGTTGATTTTTATTACTACAATCTCTTACATATGTTACATTTCACTTTTAAAAATTTCACTTAATCACAAGGCACTTCGCTTAAAACCTCTCACTACATGTTTGCTGCCATTTTCTGCAGCAAATAAACTAGCGGGACCGGTGACTTTGTTCGCGTCAACTTGTGTTAAAACACTCTTAATTAAAAATGAACATAAAATAAGTTTTTGACGTGACAACGTCTTAAATTAGGTTGCGGCTTGGAGTCACTCATGAAAAAGTGTAACGCCCGCTCACGTCTGTTACGATGAGTCGCCGAACGAAAGAGAGGCCCGCCGGACTGGCGAATGCCTTGCGTCTGTCTCCCACTCCAATCCATCACATTTAAAAAGACGTTGTCACGTAAGATCTTTGCCCGTAAAACCGATTTTACAGGCAACCGTTTATAAAATAAGTTTTTTAAATATAAACTATCGTAAGTAGTATTCATAGTCAATGTACAGAACCGACTATACTCACATCTTATTCTTCTTTATCGTTCTTATTATAAACGAAGTTATTGCAAGTTAACCATAAGAGATAGAGACATGTTGTTGCGGACTTTTTAGTAATATTTTTGTAGATCTTCAATTCTCTAGTTCATTTCTTTAGTGTATCACTGTTGTAGTGTATCACACGACTGTAGCTTCCAACAAAGTTTTTTTTTAATCTACTCAACCTCATAAATACAATTGACATAAAACAGTAATGCACTATTAACCTAAACCTTCCGAAAGAATTGCGCTACCTTTTAGTAAAAACTATACAAAAATCCGTTAATTAGATGTAATTTAAAAAAAGATAAGTATAGATGTAATTTAAAAAAATACATTTATTGGCTCAGTTTATAAGGCCCCTCGCCCACTGCGACTTTTTGTAGCGATATTGCCGCATCGCTACCAACACGTGCTAGTTGCATTTGCAAAGCCATACAGAGTGAGCGATGAAAGTATAGCAGACAGACAGATAGACCAATTTTAATAAATATCACTAGAATAAAAAATAAATAAATTAAACTTTAAACTATTATTTAATATAACTGTTATTTTCTATATTGACTTGTATTGTATATATTTACATTGTTTTGATTATATTTATACTAATAAGAAGAAATACATACAGATAAAAAACAAAATATTTTTGAAAGGTGTTTTCTCAAAAGTATCATTAGTAGAAACAGAATCTATAATAGTAATAACATTACAGTGCGGTTACCGCATCGCAACTAATTATCTGCTCAGATAATAATCGCAGTAACATTAAACCTAATCTTCACCTTATTCATAGTTGGTTCTGAAGTCAGTTCTACCACCACCCTGCTGGAATACCTTCGCCGTACACTAAACCTAAGGGGTACGAAGTATATGTGTTTAGAAGGAGGCTGCGGAGCCTGTATAGTAAGTGCTGCCAAATGTAATGGAGCAACTCCCCAGGGCGTCAACTCGGTAAGTAATAAAACCAAAAACATCTCAAATTCTGTCAAAAACAACTCAAATTGACCTCTACTGTCTTCGTTATTTCTTGACTAGAATGGAATATTATTTGCGACTTCGTATACGATGTGACGGCTACTCAACTATATATATATTGATGGAATTTCGTCCAGTTAAAGCTTATGTACTGAGCTAACAAAAAGAATGTAAAAATCTTCTTCGGGAAAAGCAAACAACAAACATACAAACTCCGAAGTAGATGTGAAATTGGGCGCTTTTGCCTTTGGGAATTACGTCGTTTATAAATGGTGCTAAATAAAACCTGCCATATGTGTATGAATATTGTCTGGTTTAGTGGTTGGAACATCTGGGAGTATTTATCGACGAGAGTAGAGACGCAGGTTCAATTTCCGTGAGAAGATTATGTACCTTTTCAGTGCCTGGTCTCGATAACATCGTGTCAGGACTGGGATATAGAGACAATCGAGAAGATTGGGAACCGATTGGAAGGTTACCATCCCCTGCAGACAACCCTTGCAGCAACCAACGGCACCCAGTGTGGGTACTGTTCGCCAGGGTTCGTCATGAATATGTACAGGTACTATACTGTTCAAAACCCCAGACAATATATACAACTAGATAATACTACATGAATAAAATATAATATTAATATTATAATTAAATAATAATAAATAATAAATTATTATATAATAATAAATTATATAATTAATGATAATAGGATTTTTTAAATTCTGAGCCAAATTTGTATTTACAATTTATCACGGGCTTTTTTCTACGCTACTGGAACCTACACACCCATAGACCTAGTGGTCTAGAAGCTTTTTCACAGATTCAACACCCAGATCACACCCAAAGGTCTGGGCAAGATTAGGCCTAGATCCAAAGCCATAATTGCCGAGTGAATGCTCGGCAATTATGGCTATGACCCTTGAGCAAAGAGGGAGACCTCTACTTAGTTACTTATTTACTTAGTTACTTACTTATTTTGTAATGCGTAATTGTCTTCGGGTTAGCAAATAACTTAATAATTCTGTCATTACTTTTGTGATAGACTTAACTTTTTGCTTTTCTTATGGATAAAAGTATAACAAATTTAAACATACATTAGAAAGTCGTATTAATCTAAGTGGTTATTTGTATTTATTTTGAAGATCCATCATTCTTTATCATCATTTTTTAAATAAAAGTATTATTTTAAATTTTACAGTCTAATGAAGTCCAAAAAGCTAACAATGCTTGAAACGGAAAAATCCTTAGCCAGTAATGTATGTAGGTGTACTGGATACAGATCGATCCTCGATGCTTTCAAGAAATTTGCTTCAGATGCTCCCAATCCACTGAGCTTACCGGATATTGAAGATCTAAAAATATGTAGCAAATCAGGGAAGGCTTGTGCCAAAAGTGATTGTGATGAAGAAGATTGGTGCTTTATCTCCCGCGATGAAGCTGTGAGCAGAATTGTCCATATTCGACTATGTGATGATAGAGATTGGTACAGAGTGTATTTATTAACAGATATTTTTGTTATATGGCAAGAGAAAGGTGTTCAATCTTACATGCTTGTTGCTGGAAACACAGGCAAAGGTATTTAAATTGGTTTGTATATTTGTATGGCTTTTTGCTTCAGAAATACCAAATCCAACCAGATCGTCAAATTTTGACGTAATGAGAAACAAAAAAGATCATTAGTTATATTAATACTAAGAATAATAAATAATATTGGAAAATGAATTATAGAATACCTCATACGAATGATGATGATGTTCCTAACGTAATTGATGTATAGTAATAGTAGTAGTATATTATATACTAGCGGCCTACCCTGCTTCGCACGGGTATAAAATATATAGCCTATGTCACTCAGTGAAAAAAATTATTAAAATCGATCCAGTAGTTTTAATTTATTCATTACTGCCCGCACGCGTTAAATTTGAAGAAAAACAATTCCCCTCTCCCTATACCAAGAAGATTTCCTACTATATCTAACATCAAAGTAATTATTAATTATAAAGAAAAAAAAGTAATTATTTACGACATCACATTAGAAACATTACAGTATTTCTCTACTCCATATTGAATGTTATTATACATTCCTCTTGAATCACTCTATCTATTAAAAAAACCGCATCAAAATCTGTTGCGTAGTTTTAAAGATTTAAGCAGTCATAGGGACATAGGGACAAACAAAGAATGTGACTTTGTTTTATACTATGTAGTGATAATCCCTATAGCATGATTCAGTATTCACGCGCGATTGCTTATTATTAGCGTATTTCATGTATAACTTTGGTGTTTCTATACCGATTTCAATGATTCTTTTTTTATACAATGGTTAATACTATTCACTTTTTTATTTAGGGATGACTGAGAGTGATATAAACGTAGGAGTAGACAAATATAACCAGAAAGCTTCGAACTGCTAAGCTATCGGGAGTTACACGTCTTATTGTGAGTCAACCATAAAAGATAGACATATGCTGTCGTGGGATATTTTTCATATAATTTTAAGGAGAACATTTCCGTCATACATGATTTCTGTGTAGCTTTAACCATCAAGGTTGCACACGCGAAGGAAGCTTAAAAAATGGAGTAACTTCTCCCGTTTTCCCGACATTTCCCTTCACTGCTCTGCTCCTATTGATTGTAGCGTGATGAAAAGTATACTATAACCAGCTCAGGAGTATGAAAAATAATTGTACCGAGTTTCGTTAAAATCCGTCGAGTAGTTTTTGTTTCTATAACGGTTATACAGACAGACAGACAGACAGACAGACAGACAGACAGACAGACAGACAGACAGACAGACAGACAAAATTTTTACTGATTGCATTTTTGGCATCAGTATCGATCCCTAATCACCCCCTGATAGTTATTTTGGAAATATATTCCAGTTACAGAATTGACTTCTCTACAGATTTATTATAAGTATAGAAGATAGATAGAGGCAACTTAACGACACTGCGATATTCTAAGGTACTTTTAACGTATGTATTAAATTATAATCTCCATTCAGGACTTAATGCCTTAGCATGCCTAATATCAACTTCCGTCAGTTTAGAAATATCGCTATATATAATTCCAAATGTCATGTTAGTATTAAACAAAAAACCAAGATCACGAATCGCGTTAAGCTCTTCCAAGAAATGTAATAAGTACAAAATGTAGTTATGCTCAGCTAAGACTAACATACAAAGTGTGAATATATCTACAGTACTAATTATTAAGGAAATAAATAGCAGACTACAATTATTTTAGTACCACAATAAAAACTTAAAAGAGTAAAATTAATATAATTCGGTAGCATTTGTCCCTTTTTTGGACAGTGCTCAGTCATAGTTGTATACATTTTATTCTTAAGTGGTTAAGTAGTTTACCATCTAAGCCATTATTATATTTTGTTGGAGTAAATTTACAAATAGGCCATAATGGGATGAGAACAGCCCAAGCCGCTATATTTAGTTTTGACCGCTACTTCGTCGGCGTGAACCTCAGTGCTGGAATAAACAGGAATGGAATAAACAGTAAAAGCATTAGTCACTGCCCAACCCTGCAAATATCTCCATCACAAAAACTGATTGATCCGGTAAAATTGCAATGATTCCGCTACTCGTAACGTCAACATCAGTAATTCCTTGAAGGAAACCGAATTTAGGTTCTCGCCCGATATCTTGGGCATCATTAGTTCCTTTACTTTAGTTACTTCATATACAGACAATGGGTCTTTGGTCACCACTGGCTCATAAACATGCTTTTTACTTTTCAGGTGTATATCCAATACTGGAGTATCCCAGGCTCCTTATAGACATCAGCAGTATATCGGAGTTGAAAGTTCATCATATAGATCAGAATTTTGTCCTCGGCGCCGGCCACACTCTCACAGAAGTCCTGGATATATTCTCAACAGTTGCTGAAAATGAATATTTTAGTTACCTTCGAGTGCTGATCGACCATATAAACCTTGTTGCGCACGTCACTGTTAGGAATGTGAGTTAATTAAAATATGTATTATGTCTTTTAAGTAATATGGTTATAGTGCCTCTGCGTAGTCAATTAAAAAATTAAGCGATACCTTTAATAACCAAAGCGTTTGTGCCTAACGGAAGTTGAAATGAAGATGAGCGAGGTATAAAGTTCAATAAATCGATTCAAATTTCTTATTTCTAGATGTTGGGTTAGCCACGCACCGAAAACATCACTTAATTTAACTGATGGACGTCCGCCTCTAAGAAAGGGGTGTCCTTTTTAAGTTATTTGAATCTCGCGGTTTACCGTGTGTGACCATGAAGGTTTTGCCAATAATCACCACGCTTGGCATCCGGGTTGGTGATCGCAGTACTGACTATGTTGCACCGACATTGCTGCTGCCCACTGTCGGTCTGGTAATATTTAGGTCAGCTATTGAATGTTGAATCGTTGGTTTAATTGGCAGGGTGCACCACGAGCAGGCGAGGTTGACGATTGAAGAAACTGATTAGGACGAGCCTCCCCGCTACACCCCCTACTAGGTAGACCCCTACTAGATAAACTGACGACCCCAAAAAGATCGCGGGGAGCTGTTGGATACAAGCGGCACAAAATCGTGTGTTGTGGTGATCCGATGAAGGGACCTATGTCCAGCAATGGACGTCCATCGGTTGAAGAAGAAGAAGAAGAATTTCGCGGCTCTACGATTTTGTATTTTGTTATAGTTACTTAAAAACCAAATTATACCATTTATACCATAGGGTGAATGTTTTAGCTAGGAACTGTCGCTGGGAATTTGATGTTGAAACATAGACATCGTGAGTTTAAATCTGACATTTTTCTCCTCCTGGACACTGTGGCGGCGCAATTAACCATAAGTGAGTATGTATAAAAAATTTCTTTGTAAGAGGTTTATTCAGACAAAACCATCGCCTCGGATATCTTTAATGTCTTAGATATCTCGTATGTTTTGGGTATGTCTTATATATTTATATATCTTAAATGTATAGTATGCTTTGGATAACTTATCTCTTTTGGAAACCGAATATGTCTTGACATAAATTAATAATAACATGAATGAATGTGTTTCTTTCTTTCTTTATTGATTCTTATGTCTCTTGTATATTTTTTATCGGAGTTTCATATGATCTTGCCCGTTAAATTAAGTTATATCATGTTACTCTGATAGTCTGTAAGTTACCTACAGCGAAAAACTTTCAACGACATTTAAACAGTTTAATTACTTCTTAATATTTACTATACTAATCTATGGTTAATTGTTTTCTATGTTTGCTTAAACTGTTTCAGGCAGTTGGATTTCTGAGTTAAATAAACTGATGATTTTTATTAATTAAATATATATCGTTAATACTGCCTCTGGCAATTTGAAATTTTGAATAGATTCTGTTAGTCCTTGTCTATCGAAGGATAAATTATGTGAATTGATGAGAGATTCTTATGTTTATTATTTCAGTGGTAGCTCCGGGAAGATGGAAAATTTTAAGCATGCAAGATTTCCTCAAGGAGGACATGAAGGGAAAACTGATCGTAAATGTTCTTTTCCCGCCATTAAATTATGAACACGTATTGGTCACATATAAGGTAATTTAAGTCGGTACCGAGAGTGTGTGGAATGTAAGCCCGAATATTTTACAAAATATCTACTTTTGTAAATTACTGGCTACACGAAAAATTTTTGTATCAATATCTAAAGTTGATCTAAATACTTTTTTGAGTTTTGAGACTTAAAACATAAGAAATCTGAATTTTTATACACAAGGTTTTTACTTTTATAAGTTGTTTACTTATATCTTCAATTATTAATTAATTCTTTGTACATTTTAGATATTGCCGCGTGCCCAAAACGCGCATGCGAGGATCCACGCGGGTTTCATATATAAAATTGACTCGGCTCAAAGAGTGTTGGCAAGTAGGATCATCATTGGAGGGCTGTCAACAACTTTCTGGAGAGCTTGGCGCACTGAAAACTATTTGATTGGGAGAAACTTGTTCACGAACGAAACCTTGCAAGGAGCGTTGAAAGTGTTGAATGACGAACTAGTAGTGGTGGAAATGCCACCAGAACCGTCTGTGGAGTATCTACGGAAGACTGCACTAGGATTATTTTATAAGGTTAGTACCTTAATACTCGCTGCAGAGTCATGATGCCGTACTGAGTTTAAACTCAGTAATGCATTGCTAAATTTTGAAAGATTGGAGTTAAATGAATATTTACTCTTAATTTTGCAACTGTGGACAAGACTTCAAAAACTTAAAAAATATCCTCAAAATGGTGCTCACTACGAATCTTATTGTAGTAGTTAATGTATAGAACCGGCTATACTCACGTCTTATTCTATCGGATTAGCCCGACTAGTTTCGAACCCATCCGGGGCACTTATTCATGAGCTCTTTACACGACGTTATTGCGGCGGAAACTGAAAAAAAGACTTATTATAGTATTTAAGGTTGTTTTAATGAAAATCTGTAACCATGCCTTTATTTGAGTCAACTTATTATTCTTCTTCCCTTTTCCCACTCTAAGTGTGGTCGACACAAGATATTTTTTCTCTTCCATGCTTTCTTATCATTCGTTAACAGCTGGCATTACTGCGTTTATATACATGTACTTCACCCAATCTATTTTCGAATCTTTTTCGGCCTCAGTCTCGTTACCTGTTGCTTATTTGTATCAAGTAAAGTATTAAAATATTCGATTATGTATTGTGTTATTTTAAATATTCAAAGGAAAAACGGCTTTTTATTGGTAGGCCGGTACAAAGGTTTCAAATACCAAATATGACCAAAATTGTTCCAGTGAATCAGCAATCAAAGCGTAAGAACATAAAGACAGACCAACTTTCGTAATTAAATCTTAATTATACTACATAAATAAGAAAGCTTGGATTTAAATTGTTGGAAGTTATGTATAATAATGTAAGCATGTTTTTACATATTATTTTGGAAAAGAGTAATTACCAAGCTTTCAGCGAATTCGGTAGACCTACTTTTCTAAAACAGTATCTAGTAGCCGCGTTTTTGTTATTTGAGGAACCAAAATTCCTAGTAAAAGCATATTCAGATCGGATTTACAAGCAATATTTGAATTTTAAAATTTAAATAGGATTGTAATCCACCCAAATATTATTTCCAGGGCCTACTCGCACTATGTCCATTAAATATACGAAACCGACGCTATCTATCAGGGGCTATCAAGTTGAACGAAGCGCGACCGGTGTCAGATGGCCGCCAGATTTTCGAGACCAACCCCTCATTGTGGCCGCTTAACCAACCATTACCAAAAATTGAAGCACTGGTACGCTATTTTTATTACTACAGCAGCAGCCCGGGATGACGTTAAGAAGATGCTCTTGTATCAACACAAATTCCGTCAATATTTTATAGATATTATGATATTATTACGATAATTTTAATGAGGGTAAAAATTATTGAACAAACTGGTGTAGTTTGTAGTTTAGTAGAATTAGTAGCTGTGTAGGATGTCATTGAGCTAGTTCCCTACCGACTCTTGGACAACTATTAGATGCCTTGATTTCTAGGTAGGTATGCTGGGTGAATGTGTGATATAGCGTGTATCTATATATACCAAATAGTTGACGCCACTGGCATTCATTTATTGTATGTTAGAATACGTATTTGATGATAATTCAATACAATAACTATTCATCACATAATTCTTGCATATAATTATAAACGTCGTTTGCCTATAATATGTTCGTCTGAATGAATCCAACTTTCACACTCCATTGAAGCTCAATTAAGTTGAACCTATTCAGAATTTTTTATCCAATTTTAGATCCAATGTGCGGGCGAATCCATGTATACTGAAGATGTACCAACACTACCAAGAGAAGTGTTTGCAGAATTTGTTCTAACTACCGTACCTTTGGGAACTATACAGAAGATTGATCCTACCAGAGCTTTGGTAAGATACGAGTAAGTTGACGACGACGACACTGTATGGGTTAAGGATAATTGTACCTACAATTTGAGATGTATTATTGTAGCAAGAACATGGAGTTATCGCGTTTTATACAGCGGCTGACATACCTGGAGATAATAGTTTCACCCCACCTTCGAGTATTTACATTACGACTAACGAAGAATTGCTATGCAGCGGAGAAGTTAAATATTACAACCAGCCTCTCGGTATTATCGTAGCTGAATCACAAAGTATCGCTCATAAAGCATCCACTTTAGTGCACGTGACTTACACTAATGTGAAAAAACCGACTATCGATGTGAAAGACGCTAAAAAAGACCCCACTAAAACAACTTTATTTAGAACAAGGGAGCCGAAAAGAAGAGGAACTGATATAATGAAAGTATTTAAAGGCGAAAATACAATTTATGGACAATATCACTTTAGTATGGAAACTTTGGTATGTGTAACAAATCAAACAGAAGAAGGTTTGAAAGTTTATTCGGCGACACAGTGGACAGATGCAGTGCAAATAGCAATACATAGAGCGTTGAAAGTAGATCAAAATAGGTAAATAATATTTTTTTGGTATACGTAGTCTTAAATTATATTGGTCGCAACATGTCTAGATTGCGTGTATTTTTCATTGAAGCTTACGTTACAGGCTAACATTAAGGATTACAATAGTCCTATTATGCTTTCAGGAATATTGGATGATTGAGCGTAATTTAATTTAAGATCATGCGAATAAAGTCGGTGGTACTGTTAGTAATCATATTTTTTTCACGTTCTTTTAGAATTGATGTTCACGTTCGTCGACTCGGTGGCAGCTACGGCTATAAAATATCCAGGTCCATGCTTGTATCGACAGCGTGTGCTCTGGTCAGCTACAAGCTCAACCGTCCATGTAGATTCATTCAACCCCTTACTACTAACATGAGAGCTGTTGGAAAAAGACTACCGTGCTCAACAAATTTTGAGGTATTCATTTCTTATCTGTTATAAATCTCACTTTACAGATACATACAAAAGAATTTTAATATAAAGTCGAATGAGAACTTTAGAATTTAAAGCAGAAAATACGAAATCTGATTGTTGATTCATGTCAATTTGAAATTTTTTATGGGAGAACATGAACTTAAATTCTGCTAAGGCATATGTACGGTTTCCTTATACTATATTTTTACAATAATAAGCATTCAAAACTGACCCACATAATACACCCACTTTAGCCACTTCAGCACACTTCCCGCAGCTTGATGACTAATCACGTTATATCACCAGCTTTCCACATCACGTCTCCCTGGTCTGTGGTTTGGTTCAAAGGAGGCAGGCACCGTTAGGGCGATGTTCTCCGATGATAGCAGAGCTTCTGCGATTAATAATTTTTTTTATCATTTTCGACAGGTCGGTGTAAATAAAAGAGGAGAGATTCAGTACCTTAATTACATGCTATACAGCGATAATGGGTACATAGTGAACGAGCCGTTCACAGCGTTTGGTTTTGACGTCGCTAACAATTGTTACAATATGGACACTTGGGATTTTAGATCTTTCAATGCCGTAACAGACACACCTTCTAACACTTGGTGTCGAGCTCCAGGTATGACGTGTCTGATATTCCAATTTAAAATGCTGGTTTAGTAAAATTACTCATATCGTAAAGAGTCAGCAAAAATTCGGTAGTTGCTAGATTTGAAAAAAAACTTATTACTAGTTAAATCACCTCATATATCTTGTGCAAGAATGGAAATATTTCATTAGTCCCTCGTTTTTTATTTTTATACAAATTGACTTATACAATATTACTATGCAAATCCGGTTACATAAAAAGGTTCCAAGAATGCCTTAATTATTAATTGCTTTCCAAATAAATACTATTCAAATATTGACTTTTGTAAAATAAATTAAATCAGGCTTGCTAACCATGTAATAAAAAAAGATATTGGTATATATAGGCACCTTAGAGCATATAGCTATGGCGGAATTGATTATGGAAAGAATATCTTACGAAATGAACCTAGATCCATTCGAAGTACGCCTAGCAAATTTAGACGCACAGCATAACGACTTGCGTGAACTGGTAGAAACCGTAAAAACCAATTCAAAATACAACGAGAGAAAAGCTGCAGTCGACAAGTTCAATTCAGAGAACAGATGGAAGAAACGGGGCATAAGACCTAGTTTTCTAAGATGGACCCCAGCTGGAGTGCAGTATTTCGATATAAACATGGCTGTTTACAACGATGATGGTACTGTTGCAATTACGCACAGTGGAGTCGAAATGGGACAAGGTATTAATACAAGAGCCACACAAATTTGTGCATACTTCCTCAAAATACCGATAGATAAAATTCAAATAAAGCCAAACGACACTATAATAGCTCCTAACAGTTTGCCTACTGGTGGTAGTTTAACTTCACAAAATGTCGGAATTGGCATTCGGAGATGTTGCGAGAAACTGTTAAGAAGATTAGAACCGGCCAGAAAAGAATTAAACGATCCGACTTGGGAACAATTGATAAAAAAGGCCTATGAAATGCAAATTGATTTGCAAGTACATTATCTGGTAACTGCAAAAGATTTGGTGACTTATCATATTTACGGAGTAGCTGTGGCTGAAGTGGAAGTCGACGGGCTCACAGGAGAGTGGCAGTTCATAAGAGCTGATATAATTGAAGACACTGGACGCAGTGTCAATCCTGAAATCGATGTAGGACAAGTAAGGCTATAACTTTATTGAGATCCGTTTTAAACCAATAGTTAATTACGAATATTCAACCTTTAGTTGTGTGCACACAGCTTAGGTAGGAATTGATTTATTATTGTTGTGAACGTAGCACGTTATTTTAGTTTTTCAGTAATTTTATAAAACTGCTTAGCGAGCTACTTGCAGCCATTTTTAATATTCTATTATTTTTTAAGTTTGTACCAGCGATCGCAGAAGCGTATTTAAGCGAAAATGCAAAATTTTTTCAAGAGGGCAAAGCTCCAAAATTCAACTAATTTCACCATGTAGTATTAAATCTGTATTAAAATCTGAATATCAAACAAAAATACCATTACGATATCAAATAACTTGAATGTATATTAACCTGACGTTATATTATCAGACAGATTTTAAAATTTTTTGAATTTCATAATTTTTAATGGTTTTACTTATTATACAGTTAGAAATTTGTGTTTGTCTGATAAAAAGTGTTTTAAGGTTCTACGACCCATATGATCTTTTTGCTTGAATCTAGTCGCTTCGGTTAATTTTCGAGTTTCTCTGTTTATCTAGTGGAAAGATTACATATCTGCAACACTAGTTCTTCACATTACCCACTGAAAGACTTTGACCTATGTACCACGATTCCCATTGTCAAAGTCAAGGTTTCTAATCTATATAACGACAACAAGATTTAGTCTTTAGTTTTTATCTTATATCTTATACATTATGGTTGGGTTTATCTTAATCAAGGTTTATATAACCTTTGTAACTTGCAAAGACTTAGGGTCTTACATTCTAAGATGAAAAGGTCTCCTTTACATTTTTGTGAGAAGATTTTACAAAGCCACTCATTTCAGGTTGAAGGTTCTTTCATTATGGGTCTGGGTTACTGGACATATGAAGACTTGGTTTACGATCCTAGCGGCCAATTGCTCACTAATCGAACCTGGGACTACTGGGTGCCGCAAGCCAGGGACATCCCACAGGACTTCCGTATTTATTTTAGAAAGAAATCTTTCAGCTCAGAAGTAATACTTGGAGCGAAAGGTAAGTGAAAGAGGGTAGATTAGAATAATTTATAGAGTTGGGTGTAAATTCACTTTATGCTAAAGTAATGTTTCTTTTGTAGTAAGAAAGACAATTCACTGGACCTATAGAATTGGGTAACTGTAATAATGTCTTGTGGGTTAAGTTTTTGATAAATAAATAAATAAATATAAGTTTTATGGCTAGATTGTTACTTCAATAAAGTACTTCCATTGTGTGTGTACTTCATAAAAGAATTTTTTTAAATAATAAATGTCTCTGAGCTTTTGATTTGATTTTTAATAAAATATAAAAAAAATATTGGGCTCGTCCGGGATTTGAACCCGGGACCTCTCGCACCCTAAGCGAAAATCATACCCCTAGACCAACGAGCCGGTGTTTATATGACAAAAAATGTTGTATAGAAACGCACATGGCAAAAAAGGAAAGACATCTTTGAGAGAGGACCTAGTTTAACAGGTATATTAAAAATATATATGTAGTAAAACTGAATAAAGAATATAACTGAAATTATAGACAAGCGAGCTTCTATTTAGATAGTATCACCGCTTCAATCAGGCAAGCAAAATCATTTGATTATTATTTGTAAATTTTTTGTATACATTTTGAATGGCCCGTTGGCGCAGACATCAGTGACCATGTCTCTAGCTCCATGGTCGCGGGTTCGATTACCACGGTGTGTCAATAATTTCTTTGTTCTTCATGTCTGGGTGTACATTTTTGTGTTTTTAAGTATATATTTAAAAATTATATGTATATATTTTCCAATTGTCTGTCACTTTGTAATACGAGTATGAAGTTACTTGAGGATGTAACTAACCTGTGTGTAAAACCGATGTATATATATTATTTGATATTATTATGTATTTATAACAGAAGTATAATATTCCATTCAGCGACCGGCGAGCCGGCTACCTGCATGGGCATCGTGGTGTCCTTTGCACTGAGGGCAGCAATCGCAGAAATGAGGCTCGAATCAGGAATACCGAAAACGCAGTGGTTCCAAATAGGTATTACATCTTGTAAATATAATAACATTAAACATACAAATGTATCTAAATTTGATACAAAATTTTTCGAGTGACTAAGACCGAACTAGGCTTTTACCCTTATTAAAAAAAAAACGGGCATTGGCTTTATGCTCTCCCTACTAAAAATCTTTTCACACTACTAGACAACGAAAGTGTTAGAGCAAGCAGGTTTAGGTCTCAGATTGGGAACCACATTGTACCTTAAACACAGATGTCCATGTGGAAAAGAGGTAGAAAGTTTTGGTACACACGGGCTTTCATGCCATAGGAATGCTGGTAAGCTTTTCCATCATGGCTCCTTTTATGATACCATCGAAATAGCTCTTGTCACCATCGACGTTCCTGATCGTCTCGAGCCTTCGGCGATAAGTCAGGAAGGCAAGAGACTAGATGGTTTGACTCTGGTTCCTTGGAAACGTGAACAGCCTTAATATGGGACCCAACATTTGTTGATACGTTAGCCTCGTCCCATATCAGAGAAACAACGTCAAAATCTGGAGCTGGGGCTGAAATGCCCAAATCTAGCAAACGGTGAAAGTATGCATCTCTCATCGAGAATAAATAGTTGTTAGTTTGCAGTTGAGATCCTAGTGCCATGGAGTCAAAGTGGACAAGAGGGCTGGCTGTTTTTTTGCACAAAAAATCAGCTTAGCGTTTCAACGCGAAAACGCTGCCGGCATTCTTGGGACAATTCTACGTGGGCATGACTTGTATAGTAATAACATGTTAGTAATTTAAGATAGATATATCTTGTACATTTTTGTTGCAAATAAATTATTATAATCAGGTTAATATTACATTAAATATTTGTCTGAATTCAAAGTTAAAACAAACTATACAATTCAGGCTATTTTCATACTTTTTTATTGCAATTTCAATTCAAATGTATGTCAGCATTCGTTGGTTCTTTGAGCGACGTATGTTGACATTGAACGTCCATTATCTATTGCGTCCACCTCATAAGCGGCGATTACAAACGATTAAGCGCGAGCACGATCGTGTACAGGGCATCAGCGAGTAGCAAATCATTGACTTTGATCGTCTACGGTCGCCTAGAACCCAGGAATTGGCGGTTTTTCTGGCACGCATTTACGGAAATTGCTTGATACGTATGATCGTATTAATCGATGATCGTGCCGATTATAGATGATCATACGATCATAGCTGATGGTGAAGAATAGGCGTAGAATAGAGTGAACGTCTAATTCTGTTTTCTGTTTCAGATGGTCCTTTTACTGTGGACAAGATAGGCGTCGCGTGCGCCACCAATATGGAAGATTATAAATTTTACTGAAACTGTAAAAATTATAATTATATAATAAAATTTCTATTTATATCCTGATGATGATGATCCTGTGACTAAAATGTTGAAATCGTTTCTATCCTTCATCCTATTCACAAAGAAATAACGGTTTTTTTATTCCTATATATTGCCCTGTATATAAGCTTCAATTGTACAAAATTTTATTAATGTAAAGCATATGTATATAAAGCAATGAGAATGACGTCACCCTTGTGACGTCATTTTCGTATGTTTTACGACGTAGTTTTACAAATTCGTAACTCGGTCTGAAGTATTTCATGTGCGTGATTCGCCTTTTCTACCTATATAAACATATAGGTAGAAATACTTATTTGTAAAATTAATTCACGTGATGAAAATCCTACTAATTATCTTTACGAAGTTATTAGTCAAAATACTCGCCGTGTGGTATCCGGCTGAAAGAATACACCGCCCTCTTTTCTTACCGAGATGTTGTAATTGGCAACTAAGGGAAGTTGATGTCAGGCAGGCGGCCGGTCATAAAATACGGAGCCAAACATGTGACAACATATTTATAACACGTTGTAATATGATGAGCAGGAGAATGATAACTTTGAAAATAAAAATATTATTTCTTGATTGTTAATTTATTCTTATTTTTGAGGGGAGCCATTTTTTGAAAAGGAATGGAGTTTTAATTCGAAAGCATTTTTAAGTCTATTTGAATAATAAAAAACTGTATATTATCAAAAAATAATCTTTAACAAAGAGTGAGTTTTTATGATACTTGTTATCTCCTGAAGATAACTTTAATTTAACATTAAACAACGGACAAACTGCAACATGATTTGATAAAATCATATTTTCAAATCACACATTTAAACAGTTAATTCACTCGGCTTTTGGTATTAAAGTATCATAAATTATAATACGACGACGCCCTGTGGTATCCGACTGAATAGAATAGTACTACCCTCATTTCTTACCGTGGTGTCGTAAAAGGCGACTAAGGTAAGTCGACCCGCCGTGTGGCATCCGGCTGAGTAGAATAGACTAACCTCATTTCTTACCGAGGTGTCGTAAAAGGAGACTAAGGTAAGATTCACCTTGTGGTATCCGGTTTAGTAGAATAGACCAACCTCATTTCTTACCGAGGTGTCGTAAAAGGAGATTAAGGTAAGTTGATTCACTTTGTGGTATCCGGTTTAGTAGAATAGACCAACCTCTTTCTTACCGAGGCGTCGTTAAATACGACGGAGGTAAGTTTACGTCAGGCAGCCGGCCGGTCGCAAAAACGCAGCCAAATCATGTGACAACATGTTTATAACATGTTGTGCCGACCCCACTTAGAGTGGGATAAGGGCAGGTAGATGATGAAATTATAATACGACGATAAAATCGTATCGGAAAGTATGTTTATGCTATTAACGAAATATTTACGAACATAATATACACCGCATGTTATCCGGCTGAATAGAATAGTACCACCCTAATTTCTTACCACGGTGTCGTAAAAGGCGACTAAGGTAAGGTGACCCACCGCGTGGTATCCAGGTTATCCGAATAGACCACCCTCTTTCTTACCGAGGTGTCGTAAAATACTACTTAGTTAATTTGATGTCAGACAGGCGGCCGGTCGTATAATTCGTAGCTATCATATGACAACATGTTTATAACATGTTGTGCCGACCCCACTAACAATGGGATACGGTGGGGTCTATTCTACTCAATCGGATACCACACGGTGGGTAAACATACCTTAGTCGCCTTTTATGACACCTCGGTAAGGAATGAGTATTGACTATTCTACCCGATACCAATCGACGGGTCGACTTACCTTAGGCACCTCTAAGGACACCTCTGTAAGAAATGAGGGTGGTCTATTCTACTCAACCGGATTCCACACAGCTAAGTAGTAGTTTCATTTACCACGGTCACGAAATGACTGATATTTATTAAAACCTTTTACTTAAATTGCGTTGTTTGTATGTGAAGGTGGAATCTTGTAAGTTAAATTTAACCCACTTCCCGGTGTACTATTGAGCTTAAATTTAACATATTGGTCTATTCCTGGTGATAGTGCATGTTTCTTAATTAAGAGATTCATTTGTTCTTAATTAAGAGATTATTGTAATACTCAATTTTGAAAAGAGTGACCGCGGAATTTCTTGCTGGTTCTTCTCGGTAAGAGCACCTTTCCGAACTAGTCATAGCTTCATTGTAATTTGACGATTCGAAAGTGCTTGGTTGAATAAAGAATGATTTGAATTTGAATTTGAATTTCTGATAAGCATGACCTGATGCTGCTAGGATTGGCTCCAGATGAGGGAACACCTCAACGGTTAAGCAATAGGGACATGAAAATGTCTGAAAAGATTTTTGTTGGAAACCGACAGACATAATTAAATAATAAGAAATAATCTCAAATTAATCTGTATCTTTCTCAACTTTGAGCGAATGTATCATATAATCTGTAACGCACAAAGTCGAATGCGTTCGACTAGTTAAAATAATTTCTTAAGATGTTGATTTGTTGAGATGCTTAACTGCGATTACATTTCTTAAATTTTACACGCTTCAGTGCGAATAATTCATTTCTGTGCTACAGTCATGGACAGAGTTGCTTTTCGAATAAATGGCCTTGACTATTCTGGTATGTCAACTTATTTATTATTACTTATTATTATACAACTTACTTATTTATTATACAACTTATATATTGGTCTACAAGTACGAGTTTCCGGTTTCGAGTCCAACATGTTATGGGCAGTTTATTAAATTTTTTAATCATTCTCCTACCCTTATCCTACTCTAAGTGGGGTCGGCACAAAATGTTATAAACATGCTGTCACATGATTTGGCTGCGTTTTTACGACCGGACGCCTGCCTGACGTCAACTTACCTTAATCGTATTGTACTACACCTCGGTAAGAAAGAGGGTGGTCTATTCTGCTTGACTGGATACCACACGGTGGGTCAACTTACCTTAGACGCCTTACACGACACCTCGGTAAGAAATGAGGGTGGTACTATTCTATTCCACCGGATACCACACGGCATTTAATTACATTTTTTTATAACTTAAAAAAAATTATCGAGCAAGGCTCTGTCACTATGTACTAATAACTAAACTAAATTAAAATGTATAGTTGATGTCATAGACATACGGGGTCACAAAAAGCATGTGATTCTTGTGTGACTCATTCGTTGGTTCTTGTATTCGCTTCTACACTAAAATTCCGCAATCCATACTAGACCAGTCAACAGAAAGGTTAAAATAGGTGTAAGAAATATGCTTATACGTAAAGCATATTAAAAAAATTGGATTTGGATAATAAAAATGCCTGGATTTGAAAATCTGACTGCGGTATAACAACGTAAATATGAAAATAATAAATAAATATATGGGGCACTTACACCCACGGTCGTCCGTCCCCAAAGTAAGTAACTTAATACTTGTGTTATGGTGGACAGACAACTGATGACTATATACTTATATAATTTTTAAATACAAACTTAAATTTATTGCTGCCGAGTTTATTGCTGGTTCATCTCGGTAAGAGAATTAATCCGAAGCAGTTGTAATCATATTGATCAAGCTTAAGACGATAAATTCTTGGGGTTATTTAGAGTGCGATGCGGCCAGCTGGTTAGTTGCAGTGCGCAGTCCGCATCGCAACTAATTATCTGCTCAGGCAGTAATCGCAGTAACATTAAAACTAGTTATCAACTTATTCATAGTTGGTTCTGAAGTCAGTTCTACCACCACCCTGCTGGATTACCTACGCCGTACACTAAACCTAAGGGGTACGAAGTATATGTGTTTAGAAGGAGGCTGCGGAGCCTGTATTGTAAGTGCTGCCAAATGTAATGGAGCAACTCCCCAGGGCGTCAACTCGGTAAGTAAAAAAAACAATAACATCTAATCATCATATTAGTCCTACTAATCCTAGTAAGTAAGTAGCGGCCTGTTACTATCCCACTGCTGGGAATAGGCCTCTTCTCTCCGTTATTGGAGAGAAGGATTGGAGCTAAGACCTGCCACGCTGCTCCAATGCGGATTGGTAGGTTACACATATCTCCAGAATTCTCTGGAGAAATGCAGGTTTCCTCACGGTGTTTTCCTTCACCGAAAAGCGTGTGATAAATTGCAATTATCAATTAGACACATAAGTTTTAATAGAAAAACTCATTGGTGTCTGCCCGGGTTTGAACCCGTGATCGTCTCTAGAGATTCACACGGTCGCACCGCTAGGCCATCACAGCACTATACTAACTACTAATCCTATCCTATTAATATTATAAATGCGAAAGTGTGTGAGTATGGATGTATATTTATTACTCTTTCACGGCGAATCCGCTGAACCAATACCTATGAAATTTGCCAGAATTATTCCTTATACACTGGGGTAATATACAGACTATAGAATCCTGTTAATTCTACAGGAATAGGATGACATTGAAAATCGCCATCTATTATGAACTTATCACGCGACATTAGGCCACACGAACGAAGTTGCGAAGTGCGCTAAAAGCTAGTATATTATAATAAAAAAATACAAATTAAAAAATATATATTAGCTTCTCTATTTTCTGTTTGTCAAGCAGAAATACAATCAATAATTATGTCATTAATATATATTTTATTTATTTATTTATGTACCATAAAAGAAAACATACAAAAAATACAGTAAAATGAAAAACAAGTACAAAGGATAACTTATCTCTATAAGAGATCTCTGCCAGCGACCCTTGGTGGTTGGAAAACTAAAAGAAACGTAGTATAGGTACATTAAAATTAATAAATAACAACAACAAAACACTATAAAACAAAACAATAAATTATATATTGATAAATATATAAATAAACTTACATTCTAATTATATATGTCTTGCTTAACGGTTCCAAGAGTGCGTATTAATTTTGAGAGACGTAGATTAAATTCTCAAAAAACACAGCATGTTTAAACATGTCATATGATTTGGCTTATATCTTACGACCCGCAACGTGCCCGACGTTAACTTATCTTTATCATCAACTTATGTTTATATCTTATCTATAGTCACCTGTTGCGACACCTCGATAAGAAATGACGGTGGTCTATTCTACTCAGCTGGATACCACACGACTAGTCAGCTTTCCTTAGTCGCCTTTTACGATAGTATAATTTATAGAAGTAGACGTTACTTTGCATTGTGGTGTTGGTGGTGAGGGTTTGTTTTTAATTGTCCTGCATGTATCAGGTATGAAAACGGATTGTCCACATGCATTAGAAATATAATATAATTTTATGTGGTTAATTGAAATCATTTTAAAGACTGAAATTGATTTTCTGAAGACTGGTAATTTAATGCAATTGATGGTGAAGTTTAATTTTCCTTGTGTTGCGTGACATTTTGAGGTGACCATTTAATATTTATTTATTATTAACTTCTATTTAATATTTACAGTCTGATGAAGTCAAAAAAGCTAACAATGCTCGAAACGGAAAAATCCTTAGCCAGTAATGTATGTAGGTGTACTGGATACAGATCGATCCTCGATGCTTTCAAGAAATTTGCTTCAGATGCTCCTAATCCACTGAGCTTACCAGACATTGAAGATGTAAAAATATGTAGCAAGTTAGGGAAGGCTTGTGCCAAAAGCGATTGTGATGAAGACGATTGGTGCTTTATCTCTCGCGATGAAGCTGTGAGCAGAATTGTCCATATTCAACTACGTGACGATAGAGATTGGTACAGAGTGTATTTATTAACAGATATTTTTGCTATATGGAAACAAAAAGGCGTTCAATCTTACATGCTTGTTGCTGGCAACACAGGCAAAGGTATTCAATTTTATTAGTTCGTTTATACATTTGAAATCCTAAAAATCCAAAAAAGCCATCAAATTTAACGAAATGACGTCATTACAAGATGGTAAAACAAAAGGGTGACCGTGGGTGAGCCATGATTGGTAATTTTTTTTAAAAAAAAGGTTGGTAATAAGAGAGGCCTGATCCCAAGTATTTTCATTTCTTCAGTCCGCCTGATAGGAGTTTGATAGGAAATTCTGCGGCGGGTACCTTAGTTCTCTTTTTGGCTGCGGCTGTCTCTCCAAGATCTTACCAAGACATGCAATCTGCGATACTGTGCCACTGAGATCCAGCTACTCCACAACTTTTTTTCGCTGGGATGTTACATAAATTTTTGGTGACCAAAAGAGTTTTAAAATGAATGGGAATCTAAGGAAGACCAGAGAGGGAGAAAAAAAAATAGGTGGAGTGTGTGAAGAATGATATGCATATAACAGTAGTGGCGCCAGTGTTAACGAATGATAGAATAGATAAAGGACTGTGCCGACCACACTTAGAGTTGAAAGAATAGGAAAATGCTGATGACGATCGATGCATAGTATAATGAGGCAACTAAGCTCTACTGAAAAATTGTAAGATACTTCTAACATATCGCCCCATCCAAAGAATAAAGTTACATGTGCCATGTATAAACATAGGAACATGTAACTTTATTCTTAGGATGGGGCGATATGTATTGAATCTTTGTTCCGGATTCTTTAATGACTTAGTATTCTTTATAACGAATCCCATCATTTTAGAACCATTCCCTATAGTGTTATTTATATGGGGTATAATGTCAATTTTCTATTAAATAGAAAACTAAGATCGATTTATAAAAAAAAGTTATATTTAGCTCTTCCGAGAAATGTAGTAAGTGCAAAGTGTACTTATGCTCAACGAAAAGTAATATTATATTAATAGTATGACTATCTTTTCTATCTCTAAAACAATAATTAATATTTTTTGGACAGTCTTCAGTCAAGCACATATTATATTAAATATCTGGGTAACCGAGCTTCGCTCGGTAATTTTTTACAAAAAAAAACTTAAAAAAAAAACAATTATTTAGTTGGGATTGATCCTTGGCATTCACTTTTCTCGAGGCTGCCCGTTACCCGAATAAGCTTCGTCGACTTGACAGTTAATGGCGAAAATTCAATTCAATATAAATGTTAGTGTTTTTTAATGCCCAAAAATAGGGATAAAAAAATTTTTTTTTACATAAAACCTAGCTAGATCAATTTTTCTCCCCCAAAACCTCCTACATGCTGAATTTCAGGAAAATCGTTGGAGCCGTTTCCGAGATTCGGAATATATATATATATGTAGACTCATCAGTATCTTGGGCATTATTCTTAGAGATTAGTGGGCGTAATTAGGGTATCGTGCATATGGAAAAGTACAACGCTTATCTTCAACGTTATATTCTTCTTAACAATTTTCACAACTGAGCCATGACACGGATCTGTCTTCATCTCTCACATGCGCCGTCTGCATTCTGTCACCGCTGCGCCTTCTATTTTCAATGTATTTTCAATATATTTTTAATGATGGAATGTTGGTTGCCAGGATGCGACACGGCCATCCTGCGAGACACACGTCCCCGTGTGTTGATCTGTAACAAACAAACGAACCCAGAAATTCCGTTCGGCCTATCCTACAACATCTGGGTCATTGAGGTCTAGATCTTTTTAATAAACGAACAAAACAAGGAAAATTATATCTCGTCATAAGTTGATCATTGAATTATGAAACCCAACAAATAACATGTAAGGCCATGCCAAACCCATAATGCATACGAAAAGTACTGAGGCACAGTACCATTGACTGACACTCACCATGACATTACAAAAATAAACAGAAAACCTATCAGAATTTACTTCAAAAACAACCCAGGTATCTTGTTCGTGATCTACCGCTTCTGTCTCAGCAGAAGGGTCTTCCCTCAGGGATAACGAGTCCACATGACTCACGGCCATCGCTACACAGCTAGACCCGACTATACCACCCAGAGCTATCGCTCCCTGCGTACCCACGGACTACTCAGAGCAGATACCGATTTCTACCGGGCTACAGACGATACCCTGGTGTCATCGACCCCCAGAGCTATCGCTCACTGCGTACCCACGGACCGCCCTGAGCAGATGCCGATTTCTACTGGGCTACAGACGATACTCTGGTACAGTCACCGACCCACCGAACCAAGAACCCGTCTGTATAAACATCAACACAAATTACGTTATCACAAATCTTGTCATTATCAATAGGTACTTGACTCTCAGGTATTTTTGTAAGTCAATAAGATACATTATGTATTTGACTAAAAGAGCTGGATTGGCAAAAGGTGAACAGTACACCCCCTTCTTATAATTTCAGTTGTAAAACCGTTTACTTTATTTGACAATCATTTGCAAGGTACTATAAACATTCTTGTTAGCCATCCCTATTAATGACAACATTATTAATTATTACTCAACTAAATTTATAAGCTATATATAGTCTCTTTTATGAGAGAACATCCAGGCCCAGAAACAAATCAAAGTAATAACACCTACCAAATGACGTGAAAGCTCCTGATGGCGGTTTGACCAGACTTTGGTCTACAGTCTACTCGTCGGTGTACTGGTACCTCAAAGAGCAGGTCCATTGGCCATGCCGCGACTCGCGACGTGACCCAGCCTGCTACACCTGTTGCACACAAATAATTTGTAATCTGCTTGTCATCGTTGTCCAGAGCTTACCACAGTACCACAGACAATAGTCTTTTGGTTCCAAAATCCGTTTGCGACACTCCATTTTTCTGTGCACTGCTGATCGCAACTAAGACCCTTGAACTGAGATCGCGTTGAATCTTCGATCCTCTATAAATAACTTTCGTTTCAAATAGGAGTATACTTGTAGTTCCTGGTGCAGCTTTTGACGCGAAGATATCGCCGTTATGAATGCAAGCCATTGCAGTCATATATCAATTTTGTACCAAATGCGTAATCACCGTTCATGATGCAATTTGCACTATATTTAAATTCTTCCAACAATTCATCAAATACGTAACACGAAAACAGGCATATACAGAATGATTTTTAATTATCCATTGATCTATCATTGTTGAAATTAATAAGTGCAGCCGCAGAAATTTCCAGAAAACGTATCTTCTTTTGTTTTTCCGTCCAAGCAAACTCACTAATATGCGTTACATGCATTATATTCTTGTTTATCAGGATTAAACTCCCGCAGATTGATATTATTCGTCTCGCTTGGAATTTATTTTTTCTTTTCTTTTTTTGGTGTTTGTATTGTTTTATTTCGTAACTCTTATAGTATCCGCCATTGTGAGTCATCATAGTCCCTTCATACTATCCATCCATTTGCACGATTGAATCCCACTTCTGATGTAGACTCATCAGTATCTTGGGCATTATTCTTAGAGATTAGTGGGCGTAATTAGGGTATCGTGCATATGGAAAAGTACAACGCTTATCTTCAACGTTATATTCTTCTTAACAATTTTCACAACTGAGCCATGACACGGATCTGTCTTCATCTCTCACATGCGCCGTCTGCATTCTGTCACCGCTGCGCCTTCTATTTTCAATGTATTTTCAATATATTTTTAATGATGGAATGTTGGTTGCCAGGATGCGACATATATATATATATATATATATATATATATATATATATATATATATATATATATATATATATATATATATATATATATATATATAAGATTAACTTATATATATATATGTCGGCGGGTAGCCGTACTTTGAATATCAACATCACGCCATTTGATTTAGATTGTTACTATGATGTTTAATTTGTGGATAAATACCTTCATTACTAAAATAAAAACACGTGGTTAATATTTTTACCACGTGTTCAGACTTCAGAATTAATATTTACAAGTTACATTGTAATAAATTTAAACATTTCATTTTAAAATTAAGAACATTTCTTTGTATGTAAAGAATAGTTTTAGTTGAAAAGGTGGGTAGTTTGTTCAATCGAATGACACACCCAGTTTTTCTATAAAAGCCGAGCGCGCGCCAGCTCGTGAGATTATTCTGTCTCGGACCGCCGTAGCGAACAGAGCTCTTGAAAAATAAAAGTTTATAAAAATTATATATTCAGTTTGTATTTATCACCAATTATGGGGGATAACCCTGCTCGTGACGTCAGCAATACTGACGTCACACTTTTCAAAAATGATCGCGGCGTGCCTATTCCGTAATATATATATATATAAGTTAATCTTGTATATATATATATACAAGATTAACTTATTTATATATTAAAGATTTAATTTTGAATTAAAATACTAAAATCAAGTAGTTTTCCATCTAAACATTTATCATATTTTTGTTTGGTTAAATTAAAAAAACTATTTATTACTAGCTTTTAGCCGCGTCTTTGTCTGAGTAGATCTTAGTTCTGAAATAAACAGTAGTTTCTTTCACTGTCCAACTTCAAAAAAAATATCTCGATCACAAAAATCTGCTTGACCCGGTTAAATTGCAATGATTCCGCTACTAGAAACGTCAACATTCAATTCGGTTTCTTTCAAAGCATTACTGCTAATAACCTCGGGTGATGTCTTGGGTATCATCAGTTCCTTTACTTTAGTTACTTCATAATATATAGAAATGGGTCTTTGGTCAGCGCTAGCACATACACATGGTATTTACTTTTACTTTTCAGGTGTATATCCAATACTGGAGTATCCTAGCCTTCTTATAGTCATCAGCAGCATATCCGAATTGAAAGGTCATCATATAGATCAGAATTTTGTCCTCGGCGCCGGTCACACTCTCACAGAAGTCCTTGATATATTCTCAACGGTTGCTGAAAATGAATATTTTAGTTACCTTCGAGTGCTGATTGATCATATAAATCTTGTTGCACACGTCACTGTTAGAAATGTGAGTGAATTAAAAATCATGAATCAGGTCTATTATGAATAATATTTATAATAAATGAAAAATGAAAAAACTTAAAACCTCAAGAATTTAAGTACCAAAGTAATTGCGCCCAACGGGTTGAGACGTTGAAATAAAGGTGAACGACTTATGTAGTTTGAAGAATCGAATGATTTTGAAGGTGTTGCTTTGGTGACCATGTGCAGAAAACCCGACTTCTTATTACCTGACATTCTTTGATAAGAGTAGAGCAAGATGCGTGACTTGGACAACTTGTCCAAGTCACGCAGACTTGGACAAGTTGTCCAAGTCACGCAATCTTGCGCTACTTGAACTTGCGGCTCACTACCGCCTTATTATGGAAATGAGACTGCGGTTCACCTCAAGTAATCACCGTCGCCCAAGACCTATCGCAGAGCGAGTGCGTTGCTGTCCTTAAAAATGGTCGACAATAAGTTTTTGAAAGTACTTATTTCGTACCGATCCGGAAACGCTGCCAAAGGTTTTTTCACTAGATCTAGATCTAATATTAAAACGCCAGAAATTTAATACAAGATTCACAGATTTGAATGTTTTAGCTAGGAACTATCGCTGGGAATTTGATGTTGAAGCATAGCCATCGTGAGTTCAAATCTGATATTTTTCTCCTCCTGGATACTGTGGCAGCGCAATTAACTATAAGTGAGTAACTTTTCGCTATAAAACTTGTACCAGTTTATTTCGGCAAAAGTCAGTCAGCCAGTTTTAAATCAGAGCCAGAGGTTAAGAAACATGATCATATTGGTTTTTACTAATTGAATATATGCCGTCAGTCCTGGATTTTACAGTTCAAAATTTTGAATAGATTTAAAATAGGCCTTGTCTATCATAAGTCCGGAAGGATCAATTAATTAAATTAATAAATAAGAATGAGATTGTTATGTTTATTATTTCAGTGGTAGCTCCAGGAAGATGGAAAATTTTGAACATGCAAGATTTCCTCAACGAGGATATGAAGGGGAAACTTATAGTCAATGTTCTTTTCCCGCCATTAAATCATGAGCACAGACTGGTGACATACAAGGTAATTCTAGTTAGAACTGAGAGTGTGTAAAATCCATGCCCGACTATTTTAAACAAAATTTAAAAGTAAAAATACATTAAATTTTAGATTTTGCCGCGTGCTCAAAACGCGCATGCGAGGATCCATGCGGGTTTCATATATAAAATTGACTCGGCCCAAAGAGTGTTGGTAAGTAGGATCATCATTGGAGGGCTGTCAACAACATTTTGGAGAGCTTGGCGCACTGAAAAATATTTGATTGGGAGAAACTTGTTCACGAACGAAACCTTACAAGGAGCGTTGAAAGTGTTGAATGATGAACTGGTAGTGGTTGAAATGCCACCAGAACCACCTGTGGAGTATCTACGGAAGACTACACTAGGATTATTTTATAAGGTTAGTACGTTTATACTCGCTGCAGAGTCATGATATCGTATTGAGCTCAAAAGGTATTGCTGAGTTTTTACATATTTAGATTCAATTAATTTTTACAATTTATTGTTTGAATTTTTGATAACAACGTAGATCAAACTGGAATAAGATTACGAACTACAAAAATCATTTGGGATTTGTATACGTTTTTGAAGCAAAACTATTTAATCAATTATGGAATTAACTGCAATGCATTGTATGTTCTGTTTTTCGCCCATTTTGTGATCTAAATAAAGAATATTTTTTTAGTTTATTTGAATCATTTACATAGCATTCTATTCCATCCAAATATTATTTACAGGGTCTTCTCGCACTATACCCATTAAATATACCAAACCGCCGGTATGTATCTGGGGCTATCAAGTTGAACGAAGCGCGACCGGTGTCAGATGGCCGCCAGATTTTCGAGACCAACCCCTCATTGTGGCCGCTTAACCAACCCTTACCAAAAATTGAAGCACTGGTATGTCATCTTTAATACTAGCAGCCCATTAGTAGACGCTCTTGTATCAACACAGTCTGTCATTATTTTGCAAGCACCGTGCTTTTGACTGTCGATATGGTTAAAAAATCATTAAGGGTCAAAATATAGAATATACTGGTGTGGTTTGTAATTTAGAGGGGGAATATGAATACAAAGCGGTGGAGGTTTTCAGTGAGTTTGGCTTCTACAGACATTCAAGCATCTAAAAGATGTCATGATTTTTGACTCATGTGCTGAGCGTTTCATATGTCATGTATCTTGCCGTGGCAAATATTTGTCCCTAAATAGATAATATAATAAAATAATTATAATAGAATAGCCTAAATAGAGTCTACATGAAAGCGAATTGTTATAGAAAAGTTATCTCGAAGTTTCTCAAAACTCGAAAGCTCTCAAGGAGACGATCAAGGGTAAGAAGAAAGAGGTGTAATTCTACATAACCCACGGATACCCAGAGACTATCGACATGCGTCGATTCTGCAATCTGTGGAGCGTAAGCCATCTGACTATTCAAAAGTGTGCGAATGGACGCTAAAGTGGTATCCAAGTGTTGTAGAGTGTCCCCTTTTTATGAAGCGACATGGCTTTTTATGGCTATTCTTATATTCTTCACTTAAAGATTTTCTCTTAACAACAATTCTCAATATTATTTAGAAAACAAATTTCTATTAGGTTGAACTTATAAATTTTTAAAAAATCAATTTTAGATCCAGTGTGCGGGAGAATCCATGTATACTGAAGATGTACCAACACTACCAAGAGAAGTGTTCGCTGAATTTGTTTTAACTACTGTACCTTTGGGAACTATACAGAAGATCGATCCTTCCAGAGCTTTGGTAAGATAAGTTGACGATAACAATATATAATCTATAATTTATAGGTAATGGTACATTTTGAGTTATATGATTGTAGCAAGAACATGGAGTTATCGCGTTTTATACAGCGGCTGACATACCTGGAGATAACAGTTTCACCCCACCCTCTAATCTTTATATTACGACTAACGAAGAATTGCTATGCAATGGACAAGTTAAATATTTTAACCAGCCTCTCGGTATTATCGTAGCTGAATCACAAAGTATCGCTCATAAAGCATCCACTTTAGTGCACGTGACATACACCAATGTTAAAAAACCGATTATCGATGTTCAAGAGGCTGTAAAAGACCCCAATAAAGTTACCTTATATAAAACAAGTGAACCGAAAAGAAAAAGAAGGAACTGATGTTATTAAAGTATTTAAAGGCAAAAACACAATATACGGACAATATCACTTCAGTATGGAAACCTTGGTATGTGTAACAAATCAAACAGAAGAAGGCTTAAAAGTTTACTCGGCGACACAATGGACAGATACGGTGCAAGCAATGATACATAGAGCACTGAAAGTAGATCAAAATAGGTAAATTATCATCTACATAATTAATACCACTTTCCTTTGTTAGAGGAATTATAAAGCTTGGCATATTATATACTAACCATAAATATTGAATAAGATTGGTCAGCTCACGCAACCTTCTTGCATGTTGAAATTTTGCACAATCAAAGCTGGGCTAACATATAGTATACCTAAATTTTCGTTTTGCTTTGATTGCTTAAGTTGTCGAAATCGAAGCGAACTAAATTGGAGATACATTAATCACATATTTTTTTTTATTTGTTTATTAGAATTGATGTTCACGTTCGTCGACTTGGAGGCAGCTATGGCTATAAAATATCCAGATCCATGCTTGTATCGACAGCGTGTGCTCTGGTCAGCCACAAGCTCAACCGTCCATGTAGATTCATACAACCCCTAACTACTAACATGAGAGCAGTCGGGAAAAGGCTACCGTGCTCTACAAATTTCGAGGTATTGGTTTCATGTTATTATACTCCCAAATTATCAGAGGACTTTTAGTATGCAAAGTAGAAAACACGAAACGTGATTGACTCATGTCAATAATTTGGTCGTCCTATGTTGTCCAACACTAGCAACCTCTTCATGCGATGTTTCTTCATTTTCCAATTTATATTGTTTTGATATATCTCAAATGGATTAGGCTACTTTTCAATGAAAGATTCGAGGCGAGTTAACTTTTCTGTAATTTTCAAGAATTCTTTTTTCAAACTTATTTATAGAATATTCGCTCGAAACAGAAAAATTCGCCCCGCAGTTTCTAAATATATCTCAGACAGAGAAACAGAAATACGAACGGTTAGGTGGATTTTGTATCTTAATATTTTATAAGGATGACGCCGTGTGGTATCCGGCTGAATAGATTAGTACCACCCTCATTTCTTACCAAGGTGTCGTCAAATACGACGAAGGTTAGTTGACGTCAGGCAGGCGGCCGGTCGTAAAATACACAGCCAAATCATGTGATAACATGTTTGTAACATGATATGCTGACCCCACTTAGAGTGGGTTAAGGGCAGGAGGACGATGAATATTTTATAGGGTTAAAATTTCGCGATAAAAAATTGTGTTATTTTCGACAGGTCGGTGTAAATAAAAGAGGAGAGATTCAGTACCTTAATTACATGCTATACAGCGATAATGGGTACATAGTGAACGAGCCGTTCACAGCGTTTGGTTTTGACGTCGCCAACAATTGTTACAATATGGACACTTGGGATTTTAGATCTTTCAATGCCGTAACAGACACACCTTCTAACACTTGGTGTCGAGCTCCGGGTATGATGTATCCAATATTCTCATTCAAAAATTTCTTTGTTTAATAAAAATGTATAAAAGTACTTTTAAAATGGTCAATTCTGGTTGGTTTGGAAAATTGCTCATATCAAAGAGAATGAACGAAAATTAGGGAATTCTCGATTTGGAAAAAAATCTATAAAAAAGAAGCTACATCTTGTCATTATTATATAAAATCTGGCTACGTGAAAAGGAACCACGAACGATATCTGTGTTATTTATTAATTCTTTTTTCAAATAAACATGAAACTTCGTAAATAGTTTTTACATCATAAATAAAATCAGGCTTGCTAGAAGTCTCATAAAAAGCTTTTTTAGTGTAATAGAAGTTTTATCGAAAAGTATTTATAGGTAGTTTAGAACACATAGCTATGGCGGAATTGATTATGGAAAGAATATCTTATGAAATGGACCTAGATCCCTTTGAAGTACGTCTAGCGAATTTAGACGCAGAGCATAACGACTTGCGCGAACTGGTGAAGACTATAAAGGCCAATTCGCTATACAAGGAGAGGAAAGAAGCAGTTGATAAGTTCAATTCAGAGAACAGATGGAAGAAACGTGGTATAAGACCTAGTTTTCTAAGATGGACCCCTATTGGAGTGCAGTATTTTGATATAAACATGACTGTTTACAACGATGATGGAACTGTTGCAATTACGCACAGCGGAGTCGAAATGGGACAGGGTATTAATACAAGAGCCACACAAATTTGTGCATACTTCCTCAAAATACCGATAGACAAAATTCAAATAAAGCCAAATGACACTATAATAGCTCCTAACTGTTTGCCTACTGGTGGCAGTGTAACTTCACAAAATGTTGGAATCGGCATTCGGAGATGTTGTGAGAAACTGTTGAAAAGATTAGAACCGGTCAGAAAAGAACTAAACGATCCGACTTGGGAACAATTGATAAAGAAGGCCTATGAAATGCAAATTGATCTGCAAGTACACGATCTTGTAACTGAAAACGATTTGGTGACTTATCATATTTACGGAGTAGCTGTGGCTGAAGTGGAAGTCGACGGGCTCACGGGAGAGTGGCAGTTGATAAGAGCTGATATAATTGAAGACACTGGACGCAGTGTCAATCCTGAAATCGACGTGGGACAAGTAAGACTATAAATTTATTGAGACCAGTTTTAAACCAAAAGTAAATTGCGAATATTCAACCTTTAGTTGTTTGTACAGCTTAGATGAGAATTTATTTATTATCATTGTGAACGTATTTTTAATACCTCAGTAATTATGAAACTGCTTAGCAAACAACTTGCAGTTATCTTTAAAATCCCATTATATATTAAAAATGTACTGCAATGGCATATGCGTAATTAAGAAAAATGCTAAATCTCTTATCATTTTTCTTTATAATATTTTATACAAAAATTTTGTTTTTTTATAAAAATTTAAGACATACAAAAAAACGTACTTTGATAACAACTTACTTTAATATATGATTAATTGAGGTTTCTTTATATTATTTAACTTAGCTATGAGGTTAGGTTGGTTTTACTTTAAAAAATTAAAAAAATTCAAAATTCTTAATTATTTGACTTATTCCGTATTTATTTAATTTTGAATTTGACTGATAATAAAGTCTTCTGAAGTTCTACAATCCATAGTTTACTGCTTGACTCCAGGAGCTCCCTTAATTGTGAGTTTATCTGTTCATCTGCACACAAGTTCTTTAGATCACCTACTGAAAGACTGAACTATGCCATGATGCTCATTACCAAAGTCAGGGTCTCTTATCTATATAACGACTGTAAGATTTAGTCTTCGGTTTTTATCTTACATGTTTAAGTTTGGTGTGTCTTATTCAATGTTTATATAACGTCTGTAAGTTTCATGGTCTTAGAGTTTAAGAGGAAAAGATCTCCTTTGCATTTTTGTGAATTTGTGAAGATTTAGAATTTCACAAAGCCACTCATTTCAGGTCGAAGGTTTGAAGATTTGTGTGATTTGAGTTGAGTTAAAGATTGTGAGAGATAAAGAAGATAAAGAGTAAATATCCTAAAAAACAAAGTCACACATTTCAGGTTGAAGGTGCGTTCATGATGGGTCTTGGTTACTGGACTTATGAAGACTTGGTTTACGATCCTAATGGCCAGTTGCTCACTAATCGAACCTGGGACTACTGGGTGCCGCAAGCCAGGGACATCCCACAGGACTTTCGTATTTATTTTAGAAAGAAATCTTTCAGCACTGAAGTTATACTCGGAGCGAAAGGTAACCGAAAGAGGAAAGATCACAATAATTTATAGAGTTGGTTGTAAATTTGCATTATTACAGAACTATTCTTATTAGTTATTATTAAGTTGTTTATTAGCCTTATGGCTAGATTACTTTAAGTAATACTTCCATTTTGGGTGTAGTTCCATAAAATTTTTAATATTACTAAATTTGAGAGTTTAAATCTAATGCAAAATTGGATATTCGATTTTTAATTAAATATAAAAAAAATTGGGCTCGTCCGGGATTTGAACCCGGGACCTCTCGCACCCTAAGCGAAAATCATACCCCTAGACCAACGAGCCAGTAACGATTTGATGAAAAATGTTATGTAAAAACGCACGTATCTAAAAGAAGAGTTGACCTTGTTTAACAGGACGTTAAAATATATATGCAGCAAAACTGAGTAGGTATTTTATAGTTATCTGTCACCACACAAGTTTAAGTTACTTGGAGATGTAACTAACCTGTGTGTATTTACTCATGTATGTGTATTATTTGTTGTTATCTGCTAATTAAAAAAGCTGAAGAGTTTGTTTGTTTAAACGCGCTAATCTCAGCAACTGCTGAACCGACTTGAAAAATTCTTTAAGTGAAGGACAGTCCATTTATCGAGGAAGGCTATAGCCAATATAACACGCTAAAATGAATAGAAGAGGAGCAGCAATAAAAAATATTACGAAAACGGCAAAATTTAAAGCTGTCCTTGCGTGCGCTGAGTAAACGGTGAAAGTTATTCAAAAATCATGTATTACAAAATTGTTACCCTGTAAAAGATTCAAATAAAAGTCCACAACAGCATATGTCTAGTTATTTATATTTATAACAGAATTATTATATTCCATTCAGCGACCGGCGAGCCGGCTACCTGCATGGGCATCGTGGTGTCCTTTGCTCTGAGGGCAGCAATCGCAGAAATGAGGCTTGAATCAGGAATACCGAAAACGCAGTGGTTCCAAATAGGTATGACATCTTATAAAAGTAATCACATTAAACGTTTATCTGAATATGAGCTGTCGTGTGGTATCCGACTGTCTAGAATAGACCACCATCATCGTATAAGGCGACTAAGGCAAGATAACGTGAGGCGGGCGACTGGTCGCGTTTAAAACATGTTGTTCCGACTCCACTTCTGTACCTATATCTGTACCGATTTAAAAAATTCTTTAAGTGCATGATAGTCCATTGATCCAGGAAGGCTATAGGCTATATACTCGTAAAATTACGTTACGATAAATAGGAGAGGAGCAGCAATAAAAAATAGTACAAAAGGCAATTTAAAGCTTTCCTTGCGTGCGCTAAGTAAACGGTGAAAGTTATTAAAAAAAATGTATTACAAAATTGTTCCCCTCTAAAAGTTTCAAATAAAAGTCCGCGACAGCATATATTTAGCATTTAAGGTTAACCCACTTTAACCATTTTATTGTTATCAAGATACTATATTACGGTTTTAATCTTCGGAATCTTCGGGATCTGCTGGCAATTTCTAGTCGCATAATAATACGGACGATCGTATGGACACTTGCACGATGATCGTGCCGATTATAGATGATCATACGATCATAGCTGATCACATGATCATAGTGAAGAGCAAGTGTAGCATAGAATGCACGTTCAATGTATTATTTCTATTACAGATGGGCCTTTTACTGTGGACAAGATAGGCATCGCGTGCGCCACCAATATGGAAGATTATAAATTTTACTGAAACTGTGGACATTATATTTACATATTAAAAAAAAATTGCATATTAGTCGAACAATAAATAAATCTCATATATGAAATTCTCATGTTACAATTTTAGTTACCTTACTCTTCTAAAACGGCTAGATCGATTTATATGAATTTTAATGCATATTCAAATTCAAATTCAAAATATTCTTTATTCAAATAAACTTGTAAACAAGTGCTTTTGAATCGTCAACTCTAACGCTGGTTCGGAATGCCGTTTCTACCGAGAAGAGCCAGCAAGAAACTCGGCGGTTGCTCTTTTAAAAATATAATTCTTATGACTTGTTACATTTAGTCATTACTGTCTTGTACAGGGTCAGGGACAGCGCAGAAGGATGTTTCATAATCCTACTATCCTATCCTACTAATTTTATAAATGCGAAAGTTAGTTAGTTTGGATGTATATTGTTACTCTTTCTAGGCGACTCCGCTAAACCAATATCGATGAATTTTGGCAAAAATATTCCTTATACACCGGAATAACATATAGGTTATAGAAATCCTGTTAACTCTACAGGAATAGGACACTTTTGCACACGAGAACAGTCCACGCAAACGAAGTTGCGGGTAAAAGCTAGTACATAATAAATATTAAAAATTGATATTTCATTTCATATCCCTAAGTGATAATCTTCTTCTTCTTCTTCTTCAACCGATGGACGTCCACTGCTGGACATAGGTCTCTTCATGGGATCTCCAGAACACACGATTTTGTGCCGCTTGTATCCAGCAGCTCCCCGCGACCCTTTTGAGGTCGTCTGTTCATCTAGTAGGGGGTCTTCCGACACTGCGCTTTCCGGTGCGGGGTCGCCATTCCAACACTTTGAGACCCCAACGTCGGTTCTCCGCACTATGTGCCCCGCCCATCGCCACTTCAGCTTCGCGACCCGCTGAGCTCTGTCGGTAACTCTGGTTCTTCTACGGATCTCCTCATTTCTGATTTGATCACGTAGAGAAACTCCGAGCATAGCTCTCTCCATCGCCCGCTGAGCGACTCTGAGCTTTCTTATGAGGCCCATAGTCAGCGACCAAGATTCAGAGCCATAGGTCATCACTGGCAACACGCACTGTTCGAAGACTTTAGTCTCCAGACACTGAGGAATATTGGACGAAAAGATCTCGCGTAGCTTCCCAAACGCTGCCCATCCGAGTTGGATTCGGCGACTGACCTCTAAGTGATAATGTCCACCACTAACATTTTATTTTATTTTTTGGTAATTTTTTCCTATTTTCTTGACATATTAAAGCTTAGTCCTTTAATCGCGAAATGCCAGTCCATTGTGTAATAAATAATGGTCGCAATCCTCAAGCCCTCCAATCTTTACTAATCCATCCAAATTAAGTAAATATCATATATCCTGCATACTACCTACGATTTGGTCCTAAACACACAAACTTTACGTGATCGTACCGGGTATGCTTAAGATTAATGCTGTGATTAGAGGTTATTAGATTAATCTATTGATAAGATTGTGCCTCAAGTAGATTGAGATCTTTACACAAGTTCAACAAGCAATTAAAAATACATTAACAGTTTGTACCTCGGTATAAGACTGTTCTAAAATCGAACCGCCGAGCGAGCGATATTTTGATATAAGATTTATTATTTATTTATTCTTCTTCTTGCATACATTTAAACAAAAAACAAACATGTACATGTAATAATTAACGAGGACTTGCAAGGGCGGCCTTATCGCCTATAGCGATCTCTTACAGGCAACCCGTAACTTACGGATCTTAGAACAAAAAATAGGTTGGTGCAACACAAATAATACTAAGTAAGTAACGGCCTCTTACTATCCCACTGCTGGGCATAGGCCTCCTCTCTCCATTTTTGGAGAGAAGGGTTAGAGCTAAGACCTACCACGCTGCTCCAATGCGGATTGGTAGGTAACACATATCCCTAGGATTCTCTAGAGATATGCAGGTTTCCTCACGATGTTTTCCTTCACCGAAAAGCGTGTGATAAATTGCAATTATCAATTAGACACATAAGTTTTAATAGAAAAACTCATTGGTGTCTGCCCGGATTTGAATCCATGATCGTCTCTAGAGATTCACACGGTCGCACCGCTAGGCCATCACAGCTTATTAAATCAAATAATACTAGGAGTTATTTAATTCGTAATTATACATAAAGTATAATAGATTACACAAATTTGAATACTAATACTACATATATATTATACAGTATACATACCTTAATACATATTCCTATAATATAATACATACAAATATTACCTATTATAATATTACATACTAATATAATCATATAGATAAATAATAGTTTTTCAAACGACTCTTA
Organism: Morpho helenor; assembly: GCA_029227775.1. Classification (NCBI taxonomy): domain Eukaryota; kingdom Metazoa; phylum Arthropoda; class Insecta; order Lepidoptera; family Nymphalidae; genus Morpho; species Morpho helenor. Next base: position 15,610,695 of record JARGCU010000037.1, on the reverse strand, counting down.
AAAACGTGAATTCTTAAATAGGTGGAGACAAGAAGTCAGCCGTTTATGTAGTAGAAAATTTGTCTCCAAACAATAAATCCTTATATGCTTCAGCCCGAAGTCGCGCAAAGGAATTAAACTACAAACACGTATGGGTACGTGCTGGTCGGATCTTTATAAGGAAAACGGAAACTTCTGGTTTTGACTTCGTGCGAAATGTGGATACCTTAAACAAACTTTGTTAATATACGATCAAGTTTTTTTTTTGACGTGACAACGTCTTAAATTAGGTTGCGGCTTGGAGTCACTCGTGAAAAAGTGTAACGCCCGCTCACGTCTGTTACGATGAGTCACCGAACGAAAGAGAGGCCCGCCGGACTGGCGAATGCCTTGCGTCTCTCTCCCACTCCAATCCATCACATTTAAAAAGACGTTGTTACTTAAAATCTTTGCCCGTAAAACCGACTTTACAGGCAACCGTTTTTTTTCATAATAGGTTGTGTTAGGATTAACATTTTTGTATCATCACATTCTACTTTAATAACTTACCTAAGTATTTATTATCAAAATGCTAGAGGTTTAAAATCGAAGACGGAAGCGTTTTATAAAAATATTTTGAATTGTAACTATAGTATAATAGTCTTAAGCAAAACATGGTTAAACTCCTCGGTATACGATAATGAGTTATTTTGCGCACGCTACACTGTTTACAGAAGAGACCGGGGGATAAGTGGCTTTCACTCTAACAAAGAAGGAGGGGGTGTACTTATAGCTGTCAATAAATACTTAGAATCTTGCCGAGAAAAACACCTAGAAAGTACATGTGAAGACTTATGGGTATATATAAATTTTCCCACAGACAAAACCCGGAATAAACTATACCAAGGCAATCAAAATATTCACCACTTACTACAAGCTCGGCAAAAAGCAACTTGGGCCACCATGCCACCTTGAACAGAATACAACGTCGTATTTATTTAAAAGAACTAGATGTAGACATATTAAGCGATAGCATCCATACTTTCAAACACAATATAATTAAATTTAAAAGAAATAATTAATTTAAGGGGGTGTAAGGGGGAGGCTCGTCCCAATCAGTCTCCTCAATTGTCAACCTCACCTGCACGCGGTGCACCCTGCAGATTAACCAACGAGGCTCTGGCGACCGACCAATGGCGGTATAACCATTCATACAGCTGACCTAAATTCTACCAGACCGACAGTGGGCAGCAGCACTGTCGGTGCGACATGGTCAGCACTGCGATCACCAACCCGCAGGCCAAGCGTGGTGATTACTGGCAATACCTTCATGGCATTACAAACAAAACCACAGCCCCTAGTTCCCGGCAGCTCCGCTATTCCCAGCTCTGGCAGCGGTTTGGGTAACGGCGGGGCAGGGGGTGTCAAGAATCTCCGGCAGAGATTCCGCTGCCAACCCCGACGACTAGACCTGGCAACGTACAACGCACGCACTTTGAGGGAAGACGAAAAGATACTCGAGCTGGAAGAAACAGTAAGCAAGTTGCGGTGGGACGTGATAGGATTATCCGAAGTCCGAAGAGAGGGGGAGGACACGATGATCCTGAAATCCGGCAACTTGCTTTACTACCGGGAGGGCGAACAACAGTCCCAAGGTGGTGTCGGGTTTCTCGTCCACAAGTCCCTTGTCAACAACATTGTTCAAGTCGAGAGTGTGTCGAGCAGGGTCGCGTTCCTGATACTCAGAATTACCAAACGGTATTCGCTGAAGGTCATACAGGTCTACGCACCGACATCGGCACATCCGGACGAGGAGGTAGAGGCCATGTATGAGGATTTATCTAGAGCCATGCATGCCTCCAAAACCTTCTACACTGTTGTGATGGGGGATTTCAACGCAAAGCTGGGCAAGCGAAGCGGCACCGAGTTGAGAGTAGGGCAATTTGGATATGGGCAACGGAACCACAGGGGCCAGATGTTGGCCGATTTCTTGGAGAGAGAAGATCTCTATATGATGAACTCTTTCTTCAGGAAACGGCCACATCGAAAATGGACCTGGGTAAGTCCCGACGGTTCCACGAGAAACGAGATTGACTTCATCATGTCGACCAGGCGTCATATATTCAATGATGTCTCTGTGATCAATACCGTGAAAACCGGGAGCGATCACCGTATGGTTAGAGGCACATTGAATATATGCGTACAGCTGGAAAGATCCAGACTGGTGAAGTCTACGCTCCGACCAACTCGAGCTCATATTCAAAACCCCGAGAACTTTCAACTCGAGCTGAAAAACCGTTTTGATTGCTTAGCTGACTGCGCTTCTGTGGACGATGTAAACAACAGGCTAGTGGAAACTGTGCATGCGGTGGGGTCCAAATTCTATAAGACTCACCGTAAGAGAACCAATAAATTCTCGACCCAGACTCTCAAGCTCATGGACGAGAGGAACGAAATGAGGCTACAGTCTTCAGTAGACGTTTCGAGCTACCGTCTGATCAATAGACAGATTTCTAAGGCGCAGAAATGCGACCTGCGACACTTCAACACGGAATGCATCCGAGATGCAATTGAGCGTAACAGGGGCTCCAAAGTGTTCGCGAGAGATCTGTCTATTGGGCAGAGGCAGTTAACGCGACTGAAGACCGATACTGGTGGCATCATTTCGTCTCGACCTGAGATTTTGGGAGAGGTTGAGAAGTTCTTTGGGCAGTTATACACCTCAACACAACAGCCTGTTGTCAATTTGGCAAAAGACCCAAGAGCCAAGTTGACCCGACACTATACCGAAGATATCCCGGACGTCAGCCTATACGAGATTAGTACGGCTCTCAAACAACTTAAGAACAACAAGGCTCCGGGTGAGGACGGAATCACTACAGAACTCCTGAAGGCGGGTGGAAAACCGGTACTCCAAGTCCTTCAGCGATTGTTCAATTCCGTCATTCACGAGGGCACTACGCCGGAAGCGTGGCACAGGAGCGTGGTGGTTCTTTTCTTCAAGAAGGGTGATAACACCTTATTGAAGAATTATAGACCCATCGCGCTGCTGAGTCAGGTTTATAAGTTGTTTTCGAGAGTCGTAACGAATCGTCTCGCTCGTAGGTTCGACGACTTCCAGCCTCCCGAACAAGCCGGTTTCCGGAAAGGCTATAGTACCATAGACCACATATTTACGCTGCGGCAGGTTATACAGAAGACCGAGGAGTATAACCGGCCACTTTGCTTGGCGTTTGTGGACTATGAGAAGGCCTTTGATTCGGTGGAAACATGGGCTGTGTTAAGATCGCTCCAGCGATGCCGAATCGACTATCGGTACGTCCAAGTGTTGAAGTGTCTGTATGAAAACGCCACAATGTCTGTCCGTATCCAAGACAGAACTACGAGACCAATCCAAATGCGGCGTGGTGTGCGACAGGGAGATGTCATCTCCCCGAAGCTGTTTACCGCTGCATTGGAGGATATCTTTAAGCTTTTGGATTGGAACGGATACGGCATCAACATTAACGGCGAGTACATCACTCACCTTCGATTTGCCGACGACATAGTCGTTATGGCAGAGTCCCTGGAGGATCTTAACACAATGCTCGACGACCTCAGCAGAGTATCTCAACAGGTGGGCCTAAAAATGAACATGAGCAAGACGAAAGTTATGTCAAACTCACATGTTCCGCTCCACCCGATCATCGTTGAGAACTCTGCACTCGAAATTGTTGACGAATATATATACCTGGGACATACGGTCCGGCTAGGTAGGTCCAATTTCGAGAAAGAGGTCAGTCGCCGAATCCAACTCGGATGGGCAGCGTTTGGGAAGCTACGCGAGATCTTTTCGTCCAATATTCCTCAGTGTCTGAAGACTAAAGTCTTCGAACAGTGCGTGTTGCCAGTGATGACCTATGGCTCTGAATCTTGGTCGCTGACTATGGGCCTCATAAGAAAGCTCAGAGTCGCTCAGCGGGCGATGGAGCGAGCTATGCTCGGAGTTTCTCTACGTGATCAAATCAGAAATGAGGAGATCCGTAGAAGAACCAGGGTCACCGACATAGCTCAGCGGGTCGCGAAGCTGAAGTGGCGATGGGCGGGGCACATAGTGCGGAGAACCGATGGACGTTGGGGTCTCAAAGTGTTGGAATGGCGACCCCGCACCGGAAAGCGCAGTGTTGGAAGACCCCCTACTAGATGGACAGACGACCTCAAAAGGGTCGCGGGGAGCCGCTGGATACAAGCGGCACAAAATCGTGTGTTCTGGAGATCCCATGAAGAGGCCTTTGTCCAGCAGTGGACGTCCATCGGTTGAAGAAGAAGAAGAAGAATTAATTTAAACTATCGTGAGTGGTAAAAAAAAAAATAAGTAACGGCCTGTTACTATCCCACTGCTGGGCATAGGCCTCTTCTCTCCGTTTTTTTTTTTTTTAGAGAGAAGGATTGGAGCTGAGACCTACCACGCTGCTCCAATGCGGATTGGTAGGTTACACATATCCCCAGAATTCTCTAGAGATATGCAGGTTTCCTCACGATGTTTTCCTTCACCGAAAAGCGTGTGATAAATTGCAATTATCAATTAGACACATAAGTTTTACTAGAAAACTCATTGGTGCCTGCCCGGGGTTTGAACCCTAGACCTCCTCGAAAGAGGCGCACGGTGTTACCGCTGGGCTACCACAGCTTTTTCGTGAATGGTATTCATAATTAATGTATAGAAACCGGCTATATTCACGTGTTATTTTATCGGATGAGCCCGACTAGTTTCAAGCCCATACGGGGCTCTTATTCATGAGCTCTTTACGCGGCGTTATCGCGGCGGGATCAGTTTCCGCGGCGAGTATAGCCGGTTTCTATACATTAATTGGAAATAATTAAGTTTACAATATTGTTACATTTTGTATTTTATAATTTTATTTTGATATAATATTTTATTTTGTAATACACGCTTTGTGGTATCCGGCTGAATATAATAGACGACCCTCTTTCTTACAGATGTGTCGTAAAATACGACTAAGGTAAGTTGATGTCAGGCAGGCCCGGTCGTAAAATACGCAGCCAAATCATGTGAAGACATGTTTATAAAACACCCGCCGCGATAACGCCGCGTAAAGAGCTCATGAATAAGAGCCCCGTATAGGCTTGAAACTCGTTGGGCTCATTCGATAAAATAAGACGTGAGTATAGCCGGTTTCTATACATTAATTATGAATTCCACTCACGATAATTCAAAAAATGTTTATAAAATGTTATACCGACCCCACTTAGAGTAGGATACGGGCAAGAAGATGATTATATTAAGTTGCGAGTCTTCAATACTTCTTATAATTATAAAAATAAATGTCTAATTTAGTACGTTATGCGGGTCTAATTGATAAACTAGAAACATTTGCATATTAAATAACAATTTTTTAGTTTGTGCCGTTCAAGTACAGTGTGAGTTAGTTAGTTATTCAGTTCAGTCATGGACAGAGTAACGTTTCGCGTCAACGGAATCGATTATTCGGGTATGTAGTTTAATTTGATTCTAATTTTATATCAATTCCTATACTTTAAAGAAACCATTTTTTATTGTTATATATATTATCATCATTGCCTGCACCTGCCCTTATCCCGCTCTAATTGGGTCGGCAAAACATGTTATAAACATGTTGCCACATGATTTGGCTTTGTATTTTACTACTGGCAATCTACCTGACGTCGATTACCTTAGTCGTATTTTACAACACCTTGGTGAGAAGGAGGGTGATCTATCTATTCTACTCAACCGAAAACCACGCGGTGGGTCAACTTACCTTAGTCGTCTCTTACGACACCTCGGTAAGAAATGAGCGTGGTCTTTCTACTCAGTCGGATACCACTGTATCCACTAAGCTGTAAATGTCTGAATCTGACAATTAGCGTTATGGAACTATCAAGTCTTAGTTTGAGATTGAGTGCAGAGTTGATGATTGATAGAAAGATCATGGAAAATGAAACCGTATTATGCTAACACCATTTAGAGTAAGATAAGAGCGAGGATGATGATTTCTTTTGGTATTACTTTAAGAATTTCGGACAAATTTTAAAGATGCGTAAACAGATTTAACAAATGAACAGCGAAATGTGTTTCAAAGTTGGGTGCGAGGTGAAATCCACCACCACTCTTTTGGACTACATCCGACATACCTTGGAGCTGCGTGGGACTAAGTACATGTGCTTGGAGGGAGGCTGCGGAGCCTGCATCGTCAGCGCAGTCAAATCCCAGGGCGATCATCCTCGAGGTGTTAACTCTGTAAGTATTTACTGTTGAGAATAAGCTCCTAATCCTATTTTATCTTAAGCATTTAAGACCTAATATTAAAACGTGCCGTTTTGATCCATCAATTTGGAACAAGTGTGCTCAACTTTTTATCGGTTGGGCCAAATAAACGATACATAAATCTTTGGCGGGCCACAATTTACATATTTTCTGTGCTATTACTTATATCTCACATGAGGCGTGGCTTAATTTTCTTATTTACTTAATCAAATCCTGTCGCAAAGCAGAAGTGGCAATAAATGAGCAACATATTACGAAGAACCGATGGGCTTTGTACAATGGTGTTTGATTTAGACTCCGCACTGGACAGCGTTATAGGAGACGTTCTCTAGAAATTTCCGAACGATCAACGAACGAAAGCGATCCGAACGGCATGAAATCATTTATAGTGGCAACTTCTTGAAGAGACTTATGTTCAGCAGTACAGGTTAAATGAAGAGAGAATTATATCAACAGAGTTAGTCTCTCAGGAGAGATCGATATATAAATAGGCGGATTAGGATGTCCTTAATATGTATTTAGTACCTTCTTGCTAGGATGGTAATGACAAAAATGATATTGCTATAATAGGGTTGCGTATTTTAGTGTATGGTGTCAATAACATCATGTCAAAACTGGGATATCAAAACGATAGAGAAGGTAGGAAACCGCTTGGATGGTTATCATCCGTTGCAGACAAGCCTCGCAAAGGCAAATGGGACACAATGTGGATATTGCTCCCCAGGCATGGTTATGAACATGTATAGGTAAGTTGATGATGAGACTCTTTTTTTTTTAAACTTAAGCTCCTGAAGAGTACTCACTGCAATATAAATGGCTAGTAGAGCTTCTATGCTCTACTCTCTGCATTTTGCAACCACGACGATACTTCTGCGCTCGCCCATCCCGCCCCGTGACGATGTAAAAGCCGTTAGGGCTAACAGCATACTGTATGCTCAATTCGAAAAAAAAATACAAATGGCTTTTCAATTTTGTCGTGTAGCCTATCTAGTATCGACGCTTCGTTTGCGGGGAGAAACGATCGTTGGATTGTTGTAGTGCTTTTGTAGAGTGCTGTTAGTGGTAGTGGCCTTTTGATATGTGTGGTAACTTGACTTGATGCATGTAAAATGTATGAGTGCGCTTCGGGGACAAACGGGGACTATACGAAACTTATCCTATCATAAGTTTTGTAATATAATTGGTTTAACAATTTTGACACTACACAGTATTGGGTAAGAATATTGCACGTAATATTAAACAGTTCAATTGCAAACGAAAATAAACTCAATGTATAACCGTCTTGTACGATAAGGTGGTATTTTCAATAGTTATCAAAACTAGAGTAAAGTAAATAACAGGTATTATTGCCACATTAAGAATTAGTTGGTCGGGTGCGATAAATAAAAGATATTACGAGAATTTTAAAATATGTTAATAGTTTCAGCTTGTTTGATAACTGTAGAATGTGTCATTTTGATATTTGTATTTTTTTACAAACTGTTTTTAGTTTTACCATAATAATAACGCTAATCGTATTTATCATTTGTAGTCTGTTACAGTCAAAGCGATTAACAATGCTAGAAATAGAAAAGTCATTGGGAGGAAACATCTGCAGGTGTACGGGCTACAAACCAATATTAGATGCTTTTAAGAAATTCGCTTCAGACGCACCTACTCCAGTTGAACTGTTAGACATTGAAGATTTGAAATTATGTAGGAAATCCGGTGAAGAATGCTCTCGAGATTGTGAAGAATCCGATTGGTGTTTTATATCCAGAAATGAAATGAGTGATGAACTTGTGCATATTAAATTAGAAGATAATAGAGATTGGTACAGGGCAAGAACTGTTTCTGATATATTTTATATTTGGCAGACGAAAGGCGTAGACTCTTATATGTTAGTAGCTGGAAATACAGCGAAAGGTTAATATTTTTCTGGAAAATCACTTAAGTCAACTGCGATTTATTACTTCTTTATTTTGATTTCAAAAATATTCGTATCGGTACGGGAGAATTTAATCTTGTAAATAATATGTGTGGATAATTTCAAAATCAGGTAGTTGTTGGTTAAGATATTTATCAATTGAAAGTGCGCTTATTTTGCAGAAAATGTATACTCGTCTATTGAATTATAGCCCTAAGAAGAAATAAGGATAGGGACCTTAGGAAATAATATAGGGAATATTAGAAAATAAAATAGGAAATAAGCATAGGGACCTTAGAGAATAATGTTAATGATGACATTTAAGTGAACCACTCGATTACGGCATCTACATTGACTTTATTTTGATTTTTAATTTCAGGAGTATATCCAATACTTGAATATCCCAAACTATTGATCGACGTTAGCTCTATATCAGAGTTAAAGGGCTCCTACTATGACCAAAATTTAATAATTCGTGCGGGAACAACATTAGCAGATGTTATTGACATATTCAAAGAACAAGCTGGCAATGATGGTTTTAGTTATCTTAATGTATTGCGTGATCATTTGGAATTAGTAGCTAGCATTCCTATTAGAAATGTGAGTAATTTTAAACTAGATTGCAGTTTATTTCTGTATAAGTTCTTTGAATGTAGACGTTGCCCTTTCATTATCTAAGAAATTAGTAGCTAATATCGCTATTGGAAATGTGCCATTTGGGTTTTATTTAACTTTAATTAAAAGGTAAATTAGATTAGAAGTAATTAAAATTAATTGCTTAAATTAGACTATTTAGGTCTCAATTTAAACTATTTTTAGTAATCTGTCTTTCTAAATCTTGGAAGTCAGAAATTAGTGTCTATACCATCTATCTTCTTTCTTCTTCTACTTTCTTTTTACTATCTAGTAAATAATTTAAGTGATTAACTTAAATTTTAAGTTTCTTTAATATTGCAACAAATGTAAATAATTATTAAACATATTATTATATCCATTCTTTGTGTATTCCATTATAATAACTTTTCTATATGTAACTGAATAAGTCATTTGCTTCATTTACATAATAGAAATTATGATTATATTATTTTATTTCAGTTGGCGACGTTGGCTGGTAATTTAATGATTAAGAATGGACATCCCGAATTTAAGTCGGATATTTTTATTATCCTGGAAACCGTAGGGGCGCAAATTACTATTTGTATGTACTTATTATATAATTGTTCTGGACAACCCCTTTGGGTTGATGGTCGAACAGGGTGTATGTAGGACAGCCGATTAAATTATAACACAGCTATCCATTATCCGAATCACATTTATTGCTTTACCAACAATTATTATTATGTAATTACATGTGAACGTCCGTGTCAACAGGACGACACGGGAAGAGTGAGATAAAAGAAGCGAGCGGTTCTGTATCTCATACAGCTTATTTTTCGACAGGTCAGGAATTTAAACAGGTTTTGCTTGCAACAGCGCTTGTCAAAGCCGAGTCGAAACATAATGCTAACTTTTGGTTAAGGGCTCTGCTCGATCAGGGCTCTCAAGCTAATTTTATCACGGAATCAGCGGTTCAGGGTTTAAGGCTGAAAAAGATTCCTGTGAAGGGTATAATTTCAGGCGTAGGTGGAGATAAAGCGGTAATCTCCAAGGCAATAGTTAACTTAAACATTAAATCTAGAATCAATCCTATCGTTGTCGTTTCTATAAACGCATATGTTCTGCCATCCATCACTACTTTCCTCCCATCGAAGAAAGTAGAGGTACTAGGTTGGTCAGAACTTGGTAGGATTGAACTTGCGGATCCATCTTTCCATCAACCCAATAAAATCGATCTCTTATTGGGTTCTGATGTTTATGGGCAAGTGATCCAAGAGGGGTTACTAAGGGGTCCGCCGGGTTATCCAGTCGCCCAGAATACGAAGCTGGGGTGGATACTTTCGGGTCAGGTCGGGTTAGGAGAAACGAACAATTTAAGTTGTAATTTACTTATAGACGAACCCGAACCAAAAGAAAATGATCTATTGAAAAAATTTTGGGAGCTGGAATCCGAATATTCCAGCGACGCTCTAAATAAACATTTCACACCAGAAGAAAAAAGGTGTGAGGAGTTATTTTATAAAACTAAAAAACGCGATGAGTCCGGTCGGTACGTCGTTACGTTACCTTTTAAATCGGCTGTCCTACATACACCCTGTTCGACCAACAACCCAAGGGGGTTGTCCATGGTCCTTCGTGTCGGATATAATCCGGAGGAGTCACGGCATTCAAGGCCGCTTGGTGAGGAGAACCGTGCCGCCCTGTGTTGGCAATGAGCAGCAGCCTGTGAGCAGCAGCAGCAAGGACTGAGGTTTGGTGGTGAATCCGGCCTTAGCACTTTGCGACGGAGGGATCCGTCAGGAAGCCAGCAGCGGGACCAGGTACAGCGGTGACCAGCGGGGTCAGTGATCCCCTCGCACCGCAGGAATAGGATCAGGTGACAAGTGAGTGACAAGGTCTCTAATAGTGAGTGAAGTTTAATTAATTTAGCGAGTTTTAACTTCAGTGAAAAATTACTTTAAAATCAAGAACAAATACCTTGAACTTTATAAATTAACAGTAACTTTCCATGTTTAGTCTCATAAATAATACTAATTTTAAATCGTGATAACCTACGGGGAACCCATGCCTGATTTTGGTTCGAGGTTATAAACAATTGGAATAATCTACGGACTTTTACGAAATTTTACGTATTCATTTAACTTTAAACAAAATTACATTTGTTTTCGACTTCTAATATATTTGTGATTTCAATTTAACAAAGAAAAAATATAGATGTTGTTGACTTGTAAAAATAAAAAATAATGTGTGTAATACTTCAACCTTATTCTGCTTGTAATAAGGGTGAACTTTGATTGTATTCTTTATACGCGTAGTCATTGTGTTTAGCGAGTTCGATAATTTTATAAAAGTTATACGGTAGATAAGGTGTTTAGTGAAAGTATTAGTTAACCTTGGTATGTTATAAGACGTATTACGATAATTACTGAGGCGTTTATGCATCTTATTTGTATTGTTTATTTTTGTTTAGAGATTTGTTTTATATTGTGTTTTTTACTTTAAGTTCGAAATTAGTAGTTTTTTAAAATGGAAGATAATTTAAGATTACAAATGGACAATTATAGTAAATTAGTAAAAGCTAGAAAAAATTATAAAAAGTCGCCTAAAGAGCGAATTAATGAGACGTATGTACAAGTTAGGCTCGAATCTCTTGAGCGTTTATGGAATAATTTCGGGGATACACATAGGGTTATTATTAAGGACTTTGGAGAATTATTAAGCGATGAGAATTATATTCGGAATGATATTTACGATCAAGCCGAGGAATTATATATAGAATTTAAAACAGAATTAATGGGTGTACTTAATTATTTTTCAAAATCGAATGAGAGTAGTATTGGGGTTAATCCTGAATGTGTGAGTAAATCCAAACAGGTTCAGGTGGAACTACCAAAAATATTTATTCCTAAATTTTCTGGGGCTTATACTGAGTGGGTTACTTTTCGAGACTTGTTTATATCCTTAATCCATAGTAATATAAATTTAGAAAAGGTTCAAAAGTTACACTATTTAAAAAGTTATTTATCAGGGGAAGCCGAACAGTTGCTTCGGCAAGTACCTATCTCTGAAGCAAATTATGAACGTTGTTGGACATTATTAAAAGATAGGTATGATAATAAAAGGTATTTATCGCACTATATTCTGAAAAGATTACTTAGTCAAAGAAATATTATGGTAGAATCGGCAAGTAGTTTAAAGGAACTCATAGATACAACAAGCGATTGTTTAAGTGGATTATCTAATTTAGGTATTGATGTTACAAATTGGGATATAATTGTGATTCATATACTTACCTTAAAACTTGACATGGAATCCAGGAAACAATGGGAATTTAAAGTAACTAGTGATAATTCTACGGAAGAATTACCTACATTTGAGCAATTTAAAAATTTTCTTACAAACCGGTATCGTGCACTCGAGTTTCTGGATACCAAGTCAACATCTCAAAGGTCACAAGGTCATGTAAATAATCCTATTGTTAAATATAAAAGTTTACACGTTGTTAAATTGCAATGCCCATTTTGTTCGGAAGCACACAGACTTAATTCATGTAAAAAATTTATAGGGGAAACGGCAGATCAACGTCGTAGTTTTGTTCAAAACAATCGTATTTGTTTTAATTGTTTGGGGTCCAACCATGGAGCGAAAGCATGTCGAAGCAATGTTAAGTGCAATATATGTCATCGTCGTCATCATACTTTATTACATCCTCGCAGTATAAGTAATGCTGAGACTACTAATGTTAGTGTTGAACAGGAGTGTAAGGAAGCTTTACCAACGGGGCCTTTAGAGGCAGGCAGAGATAAAGGAGCGAGCGGTTCTGTATCTCATACAGCTTATTTTTCGACAGGTCAGGAATTTAAACAGGTTTTGCTTGCAACAGCGCTTGTCAAAGCCGAGTCGAAACATAATGCTAACTTTTGGTTAAGGGCTCTGCTCGATCAGGGCTCTCAAGCTAATTTTATCACGGAATCAGCGGTTCAGGGTTTAAGGCTGAAAAAGATTCCTGTGAAGGGTATAATTTCAGGCGTAGGTGGAGATAAAGCGGTAATCTCCAAGGCAATAGTTAACTTAAACATTAAATCTAGAATCAATCCTATCGTTGTCGTTTCTATAAACGCATATGTTCTGCCATCCATCACTACTTTCCTCCCATCGAAGAAAGTAGAGGTACTAGGTTGGTCAGAACTTGGTAGGATTGAACTTGCGGATCCATCTTTCCATCAACCCAATAAAATCGATCTCTTATTGGGTTCTGATGTTTATGGGCAAGTGATCCAAGAGGGGTTACTAAGGGGTCCGCCGGGTTATCCAGTCGCCCAGAATACGAAGCTGGGGTGGATACTTTCGGGTCAGGTCGGGTTAGGAGAAACGAACAATTTAAGTTGTAATTTACTTATAGACGAACCCGAACCAAAAGAAAATGATCTATTGAAAAAATTTTGGGAGCTGGAATCCGAATATTCCAGCGACGCTCTAAATAAACATTTCACACCAGAAGAAAAAAGGTGTGAGGAGTTATTTTATAAAACTAAAAAACGCGATGAGTCCGGTCGGTACGTCGTTACGTTACCTTTTAAATCGGATGATCCTGCATGCCAATATGGTAATTCAAAGGACATTGCGCTGCGACGGTTTGCTATGCTGGAAAGAAAATTGGAAAGGGACAGAAAATTACAAGAAGAGTATAGCAACGTTGTACAGGACTATCTAGATTTGGGCCACATGGAGGTCGTACCTGAGGATGAACTAAATAAACCGGGTTCAGTGTATCTTCCTCATCATGCCGTGATACGCGAAGAAAAAGACACGACGAAAATTCGAGTTGTCTTTGATGCCTCATGCAAGGGAACTAATGGAGCATCATTAAATAGTGAATTATTGATAGGACCTACCTTACAATCGGATTTACGCAGTTTAATAATGCGTTGGCGTTTACATCCTATTTGCTTAGTAGCCGACATCGAAAAGATGTATCGGCAGGTAAAGGTGTCCAAAAATGATATAGATTTTCAACGTCTGGTGTGGCGTGATCAAAGGAATCCAAACTCTGAAATAAAAAGCTACAGATTATTAAGGGTCACATTCGGGACCGCATCAGCACCTTACCTTGCAGTTAAGGTGTTACAGCAAGTTGCTGACGACGAGGGTAATAATTTCCCAGCAGCATCTGAAAGAATAAAAACAGACTTCTATATGGACGATTTGTTATCTGGATGTGAAAACGTGAATGAAGGAAAGCAAATTTATAATGAAATGAATGAAATCTTACAAAGAGGAGGTTTTAAATTAAAAAAGTGGTAAAGCAATAAATGTGATTCGGATAATGGATAGCTGTGTTATAATTTAATCGGCTGTCCTACATACACCCTGTTCGACCAACAACCCAAGGGGGTTGTCCAGTTCGTTTATATTAATAACATATCATTCTCCTTTTCAATGTCATCCTGTTCCTGTAGAATTAACAGCATTCCTATAGCGTATATGTTATACCGGTATATAAGGAATAAATATGACAAATTTCATCGATATTGGTTCAGCGGATTCACCGTGAAAGATTAACAAACATACAACCATACGCACAAACTTTCCCATTTATAATATTTAGTACAAAGTAGGATATATTAATAAAATAAGGTTCAATGCTCTCAAAATCTGTAGTATTTCAATTGTAGTATAATTCACATAAAACTTTGTAAATATAGTTATGTTTTCACACACATAATTATAGTTCTTTATATTGTTCTTTTACTCTTTGATCTCTTTTATCTGTTTTGTTACAATATTAGTTTCTGGATGACTTTTCGTTGCAGAATTTTGTTTCATATATTTTATACTTTTCTTTATCAAATTCAACGTCTTTCGCTATGACGGTAGTTAATTTTAGAATAGGCTTTTTCTTGAGGCAAATATCACTCGTTAAAGAGCAAAATGAATTAAATGAAGTCTTCCACAGGTTTCATATTCTATTATAACGTTTTCATATCTTGGTCTCGTCTTTAAAGAAATAAAGTAATGTGGACATTAATTAAAAAAAATAATTGAACAAAAATTAGACTTTAAAATTAAAAAAACGGCGAGATGATGGAAACCGAGGGAATCTCAATCAATTTTAATTAAGTAAAAATTGAGGTGTAAAATTATCTAACGTTAATTAAAAGTAGGATTTTTTCTCTTAGTCATTTTAAACGTCTCTTTAACTGCCAATCTTAATTACACATGATGTCACGGAGCGATTAGCAAAAGCTTTACTGACCAGAGGTTTAAGCATATGAACTAACAGACAAAAGTTTAGCATTGCTCTGAAATTATTACAGCTTTTATGAGAATAACAACTTATTAGTTAAGAATAATTGAAGGAACTGACTATTGTCTTTAATATTTAATTGAGTTAATCTATATATATAAAAGAAAGTTGCTCTTGGTTACACTATTTTTAACTCAAGAACGGATGAACCAATTTGGCTGAAAATTGGTGGAGAGGTTGCTTAGAACCAGGAGACGGACATAGGATACTTTTTATCCCGTTCGACCGCATTTATTTTATCCCGCCAAGTCACTATAAAACGTAGTATAACAAAAACGACTATGACATGGAATGACAAAACATAAATGACAGCTATACGTAATTTTGTCTTTGGTTAAGTATGGTAAAAAATTTGACAATTATCAAAATAATAGCTAAACATCACTACATAGTATATTAATAAGAAAGCTGTGAATGTTGTATATAAAGACATTCTGTAATTAATTGTAAAAATAAAATACATAGGGAAAATATAAAAGTAAAAGAATAAAATGTAGTATATGAATTGAAATATTAAGCGAAGATAGCAGGGAATCTTAATGATGTAGGGAAAGAGGAATTGTTTTAATCCAAATTAAAGGCGTGTGGGCCACGGGCAGTAATGAATAAACCAAAACTACTGGATAGATTTTAATCATTTTTTTCACTGAGTGACATAGGCTATGTATTTTATACCCGTGCGAAGCCGGAGCGGACCACTAGTCTTATATATATACCTTATATATCTTATAAAAATATATTCTCTGAATTTCGGAAACCGCTCCAACGATTTTCCTGAAATTCACCATTTTTTTTTGGGGGAGAAAAATCGATCTAACTAGGTTTTACTTAAAAAAATTATCCCTGTTTTTAGCCATTAAAAATATGGTATTATTGTAGAATTGCAAGTAAAGGATTTTTTTAGCTGTCAAACGTAATGTTGCGATAGCCGATGGGTAAAGGGCGGACCGAAAATTCAAAACTCAGGTTCGAATCCCACATCGGCGTCTTCTTTCTTTATTATTTTTTTTATATCTTTTAAAAAATTACCCAGGTACTTAAAAGTACTTAGTAAGTAACAAAACTAAAATTTATTTTTGTTTCGTTATCCCCATGATTGTCCACGGACTTTTTGGTCATTCTGAGGAATTTCCACGCTATACGATGTAGTGTCGCTTAGATCCAGCGGTTTTCTGATTTTTTGGGGTCAATTGCTAACTAACTCAGGGGTCAGGAGCAACAGCAAGGGTTGTATTAGCTGGTGCAGTATTACTTCTCAAAACAACATAAGATTCACCGAAATCTATCAAGCTTTTATAGCTTTGCAATATATAAATTATTTATTTTAAATATGGAACCATTTTTAAGTGAAATAATGACTAATTATTTTTAGTAAAACCACCTAACCGGAAAATAGTTTTAACCGCGAAAGATTTTTTGAAGGAAAAAATGACAGGCAAACTAATTTTAAATGTTATTTTCCCGCCATTGAGTCCTGAACACAAAGTAGTATCATACAAGGTAAGTTAAATTTTTTTTTTGATTTTACTGTGTACTTCGTAATCACCTTTGTTTAGATTTATTGATTAGCAGTTTACTCGCTTGATAGACATTGTAGTTCAATATCGATATGTGATAAATTGAAAGAAAATTGGAACAAAACATTGCAACAATTAACACTATCAGAACTCTAAAGAATAACTATTTAAAGCATATATAAGATAGTAATATTAAATTACTTTTAATCACTTACTCGTCATTATAATTGAATATTCACAAGTAAAATTATTATTTGTGTAATTGGTTAATATTAGAAGTAAAATTGTTAATTGCGATGGTATTAAGGCCAGTTTGGTTGTTCGTTAAGTTTAACACTGTTAAAAAGAGGCTGATACACAAAGCCTACTATACTGTTGAGGATTACATAGATGATAAGAATGTGGATATAGCTACTCTTCGACCCTGTTTAAGACAGACCAAATGTGACTAGTAATTACAATTATATTTACAAAAGTGCAACCGTTGAGTTTCTGTCTAGCCCTTCTCGGTAGGAACAGCTTTCTGAACCACCAGTAGAGTTGACGATCTAAAAGCACTTGCTTACAAGTTTACTTGAAGAATGAATATTTTGAATTTGAATTTGAAAAACACAGACTTGATAGGAATATTAAATGCACTGTCGTATAGTTCGTGATAAGTATCCCTTTTTTCATGCTTAGACAAATAAATACAGTCCAAAAGGAGTGTCGAACAGTGCGCGTTGCCAGTGATAACTTATGTATCTGAAACGTGTTCGCTGACTATAGGCTTCATAGCATAGTCACTCAACGGGCGATGGAGCGAGCTGTGCTTGGTTTATCTCTACGCGATTAAATCAGGAATGAGGAGATCCGTAGAAGAATCAGAGTAACCAACACAGCTTATTGTGTCGCGAAGCTGAGGTGGCAATGGGCGGGACACGTTTTACGTAGGACCGATGGGCGTTGAGGTCCTTAAGTACTGGAATGGTGACCTCACACTAGAAAGCGCAGCGTCGGTAGACCCCCACTAAGGTGGACTGACGACCTCAAAGAGGTTGCGGGGAGCCGCTGGTTCCAAGCGTTACAAAATCGTGGTGTGTGGAGATCCCTTAAAGAGACCTATTTCCGGCAGTGGATGTCCATCGGTTGAGAAAGAAGAGAGGAGTGTCTAAGTATGTAATTAGAATGAAACAGAACTTTCAACACGTGTTAAAGGCTCTGTGCTATCCTCACCAACTTATAGTGCTATATATCTATTTAGTTGCTTTATATGAAAACAAACAAACATTTCTTACAATTTTGTTCCAGATCATGCCGCGATTCCAGAACGCTCACGCCCTTGTACACGCTGGCTTTGTGTATAAGCTAAACAAAACAAACACAGTGCTCGAATGTAGAATTGTTTACGGAGTTCCAAATTTCATACACGCAGTACAAACTGAGAACTATATAAAAGGCAAACCGCTGTTTGTAAATGAAACATTGCAGGGAGCTCTTGAGGTGCTGAACAAGGAGATAGTTGTATTGAAGGATAGACTAAGCCCGTCAGTGGAATACCAGCGGAGAGCATCTTTAGGGCTCTTTTATAAGGTGCTAAAAACATCAAATCAATATTAATTACTGGCTTTTATTATGGATTACATTTAAGAACTTGTTCTTACTTAACCGGAATCACTATTGTGAGGAATATAAAAATAATTAAAATGTATCAAGCATTTGCAAAGCTGTGATGGCCCAGCGGATATCTAGAGAATTCTGGAGATATGTGTAACCTACCAATCCGCATTGGAACAGCGTGGTAGATTTTAGCTCCAATCCTTCTCTCCAAAAACGGAGAGAAGAGGCCTATTCTCAGCAGTGGGATAGTAACAGGCCACTACTTACTACTTTACTTTAAGCATTTGACAATTATAAAATGTAGTTCTCGACTTCGTAGTGGGATTTTTAATAATTGTAGTGATAGAAAACATGAGGATTTTTATATTCCATGGTAATTTAGGGGACCGGCAACGGAAACATTCAAAACACTATACTACTATGCTATACTATTCACTTTTACTCTAAGTGGAAAGAAACCTTTCATTTTTAGGACATAATTTTGCTGCAGTCCCACTTTTTTGATCAAAAAGCTGATTTATTACAGAGTCTCTTGTCGTTGTGTCCCAAAAATATATTGAACTCTAAATACATTTCCGGAGCTACCAAATTGAGAGATACCAGACAAGTGTCTGGAGGACATGAGGTCTTCGATACAGATCCTACTCTATGGCCACTTAATCAACCCATGCCTAAAGTAGAAGGACTGGTGAGTGTTATTTAAAGAATAGTTTCCGAATTCGTATAACTAAAAAAGAAGCTTTAGGGATTGCTGACATTTCCTCAAGCTTTTGCTGAACGCTTAATGAAACACCAATTTTTCAAAATAGTTCATTTAAGCCTATATGGATGACGATATTGGAGGTTTCTAATTCAAATACCTATTACCGGTTGAGTTTTTTATATTTACTGCGAAAGCACATTCTGTCCAGGTCGGACATATTGCTATTTTAAAATAGCATGTATTCTGTTCCATTGCACTGGTTTATCCGTAATAGGTTGAGATGTAGTGCTATTTGCTTAGTATAAAACTGACAAATGGTATTAGTGAGAGTAATAAGCGAAGCTTAATTAAATATATGACACTATTCCAAGGAATATTTGATCAAACTAAACTTAGCTACACATATATTAATCCAAACATTCTTTAGTTCCAGTGCGCTGGAGAAGCAAAATACACAGATGATGCTCCAAAACGACCAAGAGAATTATCCGTTGCATTTGTTCTGGCAAAAGTTCCTCTTGGAACAATAGAAAACATTGATGCTTCAGAAGCTTTAGTAAGATTGAATTTAAAATATTGCCGACAAACCTATATGATCTATTATTACTCTTTGCTATAGTATAGTGAACTGTTGTAGCTGATTTATAAAACCTGGGATACACAAATATCAGTCTTTTCTCAGGACCTTGTTTTGAACTACAGTATTTCAATCGATAACTTAAGAACGCGAAGAAACGTTTATAGTATTAAAGAAAATAAAATCAATGATTAAATGTAATAAAAGAAAATAATTATTTTTATTAAACTTGTTTACTTGTTTTTTATATACAAAAAGTCGTCCTCAAATATGCACTACACTTAATACTTTTGCAATACTTTCCAGAATGAAAAGGGAGTTGCAGCATTTTTTTCGGCGTCAGATATTATAGGTATAAATAGTTTCATATCAGCTCCCAACTTACTTAATACAACCAATGAAGAGTTGTTTTGTAATGGTGATGTAAAATATTATGATCAGCCTATTGGTATTATTGTAGCTGATTGCCAAAGTACAGCTAATAAAGCCGCTACTTTAGTTAAAGTGAAATATGCTAATGTGAGAAAACCAGTGATTGACATAAAAATAGCTAAAAATGATCCATCTAGAATCAGTATTTATTCGACAAATAAATCCACAAAAAGAGGAAATGATGTTGCAAAAATAATCAAAGGAAGTAATACTATATACCAACAGTACCACTTTTGTATGGAAACTTTAGTTTCCGTAGTTTATCCAATCCAAGAAGGATTGAGAATGTTAGTAACAACACAATGGTTAGACGAAGTGCATGAGTCAACTTCAAGGGTTCTAAAGTTAGATCAAAGCAGGTATGCTGAACATTTTTGCTAGCTGAAAGATAGAGCTACATCAGAGATAAAACAAATATATTTTTTTATTTATCAGAATTGATGTCTATGTGCGATTACTCGGTGGCGCCTTTGGTCTAAAATTAACCCGCCCTAATCAAATCGCAGCATCCGCTGCTCTAGCGGCATACAAGCTTAATCTACCATGCCGATTCATTACCCCATTGAACGTCAACATGAGGGCTATAGGAAAACGTTTACCGTGTTCCAGAGACTTTGAGGTATGTATTTGGGATTTAGTTTGAAGTACGCTTTACCTATGATTTTGCTACCTTGGTAATAAGGGTGGGACAATTGTCCCATATATATTATAACTATTATCAAATTACTTTGGATTTTGGACTATAGTTTTTCAAAAATATATTTTCTTAAATTTTTATGCTTATAATAGGCTTTAGTTTTTGATATATCTCAAAAACTAAAAGTTAAATGACAACAAGTCCATTCTTAGGAGCAGATTTCTTTAACTCAATTTTTTTATTACCAAAATAACGGCCTTTATCTATTATGCGTACCAGATAGAGATGTGCTAACATACCAGTGTTGGCAATATAACAAGCGAGAAATTTTATAGGTCGGTGTCAACGCGAGTGGAGTTATTCAATACGTGAACTATGATTTGTACAGTGACAATGGCTACATTTACAACGAACCTCTTTTGCTGCTAGGAATTGATCTTTTCAACAACTGTTATAAAAAGGAGACATGGAATTTTAGAGCGTATAAAGGAATAACAGATACCGCTTCCAACACTTGGTGTCGGTCACCTGGTAAGATAAGATTAAAAATTTAGGAAAGTTAAAAGAATATTGAAATTTTTGTTTTTAATTTAAAATTGTCTATAGGACATAAATAATATATTATTAGCATCCGAGGCACTATGGTTGGAGTGCCTTATTACTGGAGGTTCGGTCGTTTTATGCTATGAGATGAAATTTATGATATTCATATTACTGTAGTTACTGTAGACGAGCTGAATAGGTTTACTCATAAAGAAGATCAGTCGCTTTGATCGCGAAATCAGTAATTCTAAGTAGTCAAATTATATCGCAGACTTTGCTGATTACACGTGGCTTACTGATATTTAGGTCAACGGATACGAATTCTGGTACAATCAGCCGATACTATCTTGTCAGAACGTTAAAAGTATAACCAGTTGACATTTAGATAGAAACAGCAAGATGTGCTAAAGATGTGATACGGTAAGGTATGCAGACAATCATTGGTGGGAGAATCATCCAAATACAGATGTTTTTAAACACATTAAAATATTTAAAAAAAATTGATTTTTTTATGTGATGAAATTATAATGTTGTGGCAAAAAAAAAAAAGTTTTTTCTTTCAGGTACTTTAGAAAATGTAGTAATGGCTGAGTTTATGATCGAACAAATAGCTTACAAAATGGATCTGGATCCCCTTGATGTGCGTCTGGCAAATCTAGATACGGAGAAATATGGTGCTTTGCAAGAAATGCTGGAAACTTTAAAAAATAATTCGCAATACGCTGAAAGGAAAGCATCACTAGATGTATTCAATAAAAATAATAGATGGAAAAAACGTGGATTAAGATTTTGTTTCCTTAGATGGACCCCATTCGGTTTTCAGAATTACGACATAAATATGAGTGTTTACGCCA
Source organism: Morpho helenor (assembly GCA_029227775.1). Lineage (NCBI taxonomy): Eukaryota > Metazoa > Arthropoda > Insecta > Lepidoptera > Nymphalidae > Morpho > Morpho helenor. Next base: position 15,588,779 of record JARGCU010000037.1, on the reverse strand, counting down.
AAGATGGCACTGTTGTTATAACGCACGCTGGAATAGAAATGGGACAAGGTGTTAACACTAAAGCAATACAAATTTGTGCATATTTACTTAAAATACCCATTGATAAAATTCAAATAAAGGGTAATGATACTGTAATTGCACCTAATGGCTATCCCTCTGGAGGCAGTATAACATCCCAAACTGTTGGTATTGGAGTACGGAAATGTTGCGAAGAACTTATAAGGAGGCTCGAACCCATCAAGAGAGAAATGGACAACCCAACTTGGTTAGAAGTGATACAGAAAGCAGCCGCATCAGACACTGATTTACAAGTTCACTGCTTCACTACATCAGAAGATACTGTGCAATATGATGTTTTCGGTATAACATTGGCCGAAGTTGATATAGAAGTATTAACCGGAGAATGGCAAATTAATCGAGTCGATTTAATTGAAGATGCTGGTCAAAGTGTGAATCCAGATCTGGATATAGGACAAGTAAGTGTAATAGTTTAAATATTAGAGTTTCAAATTCTTTATCCAAGATTATTAGGTTTCCCGAACTATGAAGAATTATATAGCATCTAATTCTTAATCCCTATTGCATGGACGATCGAATATTACAGAACGTTCATTTGGTTTATCTAACCTTATTTATTAAAGTCATGTTTTGGGCACCTATTTAGTTTATTCATAAAAATATTCATTTTTTGACGTGACAACGTCTTAAATTAGGTTGCGGCTTGGAGTCACTCATGAAAAAGTGTAACACCCGCTCACGTCTATTACGATGAGTCACCGAACGAAAAAGAGGCCCGCCGGACTGGCGAATGCCTCGCGCCTCTCTCCCACTCAAACATGATTGGTCCGCCGCGCGTGCAGCACTAGAGAATTGATTAGTGCATTCAATTCCTTGTTCCTATTGTGCAATTTAATTATATTCATATCAATAAATATTCTACTGAGAAAAAGACGTTGTCACGTAAACTCTTTGCCCGTAAAACTGACTTTACAGGCAACCGTTTTTTTATTCTAAGTTCCATGTAATTAGGTTAGGGGAGCATTCATTATGGGATTGGGCTATGGTACAACTGAAAATTTTGTGTTTGACCCCGATACTGGAGAGGTGCTGACGAATCGTACTTGGGAATATTTTGTGCCGCAAGCCATGGATATACCACAGATCTTCAACATATATTTAAGAAAAAGATCATATTCAAGCGAGATTATACTTGGAGCAAAAGGTAAGTTTTACTCTCTTGAAATTTGAATTGATCTCTGGCTCTAAAATAAAATATTTCAATATATAGTGTTACTGTTTTCCGAAAATTACCTTTCTTCATTTCAAGGATATGTGAACGTATGATTGTTATTTTTATTATTAAAAGCTTTTATTCAACTTGCAATGCAATGTGAATTGCAATGCAAGTGAATGTGGAATCTTGCAAGTTAAATTTGACCTATTTCTCGTTGTCTCATTGAGCTGAATTTTTACATACTAGTCCAGTCTTGATGACAATGCATGTTTATGATAAGCATGATCTGACGTTGCTGCTAGGATTAGCTCCAGACGAAGGAACTCCTCAACGGTTAACAATTGGGATATGACATTTTGTTAAATGCTTTTTAATTTGACTAGATATTGTTAGAAGATATTTAGGTTACCAATATACCAAAATGCAAATACTGCGATTGTTTTGTCATAGGTACTGGTGAGCCGGCTACATGCATGGGTGTGGTTATTAATTTTGCAATGAGACAAGCCATAGCAGCAGCACGACTTGAATCCGGAATACCAACTAGTGAATGGTTTGATATGGGTAAGATAAACATAAAAGTAATACTTAAAAAAAAAGTAAAGTAGCGGCCTGTTACTAACCCACTACTAGGCATAGGCCTCCTCTCTCCATTTTTAGAAAGAAGGGTTGTAGCTAAGACCTAACCACGCTGCTCCAATGCGTATTGGTAGGTTACATATATCCCTACAATTCTCTAGAGATATGTAGGTTTCCTCACGATGTTTTCCTTCACTAAAAAGCGTGTGATATATTGCAATTATCAATTAGACACATAAGTTTTTTAAAAGAAAAACTGATTGGTCTCTCTGTCAGGGGTTTTGAACCTGCAACTTCCACGGAAAGAGTCGTACGGTGACACCGCTAGGCTATCACAGCCGTATTATTATTAGCCGTATTACTTTATATAAGAGATATTATACTTTGCTGTGTGTATAACGTCATGGAGATTTATAATGACTAACCAACCTCATAGGCTGACAAAACTCAAATATAAAATAGAGATATTTAAGAGATAAATGTTTCCTGTTAGTAAACAATTTAACATTAAATTACTAAGCTTTTTTTTTCCTTATTACTTACTAGCTGTGCCAGCAGCTAGTAAGTAATAAGATCAGCAAATCAGTGTGTCACAAATTTTTCCCCGAATCAAAATTTTGAACATAAAAGTATTTATCGTGAGTTAATTATAAGAGATTTTTGAAAGCTTTCACCGTTAGCGCGCGGAAGGAAAGCTTCAAATTTTGCCATTTTCACTATATTTTTTTTGCTGCTCCTCTCCTATTCGTCTTAGCGTGATGTAATATAGCATATAGTCTTCCTCGATAAATGTACTACGAGTATCTTACACTCAAATTATTTTTCTAAGCGGTCCTGCAGTTCCTGAGATTAGCGCGTTCAAACGAACTCTTCACCCTTATGTATTAGTTTATATTTAATTTTGTATAATCGGTTATAATAATAATAATCGCTTATAATAATAATATTAATAATTAATAATAAATATATGGGACACTTACACACACGGTCGTCCGTCCCTAAATTAAGTAACTTAATACTTGTGTTATGGGTGACAGATAACTGGTAAATATATACTTATATAATTTTAAATACATACTTAAATACCTAAATATACACCCAGGCTCGAAGAACCAACAAATTTTTGTTAGAAAATATTGGCCCTCGGCGGGAATCGAGCCCACGACCCGCGGAGCTGAAGGCAGGGTCACTACCAACTGCGCCATCGAGTCAATCAAAATAGTAATAACTACGTGCATTAAAGGGCAGATTGATGATTGTATATTACTAACATCTTATTGTAAATAATATAAAAAAGTAATAATATAGTCGTTTTTTTCAGATGGGCCATATACGGTAGACCAGATTTGCGTTTCCACTGCTACTAAATTGGACGAATTTAGATTCTACTAAAAATTATAATTAATTGAAATTTATATGAGAAAAGCATTTTAGTGGCCTAATATATTGTGTGTATTGGTAATGTGTCGATGTTAAATGAAATAATTAATCATCTTGCTTAATGTTCTTTGAAATATTTAAATGAGTTAATCTTGTGTATGTAATTAGTAATAGGCAAACCAGGAACCGAAATAAATTAATAATACCCAGAATACGGTTTCAGAAAGTTCGTAGATCGTTTGTGGGCCTCGGTATACATTTTTATAATAAAATTCCGCAATCTATTTTGGACTTGCCTTTACACAAGTTCAAAATAGCAATTAAAAAGACATTGATTCATAAAGCTTATTATACTGTTGAGGACTATATTGATGATAAGAAAGCTTGGTTTTAAATTGCGACCAACTACGCACTAGATTATATTGTAAATTTTTTAATTTGTTCTTAATTAAGCCATTATTGTAAAACTCAATTTTGAAAAGAGTGACCGCCGAGTTTCTTGCTGGTTCTTCTCGGTGAGAGCACCTTTCCGAACCAGTGGTAGCTTCATTGTAATTTGACGATTCGAAAGTGCTTGTAAAGGCCAATTTGAATAAAGAAATATTTGAATTTGAATTTCAATTTGTATATTTTCTAAATTTTGGAAACAGCTGCAACGATTCTCATGAAACTTATGTAAAAGGGTTTCGGGGGTGAAAAATCTAGTTAGGTTTCAATTAATAAAAATGTCGTTTAACCACTGTTATCGGGCACAAAAAACTGCTTAAATAGAAATAGAAACTTAAAGCTTAAATTTGCTAACGTTTGTAAAGTTGTAATAGCATAATGGGGAAAGGGCAGACTATAAAAGTTAAAACACCTGGGATCGAACCCCTTCATGTCACCGGCCGTTTCTTTCTTAATTGCATTTTTTATGGTATCTTTTAAAAGAGATATATTTTAGCCGTGTGGTATCCGGCTAATTAGAATAGTACCCTCATTTCTTACCGAGGTGTCGTAAAAGGCTACTAAGGTAAGTCAACCCGCCGTGTGGCATCCGGCTGAGTAGAATAGACCACCCTCATTTCTTACCAAGGTGTCGTAAAGGGTGACTAAGGTAAGTTGACCCACCGTGTGGTACCTGGTTTAGTAGAATAGACCACTCTCCTTCTTAACGAGGTGTCGTAAAATACGACTAAGGTAAGTTGACGTCAGGCAGGCGGCTGGTCGTAAAAACACAGCCAAATCATGTTACAGCATGTTGATAACAGGTTGTGCCGATCCCACTTAGAGTGGGATAAGGGTGGGAGGAAATATAATTTTTAAATCTTTTAAAAATAACCGAACAAGGCTCTGACATCCCTAGTACTGTTGTTTGAAATAATAAATATTTAATTTTTGTGTAGAAACCGGCTATACTCGAGTACAGTTGCCGCTGCGATAAGGTCATAAAGCTCATGAATAAGGTTCCGGATCAAAATCATGTGACCAAGGGAGTGTTAAATATGAATGTATATGTGACAGGAGGGGGGCCGAAAAAGATATATATGGATTGTATAAAGTATGCCATGCATATAAAAGCGGTAGTCCCAGAGTTAACAAATGATAGGAAAGAATGGAATAGAAAAACATGTTGCACCCACCACACTTAGAGTGGGAAAAGGGCAAGAGAATTATGAATATCGGCCCCCAATATCCTCGAAACTAGTCGGGCTAACCCGATAGAATACGATTTCAGTATAGCCGGTTTCTATACATAGACTATGAATACTATTTACGATAGTTAAAATTCAATATTAAATTTGTTTATTTTAGTATGTAACTTTTTTTAATATTTTTAAATGTTTTTTTTGTTTGTGAAAATACTTAAAAATGTAAATTAATTTGTAAATAAATGCATGAGTGAGTAATAATAATAATATTTTATATTGAAAAAAAACCCAATACACAAGCAAATTAAATCACTCACACAAGGCAATGAACCATCTTAAGTTGCTATCTGCGGATTGTCCACTCTACATTTAGCATTATATATATTTTCTATTTTACTCTATCGCGGATTATAGCAAAATAATTGTATTATTACTTTTGTATTATGGATCTCCGCAAAGTAACGCCTACAAGAAATTACCTAGAGGCCATTTTTCTGCAGCCGTAGATACCTCACAATCAGAACGCTTCTGTAATTCAAATAAGCCGCATCAGTAAAATAGGTCCTTTATTAAAGTCGTGATCCTTTTATCAGTCTCATTGTAAAGTCAGCATTTTACACGACAGGTTAGGCTGAATGCCTCCAGGCCTTTGTTGATGCGAACAATAATGGTATCTGACGGTCTCAGGCGCGTCGACAATAGTTTGAATCGCGGGTGAGATATAACAATACAGGTTCATATAAATTGTTTGTCTTAATTAAATCTAAGTCAAATTGTTTTTAATATCTTTAATATTTAAATGAGTTAATCTTGTATCATCATCATCCTCCTGCCCTTATCCCACTCTAAGTGGGGTCGGCACAACATGTTATAAACATGCTGTCACATGATTTGGCTGCGTTTAAACGACCGGCCGCCTGCCTGACGTCAACTTACCTTAGTCATATTTTACGACACCTCGGTAAGAAAGAGCGTGGTCTATTCTACTAAACCGGATACCACACGGCTAGAGTTAATCTTGTATGTGTATGTATGTATTCTTGTAGGCGTTACTTTGCGGAGATCCATAATACAAAAGTAATAATACAATTATTTTGCTATAATCCGCGATAGAGATATTTTCGGAATCTCGGAAACGGCTCCAATGATTTTCCTGAAATTCAGCATGTATGGTTGGATTTTGGGGGAGAAAAATCGATCTAGATAAGTTTTATTTTTAAAAAAATATCGTTTTATCCCCGTTTTCGGACTCTAATTTATTTTTTTAAATTTATGTTGTAAATTATTAATTACGTTGTAATTGTGATTTATAAAATTTACAATTTTAAATTTATAATCACAATTTTCGCTGTCAAATGTAAAGTCATGGTGGTTCATTTGGGGAACGGGCGGTCTAGAGAGGTGAAAATACCTAGGATCGAGCCTGCCCTATTTATTATTTTTTCATTTTTCTTTTCAATTTTTTTTTACATCATTTTAAAAATTACCGACCAAGGCGCTAAGTATAAGAGCTATAGTTACGTAAGTTAAGTATAAGAGGTATAGCTTTTACCCGCGATTTCGTTCGCGTGGACTGTTCTGTGATAGTATGATAATAGATGGCGCTTTTCAATGTCATCCTATTCGTGTAGAATTAACAGGATTTCTATAGCCTATATGTTATTCCGGTGTATATGGAATAATTGTGCCAAATTTCATTGATATTGGTTCAGCGGATTCGCCGTAATATACATACAACCATACTTTTACATTTTGCTTTTGTAAGTTGAAGAAAAGACCATACTCATTTCTTACCGAGGTGTCGTAAAAGGCGACTAAGGTAAGTTGACCCACCGTGTCGTATCCGGTTTAGTAAAATAGACCACCCTCTTTCTTACCGAGGTGTCGTAAAATACGACTAAGGTAAGTTGACGTCAGGCAGGCGGCGGTCGTAAAAACGCAGCCAAATCATATGACAACATGTATAAAACATGTTGTCCTGACCCCACTTTGAGTGGTATAAGGGCAAGAGGATGGATAAGATAGTCACAGACACAGAATTTTTTTAATTCTCCTCTATTTCTAACATAAAGTTATCATTATATATAAGTTATCCTTACGTTCTATAGACCGTCAAAATAACGACCAAGTCAATGGTGCGATCGACGGAAACCTTCCTAACTTATGGGGCCCATCTGCTAAGCCCCTTTTGTGTTATCTCGTTAAGAAAATGGGCAGGGTTCGATTCACCGGGTATTTTAGCTGGATATTATCTCATCTGTATTTATAGAAAGGAATATTTGAAGAAATGAAGAATTCAAACAGTAAAAGTTACAGTTGTTACAGAACAAATTTGCCTTAAGTACATATTTTTACACATTCTAAAATCAATAAAAGAATTCATTGCTACAAAAAATTTAATCAAAAATAAATACATACATTACAAATTATGAGACTAAAACTAATTTTAATTTTTCGACAAACCTTCTTTCTATTGTTAAAAATGAACTAGGTTATATTAATATGAAAAAAAGTTAGACAGAAATCAACGAAATGTCATAATAACGATGTTCGGACACATTTATTTCTTAAGTTTATTGTTGTGTATAAATATAAGTTTTTGCGATGATTATTTATTTACGAATGAAGAGTTAAATTTAAACCATAACAATAAACGAATCAAAGTTAATGATAGGAAATCAAGACGACATCTAACTCAAAGACATCAGGGTTATGAAATGGTATATGATAATGACCCAAGCTCAGAACAGAAAGCACATATAGACGTCGCAAGTTTTATACAAAGTCCTGATGATTCTCTAAACAATTACCCATTTGAACCACACAAAAGGAAATCAAGGAAACAAGCATTCGATTTCAACAATTACGGTTCTCTTACTGATGCTAATGACGAAATAAAAAATGATAATTTACATGAATATCAAAGTTTAGAGTCTGATAATATTCCTGAAGTAAATATATTAAGTGTTAAACGTTACGTTCCACAACATAAAAATTTCAAAGCACTATCTGTAGATGAACTTAATTCTCAAAACAATAAACCACACGAAACAGGTGTTGTAAATAAAATTGAAAACGAGGTCCCATTGATTTCGAAACTTGAACATTTTTCACGGCCGGAGAAAAAATGGTAATTTGTACTGTCGAAACTTTAAACATTTATCTTACAATAATTGTTCGAAAATTTCGGACTATTTTGTTCTTTTTTCTGCAAATAGGGAATCTCTTCTAAAAGTAATTTATTATTTCTTTTGTGTGGCATTAATACGAAATTAGTCTTACTTTATTCTTCTTATATAAAAAAAATGTTTTAACGGCATTATTGAATTACAAGCTACTCATTTTCTTGGTTTTAAGTAAAATACCTTTGTATATAATATTTTATTTGTTTTAAGCGCATTAAAGAACATGAGGATTCCGTTTTTTTCCCATGACAACAAAGCCGAAACAGTAAAAGTAGTGAAAAATAAAAAAAGGAAACTATTCGGATTTCGCAAAATTAAAAAACAAAGTCCTAGCGTTTCTAAACTGACAGGAAGTAATTTTTATAGCAGTGATGTCAAATCTACGAAGAATCCTCAAAACTTATATCAAATAAATAAACGGTCCTACTTTGAAAAGTTATGTCCTGCGTGTGGCCACAAGTTCTTAATTAATTCAAACCCGAATTTAGATGACCCCCAATATCAAACTGAGAACAGCATTATACATAATAGTAGACAATATTACCAAAGAAAAAGTTATAGCCCTAAACTTGTAGATAGAGATAATTTTGTAATGAAGTCTAACAGTTTAGAAAATAACGAGAATATTAATAATTTTATCAAAAATAGAAGAAGAAAAAGAGATTACGATACAATAGGAGAGAAGCAAAAGAAAATATTGGAGGAAATAGAAAAAAAAGTTGACAGCGTCAAAGTAAATAATCAAGATAACTAAATTATTAAAACGATTAACAGTTTAAGCAAGATTTTGGATATAGGTCTACATTATTTCTCAATGAATTATGATATGCTTTAGAATTAAATGTATATTTGCTGAATATTTGCATTATTTATAAAAGAATGAAGGAATTGATTGCGAAAAGTATGCATAAAAGTTTGATCTGTTCCAATACTTTACTGAGACCATATCTTGTAACGCTTAGCCATTATGTTGGAAGCAAACCTTCAACAAGGAATCGCTCAGATATTAACATACTATTACATCGTTTTTATTTTATAGGTTTTTGTGCAGTTTGGATCTCCTTTCTTCTTTCTTTATAGTGCAGGGTCACCATTCCAAGACTTGATCACCGCATAGTTCATAGATCCTTCGTCGCATATATCTTCGAATTACATTTTGCACGAGTAGTTCCTTTTCTCCAGTTTAAACTTTATAGACCTCTTATCTTCGGTCAAAATATTTTCCATAAGCCATTGAGTGATTGTTTTTTAGGGCTTAGTCAGTAACCAGATTTTAGTGGACTATCGTTGTAAATATGCATTAGACGATTTTAAATAGCTTATAGTGCAAACATGTATAAAAAGGGAACGCCTAAGTGTATAACACTATGACATTATTATGTTATAATTGTGTAAGTATTTTATGTTATTGTGATTTATTCGGAAACATATAGCTATATTGTTAGCAAACTTTCATTGTATTCCGCAAAAAGCCCCTACTTTTAAAAACATAGATGTTTTTATAACAATACAATATTTTACTACTCATTTTATTCTGAGGACAATAAACCGAGGCATATTGTAAGGAGCAAGAATAAAAATGTAACAATTTTCGTACATAGGATAATATAGTGATGAGAAATGAGTGTCATTTTTCCAACCAGACATGGCATTCGTGTTTTACGGTGAATGAATATTGTATATCTCCACCAATTTGTTGACGACAAACGAATGTTCTTACTTTGTTGATGCTTTATTATAGGAGTCGCAAAGGCAAGGATGTCTCATCTCAATGCGTTTTCCAAATTGCCCATCAAATTTCGACTCCGTAATCGCGGAGAAGTTGTTGGCATCTATTTATACCAAACTCACTGCTAGTTAGAAACAGAAGCTTTTGCTTAGCATTGGCTATTAGTGATAGCATGAAATTTGATGATCAGGAGCCGTGTGCGAAAGATAAATAATAATATAAAGAACTTTATTTATTTATTATTCAACTTTACAAACGCAAAAATAATGTTACAATAAAATTCGATGTTGTCATATACTCAAAACAATCAAGGAGTGAAGAAGATTAAAAAGAAATATTTAGATTTATAGATCCGTTTAAAAAAATATAAGATTATAACAAAAGTTAAATTTGACAGAACAAGTCTGCATTTGTTATTTTAAAAATAACTTGAAAATTTTATAATTATAGGTAAGTAGAAGGTAAGATAAATGTCAAATAGAATAAAATCAAAATACATGATTTTTATACGACACACGCTTGCATAGAACGTATGATATGGACAGCGCAAAAATTTCGTTCATAGAGTGATGTTTTCCGTCCAGCTGTGTATAGCGCACCTGTTTTTCTTTTCTTTTAGTAGAACTTAAATTCACTAATCTTTTTGGCTGCAGCACTGCAAATCTTGTCAACACTGAATGGCCCATCTAGAAATTATAAAATCATCTTTATATAATTTGGGGCGAAAGCTTTATTACCATCTAATATTCGAAGAAAACTGAAATTTTTATAAAGAAACTTCTCGGACAAAAGTTATAATAAAATTACTTTGCTATAATCCGCGATGAAGTAAAATAGAAAATACATATATATCTACATATACTATACTTTATCCTGGTTAATACCTATCTGAAACCACTGTGTAGTAGGTATTCCAGAATCAAGCCGCGCTTCTGCTATGGCTGCTCTCATTGCAAAGTTGACGACAACGCTCATGCAAGTTGCAGGCTCTCCGATTGCTGTAACAACAAATCCTTATTTACTCTTAGTACTCTCTCTCACTCTAACTCACTTGAGGCGAAACTTTTTGTCCGCAACAGTGCCTTCTGGTCTGAATGCCTTGAAAAACAAAACCTTTATTCATATTTTTTGTAACTTTATTCTTTATTCAAATTGTACACAAGTGCTTTTGAATCGTCAACTCCACTAAGAATATTCTAATAATGATTAAATAATATATTAATCAGTCATCATTCTCCTGACCTTATCACACTCTAAGTGGGTTGGACACAACATGCTATATAGATGTTGTCACACGATTTGGCTACTTATTTTACGACCGGCCGCCTGCCTGACATCAACTTACTTTAGTCGTTTTTCACGACAACTCGGCAATAAAAAGAGTGGTTTATTGTTCTTACCCAGATACCGCACGGCGAGTAGACTTACCTTTTTCACCTTTTACGACACCTCGGTAAAAAATGAGGTCAGTCTATTCTATTCAGACTGATACCACACGGCTTATTGTGATGAATAAAAATGTTTTATTTATTAGCCATATTGCAACAGTAACTTCAGACGTGAGTTTAACAAGTGTAGTTGAACTTACCTTTTGAACCAAATATGATATCACTGCTATAGGATCGTTTTTTGAGGTGTATATTGAAGACCTGTGGAATGTCCGTAGCTTGAGGCACCCAGTAGTGCCAAGTGCGGTTTGTCAATACTTCCCCAGTACTGGTTTCGTAAACGAAGTTCTCACTTGTAGCGTAACCAACGCCCATCATGAACGCCCCACGAATCTGTTTAGATAGACCAAACGGGGTTTTTATACTTATTATAAAACTAAGTCCCCAAACCTGTCAGTTTGTATGTGATCTATTTTCTCAAAGTCTACTGAACGGACTTTATTACGGTTTTTACTAAAAGGTAGTGCAATTATAAGGTAGGTTCAGCTTAATAGAACATTACGGTTTTATTTAAATTGTTTTGAATATGTTGCGCAGTTGTAAAAAATTTGCCTGCTGGGAAATTTAGTAGCGTAAACCAATAGAGATAAACTAAAGTAATATACTAGAGAATTGTGGATCAACAAAAATACTACAAATAGTCGGAGACAGCATGTCTGTCTGTCCTATGGTCAACTTACAATAAACACTTTGTGTTCAAAATTTCAATTCACTCATTTACACGCGGGCGTAGCTGCAGGCACAGCTAGTGTTTTATATTACATAGCAAATCCCGCCCGCTTCGCAGGGCTTAATTCAAAGATATATGAATTACAGTTATAAAAAAATTGTAGCGCTGGATTATTCTAAAGAATATCTAAAAATTTCATTTAAATCGATCTAGCCGATACGGAGTGTATAAGGGACATACAGACAAATATTCATATTATTTAGTATATAATAACTAATTATATGTGGGACGGACTCCTTCTTTTTTAATACTGCAGATTAGAATTTGAACTCTGTATTCAGATGAAAATGGTATGTGACTTTTGAATTTATTGATACAGCATAAGATAACTTATGTAACTCATCGCCGTATAAAACGCCAGCAAAGCCAAAGCTAAGCCAAGAAAGTTTAACATGCAGCGCCATTGATGCTTCCATACGGCCAAAATCAACCGGTTCTTTTTAATTTATTTATTTATTACGTTGCCTTTACACTAAGACTTTACTCTACGTAGAACGTAGAACCGATGGGCTTTAGGTTCCTAAGGTGCTGGATTGGCGTCCTCATACCTGACAACCTTATAAAGGTTGTGAGAAGGCGCTCCAAGGGGCACAAGATCCGTTAAAGAGAGAGACTTATGTCCAGCATGGACGTCCATCGGTTGAAATAGAAGAAGAAGACACTAAGCTTAAGGGATTGCAATACTATTTTATATCTGATGAAAACTTACTTGTCCAATATCTAATTCGGGGTTGACACTTTGGCCAGCATCTTCTATTAAATCTACTTGTAAAATTTGGCATTCACCAGTTAAAACATCTATTTCGACTTCAGCCAACGCTACTCCACCGATATCATAAATCTGCGTATCACTTGAACAAGTAAAACCATGCACTTGTAAGTCGACCTGCGCGGTATATGCTGCCTTTATCAGCGCCGGCCATGTAGGATTATTCATCTGACTTTTGATTGGCGCTAGTCTTGTTAACAATTCTTCACAGCATCGCCGTACACCGAGGCCAACATTTTGAGATGTTGTGCTGCCTCCAGAGCCAGCACTATTTGGAGCGATAACGGTATCATTAGGTTTTACTTTAATCTTATCAACGGAAATGTTAAGCATGTACGCACAAATTTGTATTGCCTTCGTATTAATACCTTGGCCCATCTCAATTCCGCCATGTGTTATAACAACAGTACCATCTTCAGAATAAACAGACATATTTACATCGAAGTTCTGATATCCTACTGGAGCCCATCTAAGGAAACAAAATCGTAATCCTCGTTTCTTGTAAATATTATTTTTGTTAAATGTGTCAACTATTGTCTTCCGTTCGGTATAATTAGAATTGGTTTTTAATGTTTCCAACATTTCTTTCAGATCACCATAATTTTTCGTGTCTAAGTTTGCTAGGCGAACTTCAAGTGGATCAAGATTTAATTCATATGCTATTCGTTCTATCATCGTCTCAGCCATAGCAATGGCTTCTAAGCTACCTGAAGATTCAATTATGAATGTAGTCATGTAAATATTAATGTGTATTAATCTGGTCTCGTTTTAAGGATATGTTAATTAAGGATAGAGTTATTATTAATTTTGTGTCAGTCATCCCAAACATCCCAATTGCCAAGGTTAGGTTATGTGTATAACTAAAGGATAGATCTCTTTCTGCTTTCATATACATTGATGATGTAACATATTTCGCTCATAATATTTGCGATATTACACTGTCAGCAAAACAAGAATAAATGAAGATAATAAAGTTAGTTGATAACAGTGGGTTTTCACTTATAACAAATAGTTTATTCAGAAATAAAATTGCAGGAATTTTTTAGGATTCCTAGTGTCTAATATTGCAAAAAGAATAAATTAAACTTTATTATGTTGACTTTTTAAATTAACATTTATTTTAGTGTTATGCTAGATTTATTTTACAATTTTAATAGTCAATTTTTATGTCTTACCTGGTGCACGACACGAAGTATTAGAAGCAGTATCAGTGATAACGTTATAAGCTGTATAATTCCATGTATCCTTTCTATAACAGTTGTTGTAAAGATCAACACCCAGTGCAATAAATGGTTCATTCAAAATGTAACCATTGTCAGTATATATACCATAATTTGCATACTGAATTACTCCATTAGCATTTACGCCTACCTACGAAATAATAACGTATGTGTTATTATTACTGATCCAGAACGTTTTTTTGTAACAACCTTTCATGAAACTGCAGTAATATAGGTGATAATATATTTTTTCAATTAAGAATTTAGTATTATCTATAACGAAACGTAGAAACGAAACGTAGGGAAGTAAAGGAGTAGGAAGGATATGAGGGAGAGAGACGAATGAGGAAAGAACTAAGATGGAATATGGCTAGGCGTAAGATGTGATTATAAAGAGTTTAAAGAATTAAAGGAGTTTAACAAGTATAAAGAAGTGCTTTTTAATATATCAAGCTTCCAACGAGTGAACATACATAATTATTTCGACTTCGATTTCGAGTCAGTTTAACGAGTACAGTATGTAGAGCTATGAAGCATAACAGAAATGTTAGAATTAATGAATTGATATTGTCACATACCTCGAAGTCTCTTGAACATGGCATACGTTTTCCTATAGATCTCATGGTGGTAGTTAAGTGATAAATAAAGCGACAGGGACGGTTTAGTTTGTAACAAGCGAGGGCAGCGGATATAGCGTTTTGGTTAGTTCGTGATACTTTCAAACCAAAACCACCGCCGCATCTATTGTTGACAACGACGATTCTATAAGAAAAATACCATAATTTTTTTACATAATTGCCCATGTTTAGAGCTGAGTAAGTGTGAGTGTATGTAGGTGTATATGTTTGAATGTGATAGAATCCCTGTGGTAGGGAAAGGTGGTACTATTCTATTCAGCCGGATACCACACGGCGTGCATTATAAAAGAGTAATCATTTACTTTTTGTATATTTATTAACTAATTTATTATTTATGCGCCTAAAGATAAATTATCGGTAATTTTTTAAAAGATATAAAAGATGCAATTAACAAGAAAAAGAAAAAATGAAATTAAAAAAAGGAAACCACGTAAGCCAAGCGCCTGTGACATGAGGGTTTTGAACCCGGGTTTTTAACTTCTTTGGTCCGCTCGTTACTATAGCTATTAGCATTGTATTGCGTTTGACAGTCAAAAATATAATTTGCATTCAATTCCTAATGTAGCAGTTTTTTTAGTGCCCAAAAATAAAACCTAGCTAGATCGATTTTTCTCCCTCAAAATCTCCTGCATGCTGAATTTAAGGAAAATTGTTGGAGCCGTTTCCGAGATTCATAAAAAAATAAAATAAATATATACTACATACTTAAAATATGTCAACTTTAGTGAGTTTTTCCATCATCAATTAAATGTTAAAGCTACTTTCACAACCCTTCATATTAAGGAAAGGTTGTAATCTCAACAATTCTTTTGCAGTGTATTTTGTGTCTATTTGGTTAGAAAAAATACCTAATATTTGACGTAATAATGTAAATAAATACCTGCTTTGATCTAAATTTAGAGCCTTTGAAGTTGCTTGTTGTATTAAATCTAACCATTGTGACGCAGCGTATATTTTTAGTCCATCTTCAGTTGGATGAACCACAGTAACTATTGTTTCCATAGGGAAATGGTACTGCGCATTTATGGTATTACTTCCTTTTATAACTTTCACTGTATCTGTTCCTTTTGTTGTTGCTTTTACTGTAGTGAAAATACTGACACGTGTTGGATCATTTTTAGCTACTTTGACATCAATTACAGGATCTCTAACATTGCTGTATTCGACTTCTACTAAGGTAGCGGCTATATCAGCTTTGGTTTGAGATTCTGCTACAATGATACCTATTGGCTGATCATAGTATTTAACTTCTCCATTGCAAAAGAGTTCTTCATTTGCTGTATTGAATTGATTAGGAAAAACTATAAAACTGTTCGTACCAGGTATATCGGTTACTGAATAAAATGCTATAACATCAGGATCACTCTAAAATAAATAAAATAGATAACATTAAAAACTCACACTTTTAAATGGTATCAAAAAATGTGATAATATGTTTTGTAATTCATATAAAAAAAATCGATTATTTTTAAGTTTTCAAATCTGCACTTATAGCTTGGATGTAACTTAATGTGAATCTAAATTTACGAACGAATACAAATATTCCTCATCATCATCCTCCTGCCCTAAGTGGAATCGGCAAAACATGTGATAAACATGTTGTCACATGATTTGATTACGTATTTAACGAACATCCGCATGCCTGATGTCAACTGACCTTAGTCGTATTTTACGACACCTCGGTTAAAAAGACTGTGGTCTATTCTATTCAACCGGCTACCACACGGTAGGTCAATTAAACTCAGTCGCCTTTTTCGACACCTCGTTAAGAAATGAGAGTGGTCTTTTCTACTCAGTCAGATACCACACTGCGTGTCGATTTAGCATAGTCGCCTTTTACGACACCTCAGTAAGAAATGAGGGAGAAGCATGATTATGAATATTATGTGCACAAATAATATTAGCATAGTAGATTTAAATACGTTCTTAACTGATGTAGAAAATGTTGATTGCACACTGCATTTCTGACAACTTTAATTTTATCAATAATAAATTTAAATGAATGTTGAATATATGAGCAGCGTGGTAAGTCTATGCCCCAACCTTCTCTGAAACGGACAGAGAAGGAATGTCCTCAGCTTTGGGAATGGCTGTTACTTTCTCTGCTGCTCCGCTCCGCTGCCACTTTTTTGTGGTTTATTTAAAACGTACCAAAGCTTTTGAAGCGTCGATTTTTGTTATTGTTCCCAGAGGAACTTTAGCCGTGACGTACGCGATGAACATCTCTCCGGGCAACGACGGGATATCGTCGGTATATTTGGCTTCTCCAGCGCATTGAACCTACACCATATTATTTTCAATTTCAATTTTTTTTAGTCAAATAAAGTTGTAAACAAGTGCTTTTGAATCGTCAATTCTACTGCTGGTTCGGCTTTAAAGCTGTTCCTACCGAGAAGAGCCAGCAAGAAACTCGGAGGTTGCTCTTTTCAACATAATACTTATAACTAGTTATAACTGTTCTTCTGCCCTTATCTCACTCTAAGTTGGGTCGGCATGTTATAAACATGTTGTAACATGATTTAGCTACGTATTTTATGACTGGTCGCCTGCCTGACGTCAACTTAATCGCCTTTTGCGACACCTCGGTAAGAAATGAGGGTGATCTATTCTACTCAGCTGGATACCACACGATGGATCAACTTACCTTAGTCACCTTTTACGAAACCTCGGTAAGAAATGAGGGTGGTCTATTCTACTAACTGGAAAACTATACGGTATTCATCTTCTTATCTTGATTTCATAATATTGTCTTCAAGTATTATCCTTATGTTTAGTAGTAGTTTAGGTACAAGTGACTTTGTTCACGTGAACCTTAGTGATAAAATACCCTCAATTATGTAATATATAGGTATATATATTTTTTTCCAAAGAAAAATGGTTTTTACCTTAGATGTTATCTCAGTACGTAAGGCTCAATTGCAAAAAAGTGTATTAATATTGCTCCAGTAGATTAGCTGTTAAACAATTTTCATGTTTGTAATATTAGTATGGATTTTCTTATCTATCTAATTTCGAGGACGCCTGTCGGTGCAGGGCGGGTGGTCAACTCCTATTCCGGACTATTCCACCCATTTCCCCATGTTTTTTTATTAACTCTTGTAGTCAATTAAATATAGCATTAATTTATCGAACATATTTGTTTAAATGTCACAGATATAAAACTTAAGTTACAATTTAAAAGTGTTAACACAAATCAATGTCGTACTCACTAATGCTTCAAATTTGGGGCTGGGTTGAGTTAAAGGCCACAATGCCGGATCTGTTTCGTAGAATTCAGTTCCTTCTGACACTGGCCTGGAATCTCTTAGATTTGTGCCTCCTGAAAGGTACCGTGCGCCCAATATATTTTTCGGACACAAGGCAAGCAAACCCTGTAATCCAACAAATAATCTAGTTACAAATTTTGCACATCACAAATGGATCAAATCATAACTAACTTTCGAACACTCCATGATAGCTCATTTCTTAAAACTTCTTCTATCTTCAAGAATTCTTCTATCTTCTTCTTAAATTTAATTCTTAAATACTTATATCTTCAAGAAAGTTAAGACACATCCCCTTAAACAGCGTATCAAATTCAAATTCAAATACAAAATAATCTTTATTCAAATAAAGTACTAGGTAAAGTGGTACTTTTAACACGTACTTTTGAATCGTCAACTCTACTGCAGCTTTAATCCTACCGAAAAGAGCACGAAACTCTGAGCCATTATCATTAATGTATTGATGACAAAGGCTTAAATTTCACGTCACCTTATAAAAGAGCCCAAGTGCTGCTTGTCTTCGGTACGCTACTGGTGGATCTGGCAACGATTCGACCACGACCATCTCATTATTCAGCACTCCCAGAGCACCGGTTAAGGTTTCATTGACAAACAAACTTTTCCCCTTCAAATAATGCTCAGTCTTAGATGCACGTATGAACTGTGTACAGAGACCTCCGATAACAATCCTACAAGCAAGTACTTTATTGTTTTTATCTAATTTGTAAAGAAAACCACCATGGATGTGGGCATGAGCACTCTGGTATCTCGGCATTATCTGCAACAATATTTCCAGTATCAGCTTACAAAACAATCAATAGTGTCTTAAAATCCTTCAGCTTCAAAAAAGCTTTTAGATCCAATACATTGATCTCACAATTTTTGATGTGCGATTGAAACCCCAATTTATCATACTTCACTGCGCGTAGAAGGGGTTTCATGTCGTTTTAATAAATCCTGACATTGTTTAAGCTTTTATTCAGTTAAATAATACGTTTTGTCTTGTTCTTGCGATTGAGGGAGAACTCAGTTATCACATCTCAGAGACAATTAGAAGGAAATGGAAAGACCTATCCACGGTGTGTCTTCATGTGATTTGAAATAACTTTTTTTTATAAATAAAAATATTTTTTAATATATTTGGACATTGTGATTTCAAGCTATTGGAGTAGTGGTAATGATATATAGTCCATGAGGTAGCTAAAACACTTGAAGGAGATGGCAGAGTTCCGTTCTTTCAAAAAACAACCGTATGTCTTGAAAGTTCAAGGTGTGCGACCATTTGTTAGGGAAAAAGTACTCTACCGTCAAATCATAAGAGTGATAAAAATTTGATTTTTATTTGAAAATTTTGAAACTGTTTGTTTTTAACTTATGATTCTGTATGAGTGGGCAAAGAATGGCCCGAATAATTTCTTGTTATTAACATTGCGTATTTACCTTATATGAAATCACTTTGTTTTCAGAACTAAGTGGCGGCAAGAGTACGTTGAGCAGGATCTTTCCTTTCATATCCTCTTTTAAAAACGCTTGTGTTGACATCACCTTGTAATTTTTAACACCTTTCACTAAAAGATAAAAAGTAGTACAGACGCAATATTACAATAATATTTGACTCACTGATGAAATAAGTGAAACTTAATTTTTTATGTTGTATGGCTGTTATCCAAAATATTAATAGTTTATATATTATTATTGACTGCTATACTGACCTTGACTACTATTTTGCTAAAGATACAGTCTCTTTAAAAAAAAGCATTATTAATAATATTACCCTCCGGCTTATCATTGTTCTCCCGCCTTTATCCCACTCTAACATGTTTTAAACATGTTGTTACATGCTTTGACTAGATATCTCACGTCCGGCTGCCTGCCTGAGGTCAACATATCTTACTCGCCTACCATATAGCGCCTATTTTACCCTTTAGTTATGAATAATATAATAAAGGTTACAATATTTTTATTCATGCCTATGTTAAGACTGTTATATTACTTTCACTTTTTTTACTTTCAAATCTATACAAGCTTTTCATGCGAGTTATACTAAATAGAATTAGAAATAAAATGGAAGCTTATGAGCCGCAAGAACAAGCTGCATTCAGAATTGGCATAGCACAAGTTTCCATTTGCATTCGGTTAAAACCCTCATTGAAAAGTGCAACGAGTACCAATAACCAATCATAATTACATTCGTAGATTACGGACAAGCGTTTGACTCTATTGAAACCTGGGCGGTCGTAAATGCATTGGCAGATTGTAGAATCGATGTGCGGTACATAGTAATGTTTAAATATCTCCAGAGACATGCAACGGCATGTGTGAACTTGCACAGGAAAACTGATAACTTCAGCCAAGGAAGAGGAGTACGCCAAGGTGATACAATATCCCCGAAACTATTTACTGCCACCCTCGAAAATGTTTTTAAGCAGCTAGACTGGGATGACAAGGGTATAAACGTCGACGGGGAAAATCTTACAAATCTACGTTTCGCAGACAACATAGTACTCTTTTCTGAGGACATAGGAGATATGTTGGTTATGATTATGATTAGAAACGATCATGAGTTCAAACCCCGGACAGGCAGACATGAGATTTTCTATTAAAATTATGTATTTATTTGATAATTGCAATTTATTACACGCTTTTCGTTGAAGGATAACATCGTGAGGAAACCTGCATATTTCTAGAGAATTATAGGGATATGTATAAACTACCAATACGCATTGGAGCAGCGTAGTAGGTCTTAGCTCCAATACTTCTCTCCAAAAACGGAGAGCGGAGGGCTATACCCTGCAGTGGGATAGTAACAGAGCATTACTTTAAACCAGTGTTGGGGGCCACCTCAACGTATACTGAGTGGTGTTCCTTTTTGCAACGTCACATTTCTCTGCATAGGTAGAATTTTTTATTTTATATTGTCTATTTTATAAGTGTAAATGTTCATGTAGAGTAAGTGTGACAGCTGTTAATAAAAGGTTTTTGATTTAATAATTCAATCTCAAATCCGTGTGGATTAATACAGTAATTTTTTTAAGTTACTTACTAATAGTTAGTGTCGCTCCAACCATTTCGAGTAGGATATAAATGTCAGATTTGAAAACAGCGTACTTATGTCTTATCATCAAATTACCAGCCAATGTAGCTAACTGAAATTATTTACATTTTTATGCACACTTTAGTATAAAATGATGTAAAAATGTAGTATATATATATATATATATATATATATATATATATATATATATATATATATATATATATATATATATATATATATATATATATATATATATATATATATATATATATATATAAATTGCATACATATGTATGCTACATTTCATCAACAATTTTTTTATTAGTATTACTATTTTCAAAATTAATACTGAGGCATCTATTAAATATATTAGATGAAAACCACTGAAAAAGTATAGGGAATATGGTCTGAAGTATTACTAGCCTTTGTTGATTACAACAAGGCATTTGATTCATTAATACATAGAGAGATATGGAAAGCTTTGAGAGCATATGATAAAAACGGTAAAAAAACGGTTGCATGTAAAGTCGGTTTTACGGGCAAAGATTTTACGTGACAACGTCTTTTTAAATGTGATGGATTGGAGTGGGAGAGAGACGCAAGGCATTCGCCAGTCCGGCGGGCCTCTCTTTCGTTCGGTGACTCATCGTAACAGACGTGAGCGTGCGTTACACTTTTTCATGAGTGACTCCAAGCCGCAACCTAATTTAAGACGTGTCACGTCAAAAGTTTTTAGATTTTCTGATCCAGTGGTTTAAGTGCACCTTGTGCATCTATTCCACCAAAGTTACAAAATTAAGAATCGAATGAGAGAAATAAAATCATCGAGTAGTTCGCAATAACTTAGATTTCCTATATGTATAAAAGTCGATAATATTTTAGGAATTCTATAATACTAAAGTGATGCGAAACAATCCATTATCATGTTCTTGTATCTAAATTTGGAAGTGGTTATATAAAAACAACTAAGAGTATGTCGTGTACGTGCGCTAGTTCACATTCGATACTCTCTCCTAGGGTAACGCATAGTCTACGCCCAAAAGAGGTGAAAGATCTCGCTCCCAAAAAGATCCTGGTATTTCTGGAGGACACCTGCATTGGCAGCGAACTGAAGTCAGTGGCAATCACAATAGATCAGTAATGGTAAAAGGGATACTTGGCCCTCAGACCCTGCAAAGTCACTACTCCCAGAATAAGAAGATGTGTGTACTTTAATTTACTTATGTTTATATTTCTGTTCATTCGTAATTCATTTCATTTCAGTTCAATGTAAATTGATATCACTTGATGTTAATAGTTTATTCACGAATGTTCCAATAAACATTTTAACCACATTACTCGAGAAAAAATGTTTACACCCTGGAGAATTCAGAAATAATAGAATTAACAGAATTGTGTATGGAACAAAATTATTTTCGATTCAATGACCATTTTTGTGATGGAGATATTTTCAGGGTTGGAGAGTGACAGAAGCTACTCTTAATTTCAAGACTACAGTCCACGCGAACGAAGTTGCGCGGGTAAATATTAAATATTTTCTATTTTACTTCATTGCGGATTATAGCAAAATAATTTTACTATTACTTTTGTATTATGGATCTCCGCAAAGTAACGCCTAATTCTATAAATTATTTAATTTTGAAATTCTTACGTTTCTGATAGTAGTATGAGCGGTTAGTTCTAAATGCTCCTTCAGTACGTTTAGATAACTGAAACCATCATTGACGTTTTCTGTGTCGCATATACTTATAAGATCAGCTAGCGTTGTTCCTCCGCCTATCACCAGATTCTGGTCTATGTAATGACCCTTCAACTCTGATACTCCACTGATATCAATCAATACTTTGGGATATTCGAGTATTGGAGCTACACCTGAAATAAAATTACGGATTAAAATATAATGTGGTGGTGACTGTGTGCAGTGCTTGTGTATTGTTGTGTTATCGGTGTCGGGTAGTGCATGAGTTCTTACAAATTCTGCATGTATCAGGTATGAGAACGATTAGTACACTCTACATTTAGCATTACATATATTTTCCTTTATCGCGGATTATAGCAATATAATATTCTCATTACTTTTGTATTATGGACCTCCGCAAAGTAACGCCTAATTCCTTAAATTATATGTCAAAATACAAAGTACCTTTTGCTGTATTCCCAGCCACTAGCATGTATGATTCAACACCTTTTTTCTTCCAAATAGCAAAAACATCACTCACTGCATTTGCTTTGTACCAATCTCTATCATCATATAAAGTGATATGAAGAATCTCAGAGTCTACTTCCTTCTCAGAAATTATACACCAATCGGATTCACATGTGTCCTGCGAGCAAATGTTTCCAGATTTCTTGCATATTCTCAAATCTTCAATGTCCAATAGATTTTGCATCGGTGCATCTGAGGCGAAAGTCTTGAAAGCGTTTAATAGCGGCACATATCCAGTGCATCTGCACACGTTACTTCCAAGGGCTTTCTCTATTTCTAGCATCGTGAGTTGTTTAGCTTTTAAGAGGCTAAAAAAACGTTATCTTAAATATTTAAATGAGTAAATCTTGTATGTATAAATTCAAATTCAAATTCAAAATATTCTTTATTCAAATAAACTTGTAAACAAGTGCTTTTGAATCGTCAACTCTACCGCTGGTTCGGAAAGCTGTTCCTACCGAGAAGAGCCAGCAAGAAACTCGGCGGTTGCTCTTTTAAATTTTTGCTGATATTCAGCACGTGGGGGTTTTGGGGGGAAAAAATCGATCTAGATAAGTTTTAATTTAATAAAATGTTGTTATTTCCCTGTTTTCGGGCTCTAAATTTTTTTTGAAATTTACGTTGAATACAATCATAATTTTTCGCTGTCAAACGTAAAGTCATGGTAGTTCATTTGGGGAACGGGTGGTCTAGAGAGGTGAAAATACCTAGGATCGAGCCCCACCTGCCCTATTTTTTTTTACATCATTTTATAAATTACCGAGCAAGGCAAGTAAAAGTAAGCCGTGAAAGTGTAAAGGCCATTTGCTGTTGTTAGTAAATTAAATAAATGAGCAAATATACAAGTTTTTCCAGCGAATTCGTTTGCATCAACTTAAATGGTACAATAGTCTTATAACCTTGTGTTTTCGTGTATTAAAAGGATCAAATGAAAAATAGAAGCTTTTTTCATATAAGTGATCTTAGAAAAACGCCTTGTGGTTTCCGGCTGAGTAGAATAGACCAACTTCAGTTTTTACCGAGGTGTCGTAACAGGCTACTAAGGTAAGTCGATCCACCGTGTGCTATCCGGTTAAGTAGAATAGACTCTTTCTTATCGTGGTGTAAAATACAACTATTATGTTTCGCAGCTTCATACTTTGCGATTTTCAGTTAACATATTGTAGATGCGTTTCCACGTATCAGCCAGCACGAATTTTTGAGAGGGAATTTAATTTTTTCTTTTTTCCCCTTGCAACACTTTATCCCTTCTAAATTCGTCCCCTCCAAATCCCCGGTCGGCGCTCCGAACCTTAAAGGATAAGGAACAATGATATTGTTCGACCCTGTACAAGATAGAAACAATTAAATGTAACTAGCATTAAGAATTGTATTTTTTTTAAAAAGAGCAACCGCCGAGTTTCTTGCTGGCTCTTCTCGGTAGGAACAGCTTTCCGAACCAGCAGTAGAGTTGACGATTCAAAAGCACTTGTTTACAAGTTTATTTGAATAAAGATATTTTGAATTTCATATTAGCATTCAGAAAACGCCTAAAAAGAGAGGACAATATAAATTCTGTTGCTATAAGTGATGCTAGCAACTCCTCATCCACTCTAAATTTAGTATTATATATAATTTCTATTTTACTTCATCGAGGATTATAGCAAAATAATTTTATTATTACTTTGGTAGCGATCTCCGCAAAGTAACGCCTAATTTTATAAATTTTTGTAATTATTACTTTTGTATAAAAGATTTTAAAATGTTAAACATGTTGTGTTTAAACATATTCTGTGTCCTTAAGTATTAACTTGCCATTTATAACTTACCTATACATATTCATGATAAATCCCGGGGAACAATATCCACACTGCGACCCATTAGATTCGGCGAGGGTAGTCTGCAATTTATGGTATCCATCCAATCGGTTCCCCACTTTCTCTATGGTCTCTATGGCCCAGTCTTGACAGGACGTTATAGACACCATACACTACAAATAAATATATCTATACTAATATATAAAGCTGAAGAGTTTGTATGTTTGATTGTGTGAACGCGCTAATCTCAGGAACTGGACCGATTGGGAATTTTTTTTCAGATAGGTAATTAATTAAAGAAGGCTATAGGCTATATAACATCACACTACGATGAATAGGAGAGGAGCAGCAATAAAAAATAGTACGAAAACGGCAAAATTTAAAGCT
This sequence comes from Morpho helenor, assembly GCA_029227775.1. Classification (NCBI taxonomy): domain Eukaryota; kingdom Metazoa; phylum Arthropoda; class Insecta; order Lepidoptera; family Nymphalidae; genus Morpho; species Morpho helenor. The sequence continues at coordinate 15,563,547 of JARGCU010000037.1, read as the reverse complement.
TTCCTTGCGTGCGCTGAGTAAACGGTGATAATTATTCAAAATTTCAAAAAAGAGTTATTCAAAAAAGAGGGGATCAATTTTTTAATACATAATGTGTAAAGAAATTGTTCCCCTCTAAGAGTTCTAAATAAAAATCCGCGATAGCATATGTCTAGCTTTTAAGGTTAACCTACTTTAACCATTTTTATGGTTATAAAAAGACTATATTATAATGGTTTTAATCTTTCCACGCGGGCGAAGCCGCTGGCGATTTTTAGTTATTAATATAACAGTACCTGGGTGACCAAGCCTTATTCGGTATTTTTTTTTAAATATTAAAAAAAATGCAAATAAAAAAAAACAGGGCGCCGGTGCACAAACCCGGGTTTTGGACTTTTTTGGTCCACCCGTTACCCATTAGGCTATCACAGCATTACAGCACAGCACAGCGTTTGAAAGCTGAAAAATGCTGAAAAATGCTAAAAAAAAATTTAGCATTTTTCAATGCCCGATAACAGGGATAAAACGTCATTTTTTTTAATTGAAATCGATCCAGCTAATTAAATTAAGCCTAGTAGAATAGCGGCCAGTTTTTAAGCAAGCTAGCTAAAACATGTAGCACAATGTTTGAAACATGTTGTACCGACCTCATTTAGGAGATAAGGGCAGGAGAATGTTGAGAAGTATGAGTAAAGAATGTAACTCACAGAGTTTACCCCTTGTGGTTTGTCACCAGTCTTTTTGACTGCGCTGACGATGCAGGCTCCACAGCCTCCCTCCAAGCACATGTATTTGGTCCCGCGCAGCTCCAGGGTACGCCGGAGGTACTCCAGGAGAGTGGTGGTGGAGCTCACCTCACACCCAACTGTAGAAATTCAAAATTAATCGTGGGCATCCATGGCCTCTTTCTGCGAGCACGTTATCTCGCGGAAGAAGGCGGCTGAACGGATCTGGGAAGTCGAGTCCATGGATTCAATCCACCGCAGGCGAGTCGGGTGCAAGCGACTCGCTAGAGACCATAGCGTGCCGCCCTAACGGGGACCTTCTAGGCGTTCCGAACGGGGTTTATCGGACTCCCACCTTATTTTTATTTTTTTATAAATCGTTATTGCACTATTAAGATATTGCACTATTAAGACCCTGCGGCGGTCGATGCAACTGGTGCTCCCGATGCATCGTCCAGCGGAGGTAGGCCCACTTTTAGAGAGGACCCGACCCAGAGGTGGCGCACTCTGGGGTACAGAGTTCCTGCTGGCGGGGATGGGGACAATGTCTTTATAGGTACCCTATCCCCGCCACCAGCAGTGTGGTGGAGCACACAGGTTGTTTTAGTCAGTGCGAGTCCGACATAACCGTCGTCTGTCCCCGTCGGGCGGCGGTACCCATAAGGGGTTTTTTCCTGTTAAAAAAAATAAAAAATTAAAGTATAAAAGTACAAAAGGCGGACTTAACTTAAGGCGGACTAAATTAAGCGTTCTCCACCAGTCAATCTTAGGATCAAACGGAAAATTTAAATAGATGCAGCAAGCAAGCAAACAAACAGAAATAAAAGTAGTAATAGGCGTCAATAATTAAAAAATGAAAATCAATAAATTGTAGCAACGTGCCTAAGCAAATGAGATATAAATAAATGGATAAAAATAAAAATAATATGATACATAAAACAATATACGTAGCGATTGAAGAAAAACATTACCAATTGTGACAGATTATCAATGAGGTGTTTTTTGACATTCGATTTAAATGTAAGACGACTGGACGATTTTTGGACAGAATCAGGGAGATCATTCCATAGTCGTATGGCTTGCGAAGTGAAAGATTCTGACAAAAAGGTGATGCGATGATGAGGAGTGGAAAGCATAAGCAGATAAAATGGGCGGAGATCACGATTACTCTTGGTCTCCGAGGCGGTCGATGCATCTGGTGCTCCCGATGCATCATCCAGCGGAGAGAGGGGCCACTTTTAGAGAGGCCCCGATCCGAAGGTGGCGCACTCTGTGGTACAGAGTTGCTGCTGGCGGGGATGGAATGGGATAGAAGGTTTTAGGGGCGAAAAATCGATCTGGCTAGGTTTTATATAAAAAAGTCATTTATCGCTGTTTACTGACACTAAAAAAATTGCTTCAATAGAAATAAAAACAGCTTAATTTTGCTGTCATTTGTAAAGTTGCGATAGCTCAATCGGGAACGGGCGGAATAAAAAAAAATTAATTCTCGGGATCAAGTCCCATATGTCACCGGCCACCAAAGAAGGCTCGATCATCCTATATAGTATTCTATTTAAAAATTAAAAATTTGGAATTTTGAATTTGAATATCAGAAATCAAAAATATCGATGTTTAGGTAGGTTGCATTAAGTTCCTCAGGATTTTCTTCGCGCGAATGATTAATTGTAATTATTAATTGGGCGAAAGTTTTAATAGAAAATTTCATTGGAATCTGCGTGGGATTTGAACCCGGTAACCCTGATAAAAAGATACGGTCTCCCCAACCACCATTTACAGTTCAAGCATAACTGAAACTTATATATTTATTTTTATTATATTTTTATATGCTATATATTTGCTATATTTTATTTTTAATTACTTATATCATGGGATACATGAATATAAAAAAAATACCCGAGTGCTTGATGCCATTAATTTTAAAGTTAACTTTAGACATGACCGAAGCACTTAAATTGTGTTAAAATACTGAATAAAAGCCTAAATAAATTTTTGCCTTCTGCTTAAAAAAAACTATATTTCCACCATGTAAATATAGGCAGAAATTTGAATAATGAAAAATTTCACAGTGAGGCCTTGAGTGATAAATAAACAATCTAACATATCTTTGCTTTCCACCTGTATAAGAATATAATAATATTTCATAAGAATAATGTTTTTTTCTTATTCATATATATCAAGTATATCATGTTCTAACTAACGACGATATTTCTCCTTTATTCTTATTCAATAAGTAAAAAGCAATTTTCCCAAAGTCAACCCATTTACTCTCTTTCAACAACTCAATGACACATAGTGACAGCCACAATGCCTTTTCATATTAATGACCAACTCTATGAAAGAGATTGTATTAAAAACATGTTGTAACAGTCGACCATCCTGACAATTTTTGCGACCCCGCAAATCTCATAAGCTGACTTCTGGGAATGAATCTACCACCGATTCGGAATGCTGATTGTACTGAGAAGAATCGGCAAGAAACTCAATACTTGCTCTTATAATCTTTAAAAGAAAACCGCACATGCCAAGACATGACAGGACTACGCTCACGCTTTATGCTCAACTCTTTAAGCTCACACTTTATGCTCAACTCTTTAAGCTTTTCACACCATAAGCATTTCGCATCTTAAGCTCACACTTAATCACTGTCATGGCATAACACAGCTCAATTAGTGGCAACCAACTCAGCAGATAGACAGGTAAACAGACTCGCAAATGATAACGCTCAAAGAACAATCACCACTTCTAGGCAGAGCCTAGCTGACAGACGTTGCAGATGTCCACAGTCTAGAAAACAATCGTTACAACTGGAAAGATCCAGAGAACAATCGTCATTCTAGCTGACAGTTCCATCGAACAAAAGTCACGGGCGCGTCTAAGGCCTCACGTAGCACATCGTCACGTTGATCTTACAGAGTTAATAAACCGAATACCAATTACCATCATTAATCTCTCCAATAAAAACTCCATTTTTATTCCATAGCATCGCATATCGCAACTATCTCTCAAATTATACGAAATTCGCCGTGTGGTCTCAAGATATTGATCGTCATTTATTTTTTCTTTAAACTCTTTAAATTTCCAGAAATTTCTTTTGTCCACTCTATTTGTGACTTTAGGTTACACCCTCATACAACGTATTTTTATGCATTTTTATTTTATGGATGGATATGGAAATACATTCCATAAATTACTTCAACAAGGCATAGTTTGAAAAATCTTGACCTTATAAAAAAGTTGAACTGACGAATATAAAATATACTACTTTTTACCCGCAACTTCGTTTGCGTGGACTGTTGTCGTGTGATAGGTTGATAAAAGGCAGCGTTTTTGTGATGTCATTCTTTTTCTGTAGAATTAACTGGATTTTTATGGCCTATATGTTATTCCGGTATGAGGAATAATTGTGCCGAATTTCATCGATATTGGTTCAGCGGATTGGCCGTGAAAGAATAACAAACATACATCCATACTTACAAACTTTCACGTTTATAATAGTAGTATGAATTCATCATCCCCCTGCCCTTATCCCACTCTAAGAGGGGTTTCAACATGTTATAAACATGTAGTCACATGAGTTGGAGACGTATTTTATGACCATCCGCCGGCCTGACATCAACTTACCTTAGTCGCCTTTTGCGTCACCTCGGTCACAAAGAGTGTGGTCTATTCTACTCAGCCGGATACCACAAGGCATTATAAAATATAGGGTGAGTAAATTTAGATTAATTCAAATTTACATGAATTTACGTCTTTTATATACGCCGTGTGGTATCCGGCTGAATAGAATAGTAACACCCTCATATCTTACCGAGGTGTCGTAAAAAGCGACTAAGGTAAGTTGACCCACCGTATGGTATCCGGTTTAGTAGAATAGACCACCCTCTTTCTTTCGAAGGGGTGTCGTAAAATACGACAGAGGTAAGTTGACGTCAGGCAGGCGGCCGGTCGTAAAAACGCAGCCAAATCATGTGACAGCATGTTTATAACATGTTGTGCCGGCCTCACTTAGAGTGAGATAAGGGCAGGAAGATAAAGGTGATGATTACGTCTTTTATATTTAAATAAGAACGAATGATAAGGTGAAAGTGACTGAAATAAATAAGTTTGAAATCCTACTAATGTTATAAATGTGAAAGTTTGTGAATGTATGTTTGTTACACTTTCACGGCGAATCCGCTGAACCAATATCGATGAAATTTGGCACAATTATTCATTATACCGGAATATAGGCTATAGAAATTTTGATAATTCTCGAGGAATAGGATGACACTAAAAAGCGCCATCTATTATCAGAAGAATTATCAGAAGAAAGCCATCTATTATAGAAGTCCCTAATGAGCGACGGGTTCAGTTGGGCTTACTTAATTCTGGCTGGACATGGTTACGACCACCGTCGGTGAAGCTCGGAAGCCCAGCAATGGGAACGGGGACCTTCAGTTTGCGAGAAAGAAAACCTCTATAAAAATTACCCAGTGAGGGCGGAAACGCCCACCATGGAGTAGGGGTCCTTACTTGGGGCGCGGTATCTCCCTGTCGACCGTGACGTAACAAACACGTTGGGCAGGGAGTGGTTGCAGGCAGCGGTGGCCTCCTTCTGCTCTGCAGAGGGGGGCGGTGGAGCGGTTCCGGGAACTTTTGTTTTAAATCAAATTTACTGCTGGCGAGTCCAGGTGGTAGCGACTTGCCTAAGCCCATCGTCTGCCGCCCTGTCAGAGGACGTTAGGACGTTCCAACGGGGTATATCGGACGTCTGGCTTACAGGTCCCCGAGGCGGTCGGTGCATCTGGTGCTCCCGATGTACCCGTTAGCGGAGGGGGGCTTCTCTTTCGAGGGGCCCCTACCCGGAAGAGGTGTTTGTTCTCTGGGATCAGGGCTGTCGGCGGGGATGGGGACAATGTGTACATCGATACTCTGTCCTTGCCATCGGCAGTGTGGTGGAGCATACAGGTCTTTTTAGTCGGTGCGAGTCCGACATAACCGCCGCCTGTCCCCGTCGGGCGACAGTACCCATAAGGGGGTTTTTCCTGTATTAAAAAAAGGGCCGAAGTAAAGCTATATCCACGCATTATTGTCATCTACGTAAGTAATCCTCAACAGTAAAGTACGCTTTCTGTATCAGCCTCTTTTTAAGTTTTTTTTTTAAACTGCTGTAATGGCTATGTAAAGTTAATAAAAGATCCACAGGTAAATACTAGTAATGAATAATAAATATATTGTTACAACATGTTTTTAATACAACCTCCTTCATAGAGTTGGCGATTAATATGAAAAAGCATTGTGGCTGTCATATTTTTATGTGTCATTCATTGAGTTGTAGCGAAAGAGTAAATGGGTTGACTCTGGGAAAACTGTTTTTTATTTATTGAATAAGTACAAAGGAGAAATATCGTCGTTTGTTATATTCAGAAGTGGGATGTAACCTAAACTCACAAATAGAGTGGACATAAGGAATATCTGAAAATTTAAAGAGTTCAAAGAAAAGACAAATGACGATCAATATCTTGAGACAACACGGAGATTGCGAATTTCGTATAATTTGAGAGATAGTTGGGATATGCGATGCTATGGAATAAAAAATGGAGTTTTTATTGGAGCGATTATTGGAGAGATTATTGATGGTAATTGGTATTCGGTTAATTAATTCTGTGAGATCAACGTGACGATGTGCTATGTGAGGCCTTAGACGCGCCCGTGACTTTTGTTCGATGGAACTGTCAGCTAGAATGACGATTGTTCTCTGGATCTTTCCAGTTGTAACGATTGTTTTCTAGACTGTGGACATCTGCAACGACTGTCAGCTAGGCTCGGCCTAGAAGTGGTGATTGTTCTTTGAGCGTTATCATTTGCGAGTCTGTTTACGGGTGTATCTGCTGAGTTGGTTGCCACTAATTGAGCTGTGTTATGCCATGACAGTGATTGAGGGTGAGCTTGAGGTGCGAAACGCTTATGGTGCGAAAAAGCTTAAGGAGTTGAGGAGTTGAGCTTAAAGAGTTGAGTATAAAGCGTGAGCTTAGAGTTGAGCATAAAGCGTGAGCGTAGTCCTGTCATGTCATGGCATGTGCGGTTTTCTTTTACAGATGAAAAGAGCATGTATTGAGTTTCTTGCCGATTCTTCTCAGTACAATCAGCATTCCGAATCGGTGGTAGATTCATTCCCAGAAGTCAGCTTGTGTGATTTGCGGGGACGCAAATGTTGTCAGGATGGTCGACTGTTACAACATGTTTTTAATACAACCTCCTTCATAGAGTTGGCGATTAATATGAAAAAGCATTGTGGCTGTCATATTTTTATGTGTCATTCATTGAGTTGTAGCGAAAGAGTAAATGGGTTGACTCTGGGAAAACTGTTTTTTATTTATTGAATAAGTACAAAGGAGAAATATCGTCGTTTGTTATAATATATACACGAGGCAACATGAATGACGCAATAACTTAGCCTTGAAAACACTTATTCAAATAAAATGTTTATCACCTTTTTTTGAATATTGAGAAATTTCTTGCTAAAAACTCTGAGCTAATAATGTTTAATTTTATTCTTATTAATCTAAAGCCAATTTTAATGAAGTATCTTTAGATAGTACAAGTAATGTTTTAGTTTAGCCTAGTTCTAAAAAAATGCTGCTTTCATTTACAAATATATTATACTAGCAATCGCCAGCGGCTCTGCCCGCGTGGAAAGATTAAAACCTTAATAATATAGTCTTTTGATAACCATGAAAATGGTTAAAGTGGGCGACTTTTCTTTAGAACTCTTAGAGGTAATTCATGTTTAAAGAAAATAAATGATTTTGATTTTGATTTGATTTTGAGGGAAACAATTTTGTAATAAATGATTTTTGAATAACCATTACCGTTTACTCAGCGCACGCAAGGAAAGCTTTAAATTTTGCCGTTATCGTACTATTTATCATTGCTGCTCCTCTCATATTCATCTTAGCGTGATGCTATATACCCTATAGCCTTTCTCAATAAATGGACTATCTTACACTGAAATAATTTTTCAACGCGGTCTCGTAGTTCCTGAGACTAGCGCGTTCGCATGAGCTCTTACAAATTCTGCATGTATCAGGTATAAGAACGAATAGTACACTCTGCATTTAGCATTACATATATTTCCTTTTATCGCGGATTATAGCAAAATTATATTCTTATTACTTTTGCGGACAAGTTGTTGGCAAGCTTTATTTACTTAGCATTTGGCTATTAATGATAGCATGAAACTTGATTCTCAGGAGACGTGTGGAAAAGATAAAAAATAATATAAAGAACTTAATTTATTTATTATTCAACTTTACAAACGCAAAAATAATATGTTAAAATAAATTTCAATGTTTTCATATATTTTTACACAAAACAAACAAGGAGTGAGGATTTAGCTTTATAGATCCGTTAAAAAAATATAAGATTATAAAAAACAAAAGTTAAAATTTACAGAATAAGTTAGTTAATTTACAGAGTCATCATCCTCCTGCCCTTATCCCACTCTAAGTGGGGTCGGCATGACATGTTATAAACATCATGTTACATGATTTGGCTGCGTTTTTACGACCGGCCGCCTGCTTGACGTCAACTAACCTTAGTCGTATTTTACGACACCTCGGTAAGAAAAAGGGGGGGTTTATTTTACTAAACCGGATGCCACACGGTGGTTCAACTTACCGTAGTCGTCTTTTACGACACCTCGGTAAGAAATGAGGTTGGTCAATTCTACACAGCCGGATACCACACGGCGTTTAGTTAATTTACAGAGAAAGTTTTAGAAAATAACGTGAAATTTTTTAAATCATAGGTAACTAGAAGGTTAGACTAATGTTAATTAAAACACGTCATATAAAATCAAAATATATGAGTTTTATACGACACACGCTTGCATAGAATGTATGATATGGACAGTACAAAAATTTCGTTCCTAAAGTGATTTTGTCCGTCCAGAAGTGTATAATAGCACTTGCTTTTCTTTTCCTTTAGTTGAACTTAAATTCACTCCACTTTTTGGCTGTCGCTGTGCAAATCTTTTCAACATTGTATGGCCCATCTAGAAATGATAAAATCATCTTTACATAATTTGAATTGCAAAAACAACATAAATCCGAGAAATTTTCTTTTACAAAATTTCAGTTTTCTTCTAATATTACATGGCAATAAAGCTTTTTATGATAATATCACGTGATCCAAGAAGATTTGTGGATAGTAAGGTCTTCTTTTGTAAAATCATTGTGATTCTTATATGAACATATGGGTCACATCGCGTTAAAATAACTTTTGTATAAGGTTCGACGTTTCGGCAGTTGCGTCTACCGTGGTCACGAACTGACTGGAGCGCCGCGGCGTCTTCGTTCCCGAGTACTACAGTCTATTTTCTACATCTACCCTCACTTGAACCGTACAGTCCACATAAGGTCTGTTGCAATGTGAATCGTATGTTTATATAATACTCATGCATCGCGAAAGTTAAAAACATATCATTATTGTGATTCTTCATGAAACTGGATGTAATTTTCGAATCTCTTCAATCTCTTTAAGTTTTCTACTAACCTTACCAAAGTATCTTGTTGACAAACCGATATTAGCAAGATGGTACAAACATCTAGCTTTCGGTCGATAAAGGTGACATCGCAATTACAAATCACTTTGACAATTATAGTGATTATTAGGGAAAAGTTTTATGAATGATCAATTTCTATAGAAGAGACCTTATACTTAGAGTCAGGAAGCCAGCCTTAAATGTGCCAGATTACAATAAAGAGAAAGCAAATGAGAGTATCTGTCTCTCTTTTTTATGTGTCATTGGACAAAGACGAAGTATACGAGTTTCATCTTCATCAACAGGTCTGCTTATGGCTTTCCTACTCTAGCTATCAAATTGTGGGGACGCCCGTCATTGCAGGACGGGTGGTCAGCTCTTATTCTAGACTATTCCTTTCCAACTTTAAGTATTATAAGGGCCTTATACCGGCCGAAGTTATTAGCTATAGGACAGATAATAATCGTATATTTGTTGACAGTTTAAAAGTAAGTAAAGACAAGTGCTTACGAGGCAACGATGTCTTAGTCATAGTCTAAGAAGGTTAGGCTGAACTAATTTTATCCTAGTTAATACCTATCTGAAACCACTCTGTAGTAGGTATTCCAGAATCAAGCCGCGCTTCTGCTATGGCTGCTCTCATTGCAAAATTGACGACGACGCTCATACAAGTTGCAGGCTCTCCGGTTGCTGTAACAAGAAATTCGTAAATACTAATCATCTTCCTGCCCTTATCCCACTTTAAGTGGGGTCGGCACAACCACACGGTGGGCCAACTTACCCTAGTCACCTTTTACGACACCTAGGTAAGAAAGAGGGTGATCTATTCTACTCGGCCGAATAAGACACGGCTTATTGTCATGAATAAAAATATTTTAATTATTAGCCAGTAGCTGGTGACCGAGCCTTGCTCGGTAATTTTTTACAAAATAAAAAAAGAAACTTAAAAAAATGAAAAAAATAATAGGGTAGGTGGGGCTCGATCCTAGGTATGTTCATTACTTGCGACGACTCGTTACCCGAATAAGCTTCGCTGAATTGACAACTAACGGCAAAAATAGTGTTTTATATATTGAATATAAATTTTAGTATTTTTTAATGCCCAAAAACAGGGATAAAACGAATTTTTTTAAATAAAACCTACCTAGATAGATTTTTCTTCCCTAAAAGCCCCTGCATGCTGAATTTCAGGAAAATCGTTGGAGCCGTTTCCAAAATTTCAATATTAAAGATATAGAAACCGTTATGTAAGAAGTAAGTTTACTTAGTGTAGTTGAACTTACCTTTTGAACCAAATATGATATCACTGCTATAGGATCGTTTTTTGAGGTGTATATTGAAGATCTGTGGAATGTCCGTAGCTTGTGGCACCCAGTAGTCCCAAGTGCGGTTTGTCAATACTTCCCCAGTACTGGTTTCGTAAACGAAGTTCTCACTTGTAGCGTAACCAACGCCCATCACGAACGCCCCACGAACCTGATTAGATAGACCAAACTGAGTATTTATACTTATTATAAAACAAAGTCCCCAAAACCTGTCTGTCTATATGTGATCGATTTTCTCAGTCTACTGCACGGATTTTGTTACGGTTTTTACTATAGTCATCAAGAAGAAGACACTAAGCTTTAGGGATTACAATACTATTTTATGTCTGATGAAAACTTACTTGTCCAATATCTAATTCGGGGTTGACACTTTGGCCGGCATCTTCTATTAAATCTACTCGTAACATTTGGCATTCACCAGTTAAAACATCTATTTCGACTTCAGCCGACGCTACTCCGACGATATTATAAATCTGCGTATCAATTAAACCAGTAAAACCATGCACTTGTAAGTCGACTTGCGCGGTTTTTGCTGCCCTTATCAGCTCCGGCCATGTAGGATTATTCATCTGACTTTTGATTGGCGCTAGTCTTGTTAACAATTCTTCACAGCATCGCCGTACACCGAGGCCAACATTTTGAGATGTTATGCTGCCTCCAGAGCCAGTACAATTTGGAGCGATAATGGTATCATTAGGTTTTACTTTAATCTTATCAACGGAAATGTTAAGCATGTACGCACAAATTTGTATTGCCTTCGTATTAATACCTTGGCCCATCTCAATTCCGCCATGTGTTATAACAACAGTACCATCTTCAGAATAAACAGACATATTTACATCGAAGTTCTGATATCCTACTGGAGCCCATCTAAGGAAACAAAATCGTAATCCTCGTTTCTTGAAAATATTATTTTTGTTAAATGTCTCAACTGTTGTCTTCCGTTCGGTATAATTAGAATTGGTTTTTAATGTTTCCAACATTTCTTTCAGATCACCATAATTTTTTGTGTCTAAGTTTGCTAGGCGAACTTCAAGTGGATCAAGATTTAATTCATATGCTATTCGTTCTATCATCATCTCAGCCATAACAATGGCTTCTAAGCTACCTGAAGATTCAGTTATGAATGCAGTCATGTAAATATTAATGTGTATTAATCTGGTCTCGTTTTAAGGATATGTTAATTAAGGATAGAGTTATCATTAATTTTGTGTCAGTCATCCCAACCATCCCAATTTCCAAGGTTAGGTAATGTGTATAACTAAAGGATAGATCTCTTTACATATTTCGCTCATAATATTTGCGATATTACACTGTCAGCAAAACAAGAATAAATGAAGATAACTTTAATGAAGTTAATAAAGTTAGTTGATAACAGTGGGTTTTCGCACATAACAAATAGTTTATTCAGAAATAAAATTACAGGAAATTTTTAGAATTCCTAGTGTCTAATATTGCAAAACGAATAAATAAAACTTTATTACGTTGACTTTTGAAATTAATATTTATTTTAGTGTAATGCTAGATTTATTTTACAGTTTTTATAGTCAATATTTATGTCTTACCTGGTGAACGAAACAAAGTATTAGAAGCAGTATCAGTGATAACGTTATAAGCTGTATAATTCCATGTATCCTTTCTATAACAGTTGTAGTAAAGATCAATACCCAGTGAAATAAGTGGTTCATTCAAAATATAACCATTGTCAGTATATAGACCATAATTTGCATACTGAATTAATCCATTAGCATTTACGCCTACCTACGAAATAATAACGTATGTGTTATTATTACTGATCCTGAACGTCTTTTGTAACAACCTTTCATGAAACTGCAGTAATATAGGTGATAATATATTATTTCAATAAAATTAAGAATTTAGTATTATCTATAACGAAACGTAGTGGGGAGTAAAGGAATAGGAAGGATATGAAGGAGAGAGACGAAAGAGGAACTAAGATGGGATATGGCTAGGCGTAAGATGTGATTATAAAGAGTTTAAAGAATTAAAGGAGTTTAACAAGTATAAAGAAGTGCTTTTTAATATATCAAGCTTCCAACGAGTGAACATACATAATTATTTCGACACCTAAGGTCTTCCATGAAAAATTAATCAAAATTGTTCAAAAGATACCATTAAATATAACTCCATAAACTGAATCTTATCAATTCCATTTGTCTTATCCTTTAGGTTTATTTGGTTATCATGGCAATAGACAATTGAGTCAGTTTAACGAGTAAAGTATGTAAAACTATGAAGCATAATAGAAATGTTAGAATTAATGAATTGATATTGTCACATACCTCGAAGTCTCTTGAACATGGCATACGTTTTCCTACAGATCTCATGGTGGTAGTTAAGTGATAAATAAAGCGACAGGGACGGTTTAGTTTGTAACAAGCAAGGGCAGCGGATATAGCGTTTTGGTTAGTTCGTGATATTTTCAAACCAAAAGCACCGCCGCATCTATTGTTGACAACGACGATTCTATAAGAAAAATATAATAATTTTTTTACATAATTGCCCATGTTTAGAGCTGAAAATTTAACTAACGATAATTGATTAACACTTGATTTACAAAATTATTTTAGGTTTTTCAAAATTTTTATGCATTATAAAAGAGTAATCATTCACTTATTATATCTTTATTAACTAATTTAGTATTTATGCGCCTGATAATACATTAATTACAGTAAACAAACCAAAGAGATAGGAATCTCTAAATGGAAATCTTGTGATTCTCGGTATTTTGGTAGTGAGTATAAATGTAATATAGATACTTAGCATATACCACCGTTAATGAATTTTTCTGCTATCAATTAAACTTTATCGCTATTTCTACGAACCTTCATACTGGAGAACGGTTGCAATATTGATGGCCCAAGTAGTAGTGCCAACAGTTTTTTTTACTGTATATTTAGAGTCTATATAGATTTGGTTAGAAAAATACCTTATATTTGACGTAATATTGTAAATAAATACCTGCTTTGATCTAAATTTAGAGCCTTTGAAGTTGCTTGTTGCATGAAATCTAACCATTGTGACGCAGCGTATATTTTTAGTCCATCTTCAGTTGGATGAACCACAGTAACTATTGTTTCCATAGGGAAATGATACTGCGCATTTATGGTATTACTTCCCTTTATAACTTTCACTGTATCTGTTCCTTTTGTTGTTGCTTTTATTGTAGTGAAAATACTGACACGTGTTGGATCATTTTTAGCTACTTTGACATCAACTACAGGATCTCTAACATTGCTGTATTCGACTTCTACTAAGGTAGCGGCTATATCAGCTTTGATTTGAGATTCTGCTACAGTGATACCTATTGGCTGATCATAGTATTTAACTTCTCCATTACAAAAGAGTTCTTCATTTGTTGTATTGAATACATTAGGAAAAACTGTAAAACTGTTCGTACCAGGTATATCGGTTACTGAATAAAATGCTATAACATCAGGATCACTCTAAAATAAAAAAAAACAGATAACATAAAAACAGACTTTTAAATGGTATTAAAAAAAACCTAAGGTGATAATATGTTTAGAAATTCATATAAAATCTTGATCTTGAAAATATTAGTTGCACACCACATTTCTAACAACTTTAATTAACAACAATAAAATAATAACTTTTTAACAAACAAGCGATATTTCTCCTTTATACTTATGCAATAATAAAAAAACAATTTTCCCAAAGTCAACCCACTTAATCTTTCTCAACAACTCAATGACACATAATGTCAGCCACAATGTTTTTCATATTATCAACCAACTATATGAAGGAGGTCGTATTAAAAACATGTTGTAACAAATTTAAATGAATGTTCAATATATGACCAGCGTGGTAAGTCTAAGCCCCAACCCTCTCTGAAATGGATATAGAAGACCTGTCCTTAGCTTTGGGATTTTGACAGGCTGCTACTTTTATTATGGTTAATTTGAAACGTACCAAAGCTTTTGAAGCGTCGATTTTTGTTATTGTTCCTAGAGGAACTTTAGCCGTGACATAGGCGATGAACACCTCTCCGGGCAACGACGGGATATCGTCGGTATATTTGGCTTCTCCAGCGCATTGAACCTGCATCAAATTATATTGAAATTCAAATTCATTTTTTTTATTCAAATAAACTTCTAAATAGTATTAAGAATTATATTTTTAAAAAGAGCAACCGCCGAGTTTCTTTCTGGCTCTTCTCGGTAGGAACAGCTTTCAGAACCAGCAGTAGAATTCAAAAGCACTTGGCTACAGCTGGTTCGGAAAGCTGTTCCTACCGAAAAGAGCCAGCAAGAAACTCGGCGGTTGCTCTTTCCAACATAATACTTATAACTAGTTATAACTATTCTAATATGACTTATCTTGATTTCATAGTCATCATTCTTCTGCCCTTATCCCACTCTAAGTGGATTCTGCACAACATGTTATAAACATGTTGTAACATGATTTAGCTCCGTATTTTACGACTGGCCTGACGTTAAAGAAAAGAGGTAGTTTATTCTACACAGCCGGATGCCACACGGCGGGTCACCTTTTTTATATTCATATCTTGATTTCATAGTATTATCTTTAAGTATGTCCTTATGTATAGTATTAGTGGTACAAGTGACTATGTTCACGTTAACCTTAATTTTAAAATAACCTCAATCATGCAATATATATATTTTTTCTTTTTCTAAAGAAAAATGGTTTTTACCTTAGATGTTATCTCAGTACGTAAGCTTCAATTGTAACAAAGTGTATTAATATTGCTCCAATAGATTAGCTGTTCAACAAACAGACAATAACACACACACAGACAGATTTTCATGTTTGTAATATTAGTATGGATTTTCTTATTACTTTTTTTAGTATTTTTTTATTAACTCTCATAGTCAATTAAATATAGCATTAATTTATCGAATATATTTTTTTAAATGTCGCAGATATAAAACTTAAGTTACAATTAAAAAGTGTAAACACAAATCAATATCGTACTCACTAATGCTTCAAATTTAGGGCTAGGTTGAGTTAAAGGCCACAATGCCGGATTTGTTTCGTAGAATTCAGATCCTTCTGACACTGGCCTGGAATCTCTTAGTTTTGTGCCTCCTGAAAGGTACCGTGCGCCCAATATATTTTTCGGACACAAGGCAAGCAAACCCTGTAATCCAACAAATAATCTAGTTACAAATTTTGCACATCACAAATATGGATTCGAAATAATTTTACTTTCGTCCCCACTTCCACAAAATGGATCAAATCATGACTAATTTTCGAACACTCCATGATAGCTCAACTCTAAAAACGTCTTATAATCATACTTCAAGAAAGTCAAGACACATTCCCTTAAACAGCGTATCAAATTCAAATTCAAAATCAAAATAATCTTTATTCAATTAACGTACTAGGTAAAGTAGTAAGTAGTACTTGTCAACAAGTACTTTTGAATTGTATTCAACTCTACTGCTGCTTTGGTCCTACCGAAAAGAGCAAGAAACTCTAGGGCTTAGTATCATTAATGTATTAATGACAAAGGCTAAAATTTCACGTCACCTTGTAAAAGAGTCCAAGTGCTGCTTGACGTCGGTACGCTACTAGTGGTTCTGGCAACGATTCGACCACGACCATTTCATTGTTCAGCACTCCCAGAGCGCCAGTTAAGGTTTCATTTACAAACAAACTTTTCCCCTTCAAATAGAGCTCAGTCTTAGACGCGCGTATAAACTGCGTGGAGAGACCTCCGATAACGATTC
This sequence comes from Morpho helenor, assembly GCA_029227775.1. NCBI lineage: Eukaryota > Metazoa > Arthropoda > Insecta > Lepidoptera > Nymphalidae > Morpho > Morpho helenor. Next base: position 15,547,259 of record JARGCU010000037.1, on the reverse strand, counting down.
TTGAAGCAAGCACTTTATTGTTTTTATCTAATTTGTAAAGAAAACCACCATGAATGAGGGCATGAGCGTTCTGGTATCTCGGCATTATCTGCAACAATATTTCCAGTATCAGCTCACAAAACAATCTATAGTGTCTTAAAATCCTTCAGCATCAAAAAAGATTTCAGATCCAATACATTGATCTCACAATCTTTGATGTACGATTGAAACCCCAATTTATTTATTTATGTACCATAAAAAATGTTAGAAAACACATTATTGATAAAAAAAAGTGTACAAAGGTCAACTTATCCCTAAGACAGAGATCTCTGCCAGATTATCATACTTCACTGCGTCTAGAAGGAGTTTTATGTCATTTTAGAACATCCTGATATTGTTCATGCTATTATTCAGTTAAATAAACCATTTTGCCTTGTTCTTAGGATTGAGAACTCAGTTATCACACCTCAGAGTTAATTAGAAGGTAATGGAAAGACCTATCCACGGAGTGTCTTCATGTGATTTGAAATAACTTTTTTTTTATACATTTGGACATTGCAATTTCAAGCTATTAGAGTAAAGATAGTTCAAGAGGTAGATAAAACACTTGAAGGAGATGACAGAGTTTCGTTCTTTCAAGAAAAACCGTATGTCTTGAAAGGTCGAAGTGTAGGGCCATTAGTTAGGGAATTTAATTTTTATTGTAAAATTTTTCTACTGTTTTAACCTTATTTGTATAGGTGGCCAAAAAATGGCCAGTAATTCCTTGTTATTATTGCGTATTTACCTTATATGACACCACTTTGTTTTCAGAACTAAGTGGCGGAAAAAGTACGTTGACCAGGATCTTCCCTTTCATATTCTCTTTTAAAAACGCTTGTGTTGACAACACCTTGTAATTTTTGACACCTTTCACTAAAAGATAAAAAACTCAGTAGAGACTCAATAATATTTGACTTACTGATAAAATTAGTGAATCTTTTTTTTAAGTTGTATGGCTGTTGACCTTGGCTACTGTTTTGCTAAAGAGCACTTTTTTTTTAAATATTATTAGCCATAGTACCCCTTTTATCATCATTCACCTGCCTTTATCCCGCTCTAAGTGGGCAGGCAAAACATGTTTTAACATTACGTTACATGATTTGGCTAGGTATCTTACAATCAGCCACCTGCTTGACTCAACTTACCTTACTCGCCTTTTACGACACTTCGGTTAGAAATAAGGGTGGTCAATTCTACTCAGCCGGATACCACACGTCAGGTCAACTTACCTTAGTCAACCTTTTTTCAATATGAAATATCAAGATATGAATCTAATGTCATAGTATTAAAAGCGCTGCATTTGCTGTTATTATTAAAGTTCAAAAAAATATAATGCTTAATATTTTAGTATGCTGTGATAGCCCAGCGGTGAGACCGTGCGATTATCTAGAGACAATCATGGGTTCAAACCCCGGGCAGGCACCAAAAAGTTTTTCTATTAAAACTTATGTGTTTCATTGATAATTGCAATTTATCACACGCTTTTAGGTGAAGGATAACATCGTGAGGAAACCTGCATATCTCTAGGGAATTGTAGGGATATGTGTAACCTACCAATCCGCATTGTAGCAGCGCGGTAGGTCTTAGCTCCAATACTTCTCTCCAAAACCGTAGAAAGGAGGTTTATTCCCAGCAGTAGGATATTAACAAGCCGCTACGTCAACCTCAAGTCCGTGTCGATTAAATAAAGTATTTTTTAAAGTTACTTACTAATAGTCAGGGTTGCTCCAACCATTTCAAGTAGGATATAAATGTCAGATTTGAAATCGGGGTACTGATTTTTAATCATCAAATTACCAGCCAATGTAGCTAACTGAAATTATTTACATTTTTATCCAAACTTTAGCTTGAAGAAATGTTAGATACATTTGATAGCTCGCTTTCAAATTCAAATTCAAAATATTCTTTATTCAAATAAACTTGTAAACAAGTGCTTTTGAATCGTCAACAATCGACTTTGAAAAAGATACCAATACACAAATTGCGTACATATGCTACATTCTATCAATAATTTTTTAATAAGTAATATGTAAACTAGAGTTTTTAGATTTTCTGATCCAGTGTTTAAGTACACGATCTATTCCACCAAGGTTACAAAATTAAGAAGTAATGTGTTTAAAAATCATTTCTAAATAATTTATAGAATTAGGCGTTACTTTGAGGAGGTCCATAACACAAAACTACTGAGAATATTATTTTGCTATAATCCGCGATAAAAGAAAATATATGTAATGCTAAATGTAGAGCGTACTGTTCGTTCTCATACCTGATACATGCAAAATTTGTAAAAACTACAATGACATAATCGCAAGGCTTTGCGATTTTTTCGTGGAGTCTATCTCCTGACGATGCTTCGTTTACGGGGCGAAACAATTGTTGAGATTGTAGTGGTGAATGTATGCAGTGCTTGTGTATTGTTGTGTTATCGGTGTCGGAGAGTGCATGAATTTTTACAAATTCTGCATGTATCAGGTTGGCCTACAAACATTCAGTATTAAACAAATTCTCATTTTTATAAGGTACTGGTAACAGGATCTTCAGTTTGACATTTATTCTATAGCACTGGTATATACATTACATTAGATATTTAATAAGCTTTGGTTATTAATGTTTTTAGAATAATTTCTTTTTTCATTATCAAATTGTAAAAGTTAGTGATGTTGAAATTCTTACGTTTCTGATAGTAGTATGAGCGACTAGTTCTAAATGCTCTTTCAGTACGTTTAGATAACTGAAACCATCATTGACGTTTTCTGCGTCGCATATACTTATAAGATCAGCTAGCGTTGTTCCTCCGCCTATCACCAGATTCTGGTCTATGTAATGACCCTTCAACTCTGATACTCCACTGACATCAATCAATACTTTGGGATATTCGAGTATCGGATTTACTCCTGGAATAAAAATAATATGATGATATATTTGCCAAATTGCGCTATTGAATATTAATGAAATATTTAAACTGGTTTGTATTGTGATCATCATTCTTTTGCCCTTATCCCACTCTTAGTGGGGTTGGTATAACATGTTGTTACACTCGCTCGAGTGCCGCCCTAAAGGTGACCTTTTGGGTGTTCGGAACGGGGTTTATCGGACGCCCATCTGAAAAGGTCCCCAAGGTGGTCGATGCACCTGATGCTCCTGATGCATCGATTAGCGGAGGGAGGGTCCACTTTTTAGAGAGGCCGCGACCCACAGCTGGCGCACTATGGGGTTTAAAAGTTGCTGCTGGCGGGGATGGGGGCAATGTGTCCAACGGTACTCTGTTCCCGCCACCAGCAGCGTGGTGGAGCACTGTCAGGTTTTTAGTCGGCGCGAGTCCGACATACCCACCGCTCGTCCCCGTCGGGCGGTGACGACCCATAAGGGGTTTTCCTGACATAAAAAAACATGTTGTTACATGATTTGGCTAGGTATTTTTAGATTGACCTGACTGACGTCAACTTACCTTAGTCGCCTTTTACGACACTTTTTCCTGAGGATCGTGACTCTTAGTCAAATTGTCAACTGCCCGTTTCCAGGAGTTGCGATCGTTAGCTCGATATAGTGCGGTGCTGATGGATATATCCAGTTGTTCGGATATTAGGTCTGCCCATCGTTTACGATACATCGATAAGAAATGAGGATGGTCTATTCTACTCAACTGGATACCTTAGTTACCTTTTACAACACCTCGGTAAGAAATGAGATTGATGTCATATATTCTACTCGACCAGATACCACACAGCGGGTCAACTTACCTTAGTCGCCTTATACGACACCTCGGTAAAAATTGAGAGTAAGAGTATTCTATAATTCTTAGCCGGATACCACATAGCGGGTCAACTTCCCTTAGCCACCTTTTACGACACCTCGTTAAGAATGAGGGTGGTCTATTCTACCATACGGAAACCTCCCTTACCTTATCTTAAACGTGGTAATTAGTAATAGTTTACTGTATAAAAAATATATAATCTGATTTTGTTTTGTAACACTATCTCGGCAAATACAGCATGTAGGGGATTTTGGGGGAGAAAAATCGATCTAGCTAGGTTTTATGTAAAAAAAATTGGTTTTATCCTTGTTTTTGGATATTAAAAAATACTAACATTTATATGATTTATAGAATTAGGCGTTACTTTGCGGAGATCCATAATACAAAAGTAATAATAAAATTATTTTGCTATAATCCGCGAAGAATTCTTCGCGGATTAAATACTAACATTTATATTGAATTTAATTTTTGCCATTAACTGTCAAGTTAGCGTAGCTTATTCGGGTAATGGACAGCCTCGAAAAATACCTAGGATCGATCCCCAACTAAATCATTATTATTTCTTTTTTTTAAGTTTTTTTTTTGTAAAAAATTACCTACCAAGGCTCGGTCACCCAGATATTAAATGTTTACACCTGTATTCTATAATTACAATATTGTCATGTATGAACAAATAAATAAAAAAATATATATATAGTTACATATAATTAGATATGTCTAAATACAAAGTACCTTTTGCTGTATTCCCAGCCACTAGCATGTATGATTCGACACCTTTTTTCTCCCAAATAGCAAAAACATCACACACTGCATTTGCTTTGTACCAATCTCTATCATCATATAAAGTGATATGAAGAATCTCAGTGTCTATTTCATTCTCAGAAACAATACACCAATCGGATTCACATGTCTCCTGTGAGCAAATGTTTCCAGATTTCTTGCATATTCTCAAATCTTCAATGTCCAATAGATTTTGCGTCGGTGCGTCTGAGGCGAACGTCTTGAAAGCGTTTAATAGCGGCACATATCCAGTGCATCTGCACACGTTACTTCCAAGTGCTTTCTCTATTTCTAGCATCGTGAGTTGTTTAGCTTTTAAGAGGCTAAAAAAACGTTATCACTACATAGTATAAAACAAAGTCGCTTTCCCTGTCTGTCTCTATGTCCCTATATCCCTATGTATGCTTAAATCTTTAAAACTACTACAGATTTTGATGCAGTTTTTTTTAATAGAGAGAGTGATTAAAGAGGAAGGTTTAAATGTAAAATAACATTCAATATGAAGTAGAAAAATACTGTAATTTTTGAGGTTTCTAATGTGATGTCGTAAATAATGACTTTTCCGCTTACATTGCAAACGCAGGCTGAAAAGGTCTACACAAAACTCCGTGATGGTATATGTCTATCTCTTATGGATAACCCTCAATAGCATTTTTTTAATTTACTTTTTACTAAAAATAATGCCTTATTTTCGAAACAATTTTTATACAATACAGCATTAATCCTTATCAAATTAAGTACTTTAAATACATTGTTAATTTAATATAGATCAATATGGCCGTTTACTGCATCTACATTTTCGAAGATATTGCAGATTTAAAATGCTGTGAGGAGGCCGCGCTTCGCCCTATAGTACTTCGATTTTAGCAGCTATATGTCGCTCTTTCAAGAGTAACCTCTAAAGAAAACATGTTTGTATTTTTTAATGACAAGAAAGCTGTGAATGTTGTAAATAAAGACATTCTGAAATTAATTGTAAAAATAAAAAACATAGGGAAAAATGTAAAAGTAAATTAGTAAATATGTAGTAAATGAATTTGGATATTCCAAAGATAGCAGGAAATCTTCTTGGTATACTTGGTATAAAATACGTAGCCAAATCATGTGACAACATGTTTGTGTCATGTTGTGCCGGCCCCACTTAGAATGGGATAAGGGCAGGAGGATAATATATAAACTTAAGCAAAAGTACCTGGGGATGAAACGATTGTTGAGTTTGTGATAGTGAACGTATGTAATGCTTGTGTATTGTGGTGGCGGTAGTGGAGGTTTGTGCATGTGTTTTTATGAATCCTGCATGTATCGTTTGAAAACGGATTGTCCACTCTACATTTAGCATTATATATATTTTCTATTTTACTTCATCGCGGATTTTAGCAAAACTAATTTTATTATTACTTTTGTATTAAAGATTTTAAAATGTTTAACATGTTAAGTTTAAACATATTCTGTGTCCTTAAATATTAACTTGCCATTTATAACTTACCTATACATATTCATGATAAATCCCGGGGAACAATATCCGCACTGCGACCCATTTGATTCGGCGAGGGTAGTCTGCAATTTATGGTATCCATCCAATCGGTTCCCCACTTTCTCTATGGTCTCTATGGCCCAGTCTTGACAGGACGTTATAGACACCATACACTACAAATAAATATATCTATACTAATATATAAAGCTGAAGAGTTTGTATGTTTGTTTGAACGCGCTAATCTCAGGAACTACCCATTAGCCCCGTTACCCATTAGGCTATCACAGCTTACAGCACACATTACAGCATACATTACAGCACAGCACAGCGTTTGAAAGCCAAAAATATAATTTGCTTTCAATTTTAAATTTCAGCATTTTTCAATGCCGGAAAACAGGGATAAAAGGTCATTTTTTAAAAATGAAATCGATCCAGCTAATCGAAAAAAGCCTAGTAGAATAGCGGCCAGTCGTAAAATAAATAGCCAAAACATGTATCAACATAGTTAATTTATAGAACCGGCTATACTCACGTTTTATTCTATCAGGTTAGCCCGACTACTTTCGAACCCATCCGGGGCACTTATTCATGAGCTCTTTACACGACGTTAACAGCGTGTAACGTCGTCGTGAGTATAGCCGGTTCTATACATTAACTATGAATACTACTCACGATAGTTTAAATGTAAAATGTATCAACATGTTTAAAACATGTTTTACCGACCTCATTTAGGAGATAAGGGCAGGAGAATGTTGAGAAGTATGAGTGAAGAATTTAACTCACAGAGTTTACCCCTTGTGGTGCGTCACCAGTCCTTTTGACTGCGCTGACGATGCAGGCTCCGCAGCCTCCCTCCAAGCACATGTATTTGGTCCCGCGTAGCTCCAGGGTACGCCGGAGGTACTCCAGGAGAGTGGTGGTGGAGCTCACTTCGCACCCAACTATAGGTAAAAAAAAGTAAGTAGCGGTCTGTTACTATCCCACTGCTGAGAATAGGCCTCTTCTCTCCGTTTAAGACCTACCACGCTGCTCCAATGCGGATTGGTAGGTTACACATATCTCCAGAATTCTCTAGAGATATGCAGGTTTCCTCCCGATGATTTCCTTCACCGAAAAGCGTGCGACAAATTGCAATTATCAATCAATTAGACACATAAGTTTTTACAGAAAAACTCATTGGTGTCTGGCCGGGTTTGAACCGGTGCTACCGCTGGGCTACCACAGCTTTAACTATAGGTATTCAAAGTTAATGATAGCAACTTAGTTCATACTAATTTGTGTCACTGAAATACGTCAGTTTCGACCCTCGTTAAGCGACGCTAAACTTTTTACGAGGCCCATAATCACTAAGTTTTGGATGGTATAAGGTCTATTCTACTCAGCCGTCTACAATACGGCTGAAGTTAGAGATATTAAAGTACTAATCAATATTATTATAGGATATATCGCATACGTTATTGAAACAAAAATGGTATTTATTACCCGTGAGCCCCAGACGTTCGTCATTTTATAAAAGCTGAAACTTTGTCGGTGCATTCTCCCAACACAGGTAAGAACGATGGTGGTGGTGGCTTTGGGAGATACGAGGTACTCAAGGTTGCAAAATTCCGAATTAATTTCGTCATACTATAAAGATTGATCTTTTGATATTACCTTTAGAATTATATTAAAAATTACGTCAGTCAATGCCAGACACTTAGCATTGTGGAAACCCCCTGCCAGACACCCTTCAAGTTCATGAAATTTGATTTCTATTTACGTCATAGTATAAAAGCTGATTTTAATATATATTACTTGGATAATAATAAAATTATGTTTCCCCTTTAGCCAGACATTTTTGATAGTTCCTACCCTAGCCAGACAAGCATGTAAGTTAGCTGTACGAGCAAACACGAAATATAACAAACAGATAGATGCGAGCGAGATGGCTTGTTAGGTCGTTACGTACTCCGCAGTTTTTTTATACTGGGATATATGTACTTATATATACTTATTATACATGTTTATTCGGCTGAAATAATTTTATACGCTATTTTCAAATATTGTTAATTTAATATTTAAACAACACCATTCCTTTATGCTTTGCCGCCCGGCCATTCTTCAAAATAAACCGCTGTCTTTGCGTTCGCGTTCACTCTTCGCCGCCGCATTTGAACACGCCGCCTGTTTGTCGGTGAATTTTTATACGCGCTGGTTTTATACGCGCCGCCCAACCACCCTTTAACCCTTTGACCGCAATGTGCAGTATGCGATCATTTTATTACTCAAATACGAATTTTGGATATTCATTTTTAGATCATGTTAATTACTTTATATTAAATATACCTATAATGATTATAATTATAGTGATTTATATACCATTTTCTTTGTTATAAAATTCTTTATTAATTACAATAAATCATTTGATAATAATTAATATTTCTTGTTAGTGACAAGAACATTTATAGTTTTCCAAAATTGACATATGATATATCAAAATTCTTATCAAATTCACGTGAAGAAACACAATAATTAAAAAAAAAACAATGCTGGATTATCTATGCTATTTTATTGGCTATTGAAAATTGAATCATACATATATTTAATCTCCGAACGCACTATATATCCGGTAAGCACCATGTGCAAATAAGAGCAAGCGCCAAAGATAAATCTAACTTATATTATTAATAATATTAGTTAGATTAATCCTACTAATCCTATCCTATCCTACTAATCCTATCCTATCCTACTAATCCTATCCTATCCTACTAATCCTATCCTATCCTACAAATATTATGAATTAATGGAATCGATCTAGCTAGGTTTCATAAAAAAAAATAACATTATTTTATACCTGTTTTCGGGCATTAAAAAATGCTAAAATATATAATTGAATACAAATTATATTTAAGCAGTCAAATGCAAAGCTGTGATAGCCAGTGATGGTTAGTGTGTGGTAACGAGTGAACCAAAAAAGATAAAAACCTGGTATAGATTTCCACATGACAACCGGCGCTACCTTTTTTTAATTGCATTTTTTTAAATTTTTAAAAAAATTACCAAGCAAGGCTGTGTCATCCTGGTACTAATTACTATACAGTAAAATATATATCCAAATATAAATCTCAAATTTTCTAAGCAAAGAATTGATCCCATGGTGCACAATGGCGTTTGAAGGGTTAATATTGCAACAACACTATTCCCTTAATCTTTGTTTACTTAAACTTAAAAATTAATATAAATGTAATTTAAATAAATATAAAAAAGTTAGTCATGCACTAAGCACTAAAATATTCACTCGAAGTATTTAAACAATATTAAATTAACAATACTTGATAATAGCGTATAAAATTATTTCAGCTGAGTATACATGTATAATAAGTATATATAAGTAAATATATCCCAGTATAAAAAAAAACTGCGGACTACGTAACGACCTAACTCGCCATCTCGCTCGCATCTATCTGTTTGTTATACTTCGTGCTTGCTCGTACAGCTAACTTACATGCTTGTCTGGCTGGGGTAGGAACTATCGAAAATGTCTAGCTAAAGGGGAAACTAAGCTGTGATGGCCTAGCGGTGCGACCGTGTGAATCTCTAGAGACGATCATGGGTTCAAACCCGGGCAGACACCAATGAGTTTTTCTATTAAAACTTATGTGTCTAATTGATAATTGCAATTTATCACACGCTTTTCGGTGAAGGAAAACATCGTGAGGAAACCTGCATATCTCTAGAGAATTCTGGAGATATGTGTAACCTACCAATCCGCATTGGAGCAGCGTGGTAGGTCTTAGCTCCAATCCTTCTCTCCAATAACGGAGAGAAGAGGCCTATGCCCAGCAGTGGGATAGTAACAGGCCGCTACTTACTTTACTTACAAAGGGGAAACATCATCTAATTCTTATCCAAGTAATATATATTAAAATCAGCTTTTATACTATGATGTAAATAGAAGTCACATTTCATGAACTTTAAGGGTGTCTGGCAGGTGCTTTCCACAATGCTAAGTGTCTGGCATTGACTGACGTGATTTTCAATATTATTCTTAAGGTAATATCAAAAGATCAAGCTTTATAGTATGAGGAAATTAATTCGGAATTTTGCAACATTGAGTACCTCGTATCTCCCAAAGCCATTATGATTCAAATTCCATAATCTACCATCGTTCTTACCTGTGTTGGGAGCTTGCACTGACAAAGTTTCAGCTTTTATAAAATGACGAAGGTCTGGGGCTCACGGGATCTCGCTCTATTACTTAAAGTTAGGCGAGCGCCTATCATCACGAGCAGAAGAAAAAAATCACATGGGAAATCACGTCAAAGTGGGCCAATTTACCTTAGTCCCTTTTACGACACCTCGGTAAGAAAGAAGGTGGTTTATTCTAATCAACCGTTTACCACACGGTGGGTCAATTTACTTTAGTCGTCTTTTGCGACACCTCGTTAAGAATGAGGGTGGTCTATTCAACTTAGCCCGATACCACACCGCGTGTCGACTTAACTTAGTCACATTTTGCGATACCTCGGTAAGAAACGAGGGTGGTCTATTCTACTCAAACGTATACCACACCGCGGGTCGACTTAAATTAGTAGATTTTTACGACACCTCGGTAAGAAATGAAGAGAAAGGGTGGTCTCTTCTACTCAGGTGGATACCGCACGGTTAAAACGGCATAACTGAAACGTATATATTTCTTTGAATTGCTATATTATTATTTTTTATTAGTTATATCATGAGATATATGTTAAATAAATACCCGAGCGCTTGATGCCGTTAATTTTAAAGTTAACTTTAGCCATGACCGAAGCACTTAAATCGTATTAAACTACTGAATAAATGATTATATAGATTCATACTTTCTGCATCAAAAAAATTATATTTGTATCATGTAAATAAACGCAGGAATTTATTTAATTAATGACAAAATTTCACATTGAGACCTTGAGTGATAAACACTCAAAATTTGCTTGGCAGCTGTGTAAATTTATCAATATCATATATATAACAAAAATCATATTCATATATAAAAAGAAAGTATCTGTGTGACTGAGCTATGCACGGTAATTTTTTTTAAATTAAAAAAAATAAAAACAAAAATGTTGGTAATAACAGGGGCATGATCCCGGGTATTTTAACTCCTTTACCCCGTTAAATACGACTACAGTAAGTTGACGTCAGGCAGGCATTAAATACGTAGCCAAATCATGTGACAACATGTTATAAACATGTTGTCCCGATCGCACTTAGAGTGAGATAAGAGCAAGAGGATGATGATTCAAATATAATAAGTATATGTATTTATGTAATGTCATATATTTTATGGATGGATATGAAAACATTCCATAAATTGCTTCACCTAGATACAGTTTGAAATATCCTGAGCTTATAATAATGTTAATATAACGACTATAAAATATTGGGTAAGTGAATTTCGATTAATTAAAATTAACATGGATTAACCTTTATCATATTTGAATAAGAACAAACGATAAGATGAAAGTAACTGTAATTAATAAGTTTGAAAGAATGAAATAATTATAAAAGCCTTTAACGATAATTTCATTTACCTACTGTCGAGGAGTTCAATCATCTGGAGTCAATACTTGCAACAGCATCAGTATCATAAACATGCATTATCTGAAACTGAATTTAATTTAAACTGAATTTGTATATAAATTTTGAGCTCAATCGGACATCGGGAAATGGGTCAAACTTAACTTACAAGATTCCACCTTCACATACACGGCAAGTTAAAAAGCTTTTAATAATTTGGTATAAGATTCTATAATAAAATTTCGCAATCAATTTCAGCTTTGCCATTACAGCAGTTTAAAAACACTGTTAAAAAGAGGCTGATACAGAAAGCCTACTATACTCTTGAAGATTATTTAGAAGATAAGAATGTGTGGATATAGCTCTCTTTGAATCAGTACAAGACAGTAACGACATAATGTAAATAGTATTAAGAATTATATTTTTAAAAGAGCAACCGCCGAGTTTCTTGCTGGCTCTTCTCGGTAGGAACAGCTTTCCGAACCAGCAGTAGAGTTGACGATTCAAAAGCACTTGTTTACAAGTATATTTAATAAAGAATATTTTGAATTTGAATTTAATTATAAAGTGGATGATGAAATTGAATAATTTTTTAGAAGTTTTAGAAGAAATGAAAATAAATCCAGAAGTTGTAAAATAAAACGTATGAAATCGAATCCCTAGGTGAAGTAATAGATTCAGAATTTCAAAATAGTCTTTATTCAAGTAAACTTGTAAACAAGTGCTTTTGGATCAACTCTACTGCTGGTTCAGAAAGCTGGCCTACCGAGAAGAGCAAACAAGAAATTCGGCAGTTGCTCTTCTCAAAATATAACTTTCTTACTAGTTACATCTTGTCATTACTGACTTATTAGGGTCAAAGTGTCTATATCCAAGCATTCTTATCATCTAAGCAATCCTCAACAGTAAAGTACGCTTTCTGTATCAGCCTCTTTTTAAGTGTTTTTAAACTGTTGTAATGGCAAAGTAAAGTTAATAAAAGATCCACAGGTAAATACTAGTAATGAATAATAAATATATATACATGGCAACTATATTACGAGGCAACATGAACGACGCAATAACTTAGCCTTGAAAACACTTATTAAAATAAAATGTTTATCACTCATTTTAATATTGAGAAATTTCTTACTGACTAATTACTCTGAGCTAATAATGTTTAATTTTATTCTTATTAATCTAAAATCAATTTGAATGACGTATCTTTAGACATTACAAGTAATGTTTTAGTTCAGCCCAGTTCTAAAAAATTGCAGCTTTCATTTACAAATATATTATACTAGCAATCGCCAGCGGCTCTGCCCGTGTGGAAAGATTAAAACCGTAATATAGTCTTTTGATAACCATGAAAATGGTTAAAGTGGGTTAACCTCAACAGCTAGATATATGATGTCACGGACATTTCTTTAGAACTTTTAGAGGGGAGCAATTTTGTAATACATGATTTTTGAATAACTATTACCGCTTTAAATTTCCGCCGAAAGCTTTAAATTTTGCCGTTTTCGTACTATTTTTTATTGCTACTCCGGTCCTATTTATTTTAGCGTGATGTTATAGCCTTCCTCAAAAAATGGAATATCTTACACTGGAAGAATTTTCCAAATTAGTTCTGTAGTTTCTGAGATTAGCGCGTTCAAACAAACAAACTATTCAGCTTTATATATTACTATAGATTCATTTTCAATAGACTGTTCAAATGAATTGAGCGTCAATAAGTAAGCACTTAGTAAACTGTCACTCAACTTGATATCTTACTTAAATATAACCAAATATTGTAAGAATCGAGTTGTCAAGTCCTATATAACTGTGTCAGCACAAACTGCCTAAGATTTCAAAAGCAAAAATGATATTAATAAAACATCAAGTAACGTGTAACGTAAAAGTAAAAGCAAATTGTCTAAGAAAACAAGTATGTAATTTGTGACATCAATTTCTACCAGAAAATCTCATTCGTAGAAAAGGTCTTGTAGATCATCATTACTGTAAACGTACTTAGGTGTATAGATACAAGGTTCATTATCCTATATCATAGTTCCACAGTATTTGGTAAAGTTATTAGTGATAGGGCCGCCCGCTACATTTTAGTATCAATTAGAGTTGACCTTTAGGGAACCTTGGCAACAGACTCGATTACAGCCTGAACTAGATTATTAGCTTGTTTCCCGTCTCAAGCTTTAGTTTCTGACAAAAGTAATAATCCGTGATGAAGTAAAATAGAAAATATATATAATGCTAAATGTAGATTAGTCAGTAAGTCTTGATTTTGGCCTCAAGATTAACCGTAGTAAGACAAAGATAATGATTGTGGACCGAGCAAATAAAAACTTGCTACAAGACACAAGAATCGCGGGTTGCGACGTCCTACAATCATATATCTACCTTGGAGCGCTGATTTCTAACAGTGGTGGATCTATTGATGAAATTAAACGGCGCATGGCTATTGCCAGATCATCCATGAACAAGTTGAGAAAAATATGGAAGAATAGGAACATCACCAAAGCCATAGAAATAAAATTACTTAGGGCTCTAGTATTTCCCGTATTTCTCTACGCTTGTGAGACGTGGACGGTACGGGAAAGTGAGAAAAAGTGGATAGACGCTCTCGAGATGTGGTGCTGGAGAAGGATGCTTGGAGTTTCATGGATTGAATTTAGAACTAACGAGTCCATCCTTCGAGAACTTGGCATAAAGCAGCGTTTATCCTCCATCGTTCAAGGTCGAATTCTCACTTTTTTCGGACACGTGTCTCGTCGGGGAGATGCCTCTGTAGAACGCCTTGTAGTACAGGGGAGTATCGAAAGCACAAGACCGCGCGGCAGTCACCAATGCGACGGACCAAGTGAAGGCTGCCTTTGACGGTCCTCTTCATAAATGTACCAGGAAGGCAGCCGTCCGAAAAGAATGGCGTCGAATGGTCAAGCCCGCCACCAACTCTACACTGACGACCACGACCACTCTGCCAAGAGTGTAGCAACCAAGAAGAAGAAGAGAGTAGTCAATCCGTTGAAAACGGATTTCCGCAAAGTAACGCCTTATTTTATACTTTACTTTCTGCATTATTGTGTAAATTTCGATTATTAATTTAATTTTAACTAGCTGTGCCAGCAACTTCACCCGCATGAAAATCAGTGTCACAAATCTTTTCCCGAATTGAAATTTTGAACATAGAAGTAGTTAGTGTAATTAGTTATAAGAGATTTTTGGATAACTTTCACCGTTTACTTAGCGCACGATGAAAAAGCCTAAAATTTTCCCGTTTTCGCAATATTTTTAGTGCTGCTCCTCTCATTATTTCTCCTCTTCATCTTAACGTGATATTATATAAGCTATAGCCTTCCTCGATGTTAAAATAAATTTCAAATCGGTCCAGTAGTTCCTGAGATTAACGTGTTGAAACAATCAAACAAACTAACTCTTCAGCTTTATATATTAGATGATATATTAGATAGATAAAGTGATTATATATACCAATTTCAAAACGTACGTTAACACAAAACAAGCAAGCAACTCGCAAGGAACTAGGCGGTCAATCTTTAAGATTTAAGTGGTCGTGATACTCGTTACTGATGCTCGTAAACGGCACATGATTAAAAATGTCTTAATGGCAGAATTTTCAAAGAACCTATGTACTTGCGCGAGCAATTTAAATTTATAATCTTTTACGTAGCGATCTTTGAAACCACTCACACATCTCGTGGGCTCGCGAACCAAAAGGAAGGTTTGAATATTCATACAAGATGCCTAAATAAATGTATTAGTACCGTTAGACAAATAAATTATATTTATTTATTGTATTAAAATGAATGTTTTAGTAAGTAAGTAGCGGCCTGTTACTATCCCACTGCTGAGAATAGGTGTCCGTTTTTGGAGAGAAGGATTGGAGTTAAGACCTACCACGCCACTCCAATGCTGATTAGTAGGTTACAGATATCTCCAGAATTCTCTAAAGATATGCAGGTTTCCTCACGATGTTTTCTTTCACCGAAAAGCGTGTAATAAATGCAATTATCAATTAGATACATAAGTTTTAACAGAAAACGTCATTGGTGTCTGCCCGGGTTTGAACCTTTCACCTCCTCGAAAGAGTCGCACGGTGCTACCACTGGGTAAGATAAAATCTCTAGTCACTATTAAACTATTACAAGTAACTGTCACTTTGATCACGTCAACGTAAACGTTTAGATATCCTCAATTATGTGTGTCTATCACTATGTGTATTCCCGAACGACAAACGGGAATCTTATTGTTCTATATCTTGGCTAGGTCAACATTCTCCTGCCTTCATCCCACTCAAAGTGGGCCAGCACAACATGTTATAATCATGCAGCCACATGATTTTGCTACGTATTTATGACCGGCCGCCCACCTCATATAAATTTACCTTAGTCGTATTTTATGACACCTCGGTAAGAAAGAGGGTGCACTATTCTATTCAGTCGGATACCACACGGCACTAAAGAATTACATACACGTCATTAGAAATCTATGTTTTGTACATATACTGTAAATATTTATTTAATACTTCGAGTATATATATCCTCCTGCCCTTATCCCACTCTAAGTGGGGTCGGCACAACATGTTATAAACATGCTGTAACATGATTTGGCTGCGTTTTTACGACCGGCCGCCTGCCTGACGTCAACTTACCTAAGTCGTTTTTTACGACACCTCGGTAAGAAGGAGGGTGGGGCTCCTAAACCGGATACCACACGGTGGGTCAACTTACCTTAGTCAACTTTTACGAAACCTCGGTAAGAAATGAGATTGGTCTATTCTACTCAGTCGGATAGCACACGGCGAATCAACTTACCTTAGTCAACTTTTACGACACCTCAGTAAGAAATGAGGGTGGTCTATTCTACTCAGCCGGATACCACACTATAAGATTTATTACTAACTAACTTATTTATATTACTAACAAAGTGGACCCTGGTTGTCTGAAATAAAGATTTATTATTATTACATAAATTTAAATTAGATGGTATGTTTTTGCTGACCGTCCGGCAGCAAAGAATCCTTACCATTAGGAGTGTTATTAACATAGAATTTTGCATTTACTTTGAGCGTGTTAGCTCAAATGTAAATAGCTGAATACATAATTTTAGAAAGGCAGCGAAATTATTAGTCTGAAACACTTTGTCAGCTGACCGCAGTGGGGCATCAAATAAACCTCTAAAATATATACTAATATTATAAAGAGGAAAAATTTGTATGTATGTTTGTAATGTTTTCACACAAAAACTACTGAACCGATTTTAAAAATTCTTTCACCATTGGAAAGCTGCATCTTTACTGAACAACATAGGCTATATTAAATTATTAAATTAAACATAGGCTATATAAAAAAAAATTGGGATCCGTCATAAAAATGTAATAAGATGTAAAAAATTAGTCATTAAAATCTGTCATCGCATGCGCTGCAGAAACTATTGATGATATATTTAACAAAAATAAATCTATAGTCTGAATGAATAGACTTTCCTCTGCCATGAGATCGGTATGTACGCGGGTGAAACCGCGGGATATTACAAGTGTAACACTCTTGCTCTTATCCCACTCTAAGTGGGGTCGGTAAACATGTTGCCACGTGACTTGGCTACGTTTTTTACGACCGGCCGCCTGCCTGACGTTATCTTACCTTAGTCTTATTTTACGACACCTCGTACTATTTTTTTCCTACTATTTTTTGTTGCTGCTCCTCTCCTATTTATCTTAACGTGATATTATATTGCCTTCCTCGATAAATGAAAGAATATTTCAAATCGGTTCAGTTGTTCCTGAGATTAGCGCGTTCAAACAATCAAACAAACTCTTTATCTTTATATATTACTCGTAGTATAGATTAAACTGCTTGAAAATCCTTCCAGCTTGATACAAGACTGCGGTTTAATAATGGAAAATGTTTAAACAATTGACCTGCAAGTTTCTTGCTTTTTCTTCTCGGTAAGAGCAACATTCCGTACCAGTTGTAGCTTCATTAATCATATTGATCCTTGACGATTCAAGTGCTTGCAAAAGCTTACTTGAAAACAATTTTGATTTGATTTATGCAATAGTGCACTAGCACTGTGATTAATTTAATAAAGACATTTTGTATAAATAGAGTAACCATATTTTATTCGAGAGTAAGGACATAAAAACTCAAATTAAAAAAAATATTCTCTTTTCATTTAACTGCGCCTTCAAGAACCTCATCGTTATGGCTACTCTTCACTATTAGCAACGGTTTCTGATCGTGTGATCATCTATGATCGGCACGATCATTAGCCAAGTGTTCACGTGTTATCATACGATATATACAATCATGTGTATGGCCATGCGTATGGTTGCAATTATAGGTATTTGGTTGTCGGCGATCGTAGATACACGGTGAGTTCAGCCGAGTATGTCGTCTAGACGATCGTGTTCTCGCTTAATCGTTTGTAGTCGCCGATTAGGAGGAGGAGCCATTGAACAATCCACAGTACTTAACTATTCTCCTCGTATAGTGCGAAGCACTTGTAATTTAAACAATAAACGCAATAAAGTATAAAATTAATTAATAGATTAAATAAAATTAATTAATAATTAAATTTAAATAAACTTCTACTCTATATTACCCGTATTCTCTATCTTCTTCAATTCTTGTCCTTTTCCTTCTGTTACTCAAAGGTTGACTGGAAGAGATCCCTTTTAGGGATTAGTCCGCCTTTATACATGTGCATTTTTACTTTTTCTTTCTCTTTTCTAACTATGTGTGTAAAAAGAAATAAATAAATAAGTATTATTGAGTTACAAAAGTAATAATAAAATTATTTCGCTATAATCCGCGATGAAGTAAAATAGAAAATATATATAATGCTAAATGTAGAGTGGACAATCTGTTTTCATACCTGATACATGCAGGATTCGTAAAAACACATGCACAAACCTCCACCATCGCCACCGCAATACACAAGCACTACATACGTTCACTATCACAAACTCAACAATCGTTTCATGCGCATGTGTTTTTACGAATCCTGCATGTCCACTCTACATGTAGCGTTATATATATTTTCTATTTTACTTCATCACGGATTATAGCAAAATAATTTTATTATTTCTTTTATATTATGGTATTACTTTTATATATTACTTTTATATTATACTTGCAAAGTAACGCCTAATTCTATAAATTATTATTGCGTTACATTTTAGTCGATCGGTAAATTTTAGTCGATTTTCGCAACGGGACAATCCTGATGTATCGAGACGAATGGCGATCCTTTTCATGAATATTCATAATCGGACCATCAGAGCCCGTGCGAAATGTCGGACTTTGCACAAGATGAGACTGCGGAATTGCTATTATACTGAACATGTAAGACGATACAAGTTATTGGACCGGATTAACCTTTTGAACATTACATTCTCAGCTCATAGTTATTCAAATTATACAAAACTAATGAGAATATTATTTTGTTATAATCCGCGATTAAAGAAAATATATGTAATGCTAAATGTAGAGTGTACTATTTGTTCTCATACCTGATACATGCAGAATAAGAATTCATGCATCGATAACACAACAATACACAAATGCGACAAAATCACAAACCATTGCGTTGCGATTTTGTCGTGGAGTCTATATCCTGACTATGCTTCGGTTACGGGGCGAAACAATTGTTGAGATTGTGGTGGTGAATGTGTGCAGTGCTTGTAAATTCTGAACCCCAGAGAGCACTACCTCTGGGTCGGGGCCTCTCTCAAACTGGCCCCTCCCTCTGTTAATCGATGCATCGGGAGCACCAGATGCATCTACCGCCTCTGGGCGTCATTCAGGTTGGCGTCCGATAAACCCCGTTCGGAAAGCCCGGAGATCCCAAAGATTGGAAGATTGTTAATGCCGAAGTAATTATTACATTATTTAATATTTACCTGGGTGACCAAGCCATGGGCGGTAATTTTATAAAAAAATAAAAAAGCAACAAAGGTTGACCATAACATGGGCTTGATCCTATCGATTTTTCACTTCTTTAGTCCGCCCATTAGCCACTGAATATCACAACTTTACAAATGACAGCTAAAATATCAAATCTTTAATATTTATATGAGTTAATCTTGTATGTATATATATCTTCGGAATCTCGAAAACGGCTCCGACGATTTTCCTGAACTTCAGTATGTAGGGGTTTTGGGGGAGAAAAATCGATCTAGCTAGGTTTTATTTAAAACAAATCTCGCTATATCCCTGTTTTTGGGCATTAAAAAACTTCTTAAATAGGAGTAGAAAGTAACTGAAATTTTTAGCTGTCAAATGCAAAGCTTTGACAGCGTAATGGTCACGCGCGGACCGAAAAAGGTCGAAACTTAGATTCGAAACCCGCATATCTCTAGAGAATTTTGGAGATATGTTTAACCTATCAATCCGTTTTTGACCATAGTTGCGTAGTTCAATACATGAACTCTTCCCAATTATTTTATGAAATCTTCCATCCGTTCAAAGTTTCTCATTGAAAGGTACCATTTTCAAAATTACCGTGATTCCTATATTCAGAATACGCATGCTTGATACGCGTTAGGTCATTGTATTTAATACTAATTGTTTCTAAGTAATCCTTTATTGGAATTCAAATCC
Source organism: Morpho helenor (assembly GCA_029227775.1). Taxonomy (NCBI): domain Eukaryota; kingdom Metazoa; phylum Arthropoda; class Insecta; order Lepidoptera; family Nymphalidae; genus Morpho; species Morpho helenor. The sequence goes on along the minus strand of JARGCU010000037.1, from coordinate 15,527,095 downwards.
TCTGCCGTGCAAGGATTACCGGATTATACAATCAAATGGTGAGGTTTGTCCATATCATAGAAGCTCAGCAAACACGTCCGCACGTAACTAACATTTATGTTTTTACTGTATATAGTATAATATATCTGTATTTAAAAAACCAATATCTGGGTGAACGAGCCTTGCTAATTTGTTACAAAATAAAAAAAGAAATATCAAAAAAAAAAGAACGTAATAGGAAAGGTGGGCCTCGATCGAACGGGTGGTCACGAGAAATGAAAATATCTAATTTTCATTTCTCGCGACCACCCGTTCCCCGAATAAGCTAAGCTAACTTGACAATTAACAGCAAAAAATATAAATTTAGGTATTTTTTAATGCCCAAAAACAAGGTTTTAAGGGTGATAAAGCGAAATAGTTAAGTGTTAATTTTAGAAAACGTTTTTTCGTGTTTTCAGGCAATGAACTGCTACAATATCAATAGAATACGTAGGAAAATTTCGCAATTATTTACAACGATATAATAGCTTACGAAATCAGGCTGTTGGGCGGATCGGGGTTGCGTCGGCTCTGAAGACGAAAATTCGAGTCGGAAAAATCTTGAACAACACATTTTGGCAAAAAAGTACATAATTGAGAGTATTTTATCACTTAAATTGTCCGAAGTCGCTACATCCGATACATGTTCATATTTTCATATTTTTCTCATGTTCATGTAATTTCATAATAAATTCCAAAAAAATACATCTTAAATAGATGAAAATCCTTTTAGAAGTTTACGAAAGTACTTTACCTACATAACAGAGGGAAGTTTTACATATTTGCTCTGCAAGCGATCCCTTGAAAGGTCGGAATGTGCGCGGCGATATTTGCTGGGCCTGTACCTATAATAAATGCGAAGACTGCTCAGTATATTGACGGAACATTCTCGGAAGGGCCAAAAATTTATATTCCTTATCCATATCAATATTTGAACAGTGAATGAATACGAAATTGTAGTACATACAATTTGATTTGACTTCTTTCTTTAACGCCTGCCAAAAAAGCGTTAGCAATTTAAGTAAAAGAGCAGTATTATAAAAAGCTTTACCAGCGTTTGTATCAACTTAAATATTAAAATAGTTACAAATTTTGTATTTCGCGTAACAATAATCTTTTGTTTTCCCTTTGAATACACGTAAATATATATACACATAATTTGTTGGTTCTTAGAGTCTGTATAATATATGTATTTAAAATTTAATTAGAAAATTATGTATACATATATAGTATTGACTGGCCCGTTGGTGCAGTGGGTAGTGATCCTGCCTTCAGCTCCGCGGGTCGCAGGTTCTATTCCCGCCGAGGGCCAACATTTTCTATAAATGAATTTGTTGGTCTTTGAGCCTGGGTGTATTGTGTATTTAAGTATTTATTTTAAAAATATAGTATATATTCACCAGTCGTCTGTCACTCACAACATAATGATGATGTTACTTACTTTGGGGACGGACGACCGTGTGTGTAAGTGTCCTATATATTTATTATTATTATATATTGACCAGTTGTCTGTCAGTCATAACGCAAGTATTAAAATTACTTTGGGGACGAAAAGTCGTGTGTAATTGTCCCATATATGTAAATCTATACTAATATATAAAGCTAGTGTGATAAGACCGCCCTTTGCACTTTTAATTGTTTCTATTATCTATGTCTCTTGTTCTTTTCACTCTTTATTTTATTTGTACATTAAAGTTATTTTTCTTCTTTTTCTTCTAAAGAGAGTGTTTGATTGTTTGAACGCGCTAATTTCAGGAACTATTTCACCTATTTAAAAAGTTCTTTAAGTGTTAGATAGTCCATTTATCCAGGAAAGCTATAGATTATACATCACGCTAAGACAAATTGGAGAGTAGCAGCAATAAAAATAGTATGAAAACGACCAAATTTTAATATTTCCTTGCGTGTGCTAAGTAAACGGTAACAGTTATTCAAAAATCATGTATTAAAAAATTGTTTACCTATAAATGTTCTAAGTAAAAGTCCGCGACAGCATATGTCTAGCTTTTAAGGTTAACGCACTTTATCCATTTTAATGGTTATCAAAATACTATATTACAGTTTTAATCTCTCCACGCGGGCGGAGCCGCTGGCGATTGCTAGTGTAAAAATATAGGAGTAACAAAAATTACTGAAAGCAAAACACGTGTTATTAGTATAATCAGGTAAATCAGAAATTTGCAGTACATGTATCAATTTCTGTAGAAACTTAAATATTTAATACAGAGGCCTCGAAGTTTGGTGCATGTGGTTCAAGTAAGTGCGCCAAAATTCACGGAGAAATCTCCTAAAGCCACAAGAATGTAGTAAGTCGAGAGTTTAACCTCTCTGCCTTCACAATGTTATATTGAGCTAATACGATAGAATTTTCCCTACCAGCATTTACCGTGATATTTATATGTATATGAATGAAATGATTTATGTTAGTCTCGCTAAAATCAATGAATACCTAAACAATATAAAGAAATTGTATATTGACATACAGACAAACAGTCAAATTCAAACTCAAAATATTCTTTATTCAAGTAAACGTGTAAACAAGTGCTTTAGTTTGGGATTCAAAAGCACCAAGGTTCCAAGCACCAAGATTCCAAGCACCAAGGTTCCAAGCACCAAGGTTCCAAGCACCAAGTTTCCAAACACCAAGGTTCCAAGCACCAAGTTTCCAAGCACCATGGTTCCAAGCATCAAGGCTCCAAGCACCAAGTTTTCAGCGGTAGCTGGTATAGAAAGCTGTTCCTACCGAGAAGAGCCAGCAAGAAACTCGGCGGTTGCTCTTTCCAAAATATAATTCTTAACACTAGTTACATTTACTTATTACTGACATTCATTTTTATATAAAAAAATAATCTCACAGACATATTCAGGGCATTAATAGTATTACTGAAATAGGCTGTTATGTGAAGCAATGTTGAGTCAGATAGGCGTCAGCGTGTTTAGAATATGATGAGGTAAGATATTTTTGTTTTGCTAATACAAAAATTGACTGTCTTCATTTTAAACAAGCTATATCAGAGGCTTTACTCGCGTCATATAAAAAAAATAACAATAAATAGTAAATATATGGGACACTTACACACACGGTCGTCCGTCCCCAAAGTAAGTTACTTAATACTGGTGTTATGGTAGACAGAAAACTGGTGAATATATACTTATATAATTTTTGAATACATACTTAAATACAAATATACACCCAGGCTCAAAGGCCAACAAACTCATTCATAGAAAATGTTAGCCCTCGGCGGGAACCGAACCCGTGACCCGCGGAGCTGAAGACAGGATTACTACCCACTGCGCCAACGGGTCAATCAATCAAACATATTCATATTCAATTCAAATTAAAAATATCCCTTATTTTTAGACTGTTTTTAACATATCAGAGGTGACTAGCGAAGAATGATCGTTGGAGAGTAATTAAACAGCAATCATCCTTCGCTGAGCACCTCTGATACGTTAAAACTGGTGACCCTAACAATCGCCAAGAATCTCTACAAAGAACCGCCGAGGACCCTTCGAAGAATTAACTCTACAACTTACACTGTACCACATTACTTTTGAATCGTCAAATGTTTGAAGAAGTTACCACTGATTCGAAAGTTTGCTCCTACCAGCAAAAAACTCGGCGGATAATCTTTTAAAAATATTATGCAATTTGATCGTTGCAGCATTTATATGGTGTTTACATGATTTATTGTTGTAACCCTGACTCCTAAATTAGATTTAACTGTATTTCAGTTTTTCGTTATTTAACTGTATATAATCTTCAATTGTTTAGTTACCTTTATTTAGCAGCATCGTATTAAATACATACTTGTCATTGACATTTTTAACAAAATTGTGTTGTTTTAATACGGACAGACTGTATTATTTAGTCTAATTATAATCAATCAATTTCATTGGTTGGCATATATTGAACTTATTTTGTGATTTCAATGTTTTTATAAACAGTTTTCACTGAGGCTGAAATGGATTGCATTACATTTAAAGTAAACGGAGCTAAATGTTCAGGTATTTTTATATATTAGTTACATATACTTTTTAAATCGTCAAACAAACCATTGCTCAGAGCAACAATAGTTACAACAGTTAGAAATTTTGTGGCTTTGTCTCATAAGATTATCTTCCGCTGTTGTCATTTTTCAAAGATTAATTTTCCATATGGTCATTGAATACTTTATTATAATTATTTTGGATTATAGCAAAATAATTTCATTATTACTTTTGTATTATGAATCTCCGCATTGTAACGCCTAATTCTATAAATAAGGTCATTAGATACTTAAATTCAAAGTCATCAGTCTCCAGTTCGGACCAGTTTGAAAATTTCAGCTCAACCGGACACCTTCCGGTGTCCGGTTGGGCACACCGGTGGTTTAAATTCAACTTGGAAATTCCACCTTCACTTACATACATTGGAAGTTGAAAAGCTTTGAATAATAAATTCGTTTTCTAACTTTCATGAATTCCACAGTTAGCAGAGAGGTATCATCCACGACAACTTTGTTGGAGTACCTCCGGCGTACCCTGGAACTGCGTGGGACCAAGTACATGTGCTTGGAGGGAGGCTGCGGAGCCTGCATCGTCAGTACCATCAAGTGTCCTGGTGGTAAATCACAGTCCGTTAATTCTGTAAGTTATACCCTATATAAAATACAATGTAGTTATTGTATCACATCACATTGTAGTCTGGATTTCTTATTCTAGTACATTACACTCTATGGAAGTTTTTATTTATGTACATAAGTATTGGATATCTTTTGGCTTTGTTTCTATATTACCCATATTTCACTCTTTATCAATTGTTATTTCTGATACTCAAAGGTTGACTGTAAAGATCCCTCTTACGGATAAGTGCGCCTTTATACATGTGCTAATTTATTTTGTGCAAACTAAAGAGTCCATTAATGAATAACTAAAATATATTGAGTGACATTCACATAGCCGTTTGGTATCCGGCTGAGTAGAATAGACCACCCTCTATCTTAGCGAGGTCTCGCAAAACTCGGCTAAGTTTACATCAGGCAGGCGGCTGGTCGTAAAATACCTAGCCAAATTATATGACAACATGTTTTACCGACCCCACTTAGAGTGGGATAAGGGCAGGAGCATGATGGAATATATCTGACCTGATGTAAATCTAAACCTCTGATATCATCTCAACGAACGAAAATATTGCAGCGAGTCCGCTATAATAAAAGTAGGCAAGCTCCAAGAGATGACAATTATTTTTGTAATAAAAATTTAACTAATAAAACCTAATGTGAGATAATTGTTTATGAGATAATTAATAGAAGTGTGGAACCATTCTACAAATCCGGAATAATTGAGCAAAATTTCTCACAGTGGATTGGAACCACACCTAAGATATGTCAACCTTGACATTGATGGTGTTTTTTCAATCTAGTCACCGCCTAGATCAATTCTTTGACAGTCCTTAAGACCGTGAAATATAGTAAAGATTTGTTTAACACTTCTTCTACAATGTGTTCTAGAATTCAAAATTAACGTAACTCTGCTGTGAGTAAAATATTGAATTTTATTTTATTAATATGAAATTTTAATAATTAAGCATTGATAGCCCAGCCGTGACACCGTTGTGCCTCTATCAATAGAGGCACAACACAAGGCAGAGTCACGGGTTCAAACCCCAGAATTGCAACAATGAGTTTTTCTATTAAAAACTTATGTGCTTAATTGAAAATTTGAAATTTATTACATGCTTTTAGTGAAGGTAGGTGCTTTTCATGCAAGACTGTTGGTTAATAATGTCAAATTGAAAATGTTTAAAAGATTGACCGCCGAGTTTTTCCTGGCTCTTCTCGGTAAGAGCAACATTCCGAACAAGTTGTAGCTTCATTAATCATATTGATCCTTGACGATTCAGAAGTGCTTGAAAGAGCTTATTTGAATAAAGATTATTTTGATTTGATTTGATTTGAAGGAAAACATCGTGAGGAAACCTACATTTTTCTAGATAATTTCTAGGGATATGTGTACCAATTCGCATTGGAACAGCGTTGCAAGTCTTAGCTCCAACCATTTTCTCTCCAAAAACAGTAACAGACTATTATTCTACTTTTTTACTATTAAATTTGAATAAAAGTAATATTTTATTAGAATGTCTAAATTTAATAAGTAGGCGAGATAATAATTAATGTCAACTTAAAAATAAATAAATTTTGAAACAAAGCTAACTTAGAACGGGATAAAGACAGGAGAATGATGTTATTGATAAATATTGAACAACTGTTGTAAAAAAAATACTTGAGTATTTCTGGAGTTTCGTTTGCTCATATTGTTCACGCTATATTGTTATATGAGCGTGTTATTTTTGGATACTAAGTCTCAAATCCCAATACAATCCTCTTAAGTTAAATTTATGTGAAGGCTTGTGTTACTACGGTCACAGCTTACTTCGTTAACACGTTAGCTTACGTCGTTGTTCCAACTTGAACATGTTCAGAATGTTGTTCATAAATATTGTTTGTTAGTGTTTGGTATCAGTAACATCATGCCAAGGATGGGCCATCAAAACAATAGAAGCTGTTGGAAGCCGTTTGAAGGGTTACCATCCTTTACAAACTACACTCGCCGAGAAAAACGGCACGCAATGTGGATACTGTACACCAGGTTGGATAATGGCCATGTACTCGTAAGTACTAAATCTAGTTTAAATTAAAAATAATCATAGCTTGGTTTATAGCAAAAATAAAAATTTAAATTGACTAAATGCATAATATTGTAAAAAAAAATGTATAATCTCTGTACGAATTGTAATTAAAAATTCTTAAGAAAATTAAAGCTTATATTCAAAACTAGCGGCCTACCCTGCTTCGCACGGGTATAAAATATATAGCCTATGTCACTCAGTGAAAAAAATGATTAAAATCGATCCAGTAGTTTTGATTTATTCATTACTGCCCGTGGCCCTCAAGCGTTAAATTTGGATAAAAACAATTCTCTCTCCCTATACCAAGAAGATTTCCTGCTGTCTTTGGAATGTCTAAATTCATATACTACATATTTACATTTTACATTTTTCCCTATATATTTTATGTTTAAAATAAATTACAAAATGTCTTTATATACAACATTCATAGCTTTGTTATCATTAGACAATACAAACATGTTTTCTTTAGAGGTTACTCTTAAAAGAGCGACATTTAGTTGCGCGTCCGATCGCTGCTAAATTCGTAGTGCTATAGGGCGAAGCGCGGCCTCCTCGCGGGATTTTAAATCTGTGATATCTTCGAAAATGTTCATTTAAATTACATGCTGTAAACGGCCATATTGATCTATATTAAATCAACAATGTATTTAACGTACTTAATTGGATAAGAATTAATGCTATATTGTATAAAAATTGCTTCGAAAATAAGGCATTATTTTTCGTATAAAAGTAAATGACAAAAAATGCTATTGTGGGTTATCCATAAGAGATAGACATATACCATAGCGGACTTTTCTATAGACTTTTTCAATGAGTACAAATACTTAGTACATCATTTTGATAAATCTCGTAGGGTTTAGCCTGCGTTTGCAATGTAAGCGAAAAAAAAAGTAATTATTTACGACATCACATAAGAAACCTCAAAAATTACAGTATTTCTCTACTCCATATTGAATATTATTATACATTCCTCTTGAATCACTCTATCTATTAAAAAAACCGCATCAAAATCTGTTGCGTAGTTTTAAAGATGTAAGCAGTCATAGGAATATAGGGACAAACAAAGAATGTGACATTGTTTTATACTATGTAGTGATAATCCCTATAGCAAGATTCAATATTCACGCGCGATGGCTTATTATTAGCGTATTTCATATATAACTTTGGTGTTTCTATACCGATTTCAATGATTCTTTTTTTATACAATGGTTAATACTATTCACTTTTTTATTTAGGGATGACTGAGAGTGATATAAACGTAGGGGTAGACAAATATAACCAGAAAGCTTCGAACTGCTAAGCTATCGGGAGTTACACGTGTTATTGTGAGTCAACCATAAAAGATAGACATATGCTGTCCTGGGATATTTTTTATATAATTTTAAGGAAAACATTTCCGTCATACATGATTTCTGTGTAGCTTTAACCATCAAGGTTGCACACGCGACGAAAGCTTAAAAAATGGAGTAACTTCTCCCGTTTTCCCGACATTTCCCTTCACTGCTCTGCTCTTATTGATTGTAGCGTGATGAAAAGTATACTATAACCAGCCCAGGAGTATGAAAAAAAATTGTACCGAGTTTCGTTAAAATCCGTCGAGTAGTTTTTGTTTCTATAACGGTTATACAGACAGACAGACAGACAGACAGACAGACAGACAAAATTTTTACTGATTGCATATTTGGCATCAGTATCAATCCCTAATCACCCCCTGATAGTAATTTTGGAAATATATTCCAGTTACAGAATTGACCTCTCTACAGATTTATTATAAGTATAGATGTATAGCCAAATATAAATAAATAAATAAATAAATATATGGGACACTTACACACACGGTCGTCCGTCCCCAAAGTAAGTAACTTAATACTTGTGTTATGGTACACAGAGAACTGCTGAATATATCCTTATATATTTTTTAAATACATACTTAAATACAAATATGGGTGTATATTTGGGCTCAAAGGCCAACAAATTCATTTATAGAAAATGTTGGCCCTCGGCGGGAATCGAACCCGCGACCCGCGGCGCTGAAGGCAGGGTCACTACCTACTGCGCCAACGAGCCAGTCAAATATAGGCATAGGCATATTATTTTATTACAAATAGGAATTATATGACAATGTTATATAAGCTTTAAAATTGAAACATCATTCTCCTGTCCTTATATCACTCTAAGAGGAGTCGGCACAACATGTTATAAACATGTTGTCACCTGATTTGCGTATTTTACGACCGGCCATCTGTCTGACGTCAATTCACGACACCTCGGTAAGAAAGAGGGTGATCTATTCTACTCAACCGGATACCAAAAGATGGTTCAACTTACTTTAGTCGCCTTTTACGACACCTCGGTAAGAAATGATGGTGGTCTATTCTACTCAGTCGGATACCACATGGTGGCCTTTTTCTCAATATATTGAAAGTTTTTTCTTTATTTTTATTTTTGCAATATTCAAAATCCAAATAATAGTCTATTTGCAATTTTAAGTCAATTCATTATTTTAAACAATCAATATATTGTCACTAAGGAAATTATTAAGAAATGCATCTTTAGTATAAGCCCTTTTTTCAGTCTTTTAGCAAGCAAAAGCGACCTCACAATGCTAGAAATTGAGAGATCTCTTTCCAGTAATATCTGTAGATGTACCGGATATAGACCAATTCTTGAAGCATTCAAAAAATTTGCTATTGATGCCCCTGATAAAATTAATCTGGCTGATATCGAAGAATTATGTAAAGATACTAAAGATATATGTGTTGGAAGTGACTGTGAAAAATACGAATGGTGTCTTGTATCTAAGGAGGATTTGGAAGATTGTGTTATACATATTGAACTCAAAGATGGCAGGCAATGGTACAGAGTGCTAACAATATGTGATTTACTTCGTATTTTACGTGCTAAAGGTTCTGATAATTATATGCTGGTTGCTGGTAATACTGGAAAAGGTATAATAATTTTTAAATTTAAACTATCGTGAGTAGTATTCATAGTTAATGTATAGAACCGGCTATGCTCACGTCTTATTTTATCGAGTTAGCCCGACTAGTTTCGAGCCCATCCGGGGCACTTATTCATGAGCTCTTTACACGACGTTATCGCAGCGAGAACTGCGTCCAACAGCTCGCTGGGCACGACTCAAATCGGTTCTATACATTAACTAAGGTATAATAATTTAACTTCCTCTTCTTTGTCAACCGATGGACGTAGGTCAATTCATGGGATCTCCACACCATATATTGTGCCGCTTGGACCCAGCGGCGCCCCGCGACCTTTTTGAGGTCGTCAATCCATCTTGTAGGGGGTCTACTGACACTGCATTTTCCGGTGCGAGGTCGCCATTCCAACACCTTTGGACCCCATCGGAGACGCCCATCGGTTCTCCGCACTATGTACCCCACCCATCGCTACTTCAGCTTCGCTACATGCTGAGCTATGTCGGTGACTCTGGTTCTTCTACGGATCTAATCATTTCTGATTTGATCACGTAGAGAAACTCCGAGCATAGCTCGCTCCATCCGTCCATCACTTGCGAGTTGACTTTGAGCCTTCTTATGAGGCCCATAATCAGCGCTCACGTTTTAAATACGTATGTCATCAATGGCAAAAGGCACTGTTCGAAGATTTTGGTCTTCAAGCAATGAGGTATTTTGGACGAAAAGATCTTGCGTAGCTTCCCAAACGCTGCCCATCCGAATTGAATTTGGCTAATATTCTATATAATTTGGATAATTTAACTTATTTGAAAAAAGTAACTAAGGCTATTTTACTTGTATAAAATTGTGTAACGTTTCCATTTTAGGAGCATACCCAATTATTGAATATCCACAATTACTTATAGATATAAGTGGAGTGTCTCAATTGAAAGGGTTTATTTACGACCAGAATTTAATAGTTGGAGCTGGAACTACGCTGTCAGATTTTTTAGATATATTAAAAGAAGCATCCGATACGGAATATTTTACTTACCTTAAAACTTTGTACGACCATATAATGTTTGTAGCTCATGTTGCGGTTAGAAATGTGAGTATTGATATTTATATTCAAATTCAAATTCTTTATTCAAGTGGACTGTTTATAGTACTTTTGAATCGTCAATATAATATCTCATTAGTTACTTAAGTTATACGGAGATATGTGACAGGAAAGTGATCCGCCGTGTGGTATCCGGACCAGTAGAATAGACTACCCTCATTTCTTACGGAGTTCTCTTAAAAGGCTAAGATAAGTTGACGACTGGCAGGCCGCTGGTCGTAAAATACCTAGCTAAATCTCATAATAACATGTGTATAACATGTTGTGCCGACCTCTCTTAGAGTGGGCAAAGGCAGGAGAATGATGAGTTACTTAAGTTATATGGAGACATGTGACAGGACAATGATATCGGATATGACGTATTACAGGAAAATCATGGGTCTTGGATCCATTTGATATACGTATATTTTTTACTAATATATATAAAAGAAACTAAATTAAGGAACAAAAGTTAAAAACAAGGACCCAAGAATTTTCTTAAAACCTAAATAAGTTAAAACCCAAGGGAATCTCAATTTTTTTTAAGTTATAGATTTTTTAACTTATCAAGAGTTTAATAAAAGTGACGGGTGTTGTAAGTTAATACTTAGCTCTATAAGGAGCCAACCATGTTTTCATTTCAACACTGGTTCAACCACGTTTTAGTACAATAGACCCCCCTTTTTCTTACCAAGGCGTCGTTAAATACGACAATGGTAAGTTGACGTCAGGCAGGCGGCCGGTCGTAAAAACGCACCCAAATCATGTGATAGCATGTTTACAACATGTGCGACCCCACTTAGAGTGGGATAAGGATAGGAGAATGATGACTGGTTCAACAAGGTAGCCAATCATTGTTCTAAAATAGGAAAATCAGGCATTTTTCGTCTTTTACCTAATACATTTTGAATCAAATTGTAACCGCCAATAGGTGAATATGTACAAGCAATAAATTCCGACAATTTCTTTTACACATTCCATTCTAAATTACTGGAAATGGCAGATTGTTTATGGTATATATACAGTGCGTCGAGTCATTTCTTTAAGTTATTGAGGGTCAACATTGAAATTAAGAATTTAAGTTCTCGAGGTTTTGAAGGGGAAAGGAACCTATTATTTTTTGAAGTTATAAGTTTTAACGTATACCCCGTGTGATATCCGGCTGAATAGAATAGTACCACCCTCATTTCTTACTGAGTAGTCGTAAAAGGCGACTAAGGTAAGTCGACCCGCCGTGTGATATCCGGCTGAATAGAATAGTACCACCCTCATTTCTTACTGAGTAGTCGTAAAAGGCGACTAAGGTAAGTCGACCCGCCGTGTGATATCCGGCTGAGTAGAATTGACCAACCTCTTTTCTTACCGAGGTGTTGTAAAAGGCAAGTAAGGTAAGTTCACACACCGTGTGGTATCCGTTTTAGTTAAATAGACCACGCTCTTTCTTACCGAGGTGTCGTAAAATACGACTAGGGTAAGTTGACGTCAGGCAGGCGGCTTCGTAAAATACGAAGCCAAATCATGTGAGAGCATGTTTGTAACATATTGTGCCGACTCCACTTAGAGTGGGATAAGGGCAGGAGGATGATGATAAGTTTTTAACGTATCGAGGTTTAAGTTATCAAGGTTCTTCTGTATGTTTTAAAGATAACTGTTTCAGATAGGGACAATAGCGGGTAACCTAATGGTTAAACATCAACATCGTGATTTCCCATCTGATATTTTTCTTCTTCTCGTGATGGTAGGCGCTCGACTAACTTTAAGTAAGCAATAAATACCATTTTTATTTTGAATATATTGCTTAGTACTTTAATATTTTTAACTTTAGCCTTCTGGTATCCGGCTGAGTAGAAAGGACCCTTATTTCTTACCGAGGTGTCGTAAGAGGCGACTAAGGTAAGTCGACCCACCGTGTGGTATCCGCTTGAGTAGAATAGTACCAACCTCATTTCTTACCGAGGTGTCGTAAAAGGCGACTAAGGTAAGTTGACCCATGGTGTGGTATCCGGTTGAGTAGAATAGACCACCCTCATTATTTACCGAGGTGTCGTAAGAGGCGACTAAGGTAAGTTGACCTGTCATGTGGTATCCGGTTGAGAAGAATATACCACCCTTTTTCTTACCAAGGTGTCGTAAAATACGACTAAGGTAAGTTGATATCAGGCAAGCGGCTGGTCGTAAAATACCTAGCCTCATGACAACATGTTTATAACATGTTGTGCCAACTCTACATATAGAGTGGGATGAGGGCAGGAGGGTGACAATGTCAAAATCTGTTGGAAGAAACCTGATCTTATCAATGATTATAATAAATCAGAGAAATTTAAATAATTTTGTGATTTTTTATTGCTAATTGATAAATTGCTTTATGATTTCAGTTAATTTGGCTGGAAAAAGGAAAATTGTGACTTTGAAAAATTTTCTTGACGAAGATATGAAAGGGAAAGTTATATTTAATGTATTAATGCCACCATACAACCAAGGAAATAAATTTGTTAGTTATAAGGTAAATATATATTCATTTACCATATCACAGTTACATTGTTTACCTATAATTTTATTGTTAATTGGAAAATTTTAAGATGTCATAGTATCTTAAAAGTTAAAGGTGGAGGTCCATAATACAAAATTAATGATGAATAATTTTTCTCCTGCCCTTATCCCACTCGGTACAACATGTTATGAACATGTTGTCACATGATTTGGCTCCGTATTTTACGACCAGCCACGTCAACTTACCTTAGTCCTCTTTTACGACAACTCGGTAAGAAATGAGAGTGGTCTATTCTACTCAACCGGATCCCAGACGTTGGGTTAACTTACCTTGTTGCCTTTTACGACATCTTGGTAAGAAATCAGGGTGGTCTTTTCTACTCAGCCGGATACCACACGGCAAATATTTAATTATTTTGGTAATTTTAAAATACTTATCAAAATTTTACTATGTCATAGTATTCGAATCCTTGACTTAAACCTTAAGCAATTATTGGATAAAAATGTGAAAAATATTATTGGAAATATTTAAGTTTATTTAATAGACTTTGTGAGTCGTTTATCGCAATCCCAAAAAAAATCCCAAAAAATGAATAAGTTGATGGGTTAATAGGTCCAAAAAGTTAGTTACTTGTATTTTTCAAACTTCTATATTAATATATCAAGGTCAAGTCCATTAATGGAGGAAGGCTATAGGCTATATAACATCACGCTAAGATGAATAGAAGAAGAGCAGCAATAAAAAATATTGCGAAAACGGCAAAATTTAAAGCTTTCCTTGCGAGCGCTGAGTAAACGATAATAGTAGCGAAAATCATATATTACAAAATTGTTTCCCTCTAAAAGTTTCTGTAAAAGTTTCTGTAAAAGCTGTGATGGCCTAGCGGTGCGACCGTGTGAAAGCTGTGATGGCCTAGCGGTGCGACCGTGTGAATCTCTAGAGACGATCATGGGTTCAAACCCGGGCAGACCAATGAGTTTTTCTATTAAAACTTATGTGTCTAATTGATAATTGCAATTTATCACACGCTTTTCGGTGAAGGAAAACATCGTGAGGAAACCTGCATATCTCTAGAGAATTCTGGAGATATGTGTAACCTACCAATCCGCATTGGAGCAGCGTGGTAGGTCTTAGCTCCAATCCTTCTCTCCAATAACGGAGAGAAGAGGCCTATGCCCAGCAGTGGGATAGTAACAGGCCGCTACTTACTAAAAGTTTCAAAAAAGTCCGCGACACCATATCTCTAGCTTTTAAGGTTAACCCACTTTAACTACTTTTATGGTTATCAAAATACCATATAAGGGTTTTAATCTTTTCACGCGGACGGAGTTGCTGGCAATTGCTAGTGTAATTTATGATTAAAGTAAACAAATTACATTTGAATTTATAGGTTGCAGCAAGATCTAGAAATGCTCATGCAATAGTCAACGCTGGATTCTACTATAAACTTGACAAAGATAACAAAGTAATGAAAACCAGAATTGTCTATGGTGGTTTATCGCCATGTTTTATTCGTGCAGTGAAAACGGAGCGTTACTTGTGCGATAAAACTCTTTTTAACAATGATATCTTGCAAGATGCTTTGAAAATATTATCTGATGAGCTTGTGGTAACAGCAAATCCACCAGAACCCTCAATAGAATATAGAAAGAAGTTGGCACTCGGACTATTTTATAAGGTACTAGATTATACCCGCAACTTCACATAAAATTTGAAATATGCTTTATTTTACCCAAATTGTGTAATATGCTTTACGTATAAGCATATTCAAATTCAAATTCAAAATATTCTTTATTCAAATAAACTTGTAAACAAGTGCTTTGGAATCGTCAACTCTACTGCTGGTTCGGAAAGCTGTTCCTACCGAAAAGAGCCAGCAAGAAACTCCGTGGTTGCTCTTTTTAAAAATATAATTCTTAATACTATTTAAATTAAGTCGTTACTGTCTCGTACAGGTTCAAAGAGAGCTATATCCACACATTCTTATCTTCTAAATAATCCTCAACACTATAGTAGGCTTTCTGTATCAGCCTCTTTTTAACAGTGTTTATAAATTGCTGTAATGGCAAAGCTGTAATCTTTTACATTTCATTTAAAACTTTCTGTACACTGCTCTAGTATGGACTGCGAAATTTTTATTATAGATGCGAATACCGAGACCATAGAATGGGTTACGGACTCTGCTGAGCCGTGAAACAGGAGTCACAAGAATTTTGTGACTTCTCGTATGTCCATAATATACATCAAATTTCGTCTTATACATATGGATATTTTTCCGTACGAATAGAATATTACTTCATATATATTGTGATTCAACAATAAGTATGCCTATTTCATTTATAGAATAAGGCGTTACTTTGCGGAGATCCATAATACAAAAGTAATAATAAAATTATTTTGCTATAATCCGCGATGAAGTAAAATAGAAAATATATATAATGCTAAATGTAGAGTGGACAATCGGTTATCATACCTGATACATGCAGGAGATAGATTAGTCCATCTCCTGATGATGCTTCGGTTGCGGGGCGAAACGATTGTTGAGTTTGTGATAGTGAACGTATATATATAGTGCTTGTGTATCGTGGTGGCGGTGGTGGAGGTTTGTGCATGTGTTTTTTACGACTCCTGCATGTATCAGGTATGATAACCGATTGTCCGCTCTACATTTAGCATTATATATATTTTCTATTTTACTTCATCGCGGATTATAGCAAAATAATTTTATTATTACTTTTGTATGCCTATTTCTTTGAACTTTTCGCGAAGGGTCTCACCAGCTTTCCGAACCAGCAGTAGGGTTGACGATTCAAAAGCACTTGTTTACAAGTTTATTTGAATAAAGAATATTTTGAATTAGAATTTAACGTATTCACGCTACCTGATTTGTTTAAAGGGTCTCATATCACTATGTCCGGAGAGTATCCTGAGTCCACGCTTCACGTCGGGCGCTGTGAAGTTACACGAGGCACGTCCAGTGTCCACAGGCTCTCAGTCCTTCACAACTGATCCAACCATTTGGCCAATAAACGAACCGGTGACTAAAGATGAAGCTTTGGTAAGATTTGCCTCTCTGATAATGTCTTTAATATTTAAATGAGTTGATTTTTTTATTTTATTTAGTTCACAAAAATGACATACGACGCCCGCCTGCCTGACGTCATCTTACTTTAGTCACCTTTTACGACACCTTGGTAAGAAATGAATGTGGTCTATTCTACTGAGCCGGATACCACATGATGGGTCAACTTATCTTAGTCACCTTTTAGGGCACCTCGCTAAGAAAGATGGTATATTCTACTCAGCTGGATATCTCATGGTGAGTCAACTTACCTTAGTCGCCTTTTACGACACCTCGGTAAGAAAGGGGGTGATCAATTTTATTAAGGATACCCGGCGGCTATAAAGAAATGAGTGTGGTCTATTCTACTTAGCCGGATACCACATAGCGGCTATAATAATATGAGTTAATATCAAAATAATTGGCATAATCTTTATATTTAAATGAGTTAATCTTGTATGTATATATATTTTCGGAATCTCGGGAACGGCTCCAACGATTTTCCTGTAGGGGTTTTGGAAGAGAAAAATCGATCTAGATAAGTTTTATTTAAAAAAAATGTCGTTTTATCCCTGTTTTCGGGCTCTAAATTTTTTTTGAAATTTACATTGAATACAATAACAATTTTTCGCTGTCAAACGTAAAGTCATGGTAGTTCATTTGGGGAACGGGCGGTCTAGAGAGGTGAAAATACCTAGGATCGAGCCCCACCTGCCCTATTATTTTTTCATTTTTCTTTTCAATTTTTTTAAAAAAATTTTTTACATCATTTTAAAAATTAGCAAGGTTAGGTCAACCAGGTTCTTTATTTTTATTAGATACAATGTGCCGGAGAAGTCACATATACTGATGATATACCAAAATTACCGAAGGAAGTATTTTGTGCTTTCGTCCTTAGCACCGTACCGTTGGGCAAAATAGAATGTATTGATGCCACTGAAGCTTTGGTAAGTTGAATATTAATGGATACTCCGACTCCCTAACATTTCTGAAAGGTTTTTAAGGAAATTTATTAAATGATAGTATTAGTGTAAATATGTGTAATCATTATCTTCCTGCCCTTATCCCACTCTAAGTGGAGTCGGAACAACAAGTTTATAACAAGTTTAGAACAACATGTTATAAACTGTATATTTGCAGACCAATGGCAAAGGACAGTGTATTGTTGCCTACATTTTAGTGAGCGTTATAACTCCACTATGTTACTAGGTTAAGTTTTTATTTTTATTTTCCATAGTTGTGTGCATTTTATATCCTGTCTTGTGTATTGTTTTTTATTTTTCATTTATGATTTTTAATCTTAATTAGTGTAATTGATTACCGTTCTAATTAATTCAAATAATTAAATAAATCTTACAGTTAACACACTATAACTACTTTTATGTTTAATATTTCAATTCTGCAAAAATTTTATGACATACCGATTTCCACGCGGGTGAAACCGCCGGCACAGTACCTAATATAATTTATCAGATATTGATTTATTGTTTATTTCTTTTCCAGCAACAACCGGGAGTCATAGCATTTTATACTGCTAAAGATATTCCAGGTGACAATTCTTTCACATCTCCTGCTGTACTAGGTTTTATAGCTTACGAAGAAATTCTATGCAATGGAGATGTTAAATATTACAATCAACCAATTGGAATTATCGTGGCTAAATCTTTTTATATAGCAAATAGAGCAACACTAATGGTTAAAGTCACATACAGTGATGTCAGAAAACCAGAAATTGATATAAAAGTAAATAAAGATAATCCAGAAAAAACTACACTATTTGATATAATACCCGCTCAAGATAGGGGCGCTGATGTGAATAAAGTGATAAAAGGAAATGAAACGATACGAGGTCAATATCATTTTTCGTTTGAAACTTTTATGTGCGTATCCTGGCCCACAGCAAAAGGAATAAAACTGCGTCCTACATCTCATTTTATAGATTTGAATCACTATCAAATATCTCGCGTGTTAAAGATACAACAAGGCAGGTGGGTGTCCCTGAACATAATTTCATCTTTTATAGACTACTTGACGATCTTTACTTAAAAATAAAGGACAAAATTAAAGGCTAATAAAAAAATACGTACTATCTTTACTTATTATAAAACAAAGTCCCTAAAGCCGTCTGTTATATGGAAACTTGTAAAAACGAAACGCGGATTTTTGTAAAGTTTTTAACTAAAAGAACTTTATTCCCGTGTGTTACATAAACCAGCAAAGATACACTAAAGTTATAACATAGAGAATTGTCTCCTTCTTCTTTATCAACCGATGGACGTCCACTGCTGGACATAGGTCTCTTCATGGGATCTCCATACCAAACGATCTTGTGTCGCTTGGACACAGTGGCTCACCACGACCATTTTTAGGTCGTCAGACCATCTGATGTGAGGGGTCTACCGACACTGCGTTTTTCGGTGCGGGGTCGCCATTCCAACACATTGATATCCCAACGCCCATCGTTTCTACGCACTATGTGCCCCGCCCATCGCACTTCAGCTTCGCGACAAGCTGATCTATATCGGTAACTCTGGTTCTTCTACGGATCTCCTCATTTCTGATTTGATCACGTAGAGTTACTCCGAAAAAACTCGCTCCATCGCCCACTGAGCGACTCTGAGCCTTCTTATGAGGCCTATATTCAGAGAATTGTAGATCCTTGAAAATATTACAAAAATATCCTCAAGAACATGTACCTATCTCTTATAGATAAATAGCAATAACTACTTTTATGTTCAGAATTTCAATTCGGGAAAAAAATTACGACACACTAACTGTATTAAATAAATTGTAAATTAGCATTGCATTGTGTCTTTTAGTATTGATATTGAGGTTGGTCAGCTTGGTGGCAGTTATGGTTCGAAGTTATCCAGACAAAATGTAGTGTCTACCTCTTGCGCTCTAGTTACGTATAAGTTAAATCGACCCTGCAGATTTATTTTACCACTAAGAAGTCAAACTAGAGCTACTGGAAAGAGAATGCCCTCATCTACGAATTATGAGGTAAGTAGACATATTATTCCTGATATAACTTTGACTTATTTTATATCGGAGTTTTTTAAATCAACCATTACATTTATGTCTTTAATTAATTATAATTTATTTTGCAGATCGGTGTTAATAGTGAGGGAGTTATTCAATATCTTAATTATGATATATATATTGATAATGGTTATATAGTCAATGAACTCATTATTGTTCTTACAATTGATCAATATTATAATTGTTATAAGAGAGATAGATGGAATTTCAAATGTTTTAATACCATTACAGATACTCACTCAAACACATTGTTTCGCGCACCAGGTATTAAAAACATTAAGTAATCAATGAAGTGGTTTATAAATATCCTTTTCATTGCTCATATATTTTCAGGAACATTAGAGTCCATCAATAGTGCAGAAACAATAATGGAAAGAATAGCTTACGAACTGGACAAAGATCCCTTGGAAGTGCGTCTGAAGAATTTGGATAAAATACAATTCAGCGATCTCATTGAAATGGTTGATACCATTAAAGAAAATTCTAATTACCAAGAAAGAAGAGTTGCAGTCGATAGATTTAATATAGAAAATCGATGGAAAAAACGTGGTATAAGATTTACTCTAATGAAATGGTCGACTGTATTGCCATATTTTTTTAATGTTACATTATCAGTTTTCCATGGAGATGGTTCCGTTGCTATAACCCACGGTGGTGTAGAAATTGGGCAAGGAATCAATACTAAAGTGGTCCAAGTTTGTGCTTATTTTTTAAATATACCGACACATAAAATTTTCGTAAAATCGACTAACACTGTATCGAGCCCGAATAATTCTAGTACTTCATCTAGTCTCACATCTCAAAATATAGCAATAGGTGTTCGGAGATGCTGTGAGAAGATTTTAAGAAGCCACGAAACGTTAAGGACAGAGTTGAAAGATCCAGCTTGGGAAGAACTTGTAACAGCAGCGTACACTTTAGGCATCAATCTGCAGGCTAATGCAGTTGTTGATTTTAAAGATATAACAGATTTCAATGTATACGGTGTAACTGTAGCTGAAGTTGAATGCGATGTTTTAACTGGTGAATGGCAGATAATAAGAGTTGATTTATTAGAAGACGCTGGCCGTAGTGTTAGTCCCAAAATTGATATAGGACAAGTAAGTATGTAAACAGATGTTATAACTGTGGGTGTGCTGTTGTGTATATTAGTAATTTAGAGGAAAACTATTTATTCTCGTTCGCAGGTGGAAGGCGCCTTCATAATGGGCTTAGGTTATCAAACAACTGAAGAATTAGTATATGATCCTAATACTGGAGAACTTCAGACAGATAGATCGTGGAACTATTTAGTTCCAGGAGGAACAGACATACCGCTAGACTTCAGAATTTATTTCAGAAAAGGATCTTATACCAGCGACAAAACTTTAGGCGCCAAACGTAATTACTTTAATAATTTTTGAATTTATCGCGAATAGAAAAAAATAACAAATAATGTTTATAGACTTTGTTATACAATATTTATTCTCCTGGCCTTATCCCACTCTAAGTGGGGTCGACACAACATATTATAAACATGTTGTCACATGATTCGACTAGCTATTTTACGACCGCCACCTGCCTGAAGTTACTTACCGTAGTCGTCTTTTATGAGACCACGGTAAGAAATGAGAGTGGTCTATTCTACTCAGTCGGATACCACAAAAATAAACAAGAACTTACATTTATCACATTAATTAAAATAACATGAAAACGGCTTTATTGAAAGAAAGTAAATGTAATTTCAAATGTAAAGTCCATGCATTACATATATTTTTTCGTATAGTGGATTATAGCAGGATTATATTAACATTACTTTAGTAGATTTTAAACTTTCGCGATTAATACTAATTATTATATGAACATACGGGTCACATCGCGTTAAAATCGAATTACCTCTGTATGTTCTACGTTTCGGCAGAGTTGGATACACCGTGGTCACGAACTGACTCAGTCAGTTAATATAACCCGATAATAGAGTTAATAGACGTATGTTATTATAATAACATTACTTTATTCCGTATTTATTTCAGTTATATCAGAACCACCGACTTGTATGCCCGTTGTGGTTCCTTTCGCCATGAGAGAAGCCATTACTTCAGCAAGGACCGAAATGGGAATTCCATCGACGAAATGGTTTGATGTTGGTAAATATGAACCTTATACCTTTACGATATGTTACCGAAGTTGAAGAGCTATGATATGCTAATGGCGAGAACGCGTTACTCTTTTCTGGAGATCATGGATTCAAATCCCGTGCCAACCAATAAGATTTTCTCGTAATGCCATAATTGGTGTCTGCATTTTTTCAAACGCTTTTCTGTGAAATAAAATATCGAGAGGAAACCTGCATATCTCAAGAAAATTTTTGAGATAGGTACAACCTAACAATCCGCAGAATGGTGGATGTCATTTTTTTCTGTTCTTTCAGATGGACCTTTCACCGTTGAAACGATTTGTTTGTCGTGCGAGACGAAAATAGAAGAATTCAAGTTCTACTAAAGACAGATATAAAGGACGATCAATCTTTAATATTTAAACCATTTAATCATAAATATATATACATAAATATATTTCGAGATTTAGAAAATATATATACATATACATAGCCGTTTTCGAAAACGCCTCCAACGATTTTTACGCAATTCGGCATGGGGGTAAAAATCGACCTAGCTAGGTTTCATTTAAAAAAAATCGTTTTATCCTTGTTTTCGTTTTGAAAAAATGCCTAAAATTTAGAATTGAATTCAAATGGTATTTTTGGCTGTAGAACTTAATGTCGTGATAGCCTAATGGTAACGGACGGACCAAAAAGGTTCAAAACCCGGGTTCGAGTCCCACATGTCGCCGGCGCTTTCTTTATTTTTTTATTTCCATTTTTTATATCTTTTAACAACGCCGTGTGGTATCCGGCTGAGTAGAATAGAACACCCTTATTTCTTACCGAGGTGTCGTAATAGGCGACTAAGGTAAGTCGATCCGCTGTAGTGTATTCGGTTGAGTAAAATAGACCACCCTCTTTCTTACCGAGGTGTCGTAAAATACGGCAGAGGTAAGTTGACGTCAGGCAGGCGGCCGGTCGTAAAATATGTAGCCAAATCATGTGACAGCATGTTAATAACATGTTGAGCCGACCCCACTTATAGTGGGATAAGGGCAGGAAGATGATGATGATGATGATGGAAAGTACACTACATTTTGTATTTCTTTATTTATTGCAGATTATAGCAAAATAATATTATAATTTCTTTTACAGTTAACCATAGATAATATTGTTCTAACTTATTTATAACATTTGGGCTTTAAAATAACTAAATATTTTATAACAGTTGTAACACAATATTACTGTGTCGGTTTTATACCAGGCAACTATATAATACTCCAGAAAATAAACGGTCAAAGTTATTATGAAAGCTTATAATTGGGTAGTAAATAGTATTTCTAGCGCTTAACTTGGCTCCCGGGAAATATGCATTTTGTTCTACCTTATATTTAAGGGAGTTTGTTCTCAAATATATTGCACTAGAACATGTTCTGGCTAAGCTGTGGTAGCCCAGCGGTAACACCATGCGACTATTTCGAAGTCACGGGTTCAAACTCGAGCAGACCAATAAGTTTTTCTGTTAAAACTTATGTGTCTAATTGATAATAGCAATTTATCACACGCTTTTTGGTGAAGGAAAACATCGCGAGGAAACCAGTATACTCGTATCTCTAGAGAATTCTGGAGATATATGTAACCTACAAATCCGCACTGGAGCAGCTCCAAACCTTCTCTCCAAAAACGGAGAGAAGAGGCCTATTCTCAGCAGTGGGATAGTAACAGGCCGCTACTTACTTACTTTTTTTTATGTTATGGCTGCACTCGGGTAAAGGGTATGTTATACTTTGAGTAGACCAGCGTTTATTTGACAGCATGCTCTAGTATCTTTAATATTTAATTAAGTTAATCTATATTAATACACTCGTATAAAGCTGAAGAGTTTGTTTGATTGTTTGAACGCGCTAATCTCAGGAAATGCTGGACCGATTTGAAAGATTCTTTCAGTTTTAGATAGTAGAATGCTATAGGCTATATAACATCATGCTAAGATGAATAAGAGAGAATCAGTAATAAAAAATATTGCGATATTTTGATAATCAATGTGTCACAATTTTTTTCCCGAATTGATATTTTGAACATAAAAGCATTTATCCTGACTAGTCATAAAAGATTTTTGAATAACTTTCACTGTTTACTTAACGCACGCAAGGAAAGCTTTAAGTTTTTGCCGTTTTCGCAATATTTTTTATTGCTGCTCCTCTCCTATTCATCTTAACGCGATTTTAGCCTATGCCTTGCTCAATAAATGGACTATCTTACACTGAAAGAGTTTTTCAAATAAGCCCAGTAGTTCCTAAGATTAGCGCGTTCAAACAATCAAACAAACAAACACATAAACAAACTCTTCAACTTTATATATTAGTGTAGATATAGCAGTTTCATTGTC
The DNA here is from genome assembly GCA_029227775.1 of Morpho helenor. NCBI lineage: Eukaryota > Metazoa > Arthropoda > Insecta > Lepidoptera > Nymphalidae > Morpho > Morpho helenor. Next base: position 15,503,330 of record JARGCU010000037.1, on the reverse strand, counting down.
ATAAAATTTCGACAAAAGGTAATTTTTGAGGCGAAAGATTATATCCGTAATCCTACAATGGTTCTTCCAATCCATATTTCATCATAGCCACAAATCCAGAATACGAGCAGCGTATTACAATACTGAATGCAGTCCCTGGGGAAATCGGGACGCCCACTGTCTCTGTAACGTTTTGAAAGCCTGATTAAATCCATCGAACAGTTCGCATTGTATGGAAGTATCGAGAATACATTTTACAATTTCAAACCATGAACAAGTTCGGACATCAAACGATACGTACACTGTAAATTTTTACTGTAAAAACGAACGCACTAGATTATATTGTAATTTTTTTAATTAATTAAGACAGTTAATGTATGAGGGTCGCGGGAGGCTGCTGGATACAAGCGGCACAAAATCGTGTGTTCTGGAGATTCCATGAAGAGGCCTATGTCCAGCAGTGGACATCCATCGGTTGAAGAAGAAGAAGAAGAAGAAGAAGTTAATGTATAGAATCGGCTATACTCACGTCTAATTCTATCGGGTTAGCCCGACTAGTTCCGAACCCATCCGAGGCACTTATTCATGAGCTCTTTACACGACGTAATCGCGGCGGGAACTAAAAAAAATAATTAAGACATTATTGACATTAGACATTAGACATTAGAGGAAATCTGAAAGTTGCACCCATTACAGAAAAGATTAGAAGTGCGAGACTAAGTTGGTATGGTCATGTAACGATGGATGAAAATCATGTGACCAAAAGAGTTTTAAATATTAATGTGGATGGATGTATGGCGAGGGGGAGGCCGAAAAAAAGATGGATGGATTGTGTGAAAAATGATATGCATGTTAAAGGAGTGGCACCAGAGTTGACGAATGATAGAGGAGAATGGAAGAAGGAGACATATTGTACCGACCCCACTTAGAGTGGGATAAGGGTTAAGAGAATGATGATGAATAAAGACATCATTGTTATACTTAATTTTGAAAAGAGTAACCGCCGAGTTTCTTGCTGGTTCTTCTCGATAAGAGCACCTTTCCGAACCAGTCGTAGCTTCATTGTAATTTGAAGATTTGAAAGTGCTTGTAAAAGCTAATTTGAATAAAGAATTATTGAATTTGAATTTAAATTTGATACTAAGCTTAATTTTGAATGCATTCATAGAATCTATTCTGGTAAGATTTACGAATTACCCTATGTTTCGGTAATATCTTGTTACAAAATTCATCCTCCTGCCCTTATCCCGCTCTAAGTGGAGTCGGCACAACATGTTTATAACAAGTTTAGAACAACATGTTATAAACTGCATATTTGCAGATCATTGGCAAAGGGTTACGACCGGCCGCCTGTCTGACGTTAACTTACATTAGTCGTATTTTATGACACCTCGGTAAGGAATGAGGATGGTCTATTCTACTGGACCGGATACCACACGGCTAATATCTAGTTACATGTTACTAATACAACTCGCTTCGAATAATTAGGTCGATAATGCAGACTACATTGTCGCCGTCAATAGGACATTTGTGCATTTTTGGGCCCTCGAAACCAGCACCGCCAACACTAGCACTACACACATTCACTACCTCGATCTCAACAATTGGATCATCATCAGGAGACTAGAAAAGATAGTATCAAGTGGAAATCTAAATGTCTCTGACTGTCCTCTTTGTTCCAGTGAAAAAGTATTATTATCCACAAAAATATTATTATTTACGTTGATGCCCGAGCCGACTTTTTAGTAACGCTAAGTTCAATAATATTTCTTCAAAGGATTATCCGTCAAATCCAGACAGACAGACTTTTGCATTAACACTATCAGTATGTATCAAATTAAAACAAACTAAGCATAAACAAGTGCGTGCAATTACATAACTTCAACGACAATAGGTTATTGTGTAAACGACTATACTGTTGCCAACTTGTGAAAGTTGATATTGCGGTGATATTGACCTAGATCACTGACAAAGTCACTTACAGAAATGAAATTGCTTGAGGCCGGCTATACACGGACTAATAGAGCGATTAGCCAGCGATCATGCATCAGAGTCAACAGCTTGAAGCTGTTTTTTTGTGTTAGGAAAACCCATTATGGGTCATTACTACGACGGGGACGAGCGTCGGGTATGTCGGACTAAAAACCAGTGCTCCACCACGCTGCTGGTGGCGGGGACAGGGTACCGTTGTACACATTGCCCCCATCCTATCCAGTAGCAAGTCTGAACCTCTGAGTGCACCACTTCTTGGTAGGGACCTCTCTAGCAGGAGTACTAGTACAGTTAGCTGCTCGAGCAGAAGGCTTGAAACCAGTCTTCTCCTGGCATCATACTCCTCAATGCTGAGGGTCGTAATATTTATGTACCTAAAACTTTACTTAAGACAATTTTCACCACTTGGTTCTGTCCTCTGCGGCGTGGATGGCGTCACTGATACTGGAGTCGAGATTTGAGCGAATTTGGTCGGTCCAACGCATGGGACTCAGAAACCAGTCTAGCCCAATAGAATAAAATGAGAGTATACTAGGTTTTTATACTATGGAACATATATTTTCAACTGAAATTCTTAAATGATAAAAATATTTGGACTTGAATCGTTACCGCTTGGTACAGAGCTGATCCTTTATTATGTAAATTAAAAAATGTTTCAAAGATTGACCGCTAAGTTCCCAAGTTTAGCGGAGCATGTAATAATAATATAAAACTCGATTTTCTCTTATAATCAACATATCCTTACTCTTACAAACATATACTTTATGCCTATTAGCTACCTATTTGCTGAGGTTGGTACTGATGGGCGAAGCTAGTAATAAATAAATAAGTATGACGAGATCAAATATTTTATTTTATCAAGAAAAAAAACCCCTTTTGGGTTCCGTCGCTCGACAGGGACGAAAGGGGATGTATATCGGACTTGCATTGAAATATCCTGAGTGCTCCACCACGCTGCTGGTGGCGGGGACAGGGTACCGTTGTACACATTGCCGCCATCCCCGCCAGCAGCAACTCTGAACCCCAGAGTGGGCTATCTCTGGGTCGGGGCCTCTCTCAATGTGCCCCTCCCTCCGTTAGACGATGCATCGACAGCCTCGGGTACGTTTTCAAGAAGGCGTCCAATAAAAGATCAAATAATATAGTTGGATTCAATATAAGAAGTCGCAAAAATGCGCGATGCAAATCATTCCATCCAAGACGATATTAAATTTTTATCCCCTTACCTTACTCGGTTCCGATGAAGGGTTTCTCATATATTTATGACTAGCAATCGCCAGCGGCTTCGCCCGCGTGGAAAGATTAAAACCCTAATATAGTATTTCGATAACCATAAAAATGGTTAAACTTTTAAAATGTGGTAAGGAACTGCAATTGTAGGTCATTTTATAAAAGGCATGGAAAGCCTTTTGTAGATCCTTGAATCTATGCTAAGAAAAAAGGTTTTAATTTTGCTCAAATTAAGAAAAAAATAATGTACTAATCAATGTGCTAAACAATGCGTTGGTCCTTGATACTATCACTAACTATTTGAACTACACATCATCCTCCTGTCCTTATCACACTCTAAGTGAGGTCGACACAACGTGTTATAAACATGTTGTCACATGATTTAGCTACATATTTTACGACCTTCCGCCTGCCCGACGTCAACATACCTTAGTCTTAGAGTGGTCTATTCTACTCAGGCGGATACCACACGATGACTCAACTTACATTAGTCGCCTTTTACATCTCGGTAACGAAGAGAGTGGTCTTTTCTACTTAGCCGCATACCACACGGCGGGTCAACTTACTTTAGTCGCCTTTTACGACACCTCCGTAAGAAACGAGGGCGGTCTATTCTACTCAGCCGGATACTACACGGCTTACTTGATAAATTACTGTGATGATATAAAAACCGGTAGAATACATAATTATAACAAACTTAATTAGCAAATTAATTGCGATAAATCGTTAGGCGTGAAATTTTAAGTGCCCGATTTATCGCGAAAAATCAGATAATTACTTCCAACATAGTAATATAATAATATAATTTCTTGTCTGTCGGTGGCAGTTGCGGCATAGAGTTTTTGAAAATTGCGTTATTTTAACAGTTATGTTTATTTAGTTTATTATGATAAGATCTGATCTAGAACAAAGTAACGGGAAATTTCAAATCACAATACTTATATAATAAACGACGATATTTCTCCTTTATTCTTATTCAATAAATAAAAAACAGTTTTCCCAGAGTCAACCCATTTACTCTTTCGCAACAACTCAATGAATGACACATAAAAATATGACAGCCACAATGCTTTTTCATATTAATCGCCAACTCTATGAAGGAGGTTGTATTAAAAACATGTTGTAACACTTATAATATCAATGTCAAATGTCATTTCTACCTATACCAATATATGTATAAAGCTGAAGAGTTTGAACGCGCTAATCTCAGGAGCTACTGGATCGATTTGAAAAATTCTTTCAGTGTAAGATTTCAGTGTCTTGGTATTAACGATGGTCTTATAACTTTTCCTGCTTTCATGTGGATGGCTTTAGAGACTGTTGTATTAAGTGTGGTGCGGATCTGGTCTGACCAGCGCATAGGGCTACGTCCTCTGGATCTCTTGCCATCTTGCCTGAGACAATAAGTTTCTGGAAGTCATTTCCCGGCTTGCGAGCAATGTAATGAGAAAAATCCGTTCATTACATTTTAATTTAAGGACTGTGTGGATTGTTTAGTGATCTTTAATTTTTAAATGAGTTAATCTTGTATGTATATATACATATTTTCGGAATTTCGGAACGGCTCCAACGATTTTCCTGAAATTCAGTATGCTTCAATTTTAATTAAAAAAAAAATAGTTTTGCCCCTGTTTTTGGGGATTAAAAAAATACTAAAACTTATTTATAATTCAATTTTTGCCATTAACTGTCAAGTCAGCGTAGCTTATTCGGGGAACGGGTGGTTGCTAAAATGGAAATACCTAGGATCGAGTTCCACCTATCCTATTATTTTTTTTTGTCGAAGTTTCTTGTTTTTTTTTTTGAAAAAAATTACTGAGCAAGGCTTACGCAGATATTATATAGTTATAAATCAAACGGTTTATCGTAACTAGTTATTCAAATTGCAGTAAAAAATTACAATTTTATGCGCTAAAACTTACTGATGCGTTTGGTTTAATTGATTGGGTAGTAAATTGTATTGACCGTATTATTAGTTGCTGGTTATACGGTCTGAATAGTTTAAAGTGAACGGTTAATAAAATCGGTTAAAATGCGGAGCTTAATAGGTTTAAAAAGTGTATCGACACAGCACTATCTCGCACTATGTAACTAAAAGACGATGACTTACTAAGGTATCCGGCTGAGTTGAATTGACCACCCTCATTTCTTACCGAGGTGTCGTAAAAGGCGACTAAGGTAAGTTGACCCACCGTGTGGTATCCGGCGGAGTAGAATAGACCAACCTCATTTCTTACTGATGTGTCGTAAAAGGCGACTAAGGTAAGTTGACCCACCGTGTGGTATCCGGTTGAGTAAAATAGACCACCCTCTTTCTTACTGAGGTGTCGTAAAAGGCGACTAAGGTAAGTCGACCCGCCGTGTGGTATCCGGCTGAGTAGAATTAGACCAACCTCATTTCTTACCGAGGTGTCGTAAAAGGCGACTAAGGTAAGTTGACCCATGGTGTAGTATCCGGCTGAGTAGAATAGACCAAACTCATTTCTTACCGAGGAGTCGCAAAATACGACTATGGTAAGTTGACGTCAGGCAGGCCGCCGGTCGTAAAATACGTAGCCATATGACAACATGTTTGTAACATGTGCCGACCCCACTTAGAGTGGGATAAGGGCAGGAGGATGATGACAGAGATTACAAGTTTTAGGGACTTTATTTTATTGAACCCGTGACCCAATTAGGTACCGGACACTGTTCATTCAGCTCTCACGACGATAAATAAGTAGCAATCACTAATTATTTCGGAATCCATTACTAGAAGAGTTACATTTGTTCGGCTATAGGAAATGTCTTGTAACTTATAATATGGAATGTATTTCAATAAAGTTTGTTCAATATTGGAGTAACTTACGTATATTATCGTCATAAGTGTATTATTTATAAACAAATGCAAGAGTTTTTTATACAGAAAATGATGAATTCTCGTTAATGATTGTTGTATCATTACTGAGAAATGATTGTTGTATCATTACTGAGAAATGATTGTTGTATCATTACTGAGAAATGATTGTTGTATCATTACTGAGAAATGATTGTTGTATCATTACTGAGAAATGATTGTAACGAACCGTACTACATGTTAGAATGTAATGTACAAATCATTCATTCTCCTGCCTTTATCCCACTATAAGTGGGGTCGGCACAACATGTAGTAAACATGTTGTAACATGATTTTGCGACCAGCCTGTCTAACATCAACTTACCTTAGTCGCCTTTTATGAGAAAGTAATAATATATTTTTTAAATATGGGACCACAACGTTCGTCCATCCATAAGGAAAATTAATACTTTTGTTAAGAAATGACAGACAACCGCTAGATATATACATATTTAATTTTTAAATAAATATAATACCTTGGCCAACGTATAAATTTGGCTATATATATTTATTAATTTTTATTTTTTATACTTTAGTTATTATAATTAGTTTTCAGTTAGGTTTAAGTTTTTTTTAAGTGCTTGTTTTGTAAAATAGTTTACTTCAGTTTAATATATAGATACCTAAATACACGTACATACATTTTTAGAAAAACTTGGCCCTCAGCGGGAATCGAACTCGCAACCCGTGGAACTGAAGGCAGGGACACTGCCTGGTATAATGCTAAATGTATACTTATTACATACCAAATACAGGAGTCATAATAACGCATGCACTATAAAACTCCATCACAAACTCAACAATTATTTCGACCGATGCACCATCAAGATATAGACTCCACGACAAAATCTTAAAATATATTATTATATAAATTACTATGTAATTCATTGTTTCACATGTGAAAACATAAGAGGTGCTAGGCCGAAAGGCAGTTATGGTAAATTGTTACCAGCTCAAATCCCAGTGTTGAGAAGGAATATCCCATCCCGTCAGCACCCTGGATTGCTCGTTGGGCTGAGGTGTTTAACTAATGTAGGAAAATATCTTTTCACAAATATACTTGAAGTAGAAAAAAATGAATTATTACACGTCCAGAAATAATAAACAGTTCGTCACAACTTGAAATTAAGTGATATTGAAAATATTAGAACCAAAAAATTTTGTTTTATTTTAAAATTTGTAAAAAATCAGTATAATTATGCTAATAACATTGATGAAACTTAAACTAATGTACATAGCAGTAAAGTTTCCACTAATTTTAATATAATAACACTAAGAGGAGAAATTATTAAATATTTTTTAAAATTAATTTCTTAAACGATTCCGAAAACAAGTCAACGTGACGAAACTCTCTGTTGTATTTATTATACGCTCTAAAAATAAATGTATTTTGATTAATTAATTCTAGTCTGTATTTAATAAAATATAACAGCAATTGTAGTTGCAATTATATAGTCAGCAGGAAATCACATTGTATTATATAGTAGCAAAGCTAAAACCTCCAGTCTGAATTTCATTCATTTAGTACCTTTCACACAGAATTACGAAAGTTAAATTGTATCTTTTAATTCTATGGATTGCTTCTGAATGCGACACAACCAAAAAAATTATCCATTACTTATTTTGTTACGACAGGACAGTGAGAGAAACACTGTAGAGCGCATAGAGCGTTCAGAGTTCGTGTATTCATTTCACTAGTAGAACCGATAATCTTCCAATTTAGTCTCACACGCCAAAAAAATCTTTTCAACAGTGTATGGTCCATCTGTAAAAAAATACAAAAGTATGAAACTGTCCATGAAATGCCCATGTCCATGAAAATGAGTTTGTACACATCTAATCTGTTCCTGGCGTAGTTTGCCAGTAAATTGAATTGAATAGAATAGGCGAGAAATAATTGAAGGCAGTTGGACCATTGGTAGCAACTAGACCAAACACCTGATAATTAAGTCAAATCTCCAACCTTTCACAATATTCGAAATTTTCGTCATGGTTGAACAACGTCCAGGGGTGTATGAATGCCTCTTCCGTTGCAGAACTCCCATTCCAACACCTTGCGAAATCATGATCAACTGGTTCAGCAAACTATGTGTCTACTATTTCAGCTTTGCCACCTTCAACCTTTCTTTTTATTTGCTTTTTCATTTTTTCTTAGTTTGATCCTTCTAGGGATTTTCTTAATTTTGCTTAAAAACCAATTCGATTAATATACCAAACATAGCTCTTCCTACCTTTCCACTGATTGTCGCTGATCTAAAGAAGACTTCTTCTTCTTTATCAACAGATGGACGTCTACTGCTGGACATAAGTCTCTACATGGGATCTCGACAACACATAATCTTGTGCCTCTTGAATCCTCCACGACCTTTTCGAGGTCATCAGTCCATCTCGTGGGGGTCTACCAATACTGTATTTTCCGGTGCGGGATCGCTATCGCTATCCCAATACCTTGAGACACCAACGCCCATCGGTTCTCCGCACTATTGGTTCTTCTGAAGTCTATAGCGACCAAATTTTAGATCCATACGTCATTGGTAACATCAAATACCTTAGCAATCAACTCAATCAAATACATCTAGTTTCAAATGTACAAGGTTTATAATTACCAATATCAAACCAGCTATTTGATGGTATTCCTGTTTCCATTCGCGCTGAGGTTATAGCTTCTCTCATAGCGAAAGGTATGACCACGCTCATACAAAGTGCTGGTTCAGCCGTTGCTGTAATAAAAATCATTTTTTTTTGCTTTGTACCCATAAATATACAAAAAATTTATTTTTACATTTTTATATAATACAATAGTTTGTCCCAACACCATTAGATCTCTGGTGATGAGAAAGATAATAATTTATGAAAATTATAAATAATTTATTATCTCTACAAAAACTTTTAAGATTATATATCTTGAATAATTCTCGATGAATTTATAAATTTTAAGTGTAGTGTTGCTAGTATATGATCTGAAACGTATTCTATGATTTTGACTAATTCTAACCTTGGATATGCATAATGTTGTTGGTATTTGTCTATATAAATCTTGAGGCACAATTTTTTCCAAAATATCTTTTCATTAATTTGGTTAGCATCCATATTTACTATGATGTTTTCCATGCATTATCGACAAACAGTACCAGTCTCACACAAATATAAATTTACTTCGTTAAATAATTATATTTACCTTTTGTGCCTAAAATTATAGGACTGCTATATGACCCTTTTCTTAAATATGTTCTTAAGTCCAGAGGTATGTCTGTTCCTGTTAGAACAAAGTAGTTCCACGATCTATCTGTCTGCAATTCTCCAGTATTAGGATCATATACTAACTCTTCAGTTGTATGATAGCCAACACCCATTATAAAGGCGCCTTCTATCTAGAAATTAGAAAAATCCTGTTTCATTTTATTCGATAGTAAAGTTTAATACTCTTCAACTTAAAATTCTTTAGTGTCTTCTGTCTAATGTCTTCACTTACTTGTCCAATATCAATTTCAGGACTAACACTTTGGCCAGCGTCCTCTAGTAAATCAACTCTTACTATTTGCCATTGCCCAGTTAAGGTATCAACTTCGACTTCAGCTACAGTCACTCCGTAAACGTTAAAATTGTATGCATCGTTAAAATCAACAATGTCATTGGCCTGTAAGTTGATGCCTTCCTTATAAGCTTCGGCAATAAGTTCTTCCCAAGTAGGATTTGTCAATTTTGCTTTTATTGGTTCAAGTCTTCTTAACAGCTTCTCACAGCATCTCTGAACACCTAATGCTACGTTTTGAGATGTCAAACTACCTGCACTTCGTGAGTTATTTGGACACAGTAAAGTGGAAGTTGGTTTTACAAATATTTTATTTAATGGTATTTTTAGGAAGTAAGCGCAAACTTGTATAGCTTTAGTATTTATTCCTTGTCCCATTTCAATACCACCATGGCATATAGCAATAGATCCATCCCCGTGGAACACTGATAATGTAACATTTAAAAGAAAATCAGTTGTGCTCAACCATTTCATAAGAGTAAATCTTAAGCCACGTTTTTTCCATCGATTTTCAGTATTAAACCTATCAACTGCAAGTCTCCTTTCCTGGTAATTGGAATTTATTTTTAGAGTTTCAACCATTTCTATAAGATCACTGAATTGTGTTGTATCCAAATTATTCAGACGCACTTGCAAAGGGTCTATACCTAGTTCATAAGATATTCGTTCCATTATCATCTCTGCACTATTGATTGCTTCTAATGTACCTATAAATAAAAACGTAGGTATATATTTAGATTTCAATAATAATAATATAAATAATGAATCGTTGTATTAAGTAGACTATCATTTTGGTTGGAAACGTAAAAAAATTTAAAGATTAAAATCCTACTAATATTATAAATTCCAAAGTTTGTGAGTATGGATGTATGTTTGTTACTCTTTCACTCGGAATCCACTGAAGCAATATTGATAAAATTTGGCACAATTATTCCTTATACACCGGAATAACATATAGGCTATAGGAATCCTGTTAATTCTACAAAAATAGGATAACATTGAAAAGCGCCATCAATTATCGACTTATCACACGACAGCAATCCATGCGAACGAATTCGCGGGTAAAAGTTAGTAGTATATAATTTATAGAATTAGGCATTACTTGGCGGAGATCCATAATACAAAAGTTATAAAGTTAAACGTTAAATAATTAAATTGAGTTAATCTACCGTGATAAACAACGTAATTTAAGAAATAAAAAATAATTAAAGTGTACAACTTTATCTTGTAGGAAATCAGCCAGTGCGTAATAACAATTATTTAACATTTGTAATTTATTTTAAACAATTTCCGGCAACTTATTGTAAATAAGCATGACCATACAGTACGATTATATTTTATGCTTTACAGTAGTTTGACTTGTATGTATGTAGTTACTTTTGAACTTAAATTAAACACAATTTTATATACCCTTATAGATACCCTAGATAGCTAATGTTCAGACGTATTAAATGCTTAGTCCTGATCACCACTAGGACGCGCCGTTAAAAACAGAAAGCGGTATTTTTCGATACCCGTCGAGGGGCTAGTTATGTATTTAGAACTGGAGAAAATACAATAAATTAATAAATAACTGATAAAAAACATGTTTTCACGATAAAAAGTGAAAATTAAATTAAAAACAAAACTGAAAATACACTCTCGAACCAGTAAGTGAAAACGAAAAAAAATGTGGGCGCTCGATGTTTATATGAAAAAGATGGCTAAAACCCCCAAAGACGTACAAAACTAGAAAGTACTAAAATTTTACCTTCAGTTTTGTAATATTTGATTTAATGTTGTTTTTTATGTTTTCATAATTCTCTTGTTCTATTTTCGGGTTTTTAATTGTAACATTGTAACTAAAAATTATGTGATCTGCCATAATTCTGCCATAATCTGCCATAATTTGCCATAATCTGCCATAATCTGCCATAATCTGCCTATATACGACAGATTTTTGAATTATAATGAACTTTTTCATGAAGCTATTTGTAAAGCTAGTGAAACCAAAAATAATAAGAAAAATATCGAAAAGTGTGTTGGAAAACCTTTATACCTTTAAATTTAACTTTTTTTATTCTATATATTTCTACTATAGATAAAAAAATTATAATTTTCTACTATATAGGTATATAATCTATCTAGTATCTATTATTGTTTGAAGTGTGTGAAGTGTTATATATGCTGTGTGTACCTGTAATTTAGAAACATATAGGAAAGGTGATGTATTGAATGTTAAAATTAGTTTCAAACGCACGCATATGATTTCTAGTTGGTATGCTTTATGAAAAAATAAAATAATGTAATATGTAACGCTGTTGGAAATCCAAATAAATAAATAAAAAAATGTTTTTTTACTCTATTTATAATCACAAAAATCGTAGTTTTAAATATCGAAATATTATAGTTACCTGGCGAACGGAACCACGAGTTTGACGGCGTATCAGTTATGGTATTAAAACATCTGAAATTCCATGTTTCTTTTTTATAGCAATTGAAGTATTGATCTACTGTGAATCCGATGAGAAGTTCATTGACTATGTATCCGTTGTCATCGTAAATATCATAGTTAAGGTACTGGACAACTCCTTCACTATTGACGCCAATCTGCGGGAAGCGTGAATTATGTGGACAGGAGGATGAGGACGAAATATATGAATTTTCAAAAATCACTTTTTAACTTAGGTACATATTTAATTGACCAGTAAGTGTCCCAAATATTTATTTATTTATACGCTAAGATGAATAGGAGAGAAGCAGCAATAAAAATAGTACAAAATCGGCAAAATTTAAAGCTTTCCTTGCGTGCGTTAAGTAAATGGTGAAAGTTATTCAAAAATCGTATACTACAAAACTATTCCCCTATAAAAGTTGTAAATAAAAATCCGCGACAGCATATGTCTAGCTTTTAAGGTTAACTCACTTTTATGGCTATCAAAACACTATATTACGGTTTTAATCTTTCCACGTGGGCGGAGCCGCTGGCGATTGCTAGTACTTATATAGAATAATACGGAAATCGGTACACGCGGTAGAAAAAAGGGGGATACTACCTCTCCTACGCTGCGATGGCGGTCTACTCTCCTTCCGTCTTACGAATTTTAAATCAAGTTACATGTGCTGACGAGAATTTTACATTTTTTAATAAAATATACGGTCAACGTACTTCATAATTTGTTGTCGAAGACATTCTTTTTCCTGTGGCCCGCATTTGACTTCTAAGGGGTAGAATAAATCTGCAGGGTCGATTTAACTTGTATGTGACGAGAGCGCAAGCTGTGGACACTATGTTCTGTCTGGATAACTTAGAACCGTAACTACCGCCAAGTAGACCAACCTCGATGTCAATTCTAAAAAAATAAAAATTGGAATACAATTGGCATTGAATTCGCAGACTAGAAAATATTAGTAGACAGTAGCAGATGACGATTTGAGACGTGTGTATCTTACATTGTATATTTATATACAAGACACAAACGTATAATATATATTATATACATTAATATACTGACACTCACACTAATACTATTGAACAAAGTAAACATTACACTGTCTCAAGAGTCAAGCGCACCACGTCAGTAACACGAGAGTCCTTAATGAGAATGGGCGTGGAGCAGCGTGGTATGTCTTAGCTCCAATCCTTATCTCCAAAAATGGAGATAGGCCGATGCCCAGCTGTGGGATAGTAACAGGCCCTTACTTTACTTTCACTTTTTGCTTAACTATCGGCCTTTTTTTTTGCTTTGTTTCTTTACCTACCTGCATACATTTTTGCCTTCTCTCTTTTGCCTTGTTTCTTTTAATCAAAAGTTGACTGAAATAGATCCCTTGTAGGGCTAAGTCTGCCTTTGTGCATTTTTCTAAACGTTAATTTTTTGTATGTACACTAAAGATAATTAAAAAAAATGGAAAATATTAAGGTAAATTCAGGCATCACTGATAATTTTCACTTACCGGCCTTGTTCTATATTCAACATGCGAGATATCTGATAATGGTTCAAATCGATATAATGAGATGTGGGGTAAACTTTCATTCCTTGTGCTGTCGGCGAAGATATGCACATAAAAGTTTCGAAAGTGAAATGATACTGTCCTCGTATAGTAACATTGCCTTTTATAATTTTGCCAATATCAGAGCCTGTACTTGTAGCCTTTATTGATTCATATAATGTCGTTTTTTGAGGATAATTTATATTAACTCTTAAATCAATATCCGGCTTTCTGACATTACTATAAGTAACTTTAACCATCAGTGCAGCTCTGTTTGCTAAATAAAATGATTCAGCTACTATAATTCCAATTGGTTGATTATAATATCGAACGTTTCCATTGCAAAGTATTTCTTCGTAAGTATTATTATCCGGTTCAATGGGTGAAGTAAAGGAATTACAGCCAGGAATATCTTTTGCGGTGTAAAATGCTATAACTCCTTGCTGTTGCTAAAAATTTACAATTCATTGATTAGTCATGCAATAATTATTCTTCAATTAACAAACAACGCATAACGTAATCAATAGTAGATTTAAAAGAATTATATAAAAATATAAGTGTCTTGTCGCAAAAATTGTTTTTCATCAATGCATCGCTCATTTGTTCAATTAATAATTTAAATGTAAATATTATATTATTCTCCAAATGACACACAACATATAACGTGTTACAGTATTTAAGATTGAAATTTGGCAAAAATATTATAGACACTTTTATTATAACTATTAAGTTCTCGTTAAAATTTGTACTTTTAACAAAAAAATCTAACGTGCGAACTGAAACGTATATGATGAAATAATTGACATCTAACTTATTGGATAATATATTATTAAAAATCTAAATATTAAAGGATGTTTTATTTGTACTTACTAAAGCTGCAGTGGCGTCTATACTTTTAATTGTTCCCAGGGCCTCTGTGCTAAGTACAAAAGCACAATGCACTTCATTTGGTAATTTTGGTAAGTCTTCAGCATACTTTGCTTCCCCTGAACATTGTATCTGATAGAATGAGAGAAAACAAGTATAATGCAAGAGTTAAAATATGTAAGGTAAAATACATAGCAATCCTTATTTTAATGCTATCTATGACATCATGCTACGAAAAAGTAACAACACTTATGTTTTCATGCTCTTTCCAATTTGGGGTCTCTTTAATACTTTCGCTTTTTGTAGGTCCTACGCTACGATTTATTGCAATTTACCACAAAACAACTTTTTTGAATTAGTTCACTAATACTAAGCGTGCGATATATCAGTTCTTTATATAACCTCTAATTGTTACAAATTCCATCAATATTGGTCCACTTAGCATTAATAATATTGGTATGGATGTAACTTACCAAAGCTTCAGCTTTAGGCACAGCTTGATTTAGAGGCCATATTGTTGGATCAGTTGTAAAAGATTGAGAACTCGTTGAAACCGGACGAGTTTCGTGTAATTTTATTGCACCGGATACGTATCGTGGATTTAAAATTTTCTTTGGGCATAAGGACAATAGACCCTACAAAATAAATAAGATATTTTAGTTCAATTACTATAACGGCCTTTTATCTTTCGATTGTTGAGCATAGGTTATACATGACCTCTTTTTTTTGGAGATTGGGGGTAGAGCTTAGACACACCATGCTGCTTCAATGCAGATTGGTAGGTTGCACATATCCTCAGAATTCTCTGGAGATATGAAGGTTTCTCCACGATGTTTTCTTTGTATTAAGTTTTAGCAGAAAAACTCTTTGGTGCCTGCCCGAAGTTGACCTGTGACCCCTCAAAAGAGTCACACGACCTCACCGATAGGCTATCACAGCTCTTTTTCAACCAACCAATCAACCATACATAAGTTTAATTAAATATAACAAGTCAGTCACCTTATAGAAAAGAGCTATTGCCAATTTTTTCCTATACCGTACTGATGGTTCTGGGGGAAGCTCTGTTACTACCAGTTCATTACTTAATACTCTTAACGCCATTTTCAACGTATCATTGTTGAAAAGTACTTTTTTTACCAGATATTTCTCTGTTTGTACTGCTCGGTTGAAAATTGGCGATAAGCCGCCAAATACAATTCTGCATTTCAGTACTTTATTATCTTTATCAATTTTATAATAGAAGCCGCCGTTAACAATTGCATGGGCGTTCCTAGATCGTGCTGCCACCTAGAAGTAAAAATCATCACTTAATTAAAAACAGTCAATAATATATATTTTATGGATAGAATCAGCAAATAGCATGAGTATAGGACGGATAAAGTAGCGACAGGTTTGAGGAACAATATGCAACTCGCAATATCTCTTAAACTTAAGGGGAAAATTTATAACGCGGTCATTAGATCTGTTATATTGTATGGATCAGAATGTAGAGTAATAAAAGAAAAAAGATTAAATAAAGCTTAGAGATGAGAATGTTTAGTTGGATGTGTGGTGTAAGAAAATTTGATACGAAATAAGTTACAGAAAATCTGAAATTTGCGCTCGTTATAGAAAAGATTAAGAATTAAAGATTAAGTTGGTATGGTCATGTGATGGGATGAAAATCATGTGACCCAAAGAGTGTTAATATTAATGTGTGGATGACTAGAGGGAGGATGGATATATGACCAGAGGCCGAAAAGATCAGACGAACGAAAAATGAAGACGAATTGTCGCGACCCATATAAGATTAGGATAAGGATGAGATGATGATGATAGGACACATTAAGGGTTATTAATAATTAGCTCGTTGAGAGCGTATCCAAAGAGATAACACAAAAAGAGCATAAAATATAATAATAAGTAAAGTATAATAAAAACTGTCAAGGATTTCATAAATGATGTAAATTTTTTGATTTTATCTAAAAATAATACCTTTGTATAAAAGTACAATTTTAATTATGTAAATTAAACAATGTTGAAAAAATTTACGGCTGTTTTTTGCTCATTTTTTTGTAAGAGTAGTACAAGCAGTAGCTGTATTAAAATATTAATAATGTTTCGTAATTTTAAACGTGATTTTAAATTTTTGTATAACATTAAAAGAGTGCTGTAAATTTCGATACTATTTAAATTGTATATTTACATTTATTTATTCTTAGGAGATTTGTAATATTCAGTCTTTAGTAACGGTTTGTTACTATCCTACAGTTACAGTTACAGACTGTTCTCTCCGTTTTTGGAAAGAAAGCTTTGACCTAAGTTTCACCACACTGTTCCGATGTGGATTGGTAGGTTAAACATATTTCCAAAATTCTCTAGAGATATGCAGGTTTCCTCACAATGTTTACCTTCACCGAAAAGCGTATGATAAATTGCAATAATCAATTAGACACATAAGCTTAAAACTTATAGAAAACCTTTTTGGTGCTTGCCCGGGGTTTTAGTTTGTGAACTAAAAGAACTGAAACTTGAAAGAGTCGCACAGTGTCACCACCTCTTATATTATATCAGTCAGTCAGTTTTCTATTATATTCAGGGCCTATTTCACAAGTTACCAATAAACTGTTAGCTTATTCGGAACATATTTGACACATAGCTCGGAATTTCGCGTTTCTCAGGTGTCTGATAGGCTTATTTAGCACTTAAAGTCCCTAATAAGTTAACAGGTAGATCATGTGGCTATTGTTTATCTGCTGGATAGCAATTATCTATTTCAAAATGGCCGCAATTTTTTTTTTTAATTTTTCACTTTTTAGAGTTTTTTTAGAGACATTTATATGTTACTTAGTATCCGACACTTTATCAGAAACTTTTGAAATTGGCCTAGGCCAGGTCTAATATAACAATAATTTACCTTGTATGTAACAAATTTATCCTCTTTAGTGTATGGCGGCATTATAATACTTAATATAACTTTGCCTTTCATATCTTCAATTAGAAATTCTTTCATCGAAACCGTTTTTTTAACACCAGCTAAATTAACTGAAAGATTAAAACCATTTTTAGTAAACTATTGCGAATAAAATAATTATACAATGATGTATTGATCCATACTAATATTAAATATCTCTCTGCCTGTTACGCTTTAACGGTTAATCGATCTTTACTAATATATAAAGCTGAAGAGTTTTGACTGGCCCGTTGGAGCAGTAGGTAGTGACCCTGCCTTCAGCTTCGGGTTGCGGGTTCGATTTCCGCCGAGGTCCAACATTTCCTAATACAAGTATTTCACCCATAATACAAGTATTAAATTACTTACTTTGGGGATCGACGACCGTGTGTGTAAGTGTCCCATACATTTATTTATTTTCTGTTTCGCGAATTGTAGGAATATATTGTCGCTACTTGTGTATTATGCAACTGTATAAATTATTGAAATTAAATATTGAAGTTAATGAACTAAGATAAGAGTAACTTTTTAAAAATTTAAAAGAATATATTTAAAAAAAAAGAAAAAGCCGATGACATGTTGGATTCGAACCCGGTTTTTGAACAGTTTCGGTCCACCTCACCGATCGGGTATCGCAACATTACGTTTAACGCTATAAAAATCCTTTGCTTTCAATTCTACATTTTACAATTTTCATATTGGCCAAAAACAGGGATAAAACAATTTTTTTTAAATAAAACCTACCTAGATCGATTTATCTCCCCCAACACCCCGTACATGCTGAATTTCTGGAAAATTGTTGGAGCTGTTTCCAAAATTCAGAAAATATATTTATATACATATATATACATAAAAGATCAACTCATTTAAATATTAAAGATATATTGGTTACTAACTTAGAGTTAACTGCGCTCCTATTGTTTGAAGAAGAAGAAAAATGTCAGACGGAAAGTCACGGTGTTGATGCTTTATCATTAAATTTCCCGCTATGGTGCCGATCTGAAAATATTTTGATACGATAAAATAAGGATATATTCAGCTAAGGAGTTTCATCATCATTATCGTCCTCCTGCCCTTACCCCACTGTAAGTGGGGTTGGCACAACATGCTATAAACACCTCACCTCAGGATCACCTCGGCAAGAAAGGGGGTTGTCTATTTTACTTGATACAACACGGATCTACTTACCTTAGTCGCCTCTTACGACACGTCAATAAGACAGAGGGTGGTCAGTTCTACTCAACCGGATACCACACGGTGGGTCAACCTAGTAATGTAAGTTGACGTCAGGCATGAGGCTGGTCGTCAAATACGTAGTCAAATCATGTGACAACATGTTTATAAAATCTTATGTCGACCCCACTTAGAGTGCGATAAGTGCAGAAGGATGATTTGTCATTTCTTTTGTTTATTGTACTTACATTTCTTACAGCGACATGAGCTACGAGCTGTAAATGGTCGTATAATACTTTAAGATAATCAAAATATTCAGTGTCTGATGCTTCTTTCAATATCTCTATAAAATCTGACAGCGTTGTTCCAGCGCCAACTATCAAGTTTTGATCATAAATATAACCTTTGATTTCCGATACTCCGCTAATGTCTATCAGCACCCGAGGATATTCTATAATTGGATATGCTCCTAAAAAGAAACTATCTCATATTAAATATGTCATAGTGACAGCTAAAGTAAATTTAATGGATTTAAATTTTTCTCAGGTACTTTCTTTATCATCCTTATTAAAAAAATCAATAAGTTCAAAAGTGATATTTTTTTGATTACCTTTCCCAGTATTACCAGCTACAAGCATATAAGAATCACTTCCCTCAGTTCGTAGTATGCGAAGTACGTCGGCCACCGTTTGCGCTTTGTACCATTGTCTGCCGTCTTTGAGTTCAATATGAATTACACGATCTTCCAAATCGTCTTTAGATACAAAACACCATTCGTATTGTTCACAGCCATTTCCAACACACGTGTTCTTGGTTAGTTTACATAATTCTTCAATATCCATCAGTTTAGTTTTAATAGGGGCATCGCTGGCGAACTTTTTGAATGCTTCAAGAATCGGCCTATACCCGGTACATCGGCAAATATTCGTCGCAAGAGATCTTTCAATATCCAACATTGTAAGGTTGTTTTTGCTTTCTAAAAGACTAAAAGCATAATGCACTTTAGATACAAAAATGTATTTTTAGTAACAAAAAAATGAATATAAATAATGCGTCTAATAAAACTTTTTGTAATTATTATTTCACAAAAAATGTGATTGTAGAATTAGTAATCGTAAAATGGATAATTAAAATAGTTGTTTGCTATTTAGTACAATATTGCATTTAATTAAATTATTATATGTCGAAATAACATGTACAGATGCTGTTTATTTTGTTTGTTGTTTGTTTGGCTTATATCGATAGAGTTATTGTAAGAATTTTTTTTATATATTTTGATTTCTGTTTAGTCTTCACTCGTCTCGTTGGGGGTCTACCAACAATCCGTTTTCCGGTGTGGGGTCATCATTCCAACACCTTAATACACATATGCTTATCAGTTCTCCACTTCAGCTCCCCGACACGCTGAGCTATATTGGTGACTTGTATGTATGGTATTGTGAGGATCTCGCGTAACTTCTCCAACACTGCTAATCGGAGTTGGATTCGGCGATCTCTTTTTTAAAAATTGGACTCAAAACATATAAGCCTATAATTTTCTAATTTTAGATAAATACTTACGAGTACATAGCCATAATCCATCCAGGAGTACAGAAGCCGCACTGCGTGCCGTTATTGGCTGCGAGGGTAGTTTGCAGTGGATGATACCCCTTCAAACGGTTCCCCACTCCCTCCACGGTCTTGATATCCCATCCCTGACACGACGTTACTGATACTAAACACTAACAAAATAATATCTATCTATACTTATAATAAATCTGTAGAGAGGTCAATTCTGTAACTGGAATATATTTCCGAAATAACTATCAGGGGCTGATTAGGATTCGATACTGATGCCAAAAATGCAATCAGTAAAATTTTTGTCTGTCTGTCTGTCTGTCTGTCTGTCTGTCTGTCTGTCTGTCTGTCTGTCTGTCTGTCTGTCTGTCTGTATAACCGTTATAGAAACAAAAACTACTCGACGGATTTTAACGAAACTAGGTACACACTACATAGTATAAAACAAAGTCACATTCTTTGTTTGTCCCTATATCCCTATGTATGCTTAAATCTTTAAAACTACGCAACAGATTTTGATGCAGTTTTTTTAATAGATAGAGTGATTCAAGAGGAAGGTTTATATGTAAAATAACATTCAATATGGAGTAGAGAAATACTGTAATTTTTGAGGTTTCTAATGTGATGTCGTAAATAATTACTTTTTTTTCCGCTTACATTGCAAACGCAGGCTAAACCCTACGAGATTTATCAAAATGATGTACTAAGTATTTGTACACATTGAAAAGGTCTACAGAAAAGTCCGCGGTGGTATATGTCTGTCTCTTATGGATAACCCACAATAGCATTTTTTGTCATTTACTTTTTACGAAAAATAATGCCTTATTTTCGAAGCAATTTTTATATAATATGGCATTAATCCTTATCCAATTAAGTCCCTTAAATACATTGTTGATTTAATATAGATCAATATGGCCGTTTACAGCATGTAATTTAAATGAACATTTTCGAAGATATCACAGATTTAAAATCCCGCGAGGAGGCCGCGCTTCGCCCTATAGCACTTCAAATTTAGCAGCGATCGGACGCGCAACTAAATGTCGCTCTTTTAAGAGTAACCTCTAAAGAAAACATGTTTGTATTGTCAAATGATAACAAAGCTTTGAATGTTGTATATAAAGACATTCTATAATTAATTTTAAACATAAAATATATAGGGAAAAATGTAAAATGTAAATATGTAGTATATGAATTTAGATATTAGATATAGCAGGAAATCTTCTTGGTATAGGGAGAGGGGAATTGTTTTTCTTCAAATTTAACGCGTGCGGGCCACAGGCAGTAATGAATAAATTAAAACTACTGGATCGATTTAAATCATTTTTTTCACTGAGTGACATAGGCTATATATTTTATATCCGTCCGAAGCAGGGTAGGCCGCTAGTTTTTAATAAATTGCTTTAAGAATCAGCTATAACGAAGCAATACCAACATCAGCATTCTTGCAGTTGTTCTAATGCAATAATTACAATCTTTGTTCGTTGATATTTTGGTATCAAAGGAAGATGATTTTGAAGCTTTCGTTTCAAATAAAAATATCGAGAAATTTGTTCTTGTTCTAGATCTGTCTGTTTAGTTTAAGCTTTTTTTATGCAGGAAAAATTCCTTATGGGTACCGCAACCCAACCAGACGGGGACAAGCGACGTGTAGGTCGGACTCGAACCAACTAAAATAACCTGCTGCTGGTGGCGAGGACAGGGTACCGTTGAACACATTGCCCCCATCCGCACTAGCAGCAACTCTGAACCCTCAGAAAGCGTCATCTCTGTTTAAGGGCATCTCTAGAAGTAGTCTTTCCCTCCGCTAAGCGATGCATTGGGGGTCTTTATAAGGTGGGCGTGCAATAATCATTTAGTTAATAGTTAAGTCTGCCTTGATACGTCAGCGAATGTTCGGCAAATAATAGATTTTCGCGTAAAAATTTATGGTATGTATTTTCAAACGATCCTCATTCTAATGTACATGATACTTGTTATTTAAATCTATTTAAACTTATTTCATTCATTGTTTTACCATAAGCAATGTTGTGATAAGAATTCACTTTTTGGATTAACTATGTGAAATTATATTTAAATATATTAAGTAGCCGTTGCTTATGTGTTTTTGCCAACAGCAATTAATTAGATAACTGTGGTATAATTTTCAGATATGAATGTAGTAAAGTATTTTTATATTTGAACTTATTAGTAATATAAATTTGGAAACTATTAGTGCCAATGCACGTTGATGCTTATTTTTATTTAAAACAAGACATCCTCTTCTTTTTTTATACAGGAAAAATCCCCTCATGGGTACCACCGCCCGACGGAGACAGGCGGCGTTTATGTCGGACTCGCACCGACTAAAACGACCTGTGTGCTCCACCACGCTGCCGATATCAAGGACAGGGTATCCATAATGTACACATTGCCCCCATCCCCGCCGATAGCAGCTCTGATCAATACATGATCATCAATAATACAAGACATACCCGACTTAACATGCATTGACTGTAATATTAAAATACCATCAATTTCTCTTCTTCTTCTTTTTTGTCAACCGATGAACGTCCAATGCTAGACGTAGGTCTCTTCATGGGATATCCACACCACATGATCTTATGCCGCTTGGACCCAGAGGCTCTCTACGACCTTTTTTAAGTCGTCAATCCACCTCGCGGGGGGTCTACCGACACTGCGTTTTCCGGTGCGGGGTCGCCATTCCAACACCTTAAGACCCCGACGCCCATTGGTTCTCCGCACAATGGAGACTACTATTGGACGATTATTGGTCGGTAGTGGACGATATGAATGCGTGGATATAGCTACTGTCCGACCCCGTAGAAGATAGTAATGACTTTATGTAAATAGTTTAATGTAACTTAGAACAATCGCCGATTATCTTTCTGGCTCTTCTCGGTAGGGACAGTTTTCCTAACCAGCAGTAAAATTGTCGATTCAAAAGTACTTGTTTACAAGTTTATTTGAATAAAGAAAATTTTGAATTTGAATATGTGCCCTGCCCACCGCTTTTTTCTTCAAGTTCAGCATCACGACACGCTGAGCTATATCGATGACGCTACGGCTCAAGCTTGAATCAAGTTTGATTCTGTAAATTACGTTGATGGCTCTTCAAAGCCAATAGGCCATGACAGGATCATTAATAGTCAAATAGCGTTTTATCAGTCTTCTAAAGGATCACTTCAAGGCATGTACAGCTTATCATCGACGTAATCAAACATGTACTTACAGAATTAACGGACTGCGGTTTATCTCCAGGACACTTGATGGCACTGACGATGCAGGCTCCGCAGCCTCCCTCCAAGCACATGTATTTGGTCCCACGCAGTTCCAGGGTATGTCGGAGGTACTCCAGCAAAGTTGTGGTGGACGATACTTCGCTGCTGACTAAGGAATATTATTTATATTGGATTTTCATCATTCTCTTACCCTTATCCCACTCTAAGTGGGATCGGCACAATATGTTACAAACATTGTCACATGATTTGGCTACATATTTTACGACCGGCCTGCCTGACGTCAACTTACATCAGTCGTATTTTATGACACCTCGGTATAGAGGTGGTCCATTTTACTCAACCGCAACTACACGGTGGGTCGACTCACCTTAGTCGCTTACGCCTTACGACACCTCGGTAAGAAATGTGGGTGGTCTATTCAACTCAGCCGGATACCACACGGCGGGTCGACTTACCTTAGTCGCCTTTTACGACACCTCGGTAAGAAATGAGGGTGGTACTATTCTATTCAGTCGGATACCAAACGGCGTTCTTAATGACAATGCATGTTTATGATAAGCATGACCTGATGCTGCCAGGATTGGCTCCAGACGAGGGATCTCTTCAACGGTTAACAGTACGGACATCGAATTTTGTTAAAAACTATTTTAACCTGATTTATTAAGTATTATCAAAAACATAGCTATTAGTATAATCAATAGGATACATAAATGTTTTCTCCGGATGTAGACTTAATTATAGATAACCACAAATTGTATTTTTGTCTGTAACCTTCAAATACTTAAATAATTCACATTACTAAATCTATTCTAATATATAAAGCTGAAGAGTTTGTTTGTTTCATTGTTTGAACGCGCTAGTCTCAAGAACTACTGGACCGATTTGAAATTTTTTTGAATGTAAAATAGTCCATTTTTTGAGGAAACCTATAGGCTATATAACATCACGCTAAGACCAATAGGAGAGGAGCAGCAACAAAAAAGCTTTCCTTGCGTGCGCTAAATTAGCAAACATGAAAGTAAAAAATATTTGCTTTTGTACAGAAGTTACAATAAAATTATTTTGCTGTAATCCGCGTTTTTGTTAATAGAATACATACAATGCTAAGTGTATGAAGCAGGCAACAATCACATAATACATACATGCAGGACAAGCCGCCACACGTATCACAATACTCCATACAAAATACTACACACACTCACTACCACAACCTCTACGATCGTTTCGCCCCGAAACCGAAGCATCATCAGGAGGATAGGCTTCACAAACAAAGTCACTTGAAACATGTTTCAAATACAACCTCTTTAAATAATTAGGTCACTAATACAACAAGTACAAATAAAATGCTTTTTAAAGCTTTTAAAAAAATTTATGTCTCTACTATTAACGGTTTAGGATATTTCTCGTCTGGAGCTAATCCTGGCAACAGCATCAGGTCAAGCTTATCATATACATGCATTGTCATCGGGATTGGACCAATGTATAAAATTAGGTGTACCAACAGCTTCGCCCGCATGGAAATCAATGTGTCACCAATCTGTTTCCCGAATAGTAATTACTATATTGTAATAGTAATTACTATATTGTATAATAGTAATAACTATATTGTAATAGTAATTACTATATTGTATAATAGTAATAACTATATTGTAATAGTAATTACTATATTGTATAATAGTAATAACTATATTGTAATAGTAATTAGTTAATGTAACTAGTGTTGAAAAGAGCAACCGCCGAGTTTTTTTCTGGCCTTTCTCGGTAGGAACAGCTTTCCGAACCAGCAGTAAAATTGACGATTCAAAAGCACTTATTTACAAGTTTATTAGAATAATTTTTTTTAAATTTGAATTGAAATTTTGAATGTAAAAGTAGATATCGTGAGTTAATTATAAGAGATTATTGAATAACTTTCACCGTTCACTTCGCGCACGCAAGGAAAGCTTTAAATTTTGCCGTTTTCGCAATATTCTTTATTGCAGCTTCTCTCCTTTTTATCTTATCGTGATGTTATATAGTCTAAACCCTTCTGTGAAATATGGACTACCTTACATTTAAATTAAATTCAATTCAAAAAAGAGCCATACGTGATATTTACAAATTAAACCCGCGTGTTTCCCTGCGAGAGAAGTTTAAGATGTGATGAGAAAAAGATCAATGTTCAATTATAATATTGTTAAATAGTTTGGGAAGACTGCTTTACTAGGGGGTGGAGAGTTCAAATCCCGGGTAAGCACCAGTGAGTGTTTCTAATAAAACTTATGTTATAGATGTAATTTGGCACAATTACAGCTTATACATCGGTATGTTATAGCATATGTAAATTCACATTCAGTAAATTTCTTTAGGGAACAAGAAAAAAAACAAATTGCATTTCTTGAAGCTATTTGAACGTTTAAGTTGGCGCGAACAAAGAAGCAGTTACCATTTTGTTTACTTACAATTTGAACAAAAAATAACCTGCTAATGCGCGTGTGCCGCGTAAACCAAAAGAGAAACACTAAAATAACGTACTAGAGAAATGTTGATCTACATAGATACTAATAAAAAGTCCGCAACTACATGTCTCTATCTTTTATAGTAAACTCACAATAGCTACTTTTATAAAAGTATTGTTGTGCTATGGAATTCCGCAAAGTAACGCCTGCTATCTATCTATCTGCTATCTTCTATAAATAAACTACTTTTATGTTTAAAGTTTAATTAAAAACACTGATTTTCACGTGGGTAAAGCCGCAAGCACAGGCTTAGTTATAAAATATTAATTCAGAAACCGCCGAGTTTCTAGCTGGCTTTTCATTGTACACGCAACTTTACGAAATACTGAATTTAGCGATTCAAAAGTACTTGTTCACAAAATTATTCATTTTAGTATGTTTCGAATTTGAATTTGAATTCACTTGTTACCTGAACATTCTGCACCGTTCACTTTAAATGTAACACAATCCATATTCAACTCGGTTGGCCACTGTATGTAGAATGAAACACGCTCGTGTCCGATAGTTTTTACGTTCAACTTGTGATATGACGTATTACACGCGGTTATATTTAAAGTAAAAAGTAATAATTCATTTGTAGAATTAGGCGTTACTTTGCGGAGGTCCATAATAAAAAATAACAAAAAAAATCTAAATTATAATATCCTAAAAAATTGTGAAATACGCGATAAAGTAAATATCATCATTCTCTTTTTTTATACAGGACAAAACCCTTTATGGGTACCACCGCCCAACGACGGTTATGTCGGACTCGCACCGACTAAAACGACCTGTTTGCTCCACCACGCTGCCGATGGCAAGGACATGGTATTATTGTATACATTGCCCCCATCCCCGCCGACAGCAACTTTGATCCCAGAGAACACCTCTTCCGGGTAGGGGCCCCTCAAAGGAGAAGTCCCCCTCCGCTAACCGCGGCATCGGGAGCACCAGATGCATCGACCGCCTCGGAGACCTTTAAGCCAGACGTCGGATATGCCCCGTTCGGAAAGTCCCCTATTAGGGCGGCAGATGATGGGCTTGGGCAAGTAACTAACACCTGGACTCACCATGCAGATCGGATCCAGAACAAAAGTTCCCAGAACCACTCCGCTGCCACTCTCCGCACAGCAGAAGGAGGCCATCCCTGCCAACGATCGCTCCCTGCTTACCGTGTATGTATATAAAAAAACATTGAATTGAACATTGTATATCATCATTTTTCTACCCTTATACCATTCTAAGTGGGGTCGACACGACGTGTCATATCCATATTGTTACATGAATTGAAGACATTATTCGCTTTTCTTTTCCCCTAAAAATAAATAAAAGAGTGAATATGGTCTGAAGTTGACATACGACCATATGCGTCTCACGTCTAGATATGCTTTAAAATTTTGTATGAAGGGATGTGATAGGTTTCTACATTAATTTTTTTTTCTATATTCTAACCCAGTATGTAATTCAATAATAAAATATATCAATACTGATGCAGCGGATGAGATATACAGACAGCCAAAACTTCATTATATTATTACTTATATTTATTCATTATATTATTTACATTATATAATATGGCTATGGATAAAATAAAGTGATCAATAATTGATTGCTTTGAACTTGAGCTAGTAAATTAAAATATTGGTATTATCCGACTTATTTCAGATGCACGCTATGCGATTTGTCATTACCAGTATTTCGATTCATTTCAATTTAGTAGCATATAGTTTACTGAGCCATCGGATTTTATCTTATTTATTCTGTCAGCTATTTGAGCAATGTCTATTTGGAAAGTATATTATTCTAATTTTTATAACAAGGTCGCAATTATTCTACACAACCTGTATTCGCAACTTTGTTTGCGTCAATTTAAACATTAAATTATTTATGTGCACTTTCTCTTTGAAAAACAACGGGATTGTTTTAAAAGTTTTTGTTACAACATATTTCTAATACAACTTCCTTCATAGAGTTGGTCATTAATAATAAAACAAAACATTGTTGCCGCCATTATGTGTCATTGAGTTGTTGAGAAAGTGTAAATGGGTTGACTTTGGGAATAATACTTTTCATTTATTGAATAAGTATAAAGGAAAAATATCATTGTTTTTATACTTTTATTCAACTTGCGTGTATGTATGTGAAGGTGGAATCTTGCAAATTAAATTTCACCCACTTCTCGGTGTCCGATTGAGCTGTAATTTTACATACCGGTCAAGTCTCAATGACAATGCATGTTTATGTTATGTATGACGATGTAAATAGGAAAGACAATAATATTGACGAAGTAAACAATGGTCTATCGTAAGTAGCTCATTGGTTCGAGCTAAATAATTTGGTTCTGAACTCAAATAAAACGAAATGTATAGAATTTGCGTAGCCTATTGCTTCAAGAACAGCGAGTAGCCTCTCTATAAATAATGTAACACTGAAAACAGATAATTCAACTGTATTTTTGGGAGTGACCTTGGATACAAAACTTCAATGGAGCACACACATAACAACTCTTGCAGGGAAACTTAGTTCAGCGGCCTACGCTGTTCAAAAAATAAGACAGTTTACAGATGTCGAAACAGCAAAACTTGTTTATTTTGCTTACTTTCATAGTATTATGACGTATGGTATATTGCTATGGGGTAAATGCGCGGATAATGAAAAAAAATTTTTATTACAAAAAAGAGTCATTCGTGGTATTTACAAATTAAACCCGCGTGATTCCCTGCGAGAGAAATTTAAGGAAGTAGGTATTCTTACATTTGCTTCACAGTATATTTTAAGTAATTTAGTTTTCGTACATAAAAATATAAAGAATTATAAAACTATAGGCGATGTGTATAAGAGGCAAAGTAGGAACCGACATAAGCTTGCGGCTCCTGCTTTGCGCCTTGCAAAAGTACTTAAATTATTATTAGTTAGTGTTCGATAAAAAAAAATTCGCTTTCTTTTGTGCATGCGGCATGCGTAGGAGGTAGACGTGTTTGGGAGACCTCTTTTGTATTTCGTGTTATTAGAATCTAACCTCAAATAATCGCTATTCGTGATGGGAGCGACCACTGAGTTCCTTACCATTCCTTCTTAAGTGGATTAGTGTTCCGAACTGGTGGTAGAATCAGTCTGTCGTTGTAGTTTGTAGTGAGATGAGTCGGTGCACAGTAAGGTGGCCGACGTGAATTGAATTGCGACTAATTACTAACAATATTAAATAAATTATAAGTTTTAATTTTTGCAATTATAAGATGTGCATTATATGTGCAAAATTAGATTTAAATTACAAGGATAACTGTAATTAAGAAAACGCTAGTATCTTAGTAAGTTTTACTAGGTGGTCACGGGTTTAACACTCGGGCAAGTAAAATAATTTTCTACAATTTATTGCGTGATTTCTGGTGAAAGTAAATACAGTGAGAAACGTCGCTTCATCTTTCTGCCCTTGTCCCACTCTAAGTGGGGTCAGCACAACATGTTATGAACATACTGTCATATGACTTGGCTGACTGCCTGACGTCAACTTATTTTAGTCGTCTTTTACGACACCTCACTAGGAAAGAGTGTGGTCTATTCTGTTACACCTGTTACGTCTGCTCAGCGTTTGCCGCTTTCCCAGACTCCATACGACACCGGAGGTGTAGTGCTCCAGCCTGGGAAAGAAACTTCGTTGAACGTCGCCTTTACCTAACCTAACATCGGTGGGAACGGACGCTAGTATTTAAGAATAGCCTTAATTACATATATACATAATCTTCATATTAAATAGTTTAACATAATTATTGTATATATTAAACTCAATAAAGAAAGTTATTACAATAAACGGAGTTTGTACCCGACAGTCGCCCCCAATATATAATTCACCGGATACCACACAGTGGGTCAACTTACCTTAGTCGCCTTTTACCACACCTCGGTAAGAAATGAGGTTGGTCCATTCTACTCAGCCGGATACCACGAGGCGGTTCGACTTACCTTAGTCGCCTTTTACGACACCTCGGTAAGAAATGAGAGTAGTACTATTCTATTTAGCAGGATACCACACGGCGGTTAGCTAAGAAACTGAATGACAGAATATCTTTATTAAATTTTTCTTAAACAAGATTGTTACCGCTACTTTGTAAATGACATACAAATTAAAACGTATTAAGATGCAATACTAACAAAAAAGTCAATTAAGGTACCTAATATTAAATGGATGCAAAAAGCTGGAAAAACGGGTTTACCGTTATTATTAATATAATTATCACTTAAACTGTTAATTGCAATATTTATATGCTATACCACGTTTATATTTAACCCGGTATGTATCTGTTAATTTAACTAAAATTTTATAAATATCTTGTCACCAGATTAACCTTAAAACCGTAACAAATTTTTGCGATTTATTATATACTAGCGGCCCGTTCCGGCTTTGCACGGGTATAAAAATATATAACCCATGTCACTCAGTGAACAAAATGATTAAATTCGATCCAGTAGTTTTAATTCATTCATTACTGCCCGTGGCTTGCACGCGTTAAATTTGGAGTAAAACAATTCCCCTTTCCCTTTACCATGAAGATTTATAGGGTAATATATACCTATATACCCTATACCTGCTAAAGCAGTCATAAGACCTGTCGTATTGTATGGATCAGAATGTTGGACATTAAAAAAGGCGGATGAAAGAAAAGTACATGCAAATGAAATGAGAATGTTAAGGTGGATGTGTGGTGTGACAAAACTGGATGAAATACGAAACGAGTATATAAGGGGAAGTCTAAAAGTTGCGCCCATTTTAGAAAAGACGAGAAGTGCAAGATTGAGATGATATGGACATGTAATGAGGAGGGATGAAAATCATGTGACTAAACGAGTGTTAAATTTGAATGTGGATGGATGTGTGACTAGAGGGAGGCCTAAAAAGAGACGGTTGGATTGTGTGAAGTATGACATGCATATAAAAGGAGTAGAGCCAGAGTTGACGAATGATAGAACAGAATGGAAGAGAAAAACATGTTGTGCCGACCCCACTTAGAGTGGAATAACGACAGGAAGAATATATACCCTATACCTGCTATCTTTGGAATATCTAAGTTTATATACTATATTTTTACCTTTTTTCATTTTTCCCTTTGTATTTAATTTTACAATTAATTACAGAATGTTTTTATATACGACATTGACACTATGTTTTCCTTCACTGAAAATTGTGTGGTAAATTATCAATTATACATAAGTTTTATGGAATAATATTTGTGTCTGTCTGGGCTATGAATTCGCGTTGCTGTGGTTCACTCCGGTATCGAATAACTCTCGAAATAACTCAAAATTTTTAAAAATGTTCCGATCGCCACCAAATTTTATAGAATCATCCGCTGGGTCATTCTAAAGATTGTCTGAGAATATCGTTATTATCGGTCCAGCTTTTCCGGAGTCTATAAAGGACATACACACAAACATTAATTTTAATATATTAGATGATATATGAATGTTATTACCTTTTGATTATATTAAGCATGATAAATGTCAACATCGCGTGGATTACCATAACAAGGTAAGGTATGATTTTTTTACAATTTATTGCTATACACACAGCGTATAACATATTGCTTATACGTAAAGCATATTATAAATTTGAAGATAAGTAAGTACCTTTTATAAAAATAGATAAAAAAAAGGAATTATAAAAATAAAAAAAGAATGAAAAAATGCAATGCAAAATGCAGAAATAAAAAAGAAAGAAAGAGCCGGCGATTAGAGGGATGCGAACCTGCATATATTCTCATCTATAGTCCGCCCGATTACCATTGCGCTATTACAACTTTACTTTTCTTAGCAAACATTGGGTAGTGTGTTTAGTTTTAATTTAAGCAATTTTTCAATATATGTTTATATATATATGGAGTCTATCCCCTGACGATGGTTCTGGGGAAAAACGATTGTTGAGTTTGTGATAATGAACGCGTGTAGTGCTTGTGTATTGTGGTACGAATCTCGCATGTTTGAAAACCGACTGTCCACTTTAATACGGATTATAGCATAATAATTATATTATTACTTTTGCATTGGTAGCTTCATTAATCATATCATTGACGATTCAAAACTTAACTACTTTTACAAAAGCTTAAATAAATAAAGATTATTTAACGATTTAATTTGAATGTTTCTAACTACTTTTAGTAACCTTTGTTCAGAGGTTCGTCTAGTTTATACGATATACCATATACATTAATATACCATAAAAGCACGGGTAAATGTTATCACATAAGAGGGTAAATGCTAAAGTGTCTCCAAGATAAGTGGACATCGCCGCAAGCCATTAATAAATTTACCTGTGGTTAGTCGGGGTCGATATTATCGTATAGTTTAGGTTAAAATTTACATATCGATTGAGTTCAATTTACTTAACACCAAACTAAATATAGTTTGGTACATAATAATGGTTTCTTACATAATAATGTAAGAGTAGAAAAAATTGATTTACAGCAAAAATTTACAAATTATATCTATCTCAAATTACTTACACGCTAGGACTATACAAATCATGCCCACGTGGAATGGTCACAAGAATGCTGGCAGAGTTTCCGCGCTGAATCGCTAAGCTGATTCTCTGTGCGAAAAAGACTAAAATTGTAAGAGTTACAATTTTAGTCTTTAAAATTTGGGTAGATTTAGCAAGTTTGGGTCGATTAAAAAAAATGAGGCACTGAAAAAATATTAAAATATAGAATAGAATTCAATTGTAAATAATTTATTGAATTAGGCGTTACTTTGTAGAGATCCGTAAAACAAAAGTGTTCAAGCAATTCTGCGTAAAACGATAAAACGGAACGTCGAATCGCCAGTTTCAAATATTCAAAAAAAATTGACAGATTCGCAACACTGTAAATATGTCTCACTATAATAATGTGAAAGCACAAATAAAAGTTTTAAAAACACTACAAATAAAAGTTTTAAGTACGCCTTTTACTTGAAGAAAATTAATTATAAAATATTTTAATTATAATAAAGTAATTATAAACTAAAATAGAACTTATATTGCTAAATGTAGAATGGTCAATCTTTTTTCATACATGCAGGATTCGTAAAACTTATGTACAAACCTCCATCACTGCCACCACACTATATAAGCACTACACACGTTCACCATCGCAAACTCAACAATCGTTTGACCCCGCAACCGAAGCATCATCAGGAGATAGACTCCACGACAAAATCGCGACGCAATCGCTTTGCGATATACGAAGCCAATTCATGTGACATGTTTATAACATGTTGTATCGACCTCACTTAGAGTGGGATAAGAACAGGAGGAGGATTTTAATTAAATAAGTCATAATGTTTAATATTTGCGTACCAACTTTTTCTTAACTATAAAATGTTTCACTTCGTAGTTTAGCTGGCAGAGATCTCTGTGATAGAAATATGTTCACCTTTGTACACTTTTTTTACCAATAATGCTTTTTTTCCAACATTTTTTATGGTACATAAATAAATAAACAAATAAATCAAAATTATCGAATAACCCTCAGTATAACCCGGTAACTATTAGCTAACTCTTTCTCAACGCATTTAATTCGTATTAAAGAAATTTTCTATATTTCTGTGTGGTATCCGGTAGTAAAATCGACCGCCGTCTTTCTTACCAAGGTGTCGTAAAAGGCGGCTAACGTAACTTGACGTCAGGCAGGCGGCCGGTCGTAAAACCGCAGCCAAATCATGTGACAGCATGTTTATAACATGTTGTGCGACCCCACTTACAGTGGGATAAGGGCAGGAGGATGATGCTCAGTATAACCTGGGTACGTATGTAACTTACCGGAACGCAAAACTTTCGCCTTTATAATACAAACTTTACATTAGCGATAACAACTTTCAAAATTGAAACTTTCAAATGTCCATTCATTTTTAGTGTACCAGTAATATTCTAGAAGCAGAATTTATAAATGGTTGTATCAAAAGAACTGAACAATATCTCAAGGGAAATCACTGTCTCCTTAAGTAATCCCACGATGCATTGTACTCAGCTTTATGGATTAACTAGATATAAAAGTTTTCATCCCACTATGTACTTCTTAATAATTATTGTACCTGAAATTTAAGGTAAGCGAGAGACTAACAGTTATTTTAAATAATAAGCGTTTTACAAAAGTAATAATAAAATTATTTTGCTATAATACGCGATGAAGTACAATAGAAAATATATATAATGCTAAATATCACTATCACAAACTCGCAAAGCTTTGCGATTTTGGTCGTGGTGCCTATCTCCTAATGATGCTTCGGTTGCGGGGCGAAACGATTGTTGTGTGTGATAGTGAATGTATGTAGTGCTTGTGTATTGTGATGGCGGTGGTGGAGGTTTGTGCATGTGTTTTTACGAATCCTGCATGTATCAGGTATGATAACCGATTGTCCACTCTACATTTAGCATTATATATATTTTCTATTGTACTTCATCGCGGATTATAGCAAAATAATTTTATTATTACTTTTGTATTATGGATCTCCGCAAAGTAACGCCTAATTCTATAAATTAATAAGCGTTTTGTTTGTTGTAGCTTCTTTAAAAAACATTTGATGATTCAAAAATACTGAAAATATTCCACTTGAATACAGAATATTTCGAATTTGAAGTTTTATTTACTAATCAGCAGTCATTTGTTTCCCCATCATTCTCACCAAAGAATAAAGGTGGTCCTTGCCCAGGGTGGGATCAAAAAACACCTTAAATATCATTTTTAAATCTTCAAGTTACTATCCCACAGCTGAGAATAGGCCTCTTCTCTTCGTTTTTGGAAAGAAGGTTTGGAACTAAGACTTACCAGGCTGCTCCAATACGGATTTGTAGGTTACACATATCTCCAGTGATATGCAGGTTTCGTCATGATGTTTTCCTTCACCGAAAAGCGTGTGATAAATTCCAATTATCAATTAGACACATAAATTTTAACAGAAAAACTCATTGCTGTCTGCCCGGGTTTAAACCCGTGACCTCTTCGAAGTCGCACGTTGTTACCGCTGGGCTACCACAGCTTCCTTCATGTTACGAATTGACCACAATTCCATATTGAGTATAGTCCAAAATTGATCAAGAAAATATCATGCTAAAGGCATTTCAAATCCCCCATTGTTTTTCCGTAATAAAGCGTATTTTTTACATTGCATAAACCGTCTCTAAGATTCAAATAATTTATAGAATTAGGCGTTACTTATAATCCGCGATAACTTTGACTTTATCGCGGATTAAAGCAAAATAATGTTATTATTACTTTCGTTTCCAATACGTTTTAGTACGTAGATTAAATGAGGATAGTAAAATAACTGGATGAGAAAACTACTTCTTTTCATCTCCTAAAACTAGGTACACGATCGTAAAAAAAAAGCTTAAACTCACAACTTTCTATATTGAAACAGACTTTTATTAGCGCTTTTAAAGTTTGTAACGTCAGTTCGCAGATAATAAGCTCTTCTGCACTTAATGTAAAATAAATTTTTATCCTTCCTTTGTAAAAGTGTTAAATGTTTAAAAAGCTATTTGTACTCCTGATAAACTTTTTGTCCTTTTAAGGTCCATGTAGGGTTCGATTAAGACTATACAATTTTTTTTCCATCGCTAATATTTGATACTAGTATCTTATTGATCATCCTCCTGCCCTTATCCCACTCTAAGTGGGTCGGCACATGTTATAAACATGTTGTCACATGATTTGGGTACGTATTTTACGACCGGCACCTGCCTGACGTCAACTTACCTTAATCGTATTTTACGACACCTCGGTAAGAAAGAGTGGTCTATTCTACTTAACCGGATACTACACGGCGGGTCAATTTACCTTAGTCGCCTTTTACGACACCTCGGTAAGAAATGAAGGTGGTACTATTCTCGACTGGCCCGTTGGTACAGATGGCAAAATATTAAAAACGCTCTGACCAGAAGAACAATCCTATTGTTTTGAAGAAAACCTTAAAGTGCTTCGCGAGAATCGAACCTGCTACCCCTAGAACTGAAGACAAGACCATTGCCCGCTGAGCTAAAGAGCCAATCAAAAATATTGCTATTACATTTTGTAAGGCACTTTTTAAGCCACACTTCAAATAATTTTGCACGTTGTTTCACGTGTTTTCATAGATGCACGTATGCACTACAAACCACCACAATACATAAGCACTGCACACATTCACTACCACAATCCCAACAATAGTTTCGTCCCGAAACCAACGCATCATCAGGAAATAGTTTCCACGACAAAATCGCATACGGTTTTGAACCTTGCATGGATAATATATTATCATTGAGTGTACACTCTACTTTTAGCATCACATGGAAAAATGGCTATTTTTAAATTCTATATTGTAGCCCTATATGTAGCTTAAATGTCAAAATTACTCGACTGAATTAAACCGTGTGGTATCCGGCTAAGTAAATAAGACTACCCTCATTTCTTATTGAGGTGTCGTAAAATGCGACTAAGATAAGTTGACCCACCGTGTGGTATCTGGTTGAGTAGAATAGATTATCCTCTTTCTTACCATGGTGTCGTAAAAACACGACTTAGGTTAGTTGAGTTCAGGCAGGCCGTTCGTAAAATATCAAGCAAAATCATGTTACATGTTTATAGCATGTTGTGCTAACCCCACTTAGAGTGGGATAAGGGCAGAAGGATGATATTGATAACTGCTCGACTAAATTAGCCGTGATAAAGTAGATTAAACAGACCTTTGCATATACAATGTTAGTTTTGTATCATATCTATTTTAGTTAAGTTTATTTAAGATAATAATATGTAATTTAACCACCTGTTTCGAAAAAAAAAATTGAAAAAAAAGAAATAAGAGTTTGTATATGTGGATCTCTATGAACTTATATAAATAAGTAAATAAATATATGAGACACTACACAAACGGTCGTCTGTCCCCAAAGTAACTTAACACTTGTGTTATGGGTGACAGACAACTGGTGAATATATACTTATATATTTTTTAAGAACATACTTAAATACAAATATGGTGTATATTTGCAGGCTCAAAGGCCAATAAATTCATTTATAGAAATTGTTGGCCCTCGGCGGAAATCGAACCCGCGACCCGCGGAGTTGAAGGCAGGGTCACAACCCACTGTGCCAACGGGCCAGTCATGGAGTATTGGGTTATACTTATTGCCACTACTGCAAATTACCCATAAATTTACCCCTACACTCTGTCTATCTACTTATTGCTGAGTCGTAAAATCCAAGATGGCTGAAAGCAATTGCATTGATCAACCTAAGTTCACTTACGATAAAGTACATCTGCACTCTCGAAAATATTATCTATATAAATTTGCTACCACAAACACTCGCTACTTTAACTTCATGATAAGAACTTTTTCATATTTCAATCAAATCGCTCATGGGCGGCATTAAAATTAAAAATGTTCTTTATTCAAGTAAACTTGTAAACAAGCGCTTTGACGCTTTTCAATCGTCAATTCTACTGCTGGTTCGGAAAACTGTTCCTACAGAGAAGAGCCAGTAACTCTGCGGTTGCTGTTTTCAAAATATAATTCTTATTATTAGTTACATTTAGCCATTACTTATTTATTTATTTATGTACCATAAAAAATGTTCGAAAAAACATTATTGGTAAAAAAAGTGTACATAGGTCAACTTATCCCTTTGACAGAGATCTCTGCCAGCTAACCTACGAAGTGAGACAATTTATAGTTAAGAAAAAGTTGGTACGCGAATATCAACATTATGAATTAGAATTACCTAGTAATAATTTCCTAATTTAACAATAAACATAAAAGAAATACTAAAGTACCAATAAATTTTACAAGCAAAATGCTTACAAAAATCTCTAGTAAGAAGAAGTACAATATAGTAGTCAACAAGATTTATAACAAAATCATCTTGAAACTATATATCGTTGGAATTTCTCTTTGACAATGCGCCTGAATCGACTTCAGACTTCGAGACAATTCGTGTATTATGTGAACTATTGGATGTCTAAGGTAGGAGAAAAAGCGGTTAGTTTCAATAAAGGCAATAAGAAATATTTGTTTAGTTATGGAGCGTTAAAAATAACATTTAATTCAAGTTTAGCTAAATATTTGTCATTAATATTTTTAAATAGTAGTTATTTAATTTAGGGATATTTTAGACAATGTACAAATAATTTATAGTAGCTTTATTTTTATGATAGCCAGGGCCAATAAAGGTTGAATAAAAAATTTTTGAATCAGAAGTTACAATAAAATTATTTTGCTGTTTCCGCTTTTGTTGAGAGAATATATGTAATGCTGAGTGTATGAATCAGGCAACAATCACATACCCCATACATGCAGGACAAGTCACCACATGTATCACAAAACGCCGCCAACACCAACACTCCACACAAGCACTACATACACTCACTACCACAACCTCTACGATCGTTTCGCCCCGAAACCAAGGCATAGTCAAGAGATAGACTCCACGACAAATTTGCAAAGCGAAACATTACCTAAATAAGCATAGTTATATACTCGTAGTCCCGAGTTTAACACACCACCATTTAGTTGACATTGTCTTTGAACACATGTATCAAATTGGAACTCGTAACGTTTATCTGTTCGTTAATTAGTGTGCCGTTGCTGTTTTATTATTGCCAGTTGTTCTAAGGTATTAAGTCTTCAGCTTTTGGCACAGGTGTGTAAAATCTGGAAACAATGGTCGTTAGACATTTTATGACCTCATTCTAACAAATGTTAAGCTACATTTTCCTTCCACTTCCTGCCATCATGGCACAAATCCACAATAAATAAAGTCATTTGGTATAACTGCCTATGACTTGGACTACAACACTGTAACAAAAGTATGAAAGGAGTCCGCGCCGCTTTGTAACACTTTGCGCAGCTATCAGTCCAACTCTTACAGCTTGATCAGACGCTATTATTGCTTTCAATGGGTATTCGATTCTGAAGCGATTCGTCATTATTTGATGGATGACTATAAATTACGTGCTACTGAGGCGTGATGACTCAACAGCGTGCTCGCTTGTTTTGCAGAGTATTCACTTATGCATTTGTAGATATGTGATAGATTTTAGTGTGCATTTTATGACCTGCATATTATATACAGTTTATATCTACTATATTTAGCTCTCTTTCATTTATTATTAAAATTTCAGTACATTTTTAAATATTAAAACAACATTTGAAAATATAAAAAATTGCCGTCGACGGAGTGTGGAGAAATGACTTTTACGATACCTCGGTAAGAAAGAGGGTAGTCTTTTACGACACCTCAGTAATAAATGAGGGTGGTCTATTCTACTCAGCTGGATACCACACGGCGGGTCGACTTACCTTAGTCGCCTTTTACGATACCTCGGTAAGAAATGAGGATGGTCTTTTCTACTCAGCCGGATACCACATGGTAAGTAATATCTTAATGTTGAAGTAAAATCTTAACAGTTATCGTTATTGTAAGGAAATCTTCTGGGACATATGTCGGGGCAATACGTAGGTTACCTCTTCTCAAGATTTTTTTAAAATGGGGCTTCGAAAAAATGGTTAGAATTTTTGAATTATTTATACATCATTTATTTATAATGAACATTTAGATACAAGCAAATTATTGAAAATCCTATCAGCTTATATTAAACTGATGAAATGGGCGTTAAATTCTTCTTACATTTGCAAGAAATCACGAAGTTTCTAAAGAAACACTTTGCACTTTCAATTAAAAAGTTTGTTTGAGTAAAAGAAGGACCTTATAGTATTAGAGCGGTTGTAAAATATCTGTTATTTCTCGTACAACAATTTTAACGATACTATAAAGAGTAAAATTTTAATAAAAATCCAAGTAAATTTAATTACTAGGATGGTGCAAGAGGCGAATGATAAATTATAAGATCATTAATCATTTATTTCTATTGTACTTAAAATAATTGATGTCTTATCGTGATATAAATTTATTTTAATTTTGAGCTAAGTTAACTAGAGTAGATTGTGATACTGTTGCATAATAAGGGTTTTTATAACACGAGTGTGTTTTAAAAAAACGAACCGCAGACCAGTATTTTTTTACTGCCTTATTTACTTCAATGTTCAATTGTTTTTAGAAATCGATTCGGACATGCAATTAAGACATCTCTACTTTAGCTGTTAATTAATTAACCCTTCCTCGTCGACGTCTTTCATAAACAAATAAAAGTTAAATTGAGAATAATAATATGTTTGGAAAGGTTATAGTTCTAATTTTACCTTTAATTTGTTTTTTTAGGTTGTGTTAAATATCGTAAACACTTGTTGACAGTTGAAGTTTTGTTTTTAGGAAACTATATTAAATCGATTTCCCTCGGATAATTTTTATTTCATTGCTTATAGCGGCTGCCTCCGCGACTATCTAACAAGATTGATAGGTGAAATTGCTCGTGCGATTAATTCGCTAACGGCTGTGGATTCAAGTAATTAAACTTAGTCGCCTACAGTACGTCTTTTTGTCAGTACGTTTGTCATTGCTATCTTATACAGGTTCGAAGAGTAGCTAAGTCATATCAGTATAGTTAGACATTTTGTATCAACCTTCTTTTCATAATTATTTTAAACTGCCGTAAAAGCAAAACTAAAATAGGTTCCAGGTACGTTTACAAAGGTTATGCCGTAAAAAGAGTAACGGCCTGTTATTATCCCACTGCTTGGCATAAGCCTCCTCTCACCGTTTTTGTAGAGAAGGATTGGAGCTAAGACCTACCACGCTGCTCCAATGCGGATTGGTAGGTTACACATATTCCAACGAGTGTCTCGAGATATGCAGGTTTCGTCACGATGTTTTCCTTCACCGAAAAGCGTGTGATAATTTGCAATTATCAATTAGACACATAAATTTTATTAGAAAAACTCATTGGTGTCTGCCCGGGTTTGAACGCATGATCGTCTCTAGAGATTCAGACGGTCGCACCGCTGGGCTATCACAGCTTTTAGGTCATGTCGCATCGCCTAACTAAATAAATCATTATAGCTTGTACAATTTAAAATTCCGCAATACATTATTTAAATTCAAGTTCAAAATATTCTTTATTCAAATAAACTTGTAAACAGGTGCTTTTGAATCGTCAACTCTACTGCTGGTTCGAAAGCTGTTCCTACCGAGAAGAGCCAGGAAGAAACTCGGCGGTTTTTCTTTTAAAAATGTAATTCTTATTACTAGTTACATTTAGTTATTACTGTCTTGTACAGGATCAAAGAGTAGCTATGTCCATTCATTCTTACCATCATAGTATTCACTAGTTATCACTTTATTATTTTATTTTATTCTTTAATTGTTTTATTTTATTTAATATAATTTTCTTTTTTTTGTGTTACAGTTAAAATTATGTATTCTTTTTTTTTGTGATGTATTGTGTTTAATTAGTGTAAGTGGACCATGTCCGTTCTAATTAAATAATAAATAAATAAAAATAAAATAAAATAAAAATAAAAATAGTAATCCTCAATAGTATAGTATACTTTCTGTATTAGTCTTACTTTTATTAATAGTGTTTTTAAACTGCTGTAATGGCAAAGCTAAAATTGATTGCGGAATTTTATTATAGAATCTTATACCCAAACCCACAAACGACTTACGTAATTTTGCAGACATAAACCTTCTAGAAGATATAAATCTTCCAAAAGGTCGAAGATAGGGTATATCCATGCATTTTTATCATCTATGTAATCCTCAACAGTATAATGATTCTTCTGTATCAGCCTTCTTATAGTTAATTATAAGTGATAGAAAAATAATGTATAGAATTAGGCGTTACTTTGCGGAGATCCATAATATTTGTATTATAGATCTAAATATAAGTAATAATAAATTTATTTTGCTATAATCCGCGATAACGTAAAATAGAAAATATATATAATGCTAAATGTAGAGTGGACAATCCGTCTTCATACCTGTTACATGCAGGATTCGTAAAACCACATGCACAAAACTCCACCACCACCATTATACACAAACTGCTGAACCATTATCGATGAAATTTGGCACAATTATTCCTTATACGCCGGGATAAGATATAGGCTATAGAAATCCTGTTAATTCTACAGGAATAACATGACATTGAAAAGCGCCATCTATTATCAACCGATCACGTAAGAGCAGTCCACGCGAACGAATTCTCCGTACTACGCGGCACCCGCCTGGTACGCTCTATGTTCGGCGTACCAGAGGCGAAGACTGCAAGTCCAGCAGAACCGCTGCCTGCGACTGATCGTAGGAGCCCCGAGGTATGTGCGGAACGACGTCGTGCACAGAGATACCAAGATGCCGACCGTGGAGGAGTTCATTCGTCGCCTTGCGCGCCGACTGTTCGCGCGCGCGGACAACAGCGCGCACGTACACCTCCACGGCATCGCGCCACTCCACGCACGACCGCCCGAGGGACGTTCCCTGCCTCGCGAGCTTCTGCGATCACACTCACCGCGGCCCGACGCGGACGACGATGGTGACGATGAGGACGACGCGACGGGCGAAAGGGCGATACCATCGGATTTGACACCACTACCGGATTTGACAGCACCACCTAATTTGACACCACCACCGACGTTGATACCACCACCGACGTTGATACCACCACCGGAGATGACACCACCCGAAAACAACATCGCGGTCTGGGAGCTAACATTCCCAGACCCCCCCGAACCAGAGATCCTGTAGGTCACCTAGGTGACCTGGGCCTACAGCCCGAACACAGTCCAGGCCACAAAGCCTGCGAGGAGCGGCCCGGGCAAAGAGGTTCGCCTCGAGGCCCGTACCCCGCCTACCCCTCAAGAGTATGCGAGAAGACCCCCCCCCACGAATTCTCGGGTAAAACCTAGTTATTACGTAAATCGGACGTTATCATTATACTTATTGTTCTTTACTTTGTCATCATAAAAATAAAATTATCTTGACATTACATAATTATTATGTAATTAAACGCTATTATATTATACAATAATTTAGTTTATTTAGTACTGATAAATTTTGAGACAATAATGCATGATAAAATATGTACGCATCACATATATATAAAAACTTTTAGTGCATGTCATGTTATGTGCATGAAGAGTCATGATGAATTACATATTTTGATGAATACTACTACTTTAATTCACGCCCTTTGGTATCCGGCTAAGTAAAATAGACCACCCTCATTATTACCGAGGGGATCGTAAAATACGACTAAGGTAAGTTAATGTCAGTCACGCGGCCGGACGTAAAATACGTAGCCAAATCATGTGACAACATGTTCATTATTAAGCCATCTTGCAATTCTCGATTTAACAATGAGTTATCGAGTAACTCGACTGCTCATATTAAATAATTTGTTAATATTCAAATTTAAATTATTCAATATTTGAGTAAACTTGTAAACAAGTGCTTTTGAATCGACAACTCTATTGTTGGTTCGGAAAGCTGTTTCTACCGAGAAGAGCCAGCAAGAAACTCGGCGGTTGCTCTTTTCAAAATATTATAATACTAATACTAGTTAAATAATAATACTAGTTACATTAAGTCATTACTTTCTTATACAGGTCAAAGAGAGCTATAACGTAAAGGGGATCGTGTATTCAAGGTACTTCGGACTACAAAAACTAATAATATAATTATTTTGCTATAATCCGCGATGAAGTAAAATAGAAAAAATATATAATGCTAAATGTAGAATGGACAATCGGTTATCATACCTAATACATGCAGGATTCGTAAAAACACATGCACAAACCTCCACCACCGCCACCACAATACACAAGCACTACATACGTTCGATTTTGGTCGTGGAGTCTATCTCCTGATGATGCTTCGGTTGCGGGGTCAAATGATTGTTGAGTTTGTGATAGTGAACGTATGTAGTGCTTGGGTATTGTGGTGGCGGTGGTGGAGGTTTGTGCAATCCTGCATGTATCAGGTATGATAACCGATTGTCCACTCTACATTTAGCATTATATATATTTTCTACTTTACTTCATCGCGGATTATAGCAAAATAATTTTATAATTACTTTTGTATTATGGATCTCCGCAAAGTAACGCCTTATTCTATAAATTATTTAAAGTACTTCGGACTGTAAAAAGTACCGTCTAAATATGCTGTGAGTCGGGTTTTAACATGTTGCGTATTTAAATATGGCATATCTTATACGTCATATTGTAAGATTTGAATGTTCGATCACGAGCGCGTCGCATTCTGCGTGCAGTTTCCAACGGAGTAGAATATGGATAGTGTTACGTTTAAAGTGAATGGTGTAGAATGTTCAGGTAATTGGGCTTTCAAAAAATATATTAATTCTGGTCACAACTAAATAATATATTCGGTACTATAAAATTGATTGCGATATTCTTCGATATCTTCGCGATATCTTTATTCAAATAAGCTCTTGCAAACACTATTGAATCGTCAAGGATCAATATGATTAGTGAAACAGCAACTGGTTCGGAATGTTGTTCTTACCTAGAAAAACCAGCAAGGAACTCAGCGGTCAATCTTTTAAACATTTTCAATTTTACATTATTAAACCGCAGTCTTGTATGCAGCTGAATCTTCAAATCCAGGCACTTTTATCATCGAAATAATCTTTAGTTTTTAATATGTTTTACATATAAGCCTATCTCTTATACTTAATTTAAACCTTTCTGTAGACTGGTCTAGTATGGTTTGCGATAGATGTGCGATACAAGGGGCCATGATGTCAAATTCTGGAGAGGCGTCAATGAGTTTTTCTATTTAACTATATGCGTAATTGTTATACAATTAATC
Source organism: Morpho helenor (assembly GCA_029227775.1). Lineage (NCBI taxonomy): Eukaryota > Metazoa > Arthropoda > Insecta > Lepidoptera > Nymphalidae > Morpho > Morpho helenor. The sequence goes on along the minus strand of JARGCU010000037.1, from coordinate 15,458,783 downwards.
ACTCTTTTCTTATTGAAGGAAACCATCGTGAGAAAATGTATATACTTTAAAATATTACTTGGGATATGTGTAACCTACCAAATTGCATCAGAGCGTAGTGGATCTCAGCTCCAGACAAACACTAGTTTTAACAGTAGATTTGCTGTTTTCACATTGATGCCCCTGTTTTTTGTTAATTTTTACTGTACCTCAACATGTACAACGCCTTACCTTTTACAATATGCAAATGCTTTATAATAACTACTATAATTCAGTGTTAGAATGACATGCTACAGGCTAAATCGGTAAAACCCTATTGCCGTTGCAAGAAATATACCCTGCCACCACAATACACAAACACTAGACACATTCACTATCACAAACTGAACAATCGTTTCGCCTCGGGGCGGTGGTGGAGGTTTGTGCATGTGTTTTTACGAATCCTGCATGTATTATGAAAACGGATTGTCCACTCTACATTTAGCATTATATCGTCATCATCTTCCTGCCCTTATCCCACTTAAAGTGGGGTCGGCACAACATGTTATAAACATGCTGTCACATGATTTGGCTGCGTTTTTACGACCGGCCGCCTGCCTGACGTCAACTTACGTCTGTCCTATTTTACGACACCTCGGTAAGAAAGAGGGTGGTCTATTCTACTAAACCGGATACCACACGGTGGGTCAACTTACCTTAGTCGCCTTTTACGACACCTCGGTAAGAAATGAGGGTGGTCTATTCTACTCAGCCGGATACCACACGGCGGGTCGACTTACCTTAGTCGCCTTTTACGATACCTCGGTAAGAAATGAGGGTGGTACTATTCTATTCAGCCGAATACCACACGGCGTACATTTAGCATTATATATTTTGTATTTTACCTCATCGCGGATTATAGCAAAATGATTTTATTGTTACTTCTGTTAAATGGTACAGTCAGCAGCGAAGTATCGTCTACCACATCTTTGTTAGAGTACCTCCGACATACCCTGGAACTGCGTGGGACCAAATACATGTGCTTGGAGGGAGGCTGCGGAGCCTGCATCGTCAGTACCATCAAGCATCCTGGAGATAAACCTCAGGCTGTTAATTCTGTAAGTACATTTAAGGTAAGGGCACTTGTACCATGCACTAGTAGTAGACCGTTGTTTATGAAATCTTTAATATTCAAATGAGTTAATCTTGTATGTACTTACCTATATATATTTTAAGAATCTCGGAAACGGCTCCAACAATTTTCCTGCAATTCAGCATGTAGGGGGTTTTGGAGGAGAAAAATCGATGTAGATAAGTTTTATTTTTAAAAAAATGTCGTTTTATCCCTTTTTTCGGGCACTAAATTTTTTTTTTAAATTTACGTTGAATACAATCACAATTTTTCGCTGTCAAACGTAAAGTCATGGTAGTTCATTTGAGAAACGGGCGGTCTAGAGAGGTGAAAATACCTAGGATCGAGCCCCACCTGCCCTATTATTTTTTCATTTTTCTTTTCAATTTTTTTTTAAATCATTTTAAAAATTACTGAGCAAGGCTTGGTCACTCGTGTACTTTTAAATAATAAGCGTTTTGTTTGTTGTAGCTATTAAAAAATATTAATTAATAATATTAAATTTTTAATATTAAACAATGGACTACAGTTCTGAGGTTTTGGGCAGTTGTTAATAGATGGCAACAGGTAAGTACAAATTTATTTTTGATTATCTACAACAAACAAAACGCTTATTATTTAAAATTTAATACAAAACGGTCAACTACTAATGCATGATCTACTAGTGCCCTTACCTTAATTAGGTCAATCTGAATTCAAGCGGGTCACCCAGTAAAGAACTGACTTTTAATTCAACCGATGGAGTCCAGTGCTGAATAAAGCAAGGGATCGCCAAACCACAAAATCTGGTGCCGCTTGAATTTAGCGGCCCCCGCGACCTTTTTGAGGTCGTCACTTCACCTTATAGAGGGTCTACTGACGTTGCGTTTTCCGGTACGTGGCCTCCATTCCAACACTTGAAGGTCTCAACGCACATCAGCTACTTCCTGTGGTACTTTCCGAATAATTATTCCGACGTCCACAAATATTATTATTTCAACTAATTTATACAAAATACACCAAAACCTTAATCATCAATCGCTCTATCAATTAAAAAGTTAGCCATGTGGTATCTGAAGTGGTGGTGGCTGAGTACGATAGTACTCATTTCTTACCGAGGTGTCGTAAAAGGCGACTAAGGTAAGTTGTCTCGCTGTGAGGTATCCGGCTAAGTAGAATAGACCACACTCATTTCTTACCGAGGTTTTGTTAAAGGCAACTAGGGTAAGTTGACCCACCGTGTGGTATCCGAGTGAGTAGAATAGACCACCCTCATTTCATGCTGTGGTGTCGTATAAGGCGACTCATGTAAGTTGACGTCACACAAGCGGCTCGTCGTAAAATACCTAGCCAAATCATATGGCATCATGTTTATAACATGTTGTGCTGACCCCACATAGAGTAGTGTACTCTGTAGTGATGAATATCTTTAATTGTCGTTTTTTATAAATAAATATTATTTTGTTAGTGTTTAGTATCAGTAACATCGTGTCAAGGATGGGATATCAAGACCGTGGAGGGAGTGGGAAACCGGTTGAAGGGGTATCATCCACTGCAAACTACCCTCGCAGCTAATAACGGTACCCAGTGCGGCTTCTGTACTCCTGGATGGATTATGGCTATGTACTCGTAAGTATTTAGTACCTATTTGACAGAACCTTAGTTAAAACAAAAAAAGAATCAGTAAGCAGTTAATGAGTAAGAGAGAGAGAGAGAGTCCTACGAATACAGCCGATGGCGCATTCGGCGTAACGCGCAACAACAAATGGAAGCTTCGATGGCAACGGAATAATAATAAATAATAATAAAATAATAGGGTTTCATTAGTTCTCACTTTTGGACCTTCTTTAACAATATATATAAGTTATATACATACAATTCTACACAGTGCGGTATATAACGCTAAACATAATATATAAACACACAGTACCCAATTTTTATAATCAAAAAAAAAAAATATGAAGTTCAGCTTTTTTATTGCTATATTCCTTTTGTGTATTATAATATTGTATTCTTTTTGTACAACGTCGATAACTAAATCTATTTTATGATATTTTAGTCTTTTAGAAGGTAAAAGCAATCTTACAATGTTAGATATTGAAAGATCTCTAGCGACCAATATTTGCCGATGTACCGGGTATAGAGCGATTCTTGAAGCGTTCAAAAAGTTTGCCAGCGATGCTCCTAATAAACTGATGGATATTGAAGAATTATGTACAAAAACCAAGGATATATGTGTTGGAAATGGCTGTGAACAATACGAATGGTGTTTTGTATCTAAGGATGATTTGGAAGATAGTGTAATTCATATTGAACTCAAAGACAGCAGGCAATGGTACAAAGTGCAAACAGTGGCCGACGTACTTCGCATACTAAAAAAAGAGGGAAGTGATTCTTATATGCTTGTAGCTGGAAATACTGGGAAAGGTAATAAGAAAAATATCAGTTAGCTTACTACTATCGTACTTATCGATTTTTCTAATATGGATGATGAAGAAAGTATATGAGAAAAACTGTAGGTAACTCGTTTAATTTACTTGAGCTGTTACTATGACATCTTTAATATATGATAATTTCTTTTTAGGAGCATATCCAATTATAGAATATCCTCGTGTATTGATAGACATTAGTGGAGTATCAGAAATCAAAGGTTATATTTATGATCAAAACTTAATAGTTGGAGCTGGAACAACGCTGTCAGATTTTATAGACATATTAATAGAAGCATCTAACACTGAATATTTTGATTATCTTAAAATATTATACGACCATTTACAGTTTATAGCTCATGTCGCTGTAAGAAATGTAAGTACAATAAATAATGATAAGGGATTTTATTATTTGCTGAGGGGTTAAATTATTTGCAAATAAAAGATATCTTTGTCGTGGTAATTGAAGGAATGTTTGAATCCTAAAATGTTCATGTTTAACCAGGTAATGTATTAGTTGAATTTTATGAATAAAAGTGTGTTTATTATGATGTTAATGGCCAAATCTAGGTGCATAAAGTAGAATAACAAATTTGTAGTCTTGAGAATGTTAAAGTTAGACTAGATCAATCAGCTCTTAATAGATGCTTGTTCTGACTTACTATACAAGTGTTCTGGTGTTTAAACATAAGACATCCGATTAATTTGATAAAATTAATGTATTCTTCTTAAACAAACATTTCAGATCGGCACGATAGCAGGAAATTTAATGGTAAAACATAAACATCGTGAATTTCCATCCGATATATTTCTCCTCCTTGTAACAATAGAAGCTCAGTTGACTCTTAGTAAGTAAAAAAATTCACTTCTTCACCTAGGCGTTACTTTGCGGATATCAATAGATCTGCTTCATGATTTTGTCGTGGAGTCTATCTCCTGATGATGCTTAGCTTGAGGGGCGAAACGTTGTTGAGTTTGTGATAGGGAATGTGTGTAGTGTTTGTGTATTGTGATGGCGGTGGTGGAGGTTTGTGCATGTGTTTTTACGTATCCTGAATGTATCAGGTATGAAAACCTGTCCTTGTACACTCTACATTTAGCATTATATACATTTTCTATTTTACTTCATCGCGGATTATAGCAAAATAATTTTATTATTACTTTTATCTTTGTCTTTCTATTATATATTTTGGACTGGTATTCAATTCAAAATAATATCTTATAGAACACTAATAATTTTATAATTTCAGTTAATTCAGCTGGTGTTAAAAAAATTGTTTCCATAAATAATTTTCTACTTGAAGATATGAGAGGCATGGTTATATTGAACGTTATAATGCCACCATACACTAAAGACGATAAATTTGTTACATACAAGGTAAATTAATATATTATCCTGTATTTCTAAAGTAATTCGAAATTTTAAAAAGAAAATCATGTCATGTGCACAATTATTCCTTATACACCGGGGAAAAATATAGGCTATAGAAATCCTGTTCATTCTTCAGGATAGGGTGACATTGAAAAGCGCCATCTAATATCAACCTGTCACGTGACAACAGTCCACGCGAACGAACTAAACGAAAGCTAGTACATATATAATTGATATTTTTTTTCTAGGTAGCGCCAAGATCTAGAAATGCTCATGCAATAGTTAACGCAGGCTTCTACTATAGAATTGACAAAGACAACAAAGTACTGAAAAGCAGAATTGTCTTTGGTGGGCTATCACCACAGTTTATTCAAGCAGTTCAAACGGAGAAATTTCTCTTAAGCAAAGTACTTTACAATAATGACACCTTGAAAATGGCAATAAAAATGTTAGCCAATGAACTAATAGTGACAGATATGCCGCCAGAACCGTCTGTGAGGTATAGGAAAAAATTGGCAATCGCACTATTTTACAAGGTATATGCTTAATTAAACTTTGATAGCCTACCGTTGAGACCGTGCCCCTCTTTTAAGGGGGTCACAAGTTCAAACCACGGGCAGGCACCAATAAGTTTTTCTAATAAAACTTGTGACTAATTGATAATTGCAATTTATTATACGCTTTTCGGAGAAGAAAAACATCGTAAAACCTGCATATCTGAGTTGAGTAGAATAGACCACCCTAACTACCATTACCAAGGTGTCTTAAAATATAAGGTAAGTTGACATCAGCAAGCGGCCGGTTGTAAAATACGTAGGCAAATCATATGACAACATATTTATAACATATGCCGACCCTACTTAGAGTGGGATATAGCAGGAGGATGATGAACAGTTTTTTCCGAAGATACACCGAGTGTAGCTTGTAGTTTAGAGGCGCAATTAGTTAAAAGCGGTAAAAAGCGATGTAGCCAGTCTCCTGTCTTGACTCGCTGTTATGTAGGCCGCAAGCTAATTTGATGGCGTGCATCTTGCTTAGCCAAATAGATTGAACTATGCCCACAAATTTTGCGAGCGTTTGATATATTTTATAGGCACATATGATAAAAAATCTCACGTTTATTTTCAATAGTTAAGTACGTCAAAATATTAGGATAGAGTTTAATTATGAGCCAAATAATAGCAACATGTTATTTTAAAGGGTCTCTTATCACTATGTCCGAAGAATATTTTAAATCCACGCTATGCGTCCGGTGCTATAAAATTACATGAAACTCGTCCTGTATCAACGAGTTCACAGTATTTTCCAACCGATCCCACGATATGGCCACTCAATCAACCTGTACCTAAAACTGAAGCTTTGGTAAGTAAAACAAAAAAAATATAAAGACTCATGTTTTTGTCTATGATAAAACGGAAGATATATTATAGCAAACCTTTATATCTTTAAATATTTAGTATAAAACAAAAGCCGTGCCGTGTGGTATTCGGCTGAGTAGAAAAGAGCGTGCTTATTTCTTACCGAAGTGTCGTATAAGGCGAATAAGGTAAGAGCCGTGTGATATCTGGCTGAGTAAAATAAGAAACCCTCATTTCTCACCGAGGTGTCGTAAAAGGCGACTAAGGTAAGTTGACGTCAGATAGGCGGCTGGTCATTAAATACCTAGCCAAATAACATCAAAAAAGGATTAAAACATATTGTGCCGACCCCACTTAGAGTGGGATAAGGGCAGGAGAATGATGATGATAAAACAAAATCCACAACAAACTCTAAAAAAAATGAGTGATTTAAATAAATTTATCTGACAGATGCAATGTTCAGGGGAAACAAAATATGCTGATGACCTACCAAAATTACCACATGAAGTGTTTAGTGCTTTTGTGCTCAGTACTATAGCACTGGGAACAATTGAAAGTATAGATGCCACTAAAGCCTTAGTAAGTATACAAATAAAGATTTAAGATACGTTATTTAATTAACAAAGAATAATACACATAAGAAATTATGGGATGCAATTTTCACTAAATTTATGTTACAATTTACAATCCGTTATATGAATATGAAGCTTTATATGAAGCGTTGTATGAAACTTTGTTTTGTTAATTAATAAACAATATATTTACGCCTAAATTATTAACTTAATGTAATCTATGCATTGATGTAATGAATTTTAGCAACAAAAAGGAGTGATAGCATTTTATACCGCAAAGGATATTCCTGGTTTGAATTCTTTTACATCGCCCATTGAACCGGACCATAATACTTACGAAGAAATCCTTTGCAATGGAAACGTTCGATATTACAATCAACCAATTGGAATTATCGTAGCTGAATCAATTTCCTTAGCAAATAGAGCTGCACTGATGGTTAAAGTTACTTATAGTAATGTTAAAAAGCCGGTAATTGATGTAAAAGTAAATATAAATAATCCTGAAAAAACAACATTATATAAGTCAATAACAGCTACAAGTAGAGGATCTGATACATCTAAAGTTATAAAAGGCAATAATACAATACGCGGTCAATATCATTTCACCTTCGAGACATTAATGTGCATATCCTCACCAACACCAGAAGGAATGAAAGTTTATCCCACATCTCATTACATAGATTTGAACCATTATCAAATATCCCAAATGTTAAACGTAGACCAAGGACGGTGAGTAATGGCTTTTGTAGTTTATTGTCCCATAACTATATTGTGTATGCCAGTATAAATATTTTAAATATGTAAAAAAGTCTAGTAATTAGAAAATAAATACAATGTAATTTCCTAAGACAAATAGCTATTAACACCTATCAATTACACTAGCAAAACCTTGTGCAATAGCAGTTCGTGAACTAATTAGTTAATTTTATCGGCTTTATAATAGATATTAAAAGAAGAGTAAAAAAAACTTCTACTTAAAATTATGAATTCATTAAGTAAATTTTAATATCGTTTTCTTTAAATTCTACTTTTGTTGTACCTGTTTCAGATCCCACAGTATTCTTTTTATTTCGAGTGTTATAGGTTAGATTAGCGTTAGGTTCAGATTTTTTTCTTTAATGATGTATCAAATAATATCAATTTTTAGATTTTGAATTATCATTAAGTTTTGTTTTATACTGCTTTAAGAAAACCCAAATAATCATCCAAACCATTCTTTAGAATTAAATATAATTACATACATTTCTATTTAAAAATAAAAATCTTTTATTTTTGTCGGTATTTTCTAATTCTTGTATTACCGATTTTAGCCCAGCAATCTCGTTAATTTTTTTTATATTACTATTGACAGGTATGAATAGTGTTTTATGGACTTTCAGAATAGATATCGAGGTTGGTCAACTTGGCGGTAGTTACGGTTCTAAGTTATCCAGACAGAATATGGTGTCTACGGCTTGCGCTCTTGTTACATACAAATTAAATCGACCCTGCAGATTTATTTTACCTCTTAGGACTCAAACACGAGCTGTAGGAAAAAGAATGCCTTCGACAACGAATTATGAGGTAACAGTCATCCTACGTACTAATATTCCAATTTCCAAATTCTGTCTGTTATGTCAAGGCTATTTTACTGTAGCAATACTGATAAGATTTCGTAGAGTTAAACTTATCTACCAGTATAAGATTCATAGCATAAAATAGCAATTATTCGTTAGAGGGCAGGAAAAAGTATCCATTAGAAAGACATACATAATTCAGGGTATTTGAACAATAAGGTGGCCTAAAGGAATGCGGGTACAGCTTCTTTTTTATCTGTGTATCTGAGTGTTTTTATATATATCTGAATATATTTATTATGAATTCTCTATTCAAGTTGAGTTCTATATTCAAACGTCCACTCCCACCAATGGTTCTCGTGTTACTGACGTGCGCATTCTGAGATAGCGTCATGTGTTTACCTTAATATTAGTGTGAGTATATTCATGTATGTATTATACGTATGTGTGTTATATATAAATATGAATAAAAGGAAAGACATCTCAACCCGCATACATACTGCAAAGACATCTTTAATGATATATACAAAGTATCATTATTCAAAGTTCAAATTTGAACAATTATGCTGGATTGAAATATGTTTTTTTAGGTTGGCGTCAATAGTGAAGGAGTGGTGCAGTACCTTAATTATGATATGTATGATGATAATGGTTACATTGTCAATGAACTTCTTATCGCACTATCATTTGATCAATATTACAATTGCTACAATAAAGAAACATGGAACTACAGATGTTTTAATACCATCACTGACACACCTTCAAACTCTTGGTTCCGTTCACCAGGTATTTATGATATTTCAAATTCAAGTAAATTGATGTCAGGCAATTAAGGAATTAGCCATCACGTTACAGCATGCTTAAAACATGTGCCGACCTCACTTAAAGTGGGATAAGGGCAAGAAAATGAGTCTGTTTAAAGTAAAAATACCTAATTTATTTTCATTACCGTTTAATTCAAATATTTGGTACTTTTTGATTTTTAGGTACATTAGAAGCCATCAATAGTGCAGAGATGATAATGGAACGAATATCCTATGAACTAGGTATAGACCCTTTACAAGTGCGTCTGAATAATTTGGATAAAACGCAATTCAGTGATCTATTAGAAATGGTTGATACACTCAAGATAAATTCTAATTACCAGGAAAGAAGACTTGCAGTTGATAAGTTTAATATCGAAAATCGTTGGAAAAAACGAGGCTTAAGATTTACTCTTATGAAATGGTCAAGTTCAACTACCTTTTTCTTTAATGTTACATTATCAGTTTTTCATGGGGATGGATCTATTGCTATAAGCCATGGCGGTGTTGAAATGGGACAAGGAATAAACACTAAAGTTATACAAGTTTGCGCGTACTTCTTAAAAATACCATTAAATAAAATATTTGTTAAACCAACTAATACTTTATTGAGTCCAAATAACTCACGCAGTGCAGGTAGTTTGACATCTCAAAACATAGCAATAGGTGTTCAGAGAGGCTGCGAGAAGTTATTAAGCAGGCTTGAACCAATAAAAGAAAAACTGACAAATCCTACTTGGGAAGAACTTGTTGCCGAAGCTTTTAAGGAAGGCGTCAATTTGCAAGCTAATGCCATAGTAGATTTTAATGATGTGTACGATTTTAATGTTTACGGAGTGACCGTAGGTGAGGTCGAAGTTGATATATTAACTGGGCAATGGCAGATAATAAGAGTTGATTTACTAGAGGACGCTGGCCAAAGTGTTAGTCCTGAAATTGATATTGGACAAGTGAGTGAAAATACATTTTCAGTTGAAGAGTGTTAAATTTTGCCATTGAATAAATTAAAAAATACTTTTCTTATCTTTAGATAGAAGGCGCCTTCATAATGGGCTTAGGTTATCAAACAACTGAAGAATTAGTATATGATCCTAATACTGGAGAACTACAGACAGACCGATCGTGGAACTATTTTGTTCCAGGAGGAACAGACATACCGCTAGACTTAAGAGTATATTTAAGAAAAGGATCTTATAGTAGCGCAGTCATTTTAGGATCTAAACGTAATTATGTTTTTATTCTTAATTATGTGACTTTTAAGAAAGCAATAGTATACAGAAATGTCACAAAATCTTGTGGCACATGAACGCTGATTATTTTCGGATTGTTTTTTACATATTCGGATACCTGAATAATTTGTTTTTTTTTCTTACCAATAAATGATTTTTATTTCAGTAACATCTGAACCAGCACTTTGTATGAGCGTGGTCGTACCTTTGGCTATGAGAGAAGCTATAACTTCAGCGCGAATGGAAACAGGAATACCATCGAATAACTGGTTTGATATTGGTAATTATAAATCTTATTTGTTTGTAATACAAACTATCTAATATTACTATTTACTTTGCAGAGAAGCACGAAGAAAAGTGTTCTAAATAAAATCAAAATTATCTTTATTCAAATAAAGTATTTCAAGCACTTTTGAATCGTCAAGAATCAATATGATTAATGAATCTGTAACTGATTCGGAAAGTTGCTCTTACCGAGAAGAATCTTTTAAACATTTTCAATTTTACATTATTAAACCGCAGTCTTGTATGAAGCTGAAAGGATTTTTAAATCCAGGCATCGGAAGATGTTTGCACTTCTATATTTACGTTAATAAGTTAGTCGATTTGTTAATGTGTGTGCGTGACAAGCTCTCCAACAATATGAGTTATTTAATTTTTGGAAAGTCTGTCAACAAACAGTAATATAAGAAGAGGCGTTATTTAATTTTTTTATTATTCCAGATGGACCACATACCGTTGAAAAGATTTGTTTGGCGTGTGAGACGAAATTGGATGATTTCCGATTCTACTGACTTTTTTCCCAATACAAGTATTAGAGAAATGTCTCTGTTTATTCTTCACTTGCAAAATAAATATAATATGTGTAATTTATGAAATTTAATGCTATGAATTTGTAATTCTAGATTAAAATATATATAAATTTAATTAAGATATACGGTGAACTCTAAAGATAGCGAATCAAATCAAATCAATATAATCTTTATTCAAATAAACTCTTTCAAGCACCTTTGAATCGTCAAGCTTTAAATATAATTATTGAAGCTACAACTGGTTTGGAATGTTGCTCTTACCGATAAGAACCAGAAACAAACTCGGCGGTAAATCTTTTAAATATTTTCAATTTTAAATTATCAAACCGCAGTCTTGTATGAAGCTGAAAGGATTTTCATATCCACGCATTTTTATTATCCAAATAATCGTCAATTTTGTAATATGCTTTACGTATAAGTATATCTCTTACACTTTATTTAAACCTTTCTGTAGACTGGTGTAGTATGGATTGCGAAATTTCATTGTAAAAGCGAATACCGAGACCATCGAATGAGTTGCTAACTCGGCTGAGGTTTTTTGAACAGAATTGTGACGTTGTGAGGAGAATGTAAACATATTATACCATTGTGTGGGGATAAAAAATGAAATAAAAATGCAATTTAACATAAAACTACATTATTCTGAAATATTTTGTATTTACTACATTAACAATTGAAGTGATATATCAGATTTTTATAATTTAAATTTAATGATGTTTTATTTAGCTATTTTGTCTCCTCTGATTACTAAAGTCTAGTTAATTTAAAATTTTCATTTGACATTGTCTAACATTTCCTTTTTTCCTGATCTAAATAGGGTTTTACTTAAAGTATCTCTCTACAGAATACTAATATTCAATTCAATTCAAAATATTCTTATTCAAATAAACTTGTAAAAAAAGTGCTTTTGAATCGTCAACTCTACTGCTGGTTCGGAAAGCTGTTCTTACTGAGAACAGCCAGCAAGAAACTCGGTGGTTGCCCTTTTAAAAATAAAATTCTTATTACTAGTTACATTTAGTCATTACTGTTTTGTACAGGCTCGAAGAGTAGCTATATCCACATATTATTATCTTTTAAGTAATCCTCAACAGTATAGTAAGCTTTCTATATCAGCCTCTTTTGAACAGTGTTTTAAACTGATGAAATGACAAAGCTAAAATTGATTGCAGAATTTATTTTATTATATGTACAATGATACCCTGTCCTTGCCATCAGCAGCGTGGTGGAGCACACAGGTCGTTTTAGTCTGTGCGAGTCCGACATAACCACCGCCTGTCCGTCGGGCGGCGGTACCTATAAGCTAAAATTCATTGCAGAATTTTATTATAGAATCTTATACCCAAACCCACAAACGACTTACGTACTTTTGCAACGCGCAAAGCCTTACCTTGCCGTTACTCTAACCCTTTCGCTACAGCCGCTTCTTAGCGAATTGGATAAATCAAATCAAATCGAATGAAATCAAAAACCTTTTATTGACAACTGTCACACTTACCCTACAGATGAACACTTATAGAATAGACAATATAAAGTTTCGTTGAGGAACTATTTACTGTATTATATTACTGTATAGGTTAAATTTATTGTTTCGTTAGTATTCAGCAAATGAACTCATTTCATCGCGAAGCACCCATTATGTGCTATTAGGTGCTGTTACAATCTAACTGATTGTTATGTGCGATACAACAAATGAGATACGTTAAGATAACTAAGGTGATTGGATTCTACGCTTGTATTCACGCCGTTAAAATTAATAGTTTGTTTTAAATAAATAAAACAAGATGGCGCTGCTATTCTTCCGCGCTGTCGATTAGTACTTTTATTTTTTGGAAATCTAATCTTATCTTACTCTTACTAATATTATAAATGTGAAAGTTTGTGTGTATGGATGTATGTCTGTTTCTCTTTCACGGCGATTCCGCTGAACTAATATCGATGAAATTTGACACAATTATTTCTTCCTAATACACCGGAATAACATATAGGCCATAGAAATTCTGTTAATTCTACAGGAATACTATGACATTTATCAACCTATCACGCGACAACAGAATTTCCGGGTAAAAGCTAGTGGAATATAAAAAAGGTTCTATAATTTCCTTCCATGTGTTGCATTAAGCTACAATGTCGAAAGAATTAACCATTAAGGCGGTCTCAGATTTTCATGTCATGTTTCTGTACTCTTCATTACATTCAGGTAACGCTGTTGATATTTGGAAAAAAAAATTGAACTTCGTAAATACTAACTATTACCGCCGCGTGATATCCGGCGCCACTCTCATTTCTAACCGAGGTGTCGTATAAGGTGACTATGGTAAGTTGATATCAGACAGGCGGCCGTAATATACCTAGTCATATCATGTGGCAACATGTTGTGCCAGCCCAATTAAGAGTGGGATAAGGGCAAGAGAGTGATGTGAATAGTAATTATTAATTATGTAGCTAAAACAAGAACTTAAACAGTTTGTTCGATCTTTGCTTATTATATTGGTGGATAGTAATAAAAAACATTGCATCAATTTTTGTTCGTCTACCATCGCATTCAAATGGTGCCTTGACGCCCACTTGCCTTCCGGACGTTCTAAAGACGACACGTTGTTGTCTCAGTGAGGTGTGTGACCTTTACCAAAAGACTCTTGCCTCGAGAACGTTCTACGGACGATACGTTGTCGTCCCTGTGAGGTGCGTGCATTTCCAAACATTTCTATTGTGCCTAATGAGTGAAGAGTGCTGCGCCAAGTCCACTTTCAGCTGGTGCGCCGTGCGCCTGGCAACAGGTCTCCGCCCATTCGGGACGAATGTGGATAGCTAGGTCGGTGTGGTTTTTATAACTCACTATTTGGGCAAAGATCTGCCTATCATTCACAAACATACAGTCCACTAACCAACATACTATCAAAATTGATGTGACGTTCAAACACAGTAAGATGCTGTTTAATCAACTTCAGGAAGTTCGTTGCATGCCACCCTAACGGTTACCTCCAGGAGTTTGTCCCCGAGGCGGTCGATGAATCTGGTGTTTTCGATGCATCGATTAGCGGAGGAAGGGGTCACTGTTTAGAGGCACCGATCCGGAGTTGGTGCTTTTAAGGTACAGAGCTACTGGTGGTAATGGGGGCAATGTGTACAATGTTACCCTGTCCCCGTGGTCTGGTGGAGCACTGTTAAGTTTTTAGCAGGTTAGAGTTTGATACTCTCACGACCCATAATGAGTTAACCTGACTTAATAAAATCTTCTTCTTTCTCAACCAATGAACGTCCACTGCTGAACATAAGTCTTTTTAAGCGATCTCCAAGACCCAAGATTTTGTGCCGCTTGGAACCAGCGGTTCTCCGCGACCTTTTTGATGTCGACAGCCCACCTCGTTGAGACTCTATCGACGCTGCTCTTTCCGGTTAATAAATTAACTCCAATTCCAGACAAATATTAGTAATTTTAAAGAAAGTAATTGCATTACACTGGTATAATATTCATACAATACTTTTTTCTACTTGAAGTGATAAAATATTCAGTGCCAATCCTTAAATGGTTAAAAAATTGGGGCTTGGTTATAAAATGTAGCTGTTAAATGATTAATTAGTAATCAATTGTTCATGTTTCTACAAAACGGACGTAACCGAACGTGTTAGTTAGTTAACGATAATTGGTCGGTTTCATACGTTTTGTCTATTTCAAATACATTGGTTTACAATTTTGAGAATGGATAAAGTAACTTTCCAAGTCAACGGTATCCAGCATTCAGGTAAGTAAACAAAAAAAAAAAAATTTAGTGTAGTAGAATAGACCACCCTAATTTCTTACCGAGGTGTAAAAGGCGATTGAGGTAAGTTGACCCACCGTGTGGTATCTGGTTGAGTAGAATAGACCACCCTCTTTCTTACCGAGGTGGCGTAAAATACGACTAAGGTAAGTTAACGTCAGGCAGGCGGCCGGTCGAAAAATACGTGGCTAAATCATGTGACAACATGTCGTGCCGTACCTCGCTTAGATTAGGATAAAGGTAGGAGAATGATAATAATTAATAGAATAATTTATATTAAGTATATGTTTGTGTCCGCATAACTCAAAATATACTGCATAAATTAACTTGATTTTGATCTTAGGTATTTTCATTTCTCGAGACCACCTGTTCCCGGAATAAGCTACGCTGACTTGACAATTTATGGCAAAAATAATGTTTTATATATTCAATGTAAATTTTAGTATTTTTAATGGCCAAAAACAGTGATAAAACGATTTTTTTAAATAAAACCAAGCAAGATCAATTTTTCTCTCCCAAAACCTCCTACATGCTGAATTTCAGGGAAATCGTTGGAGCTGTTTTCGAGATTCCGAAAATATGTAATAGTAGTAAATTAGTCATTTTAAATTTAAAAAAATTTAGGCTACACTTATTGTAACTCATTGTTGAGTCATCTAATATATAAAAATGAATGTTTGCCTGTGTGTTCCTTATAGACTCCAAAACAGCTGGACTGATTATAAAAAAATTTTTAGACAATCTTTAGAATGACCCAGCGGATAATCCTGTAAAGTTTGATGGTGATCGGAGCATTTTTTAAACTGTTAAGTTCCAAGTTATGTTCCGAGGGAGGTTTAAACCAGACTAAGCCACAGCAACGCGTGCCGGACAGCTAGAAATTATTTAAAAAACGTTCAGTAAATTGTGATAACAATTCACTTAACGTCGTCTAAATTACGTAAAAAATACTTAGTAAGGAGCGGCCTGTTACTATCCCATTGCTGGGAATAGGCCTCTTCTCTCCGTTTTTGGAGAGAAGGTTTGGAGCTAAGACCTACCACGTTGCTCCAGTGCGGAATGGTATGTTACACATATCTCCAGAATTATCTAGGGACATGCAGGTTTCCTCACGATGTTTTCCTTCTCCGAAAACCGTGTGATAAATTGCAATTATCAATTAGACACGTAAGTTTTAACAGAAAAAGTCATTGGTGTCTGCCTGAGTTTGAACCCGCAACCTCCTCGAAAGGGTCGAACAGTGTTACCGCTGGGCCATCACAGCTTAGTACAGGTACCTTACTGCCTGGTGACAAAGGGCACAGGAATACTAAATACAAGACTACTCATTGAATGTTTCAAAGTTGGGTGCGAGGTGAGCTCCACCACCACTCTCCTGGAGTACCTCCGGCGTATCCTGGAGCTGCGCGGGACCAAATACATGTGCTTGGAGGGAGGCTGCGGAGCCTGCATCGTCAGCGCAGTCAAGTACCACGGCGATCATCCTCGAGGAGTTAACTCGGTATGCTATATACACTCACTAGCACTGCACACATTATATTTCAAAATTTGAGCTACGCTAAGATCCTTGCATCGTTTCACCAATAATGGGGGTCGTGACCACACAATTCAAGTCTTGGTTTTAACGATGGTCTTCCAACTTTTCCTGCTTTCAGCCACGTGGATGGCTTTAGAGACTGTTGTGTTGAGTGTGGATCGGATCTGATCTGACCAGCGCATAGGGCTACGTTCTCTGGATCTCTTGCTATCGACCTTGGCTGTGACAATAAGTTTCCGGAGATCGTCTTCCGGCTTGCGAGCAATGTGCCCAAAGAACTTAAAAATTCTCCATAGGCATATGCTGGAAAGCCTCGTTTTCTTGTCTATTTTGAGTTCTTCCAGCACTGACTGAGTGGTCCTATGCGCCGTCCATGGGATGCGTTTCCGTTTGCGAACAATTTCCTCCAGCACCACATCAAGCTAAGATAGCCCAGCCCAAATAAGCTGTGACAGCTCAGCGTTGAGACCGTGTGACCCTTTAGAGAAAATCACGGGTTTGAATCCCGGGCATTCACCAATGACTTTATCTGTTAAAACGTGTGTCTATTTGTGCAATTTATTGCAAGTTATCGGTGGAGGAAAACATCGTGAGGATTCCTGCATATCTCTAGATAATTCTAGTGATATGTGTAACCTACCAATCCGCATTACAGCAGCGTGGTAGCTCAAGTATATTATATCGCATTAGACCGAAAATTGTAATTTTTTTTGTTTAAATAAGTAGATGGATAAAGAAGCCGTGTGGTATCCGGTTGAGTAGAATATATCACCCTCATTTTTTACGAGGGTGTCGTAAAGGCAACTAAAGTAAGCCGACCTACCGTGTGATGTCCAGTTGAGTAGAATAATGAGATAAGTTGATGTTAGTCGTCGTGAAATACGTAGCCAAATCATGTGACAACATGTTTATAACATGTTGTGCTGACCCCACTTACATTGGTATAAGGGCAGGATGGTGGAGGATGATGATGATATAGGATGTGGTGATGGCGTATATCTTGCCGAGCCTCATAGATGCCATGGCATCAAATTTACACGTGTTACACAACCTTGTTTTCCATTTCAGTGTATGGTGTCCATAACTTCATGCCAAGACTGGGTGATAGAAACAATAGATTATATAGGCAATCGATTGAAGGGGTACCACCCCCTCCAGACAACACTGGCCAAGGAAAATGGGTCGCAGTGTGGTTATTGCTCTCCAGGAATGGTCATGAATATGTATAGGTAAATTAGAGAATCAAATTTAACCCTTTTAGTCCCGGAAGCCGATATATCGGCTTTAGGGTCACTTGCGAGAAGTGTCAGAGCAGATATATCGTTGTAACGCTATACTATTCAAGTAGTAGTCAAGTCAAGTAACGGCCTGTTACAATCCTACTGTTTGACATAGTCCTACTCTCTCCGTTCCTGGAGAGAAGGTTTGGAGCTAAGACCTACCACGCTGCTCCAATGCGGATTGGTAGGTTACATATATCCCCAGATTTCTCTATAGATATGCTGGTTTGCTCACGATGTTTTCCTTCACCGAGAAACGTGTAATATATTATAATTATATAAATTTAATACTTATGCAACCAGAGCCTCTGCCTATATGATTCGTACGCCTCATCACAGAACAGCCGCTTTTAGAGGCAGTTTCAAATATTCAGCCAGCAAATGCTGGAATAACCTTCCTCCGCCAATCCGTAATTTACAATCAGTTTATACTTTCCGTATAAATTATAAGATGTTTTTGTTGGATAAACAGAAGGGAGTGTAAATACTACATCATTACTTTCTTTTTCTTTTTTCTTTTTATGCGTATCTTAATTATCATTAATTTATATTATATTATTATCATGTATTGTATTATTATAATTATTAGCTGCATGACATATATTTTACTAATCATTGTGGCACACTTATCGGGAACATTTTTATAGTCATAGCGACATGTTTGGATACTCTTTATATATATATATATATATATATATATATATATATATATATATATATATATATATATATATATATATATATATATATATATAGTATTTATGTATTTTGTTTGGTTTATTCTTTGCTATGTTGTTACTGACGTTGGGACGATTGGAGGGGTTAGGATTAAGATTAGTATTAGTTTGGCTGCTACTGAAAATCAGTGTTGGGCTTTCCAGCTCAACAATCGCTGAGTAGCTACCATTTTATAGCATTGCACTGCTATTATCTGTTGTGTCAACTGTTTGCTTGTTGTATACTTCACTGTACACTGTTAGAATAGTAGTGCAATTATATAAATAAAGATTTTCTTATTCTTATTCTTATTCTTATTATCAATTAGACACAAAGTTTTAATAGAAAAACTTAATGTGTGCCTGCCGGGGTTTGAACTCGTGACCCTCTCGAAAGAGTCGCACGGTCACACCGCTGGATTATCACAGCTTATTCTATTCTATACTATTCCCATCACGTGAAAACTTTATCTCAAAAAAAAAACATTGTTATATTTTATAATGATCTAAGACCGTGTGGTATCCGGCTTGAAGAATAGACAACCCTCATTTCTTACCAAGTTGTCGTAAAAGGCGATTAAGGTAATTTGGTACCCGCCGTGTGGTATCCGGCTGAGTAGAATAGAAACCCTTATTTCTTACCAAGGTGTCGTAGAAGGCGACTAAGGTAAGTTAAAGTCAGGCAGGCGGCCGTAACATAACTATTTTAAATATGTTTAAATCATGTTGGACCCCACTTAGAGTGGGATAAGGGCAGGAGAATTATGATGATGACATCTGAGCATATTTGAAAATGACTGGGACCTAAATTTTTTGTATACGATATACCTAGTTAGTTGCGGCCAGAAAATTCATTATAAATATTTGATTGTAATATTAAGTAAAAATATTGTAATACAAATGTTTCGTTCCACTTGGTTAGGTTCACAGCAATTATGAATGTTTTGCAAATCATATCCTTAACAAGTATTGGTATTTCGTGGCGATCCTACATTAATTGGCATTTGATATGCATCAACGAATATGGAATTTTCCGCGTATAAACGATCTAGAAATATTTTTATTACATAAATCAACACAAGAAAACAAACCCTTTACATAAAACTAGCAATCGCCAAGCAAAAGATTAAAACCGTAATATAGTATTTTGATAACCATAAAAATGGTTAAAATGGGTTAACCTTAAAAACTAGACATATGCTGTTGCGGACTTTTATCTAGAACTTTAGAGGTGAACAATTTTGTAATACATGATTTTCTAATAACTAGTACCGTTTACTCAACGCACGCAAGGAAAGCTTTAAATTTTGCCGTTTTCGTACTATTTTTTATTGCTGCTCCTCTCCTATTCATCTTAGCGTGATACGTGATTATCGCCTTTAGCCTTCCTAAATTTGTAATAGCTCATTTGGGAACGGGTTGACGAAAGACATGAAAATACCCGGGATTAAGTCTCAGATATAACCAGCCTTTTTTATTGCATTTTATTATATCTTCTTATAAAATTACCGATTAAGATTGGGTTAACTAGATACTACAGATAATGAATTGAGTGTATCTACTTTTTCAGTCTTTTACAGGCGAAAAGAGTGACAATGTTGGAAATAGAAAAGTCGCTTGGCAGCAACGTTTGCAGATGTACTGGTTACGTACCAATTTTGAGAGCTTTTAAGAAATTCGCTTCAGATGCGCCAAATCCGTTATTAGATATTGAAGATTTGAAAATATGTGATAAATCTAAAAAAGCTTGCTCAAAACAAACATGCGAAGCGTCTGATTGGTGTATAATTTCTAAAAACGAGGTTCGTAATGAAATAGCATATATTAAATTGAAAGACAGTAGATATTGGTACAGACCGGATTCTTTATCTGAAGTATTTAATATATGGGAAGAGCACGGCGTAGTGTCTTACATGTTGGTTGCTGGGAATACAGCAAAAGGTATTATTCTATTATTACTTAATATTCAATAAGCAAGCTGTGGTAGCCCAGCGGTAACACTGAGTGAGCGGTGATACCAATGAGTTATTCTGTTAAAACTTATGTGTCTAATTGATAATTGCAATTTATCACACGCTTTTCGGCGAAGGAAAACATCGTGAGGAAACCTGCATATCTCTAGAAAATTCTTGAGATATGTGGAACCTACCAATCCGCATTGGAGCAGCGTGGTAGATCTTAGCTCCAAACCTTCTCTCCAAAAAACGGAGAGAAGAGGCCTATTCTCAGCAGTGTGATAGTAACACGTCGCTACTTACTTTACTTACTACTTAATATTTCTTACGATTTTTTGTATTATTTTTACAACATGTTGTGCCGACCCTACTTGGAGTGGGATAAGTCTTTAATATTTATTCAACTTTTTTTTGTAAATTTATATCTGCATCTCGTAAACGGTTTCAATGATTTTCATGAAATTCAACATATTGGGGGTTTTGGGGGAGAAAAATCGATATAGCTAAGTTTCATTAAAAAAAAGGTATTTTTACCCCTGTTTTCAGGCACTGAAAGAATGCTAAAATGTAGAATAAAATACAAATTATCTTTTATGTGTCATTTGTAAAGTTATAATAGCATAGTGGATATACAAGCGGAATAAAGAAGTGAAAATACCCCAGATCAGTCCCACCTGTCCAATTTTTTTTTAATTAAAAAAAATTACCTAACAAGGCTCACCCAGGTTCTTTATTTCTAAGTAAATTAATTCAAATTCAAAATATTCTGTATTCAAATAAACTTGTAAACAAGTGCTTTTGAATCGTCAACTCTACTGCTGGTTAGGAAAGCTGTTCCTACCGGGAAGAGCCAGCAAGAAACTCAGCGGTTGCTCTTTTAAAAATATAATTCTTAATACTATTTACATTAAGTCGGTACTGTCTTGTACAGGTTCAAAGAGAGCTATATCCACACATTCTTATCTTCTAAGTAATCTTCAAGAGTATAGTAAGCTTTCTCACCGACTCTAAAATACATGATTCTTTCAGGAGTATATCCAATACTCGAGTATCCCATACTGCTTATTGATATCAGTGGTTTAATAGAACTAAAAGGATTTTATATAGATCAAAATCTTGTTATTGGCGGCGGAACAACGTTATCGGATGTCATAAACATGTTTACAGAATTGGGTAATAATGATGATTTCAATTATCTGATTATACTAAAGGAACATTTGGAGTTAGTTGCACACATCACTATAAGAAATGTGAGTATTGCAAAAAAAAAATTAATAATAATTAATTTAAAAAAAATTAATAAAATTTAATTTGATAATTTAATATTTGTTATCGCACACACTATACAATAACACGATATAATAGAAATACCACAATTCCAGTTCCGAGATGCTCTTCTCTTGAATGATGAATAAAGAATGACTGTCATTTAAACGTTTTAGCAATAGGAAGACTCCACCGGAAACAATATCGGCGCAGTGCTGCCATTATTTCAATAAAAAAGGGCGCGATACTCTTGTTTCATGACTGTGTTGCTATAAAATATAAAGCGGAAGTCAATGGCGACAAAATATTCAATACACTAGTCACAAAATATCGCTGAGAATTTGTTAAAATTCAACAAATTAGAAGTATTTTCTTTATTTGAAAATATTATTTCTAATTATTGGTTTGAGATCGATCACATTATATGAGATTTTTTATTTAAGAATTGTTATTAATGCTAATAAACTGATGAAGAACTCATTCCGAAAGTAGCTCCTCGGATTTAAAATTTTACTTATTTTAGATACAACAAAAAGGCGCGGTTGGTTGCCAACAGGTGAAAAAAATTGACTACCATGTATTCAAAAAGCATTTCTATATATTATAGCATGACACATTATCCCACTAACGCCATCTATCGACATCAATTCGTTTTATGACCGCTTATGTGACCAAAACTAATTTCTCAAGTGGTCATAAAAATTTACGTAAATGTAATAATTTATTAAATGTACAACAAAATTAATATGTTTAGTTTGGAATAAAAATATGATTATTTACTGTAAGTTTTAAATGTATTCTTTTAAATTTGATTTTTTTTCAGTTAGCAACAATAGCTGGTAATTTAATGATCAAGAATCAGCATCCAGATTTTAAGTCTGATATTTTTATTTTACTCGAAATGGTCGATGCACGAGTTACTATAAGTAAGTAATAATATAAAATATATTGCATAATAAAAAAAAATAGTAATGAAGTAATTTCATTTTTAAACAAAAGGTTTAATCTGTTATCACTCTTCCAGGGTTACTCCAACAATTTATTAAACCTTAATGGTTTTTAAACAAAGCATTTAGGTTACTTACATACTTCTTTCTACAAATCATTACTAATGTATATTTAGTAAAAAAAAAATCTGTTTATGATGAGTCCAATTACCTAATTATACAATTAATATAATTATTATAGACAATTTTACCTTTTCAAATAGCTTTAATAACATTGGACAACAGAAGTTTTTTTTTTACCTGAGTGTAATTACAATAGTTAGTTAGTTAAAATTTTAATTAATCTATATTTAACGTTTTTTTTCTCATAGTGTCAAATATTGGTCAGCATGTTCTATCGATGCAAGATTTTCTAAATGAAAATATGGCGGGAAAAATATTACTCAACGTGATTTTGCCTCCACTGAGCTTTGAGCATAAAATGGTGTCATATAAGGTAAATTTAAGAGGTATTTTCACGCTATTATTTATGCATTACTCTTTTCTCTATGGGTTTACAAAGACAGCATTATCGGGCTTTGAGACAAGACCTCTTTTTTGAGTTATAGAATTTTCAGTATCTATCTGGACGTACGTTCTATTTAGTAATATTTTCAGGAAATTATTTGTGTCCACTCCATTACATTTTAATTCAGTATGGTAACACTGAGTTTTTCAATACAAGTTTGAGTATTTACTGTAACATAGACCAGTAACAGAGTCGAGAACACTAGAAAGTTAAATTTCTCGAATAATTCAGAATCTCTTTTTCAACACAATTTGTGAACAAGTGAACAAAAAGGAATAATATTAATTATCATTCTCCTGCCCTTATCCCACTCTTATTGGGGTCGGTACAACACGTTTTGGGTACTTTTTCTAACCACCGCCTGCTTGACGTCAACGCCTTAGTCGTTTTTTACACCTCGGTAGGAAATGAGAGTGATATATTCAACTCAGCCGGATACCACGGGATGGGTCAACCTAGCTTAGTCGCCTCGTAACACTGAAAAAAAGCTTAGTCGCCTTTTACAAAACCTTGGTAAGAAAAGAGGGTGATCTGTTCTGTTCTGCCGGATACCACACGGCGATCAAAAAGGAATGACGTTGACAGAATTTCAACTTTATGAACCAAGTATCACGCATCATAAAAAAAATTATGTTTACAATATACTAGTACAGAATCGTGAGAGATAGAATTCATTATCTTATTTTGAAAAACAGGGGGTAATAACAAAGATCATAACTGTGTCAGAGAGGTTAACAAATACTGTTCATAAACAAATATGAAAAAAAGTAATCAACGGTACAAACGCAGTCAAAAAGTTTTAAGTGGACGAACTAACAAAAGATTTCTAGGAAGTCACTGCGTTGTAAAAAAGTTTCAAGTACTCGTAAAAAATAACAAGGCACATCCCTTACAGACTCGCACTTGTTTTTGACGACATTTGAAATTTTCATGTTACTCAATTTTCGGATAAGTTTCATACCATTCTTTGCTACTGCGTATATATAATATCTATACTTATAATAAATCTGTAGAAAGGTCAATTCTGTAACTGAAATATATTTCCAAAATAACTATCAGGGGGTGATTAGGGATCGATACTGATGCCAAAAATGCAATCAGTAAAATTTTTGTCTGTCTGTCTGTCTGTCTGTCTGTCTGTATAACCGTTATAGAAACAAAAACTACTCGACGGATTTTAACGAAACTTGGTACAATTTTTTTTCATACTCCTGAGCTGGTTATAGTATACTTTTCATCACGCTGAAAGCAACAGGAGCAGAGCAGTGAAGGGAAATGTTGGGAAAACGGGAGAAGTTACTCCATTTTTTAAGCTTCCGTCGCGTGTGGAACCTTGATGGTTAAAGCTACACAGAAATCATGTATGACGGAAATGTTCTCCTTAAAATTATATAAAAACTATCCCACGACAGCATATGTCTATCTTTTATGGTTGACTCACAATAACACGTGTAACTCCCGATAGCTTAACAGTTCGAAGCTTTCTGGTTATATTTGTCTACTCCTACGTTTATATCACTCTCAGCCATCTGTAATAAAGTAAATAACAATCTACGGACGGTAACTAGAGATCACACGACTTTCCAATAGGACTACCTACAGATCAAATCTATACTAATATATAAAGCTGAAAAGTTTGTTTGTTTGTTTGATTGTTTGAACGCGCTAATCTCAGAAACTGCTGGACCGATTTTAAAAATTCTTTCAGTGTAAGATAGTCCATTTACCGAGAAAGGCTATAGGCTATATCACATCACGCTAAGATGAATAGGACAGGAGCAGCATTAAAAAGTTGAAAGCTTTTCTTGCGAGCGCTGAGTAAACGATATTGGTTATTAAAAATCATGTATTACAAAATTGTTCCTCTCTAAAAGTTCTATATAAAAGTCCGCGGCAGCATATGTCTTGCTTTCAAGGTTAACCCACTCTAACCATTTTTATGATTATCAAAAGACTATATTACGGTTTTAATCTTTCCATGCGGGCGGAGCCGCTGGCAATTGCTAGTCTTTAATATTTAAATGAGTTAATCTTGTGTGTATATATATATCTTTGGAATCTCGGAAACGGCTCCAACGATTTTCCTGAAATTCAGCATGCAGGAGGTTTTTGGGGAAAAAATCGATCTAGCTAGGTTTTATTTATGTTTTATCCCTCTTTTTGGGCATTAAATATACAAAAATTTACATTGAATATATAAAACACTATTTTTGCCGAAAACTTTCAACCCAGCGTAGCTTATTCTGGGAACGGGTGGTTTATTATTTTTTCTTTTTTTAAAGTTTTTTTTATTTGGAAATAATTGTCGAGCAAGGCCAAGCAGGTACTAGTACTAATTCAACTTTTAACTTTGTCAAAATTATTTCAAATTAAAATATTCTTAATTCAAATAAACTCACAAATAAGAGCTTTTAAATCCTTAACGTTACTGTTGATTCTGAAATGCTCCTACTGAGAAGAGCCAGAAAAAAATTTGGCAATTCCTCGGAGAGTTCGGAATATAATAAAGATCGCGTATTTCTGCCACCTATATAATCCTTGACAATATAGTTTTTTATATTTATTCAAAACTGCTCTAAGAGCAAAAGTGCACTGTTGAATTTAATTATAAAATCTATTCCATAACACACAATATCCTTATTTCTGTAATATGCAACCTGCCTTGCAACTTAGACTATCACAATACTCCATTTTTCCATGTAAATAAGTTTCTGATTCCGAGAAGAATGGCGTCGAATAGTCAAGCGCGCCACCAACCCTACACTGACGACCACGACCACTCTGCCAAGAGTGTAGCGACCAAGAAGAAGAAGTTTCTGATATCAGAAATAACGTAACGTTGCTATCCCACAGCTGGGTTTAAGCGTTTTCTCTTCTTTTTTATATAGAGAAGGGTTGCAGTTTGGACCTATACAGATAGTATAACAGATAGTTACCACCCCAGGAATTCTCTCAAGATGTGCAGATTTTCTCACGATATATTTCTTTACCTTAAAGAGTGTGACACATAGATTACAGCAATGATTTAACTTTAACTGAGAAACTCATTCGAACTATGGAAAGAGGCACTCTGTCTCATTTATCGACTATCACAGATTTCTGATAAAGGGCTATCATTTCGGTTCCAGATAATGCCACGAGCTCAAAACGCTCATGCCATAGTTCACGCTGGTTTCAACTACAGATTAGACGAGAATAGTACTGTACTTGATTGTAGAATTGTATACGGTGGTCTCTCTACGCAATTTACTCGTGCGTTCTTTACTGAGTATTATTTAAAGGGTAAAAATTTGTTCACCAATGAAACCCTGCAAGGAGCTCTAGAGGTTTTGAATAATGAAATGGTGGTGGTTGAAGAGTTACCAGATCCGCCAGTAGAGAATCGAAGACAGATTGCATTAGGACTGTTCTATAAGGTACAGTGTTAATTTAGACTAATATGTGCTGCGAAATTCATACAATCCAAAAACAGGCTTTAGCATAGCGCATCTAACTAAAAAAAGAGAAGTACCGAAAAATATAAGCATCATTGTGAAAAAAGTGGACGCTTTGTGCTTTTTTTCGTTTATATATGGCCCCACTTTTTCCACAGGGAGGCAGGCTATATTTCAATAATTATTTAAACTATTAAACTATTTTATCAGAATAATGTCATTGCATTGGTTTCAGGGACTGCTTTCATTATGTCCACCGAGTATTTTGGACATTCGGTACAAATCAGGTGCTATTAAGCTTCGAGATACCAGGCCAGTGTCAGATGGTTATGAAATATATGACACAAATCCAACATTATGGCCGCTAAACAAACCATTTCCGAAACTTGAAGCACTGGTGAGTAGTGACAGCTCTAGATGAGAATGTTACAAATTATTTAATGAAGGTACAAAATATAAAATCAAACACAACAAAACTGTGAACAAGAAGCAGAATAGAGAATATTTTGAATATGTATTTACTATAAGAATAGAGTATAGCTTCTTGTTAAGGATCACGGGAATTACATAGTTTTGGAGGCGTCATTTGAATAATACTTAATGTTTGTTCAGATCCAGTGTGCAGGAGAATCGAAATATAGTGAGGATATCCCATCGCTTCCAGGGGAAGTGTTTGCCGCATTCGTCACAACCAAAGTATCAAGAGGGACGATAACAATGATTGATCCTTCTAAAGCATTGGTAAGATCTAAAGCATCAAATAAAAAGAATCTTATCTAAGCATGTTCCTGGCTAGGGCATCCAGATATTTGAACCACTTTTGAATTCTTAAAATTTTCTGCCAACACCTTCTCCGAGAATCTATAATCAAGAAAAGTCCTTTCAGTGGCCTATATTAATCCTCGACCTTTTCTCCCTCGCTATTTGTCCTTTTCTAAACAACTGTTTTGGCAAATAATGCAAAATCTTTTGTACATTAAAAAAAAATTGTTTTCATCTTAATTGTAGACCGCTGTGTATAATTTCTTTATAATTTTTTTGACTTTAAATAAGCAGATATACACAGTTGGTTTACTTTGATATTGTATTTTGTGCTTAATTTCAGAGTGAACCAGGAGTTATAGCTTTTTATTCTGCATCTGATATACCAGGTGAAAATAGTTACATACCAGTTCCCATAGTACTTAATACCACTAACGAAGAATTGTTTTGCAATGGAGAAGTAAAATACTTCGATCAGCCTCTTGGTGTTATTGTAGCTGAATGTCGAGACATAGCCATTAAAGCAGCTACAATGGTACATGTGGAATATACTAATGTCCAAAGGCCAGTTATTGATATAAAAGAAGCTAAAAATGATCCTACTCGCGTCACTCTTTATTCAAAAACAGATGCAACTAAAAAAGGGAATGACATTGTAAAGGTAATAAAAGGAGAAGATATAATATATGCGCAATATCACTTTAGTATGGAGACTTTAGTTGCAATAGTCTATCCAACGGAAGAAGGATTAAAAATTTTCGCTGCAACACAGTGGCCTGATTTAGTACATAGGTCAACTTCAAGGCTATTAAATTTAGATCAAAGCAGGTACTTTTTAAAGTCATAAGAGAAATTTTCAAATCCAATCAAATAAAAATAATCTTTATTCAAATGAGCTCTTTCAAGCACTTTTGAATCGTCAATCATCAATCGTCAATCGTCAGTCATCATCGTGAAGGATCAAAATGATTGATGATTAATGATTTAATTCGTAATAGGGTATTTTTTTAAATTAAATATCATCATATACTTCTTTCTTATTTAGCAATGCAATTTGCTTTTAGGCATTAATTTTTATCATTCGAAATTAAAAAGTATGAATATTAGAATCCACGACTTTATTTTTTTATTTACATTTATGATAGGCACTTAACATCTTGATTTGAAATTATATACTAATGCTAATTATATGTCTTATCATGTTTAATTAAAAAATTGTGTCTATTTTTTACACGTTTCTAATAACAATTAAAGCCGTAGAATTATAGAAATAGGAAATGTTTTTCTATAGTCATATAGCTGCTTTAAAATGCATATGTGCTGAAAATATCTTGATGTATTTTTATTGTTTATTTCAGAATTGATGTCTACGTTCGTCGACTCGGGGGTGCCTATGGTCTCAAAGTGTCCAGGGCCTCACAGATTGCACTCTCAGCCGCTCTAGTCACGT
Source organism: Morpho helenor (assembly GCA_029227775.1). Taxonomy (NCBI): domain Eukaryota; kingdom Metazoa; phylum Arthropoda; class Insecta; order Lepidoptera; family Nymphalidae; genus Morpho; species Morpho helenor. Next base: position 15,429,904 of record JARGCU010000037.1, on the reverse strand, counting down.
ATAAGCTCAACCGACCCTGCCGATTTATTAACCCTTTGTCAATTAATATGAGATCTGTTGGAAAACGCATGCCATGTTCTCGCGATTTTGAGGTAGTATTATCAATTTATAGAATTCGTGATTTTTCTATTTCCTTATTGAGAGAAGGGTTGGAACAATTGGTATTGGTGGGTCCATATCTCAGGAATTACCCAAAGATATGTAGGCTTTCTCAAAATACTTTCGTTCACTGAAAAGCTTCGTAATTCCACATATAAGTTAGGCACACATTTTTTAATAGAAGAACTCATTGGTCTAGGGTTTTATTCGTGAATTACATCCTTTACGTTGACGCGAATGAAGACACCGATGTAGCTTTAATTAATAATTTTTAGTTAAGATACGTAATATTGTTTTGTAAATCAATACTCACTTAAAAATATAGATACTAAGTTGAACTTTATTTTATATAACTCCACAGGTTGGAGTCAACGCTAAAGGAGTCATTCAATACGTAAATTATGATTTATACGATGACAATGGTTACATATTTAACGAGCCACTGATTGCTTTGGTGCTTGATGAATATTACAACTGTTATAAAAAAGAGGCGTGGCAGTTTGCAGCGTACAATGTCATTACCGACACCGCCTCAAACACTTGGTGTCGGTCGCCAGGTAATATAGTTGTTGTACCGACCCCACTTAGAGTGGGTTAAGGGCAGGAGGATGATGACAGTTAATTCATCTGATAGTCAGTATGTTATCACATAACCGAAAGAGTTTGTTAAAAGTTAATTTAAAAAATTAGTAAAATGTGAAATATATTGTAAAGTATAAAACAAATGTGTTTGATAAATTACTCCAACGCAAAAAATATAAACTCTGTATAAAACAATTCACAATATTTAGCTATCAAAAAATTGAAAATAATCGAATTAGTAGTAGGCGTAGTACAGAAAAATTTTGCTTTGTAGGTACTTTAGAAGGAATAGTTATGGCGGAAATACTAATGGAACGAATAGCGTATGAGTTAAATCTAGATCCGCTAGAAGTACGTCTAGCAAATTTAGATACGGAAAAACATGGTGAGATACAGAAAATGACGGAAACTTTAAAAAACAACTCCAATTACGATGAAAGGAGGATAAAAGTTGATATTTTCAACAAAAATAACCGATGGAAGAAACGTGGATTGCGGTTTTGTTACCTTCGGTGGTCTCCGTATGGATTTCAAAATTTTGAAGTAAATATATCCGTATTCGCCGACGATGGTACCGTTGTTATAACCCATGGTGGTATTGAAATGGGACAAGGCGTCAATACAAAAGCAATACAAATTTGTGCATATATCCTAAAAATTCCAGTAGAAAAAATTCAAGTAAAACCTAACGATACTGTCATCGCCCCCAATTGTACTGCGTCTGGAGGAAGCGTAACATCACAAAACGTTGGGATTGGTATACGAAGATGTTGTGAAGAGCTTTTAAAGAGACTTGAACCAATCAGACAGCAATTGAACGATCCTAGTTGGGTTGAACTGATAAAGAAAGCATATGAAATGCAAGTTGACTTACAAGTACATGCATATACTACTTCAAATGATGTACAGGATTATAATATTTATGGTGTCACATTGGCTGAAGTTGAAATAGACGTTTTAACTGGAGAGTGTCAAATAATACAAGTAGATTTAATGACAGATGTTGGTCAAAGTGTTAACCCTGAACTAGATATAGGACAAGTAAGTGAATAACATGTTTTTAATTTGAAAAATGCAATCGGTGAGAGGTGACTGACGACTTTATATAGCCATTGGCCACATCCATGAAGCACTCCAATATAGAGATCTCTTGAGATAGAGAGAAAGTCCAGAATTGGACGTCTATCGGTTGAGGAAGAATCGAAGAAGAATTTAAAAAGACATGAACTCTAAAATCTTCACTGCCTTGGCAGTGAAATCGTTTAAAATTATAATGAATTTATTAAAATTCATTATAATTTTAAACGAAAGTAAATGAAACAAAGAAAGGGAACTTGTAATCAAAACAAATAATTTTCATTTAGATTGATAGTTTAGTGCTACTTAAAAATAATACAAAAACAAAATGTCTATATAAAAAAGACTGAGAAAGTCGCCGGTTCTGGTCTTACCTAGATATAATTTAAAAGTTTACGTTAGGTAATTTAATTTGCTAAATAGTCTAGATGGTATAGATGCTAGATGGTAATTACAATAAAGTACTTCCAATGTCGAAAGTGGATGCAAAATACGAAGTAATAGTAAAAAAATTGAAACAAATTTAAAACTAATTCAATCATTTAATTCATTAAAATTAGGTCCAAGGAGCATTTACAATGGGAGTTGGTTACAGCACTTGTGAAAATTTTGTCTATGATATGAATACTGGTGAACTGTTGACAGACCGCACTTGGGAATACTGGGTACCTCAAGCTATGGATATCCCTCAAAATTTCAGAATATACTTCAACAAACGATCATATAGCAAAGAAATTATATTTGGCGCAAAAGGTAAGTCACTTATAACGAGACGATGTATTTTTTGTAAAAGGTATTTAGCTAACAATAGATTTTCATTTAAAAAAGATATTATAACTATATTTTGCCTTTAAAATATACTAATAATAAATAATAATTAAGTTCCGTTATGCTTAGCGAATGTTGATATTAATTAATCTTAATCTTAATCGTAAGCAGATACAAAAAAAAAACTTTAAACTACCTTCAATAATGTATCAAGTTTGTCCCTTTCGGATTTATTCATAGAGAAAACACTAAATAATTTATTCTGTACGAGTATGTTAACAGAAAAACAACCAAACAGATTTTCGCTTTTGTACCATTGGTAAGGACTTGTTAGTATTTTATTTGCCAATCCTTGAATAATCATAGGTTGCAGCTTCCAATTTTTCTTTTAATTAAAGGAACCGGCGAGCCGGCCACATGCATGGGTGTTGTCGTTACTTTTGCCATGAGAGAGGCCATAGCCGCAGCACGTCTGGAATCCGGCATTCCTACTACCCAGTGGTTCCAGATAGGTTAGTAGTAACAAATACTGACAATACCTCATGATATAGGTAACAGCTGCTACGGCGTCTGGTATCCGGCTGATTAGAATAGTACCACCGTCATTTCTAACCGAAGTGTCGTAACAAGCGACTAAGGTAAGTCGACCCGCCGTGTAGTTTCCAGCTGAGTAGAATATACTACTCTCATTTCTAACTGAGGAGTCGTAAAATGCGACTAACTAGGTGACGCAAGACAGGCGGCTGGTCGTAAAAAACGTAACCAAATCATGTGACAACATGTTTATAACGTGTTGTGCTGACCCCACGTAGAGTGGGGTAAGGGCAGGAGAATGATGATAGGTAATAGCTGCTGTTCGGAAAATTGCTTCTATGACAAGCCAGCAAGTAACGCGGCGGTTATTTTTTGATATATAATTCTTATACATGATTGCATTTCGTGTTTCGCTTCTTATGAGAGTTCGAGAAATAACTTAGTTGTCACATTTTTGTCAGTTTATAATAATTTCTGACAAGCAAAATCAATTGTTACAATTGTCCGAATAACTGTCAAATATATTGTCAAATTAAACGTCCTTCATATAGTTGATCGATAATATAAAAACATTATCGCCTTTATTATGCGTCATTGAGTAGTTGAGAGAGAGTAAATGGGTTGACTTTTAAGGAAATTGCTTTTTATTTATTGAATAAGTATAATGAGAAATATCGTTGTTTTATAATTTTTTCTAATTTTTTCAGATGGTCCGTTCACAGTTGATAAGATTTGCGTTTCTACAGCATCAAAATGGAATGAATTCAAATTCTACTGAAATGAAATTGTGTTTAAGTTTTTAATGGCTGCTGATAATTAGACGATTTTCTTACTATATATCTTATGGACCGTTATAAGATACGGCATTTTTGTTTTAATAAAAACTAGTGATGACATCACGGTAAGAGATGAGGGTTATCTATTCTACTCAGCAGGATACCACACGGCGGGCCAACTTACCTTAGTCGCCTTTTACGACTCAGCCGGATACCAAACGGCAGATGCGATGAAGGAAAATATCTTTAGGAAATCAGGATATCTCTGGAAAGCTTGTATTTGTTGTGAAATCCTGAAAATGCAATATTGGAATAGCGTGGGGGGTTAACTCTTTTCCATTTTAACAGATACCACTTGATATAATAAAACAACCTTAATAAAAACAGAATAATATATATTTCAACTTATCATCACATTGTCATAGATAGTTAAAATACCTACTTTATAATAGCTTCATTTCTTAATAAGTCTGCTTAGAAACTATAGATTTATACAAAGCTTTAAAAAGATATTAAGTATACCGTAAATTATAGATATTAATTATACCGTCTACTCGTCTCAAAGTAATTTTTTTACATATGTCATATACCAGGAAGCATGTAATATGGGTAAGAGTACCATTTTTTTTTTTTTAAGTTTCTTAATATTAATCCATACGTCTATTATAAATACAAACATCTGTCCGTATCTCGTTTTTTGTTTTATATGATATATAAAACCATACATAAAACGAAAAAAAGCAGTAACACTAATTTTACCAAATGCCATAAAAATTTCTCCATCAGATTATATATGAAAACGCAACAGACCGACAGACTTATAAGATTTTAATTATAAGAAAATGACAAAAGTAATAACAAAATTATTTTGCTATAATCCACGAAGAAGTAAAATAGAAAATATATATAATGCTAAATGTAAGTGGAAGTGTAATGTAAGTGGTTATCATACCTGATACATGCAGGATTCGTAAAAACACATGCACAAACCTCCACCACCGCCACCACAATACACAAGCACTATATACGTTTACTATCACAAACTCAACAATCGTTTCGCCCCGCAACCGAAGCATACCAACCGCAACCGATAGTGAACGTATATAGTGCTTGTGTATTGTGGTGGCGGTGGTGGAGGTTTGTGCATGTGTTTTTACGAATCCTGCATGTATCAGGTATGATAACCACTTACATTACACTTCCACTTACATTTAGCATTATATATATTTTCTATTTTACTTCTTCGTGGATTATAGCAAAATAATTTTGTTATTACTTTTGTATTATGGATCTCCGCAAAGTAACGCCTAATTCTATAAATTATATAAGAAAATGATTTAATATTGTTTATTTAGTTAAATAAATAGGATATTTGATTTATTTTTACGATAGAAATAAGAAGCGTTTTTCCATAACTCAAAATTAACTTAGTTTTCTTTTTATTGACAACATAAAACCTCCGCGTTTTGAATACATTTAAAAAATGTTATAGCGCCTCTCTCGCACCGCTCCGTACCTCACCCCACTCACCTCACTCCCATTACTACTAATTTTAATTTGCTTTTAATGTAAGTTATTAAAAACAAAAAGATACAAATATTTTGTTTGATTTTAATTTCATCAACCCTGGTATATTTGATAGTAAATTATAAACATTGGCAATATTTTGGTGGAATCATTTATTTTTGATCGATTGTCATCATCAATCTTAAGAAAAATGAGGTTAAGCAAATTAGATAAATCAATTCCCAGTTAAATTTGCGGTTATACCTTTTAAACAGAGAATAATCAAAATTAAACAAATTTACCTCTTTCCAATATTTGTTTACAAAAAAACGAGCTTTTTTTTGAATAACCTATTTTGTTGCTCTATCGTGATCTTTTTTCTTCTACGCCCAATATCATTACGTTTTTAGACATAAGTTTGTAACAGATCTACATTACATTAACATTATTACAATTCTTAAAACTTTATTATACAGCAAATGGACTTATTCTTTGTAATACTTAGTTATCGTCTTATAATGATAATATATAATCATACCTTATTCTTAAAATTATTGCACAGTTTATCTACAGAGTATTTTGTAATCAAGGAACGAAGAATATATTACTACTATTACAATATTTTGTAAAACGTTTGTAAATACTATAATACATTGATTGTGATTCACATTTGTTTTAGTTTTTTTTTTATAATATATTGGATTCTGCACAGGAACCCTGTTTTGATAAATATATATTAATTAATTATTATTCTTTTAAAAAAGCTATTTGATTTTACGTGAAGTTCACTAAAATTGTTGATAGAGAAAGGTTAAATTTTTTCTTGTTCATATAAACAAGAAAATTTATTATTATTATTATTATATAATAAACTGCCTTTATAAGCACATTTCTAATAGATAACCTGAAATTTTTAACAGTGGAATTGAAGAAAATTTCTGATTTTTTTTGCGCAACCTAGGGAGCTTGTATTACAATAAAATTACTAATTAAAATTACTAATTGTTAAGTTAATAGTTAGTTATTTTTGATTAAAAATGGACAAAACTAATATATATAGTTCAAGAAATTATATGATTCTCAAAACGTTATTAAAGCATAATTTTAATTAAACTTAATATATGCAATTTATATATTAATTTATATTACAAAAAGAGTTAAAGCTTAAGTTATACTTTATTTGAGCAAAAAATAAAATATTAATAAGTAATATAACATCACTGAGATAAATTGGTGAGGAAAAGCTCATATGGCGGGTATTTCATATTCAATAATCATTCTGAATTATTTTTTTTGTAAATGCAGTAGGTATTTTATTCATAATTTTTACGTAACATTGTTATAATTTGTTTTTGTTTTAATATAATTCATTTAGACATGGAAAATGAAATATAAAGTTTTTTCAATTAAATTATTAAATTTTTACATGTATTCAAATATTATAATTTCCAGGAATTATGAATTATTTTCTGTAATTTAATAAATGCATATTTTTAAATATTATTTCAAAAAAGATATTATTCCATATTTTGAAATTATATCTAAAAATATGCATTTATTAAATTACAGAAGTTAATTACGAAAAAATTTATTATTTTTTGCAATCATAGTTTTTTGTAACAACATTATGCATTAATTTTGACGATCATAATTATAATATTTAAAGAATGATTATAGATTTTATATTACAATCTACCATATCAAATCTCGTTCGTGCATATGCATTTCCAATATTTATAATATATGCTACTAATTATCTTTTTTGTAACATACTAACAAACACAAAATAAAGAAAATACAGAAAACAGTAACAGTCCGATCGCTTTGTATGCTTATATAATTAATTATTATTATTAATAAATAATAATTATATTATTATTAATAAATAATATAATTGTGTTTGATAAATAACTGTGTTGAACTTGTTAATATTTTAACTGATGTTATAGATGTGAAAGTCTGTCTGTCTGTCTGTACCGCTTTCACGCCCAATCTATTGAGGTAATATTGATAAAATTTGGCACAGTAGAGGTTTATATTCCGGGCTAATGTATGGGATAAAAAAATCATAATTTCTCATATCATTTTCATCATTTCTGTATCGTATGATGTATCGCTTGCCAAAGATGAAAAGAGGGTGGTCTATTCTACTCAGCCGGATACCATACGACAATGCCTACTAATTTTAATTCCATGATAATAGTCAATCAGAATTATAGTGGAAATAAGTTTATATTTCTCGCATACTAAGGGATAATATTGTCTGACGTTGGAAGAAAGAAAAAGAGAGATTTAACACAATCTCGAACCAATTTTATATCCGAAACATTGTATTGAGAGATCTGGTAAAGTAGAAATTAAAGAACAAATTAAAATGATTAAAAAATGATAAAGAAGAAACGAAAAATAAATTTAAATTAGACAAAATAAACTTGCTAAAACCATAACAATTTTTAAGCTGATCATAAACTTCTATCAGTTCTACCTTTTAGAATGCATTGGAAGACTGAATTTAGTAAATCTCCTATAACTAGCTACCATAAAAAATTTCTATTTGGGGAACTAAATTAGCTTAAATTATCTATACTAATATAAAAAGCTGACGAGTTTTTTGTATGTTTGAACGCGCTATTGTCAGGAACTACTGAGCAGAATTCAAAAATTCTTTGAGTGTAAAATAGTCCATTTATCGAGGAAGTTATAGGCTATATAACATCACGCTAAGATGAATAGGATAGGAACAGCAATAAAAAATATTACGAAAGCGGCAAAATTAAAAGCTTTCCATGCATGTGCTAAGTAAACGGTGAAAGTTATTCATAAATCATATATTACAAAATTGTTTCCTTCTCAAAGCTCTAAATAAAAATCCGCGAAAGCATATGTCAGCTTTTAATGTTAACCCACTTTAACCATTTTTATGGTCATCAAAATACTATATTACGGATTTAAAGTTACCACGCGGGCGAAGCCGAAAAATGTAACGCTAAAATCTCATCAAGTTGGTATTTTTCCAAAATACAAGTCTTAAGTAACACACTGTTCTGTTCTGTTTATTAAATTGCAAACTGAATATTTTATAAAATTCCTTTATACAGGAGAAAATAAATAACATCTCTTTCTTTGTCTGATTGCTTTAGATATTTAAGACAGACAGATGGACCTTTATTGTGCACCAAATAAATAAAATACAAAAGAAGTTTGGTACAATAGGCGGGCTCGTCGCTAAAGAGCGATCTCTCCTAACATCCTTGGGGGCAGAGAATTTAATACCAAGAAATTAAGGGCAAGGTGTACTTGCAAGAAAAAGGTCGAAGGTAGCCTAACGAGATTATAAGGAAAGAAAAAGGAAAATAAAAAGATAATATAATATTTAAAGACTGAATTTTGCAGATTACCAAAACATACAAATCGTAAAATAAATGTACGGATAAGACGATAAGAGCAGCGTCAGTGATGAAAAGAATACGGGGAAGCTCCAACAGTATTCTGAAAACACTCAGCGAGAAACTTAATAATCCATTTATGAAGCACTGGATTCACTTGCATATGCAGTCCCAGTCCCATAAATGGGCGGTATGGAATAATTTAATTCGAAAAAGTCATTAATACTAACATAGTCTTTAAGATCTTTACTAACAAAATGGATGTAATGTCTGAAATTAAAATAAATAAATAATTTTTATTATAGAATTTTATTTGTCAAAAAATTATAAATTTAATTTATAAGTAAAGAATAAATTATTTAACTATAATCCATTATCAGATTATTATTTAACAGCTAATCATAACAAAATATTTTTACTATTAATTTTATAGAATTCCACAATACAACATATTCGTGTACCAGTAATTTTATAATTAGTATAAAATATAAAAACTTTTTCATACTTAAAAATATAAACAAAATGTAAAACATAAGAACTGTTATGATTAGGAATGTTAAAATGCACATTTGACTAGAGTTATATAACTTATTTTAGAATATATTGAAGTTACATTTGGAAATATATTTATTTTTTATCATACAACAGTCTATGTAAATTAAAAAAAATATCACAACCTTAAAATAACTGAAGCTTAATAGAAAGCTTAACTAGAAATATTTGGCATTTTTCTATACTTAGCACTAGTTCATAAATATTGCGCAATTTAATACTGATTAATGACTAGAATACATGAGCGTGAATATTATTTTAAAATACACAGTAAATTTACACTATTATTATTATTTATTTTACTTATATAACTATGATATGCTAAAATTCTACATAGTATTTAGACATTTACAGGTGATATAATATATCAGTTTAAGACATAATAATAGATTGTAGATTTAAATGTTTTAATTTATTTAGCCGTTTTGTAGATCTTCTTAAAATTTCAAATAAAGTAATGTACATATTCGTTGTCATAAAATACTCCAACCTTTATCCTTTTAACTTCCTCTAAATACAACATTCATAAAATAATTAATGACACCTTTCATCTTTTAAAATTCCTCGTAGGCTTACGATGGTAATCCACAAAATTCTTTAAAATTGCTAATTTACACGATTACCATTTAAACATATTTCTAGATCTACGGTGTGAAAACGACCAAATAATCTATGGGCTAGGTGCTGCATTTAAGGATTTTACGGAAGGCCTTTCTAAACTCAGGGTTAAAGATGGTATAGATGACTGGATTAAGAAAAGAGTTGATGTAGCCGAGCCAGGTGTTGAGGATGAAGACCGTAACTCCAGGAGAAAACTGCAGTCCAAATTTACCACAAATAGCATCAAGAACGTTGCACGTGAAAAACGGAGTCCAACAAAAGAGAAAAACTCCTGTGAACAAAAAAATATAATATGAAGAATCTTAAGCTTAGTATTCCAAACCATTGAAGTCATCAGAAGTTTATTTTACACAACTTTAACAATAAATGTTATTAAAACGAGACTGATAAAGTTTACTGCAAAATTGATTGCCTTAAAAGATTATATGGATAGAGAATAGATAGGTACATGTGACCAATGACAATTAAGGATTAAAAAACAATTTTACTTCTGGTCTCTTGTTTTTATGAATTCCTCTTGTTCATTATTTTTCTTTATAATTCCAGTTAAATAAGTATTTATCACGAATTTACAGAATATCCGTCTTTTACATTTACGTTGACTGACTCGAATAACTTCAAGTACTAATTTTTTTTCTGATTCTTAAAAATGGTTAATCATAGTTGAATGTATTCATACAGTTAAAATTACGTTTACTTTTGATTCAAAAATTCACTTACCGAGCACAATGGCCAGAGTTTTAGTTGCTTTTCTTTCTTTTTTGGCGGATGATTTCTCTCTCTTCTTTTTACTTGCTTTATTCGCTTTATATATAGTAAATCTTGCTGTGGCTGCACTTGCTTTTCTTTCTTTTTTACAAGTTGACCCATCACGGATATCATAATGACTGGATCGAAGATCATCATCAGACCGAAATGCAATTGAAGCATTCCTGCAATCATATTGGATGCTATTTTATTACAGTTTGTATGTTTAAGTTTAATATTATATGATACGTTTTTAGTTGTCAAGTAAATTTTGATAAAGGTTATGTATATAATCATTCTCGGCAAAACAAATAAAGCTAAAATAAATTACGTATTTTCATTTATATTTTCAAAGTTAGGGCCTTTATTACCATTGAATGCTTAGTATGATTATTATTAAGAATGCAATACAATTTATCATGAAGTATTTTACATAAATTTGCAATACGAATATACTTTTTTATTTGTGCATTAAAATATTCTCTAAGCAAAAACGTTTTAGCCAATAAATACATACCTAGAATCGATATCGACTCTTTTTCCATTCTTTTTCCATTTTGCATCGCAGGTTATATTCTTCATCACTCTTGTGTCTTTTAATATAGGCGATCCTGGAGGAGACACGTGCTCCCTGATAGTATCTTCGAGGTTAGATGGGGCATAGCCAGAGTCATTATTCCCATTAGGATCGGGAAGTATTTGTGTCTTGGTGCGTTTTTTTGACGTCCTATAATTCAAATTAATAGTAGATAAACGAATAAAAAAATGTAACACATGTATAAAATAGGCAACGTCAGCTTAAAAATTGTGCATTTTAGCGGCTAAAGGCTGAACATTTTAACTATATAATAATGCTGATTATTTTACATTTGACATATCATTTCGACAAATCTTTAAAATATATGATTTGTTAGAAGTACAATGAAAACTTTCCAGATACTAAAATTAACCGTCTTCTTAGTGAATTCGGTAATGAATTTTTTGATGGCCAAAAATGACACAATAATTACAAGATAAAGCAACGATCAAGTTAGGCACTGGTAACAAAACTAGCACACTTAATAGATTACTTACTAAATAAGTATTTGAAATTGTATTTTAATTAGTTTCTACTAAAACAGTGTTTTTAAACTGATGTAATGGCAAAGCTAAAATTGATTGCGAAATGTTATTATAGAATCTTATAGACCCACAAACGATTTACGTACTTTTGCAAGGCGCAAAGCACTACTACAAAAGACAAATGGGGGAATTATAAATTATAGATCACTGTAGGCCTTTATTAAAAATCTATTGAATACTTTTGCTATCGTTGAAAATTTTATTAGAAAAGGTACAGGTAGCAAAAAAATTTAAAACACTGTTGAACATTTTTACGACATTCTAAGCCTTAACCAATAAAAGTTTTAAACAGTTTCATACTACACCGATTATTGGTAAAGCAATGTATTGGAACTAATACAAATTTTGTAAGACGAATCAATTTTAACTTACTTAATATTATCATCCGTTATAGAAGTAAGCATAAACTCTGTAGATTTATCGTTTGGTATGATGTGGCATTCGTCAGCATCCACTTCCAAGTCCACAGATCGTTTGTCGAAACTAATGAAAAATCACAATGAACAAATATTAGTTACGGAGAATATTGTGGCATTATTTTTAGGTCAATCGCATTAAAGTACAGAAGTTACAATAAAATTACTTTGCTGTAATCCGCGTTTGTTAAGAGAATACATGTAATGCTAAGTGTATGAAGCAGGCAACAATTACATACCCCATATATGCAGGACAAGCCGCAACACACAAGACGCAACCAACACCAACACTCCATACAAGCACGACACACAATCACTACCACCACCTCTACAATCGTTTCGCCTCGAAACCGAAGAACCTCGAAATCCTCATCAGGAGGATAGGCTCCACGAACAAAACTATAATGCAGGTAATCAATCAGAATTCCATCGTAGACTTTTAAACGCTATAAATGAACAAAGGATACAAATATTTTAATACACCTGGGTTTAATATAATACTGATCACAGCAAAGTAATTCTATATACCATATTCTATCTATCTATTACTATTAAGGAGTTCTTTAATGCCTATATGTATGTGTATATGTGTATTAGCGAACTGACTGACCTTATTACACAGCCCAATTATGAGTTTGTTTGCATTTATTTTTTGGTGAACATCATAAATATATATATTTTTTTTAATATATGGGACACTTACACACACGGTCGTCCGTCCTCAAAGTAAGTAACTTAATACTTGTGTTATGGTAGGCAGACAACTGGTGAATATAATTTTTTAATTACATACTTAAATACAAATATACACCCAGGGTCAACGACCAACAAATTCATTTATAGAAAATGTTGGCTCTCAGCGGGAATCGAACCCGCGACCCTCGGAGCCGAAGGTCACTACTCACTGCGCCAACGAGCCAGTCAAAAATGTACATATTTTAAAGTCTAAACAAAACCAGTTGTCACATGATTTAGATGCGCATTTTACGACCCGCCTGCCCGTCATTGCCGTCTTCTTACCTTAGTCATGTTTTACGACACCTCGGTAAGAAATCGATGGTCTATTCTACTCAGCCGGATACCACACGGCGGGTCAACTTACCTTAGTCTCCTTTTACGATAACTCGGTAAGAAATGGGTAGTCTATTCTACTCAGCCGGATACCAAATAATAAATTTATGATCATTTGATAAATTTGTTCTCTGATCACATTTAAAATTTTGTTTTAATAACTCATCGTTAAATATAACTAGTCGTTAATATTGAGCACGTCACCTGAACAGATAACAACATTAAACCTCGTGGAACATTGCCTAACGAGCCTATGATTAAGATCTTAGATAAGATCGAAACTAATCACATCAATCTAGTAACAGTCATACAACTTAGATATAGTCGATCTATCAGTTTCAAATCAAATTAAATCCTTAAAATTTAAATGAGTTAATCTTGTACATATATTTTTTTTCTGAATCTAGGAAAGGACTGCAATGATTTTCATGAAACTTAGCTTGTTTGGGGGTTTGGTTTAAATCGATCATATTGTCATTGATCGAAATTAATCAATTTTTTCAATCCTCGATAACAGATCGAGGATTGAAAAAATGTTAAAATGTAGAATTGAATCCAAATATTATTTTAGCAATCAAATGTAATGCTGTGATAGCCCAATGTGGATGAATGGTAACATGTGGACCAAAATAGACCCGAGATCGATCCCACATGTCACCGGCACTTTCTTTTTATTATTTACCTGTTTATTATTTTTGTTTATATTAGCCTGTTTAATAATGTAAAATTGAGAATGATTAAAAGATTGACTGCCGAGTTTCTTGCTGGTTTTTCTTGGTAAGAGCAAGATTTCAAACCACTGTAGCTTCATTTATCATATTGATTGTTGATGATTCAAAAGTGCTTGACAGAGCTTATTTGAATAATTGATTTGAGCTTGTCGACAATCTCCAGTTCACAATAATTACCTACCTGTCTTCATGATCATCTTCATTACTCCCAGAGCCAGTGTTGGTAGGTCTGTCATCCAGAGCTGCATCAAGTTGTCTTGTTTGAGCTATATTTTCTATGACAATAGCCGTCGTTGCCCCCATCATCGTTTCGCCTGATACTGGAGGCTTTTTCGCCGCCCTTTGTTTCTTAGCACGGTTCCTTAAAGCCTTAAGAAAGCAACATAATTACTACTCGCGGGTTCGATTCCCGCCGAGGGCCAACATATTCAATAAATGAATTTGTTGGTCTTTGAGCCTGGGTGTATATTTGTATTTAAGTATGTATTTAAAAATTATGTGAGTATGTATTTACCAGTTATCTGTCACCCATAACACAGTATTAAGTTACTTTAGGGACGGAGGACCGTGTGTGTAAATGTCCCATATTTATTATTTACTTAATTATGTGTTATGTGCTCTGCATGTGTCTCTTCTATAACATCATTGGCAGATGAAGGAAAATCATCTCAATTATCTTATTTTATTTTAGACCCTTTAATTACAATTGTAATATTATCAATATTTTGATAAATTAAAAACAATCCTACAGTCTGATTTTTATTGACTGTAGGGAATCATTTACTTATGACAGAAATATTAACTTAATAAAAGAACAGATTTAATTACTAAAATAGAGAAGCTGTGATAGCACAGTACTGAGATCGTGCGACCTTTTTGAGGATCTATGGGTTCAAACCTAAGCCAAACCAATGGGTTTTTTTTAACTTATTTGTCTAAATAATATTTGAAATTATAGGGTTTTCAGTGAAGTAAAACATCACGAGGGATCCTGCATATCTCCAGGTAATTTTGGGAGCTATGTGATGTGATGTGATGTGTGATGATATAACAGCAATTTGCATTAGAGCGTTGTGGGTCTAACTTCCAACCCTTCTCTACAAAAAAGTGAGCCCTATGATAAGCAGCTAAAATATGTCTTGAAGCTTGAAATATCTCTTACCTTAAAAATATTATAATACAGGAACATCATCATAATACAAGGAATATAGAAGGACCCTAATGAAGAATAGAGGACGTAGTTCTGGTTATTGAAGAGGCACTCTTGAAAGTTTCTATCAGCTGTATCGTTCAAGCCGAGCACGATGGGGGCGCCGATAGCGGCTGACACCAACCACACTAGCACTATGGTGAACCAGACGCGGCGATTGTTTTTGTGCTTCGCGTACTTAATTGGCTGAGTGACAGCGATGTATCTGTTGGAAGGGAAAAGGAAATTATAATGACACGAGAAAAGAAATGTCATCTCCTTATCTAAGCACAGAAAAGTATTAGGATTGGCATCTTCATCCGAATCGCGCCCTCATTGGTGAAGATCAAAACCTTTTTTCAAATTATCAACTGTCTTTTTCCAGGTTTTGCGATCGGCAGCTCGGTATAGCGCTGATAGGTATAACCAGCTGTTCGGATATTTGGTAATTTTTTCTTGTCCTCAATAACTTTGCTATTGTAAGAGCCTGATGAGACCTTCCTGAGTAGCCTTTGGTTGCTCATTTCACAGTTGTTGCGTTCTTTTGCTGCTCCAGATCTTATAAGTGTACGCTCTTCACCAACCCTCCTTCTTTCTCAAGTGGATTTGGGACTGGCCACGGCGAAGTTTTGGGTTTGACATAGTTAAAATTAATTAATGGCGAAATATTAGAAGTGAGCCAACTTACCTATCAACGGAAATAGCGACTAGATTGAATATGCTTGATGTAGACGACGTAACGTCCATTGCGATATATACATCGCAAATGAACGCAGGCAGTCCCCATGACCCGTTGACCTGCCGACAAATTTATATCTTAATTCACCGGGCTAAAGTTCAATTTTGAGTACAAGGGAATATTGAATTCAAATACGATCAACCAAATACCATGAAATTCACGATAACTCAAGTATAAGACTCAAAACAGGCTTTAGCCAATGCAGTTCCAAACATAGTACATAGAATATAGATTAGTGTTTTTTTATGTTAAGTGACGACAATACAAGAACAACTTGTCATTCTGAAATAATATAAAATCCATAATAATTATTTTAATACTCTCCAGATAATAATTGCAAGATAAGATGGTATGGACAAAAATAAGGAGGCATGAAAATCATCATGGGTATTTGACTAGAGGGAGGCCGACAAAGAAATGGTTGGAAGTATGACAGGTACTACATAGTAACGCCTGTAACTAACTCCTCCTCCGTCAAGTATAAATATTATTTAAATATTCGAACACCGCTAGAGCGCTCGCACCCTAGCATAGAATTGCATAAAAACGCGCCGAAGGCGCTAGCACTCTTAATATATATTGGCTCGTAATTCGTCTAAGTGGCTAGGACCCGTACTACGTTGTGATTGTAATAACTCAAATTCTTTTAGAGCGTCAGAGGTCATGTGTCCATCAACCCAAAGGAGTCAAATAAAACCTTAAATAGAATAAAATAATGTGATAATAATCACATTATAGTTTTATAATAATATTTCAATATATCGTATTCTTTAATATAAATAGAGCCGTCAGCCCTACATTCGTAGTTTATATCTCTTTGCTCAACAGAGAGGTTCATTATCAAATATCATTTGTTATAATATAAAACAGTTGTTTGTCATCAGTGTACGATACTCGAACAGGTTTTATATTTATCTAATACAAGAACAGATTTTACTTGTACTCTACATGAACAGACTTTATATGTCCAACAGATATATATTCGTTACACGAACAGATTCTTATATGGTTAATACATGAACGGGTTACTATAAAATTTGATAAAAAAATGCGAGACATTCAGATAGTTGAATGTCTCGCGAATGTCTTATGTTATGACTTCATAGGATATGTTATAGCAAACAGAAAGATCACTCACTCGATCTTAATACCTAGCCCTTAAACAACTCCGTAGAGAAGTTTAACCAATGTGGTATCTCTCTCCCATCCATTATACTCTTCCGATTTGGAAAAATATAAAAAGAGAGTGATAGTCAGTAGCTCCGCACCCGCTACCAACGGTGAGCTCCGTCCATAGGATATGAGCCCCCCCCCCAAGGGGTACCTGTTTATAGTGCGCCTGCGGCGTATGATTATGGGATAAACCCATTATTGTCGGGAGTCAACAAAACCACAGTTGACATATTAGGCATGAGTGCCTGGGTGTATAATAGAGGACCGAAGCCCATATAATAAATAGCCGGAGCTATAAAATATGGCATTAGCCAAAGGCACAAGGCCTGGTAAACTTTGATAATAAATTACCAATTCTTATATTCAGTAAGGCGCATGTCGCCTGCACACGTCGTAACGGTGCGTTCTATGGTAAAAACCACATACAGTATAATACGTATAATACGTATAAAGTCCACAAAGTGGAAACCCATCGAGATGGCAAACATGTTGCAAAGCAACTTGATTAGTTATTATATATACACCATATAGGCGTGTGTCCACCGAAGTGGATAGTGTGTGTCCACCGAAGTGGAAGATGTGTATGCAGAGCATTACATGAATGCCAATCACCCCCTATTCACCCAATACCATATAATGGAGTCACACATAGTGCACTCGCTTACGGTATGCGCCAAGCTCAACACGCCACCTCATACAACAAAAGGTAATTTATGTTTAACGCGGCAAGCCACGTAAGATGTATATGTATATGTGAAGATAAGGGAAATGCAGGCCACACTGTCTAAAGCTAGTCCGCAGTCTTATTAACAAAGACCCGACCAGCGGCTCTTATGCAATAATGCCATGCTATAATGGTCATTCGTGGTATCATTAACTAAGCTAAGGGGACGTCCTGAAAAGGACGGAACACCTCACCCATCCGTTACTATGAACAGAGTCCATAGCGATCCATCACTGCTGCGGCGTATCACTTCAGCAACATAAAGTTAACTTCCGCAACGCCCAGCAACATTCAGCTGTGGTACCGTCACTATTGAGAGACTACGAACAACGTTTAGATGTCCGTTCGTCAAACAATAACATTTCAGCCACCACTGTACCGGCACTACTTCAAGCGGCCTATGCGTCCAAAGGTCGAGCAAGGCACACGGCAACGACCGAAATCATCACCGGCCTAACCAAACCCGTATCACAAAGGCACACGCCCAAAGTAACTCTGGTTGCGTCAAACCAAAGCCGAATAAAGGCACGCCGCAGCAACCGAAGTTAACTACGGGCCTATGTCCAGCCCTAATAAGATGCAGCCTAGTGTAGCCTTTTGGGCCAGGCACACAGCAATGACCGAAATCACTGCCGGCCTAAACCTCAAGTCTCCCACCAGTACCCGCCAGAGCATGTTCGGTAGAGTGCCAACCACTACTCAGCAAAGTTGCCTTTACCAAGTATCATTCTGACACTTTAATCGTTCGAAGTGAGCTAAGCGATGTAACCATCGCTACACTCTTAATGGTCAAGTCACATTCACAGCCTTTCCAAAGATCGGCACGATCTTGCATCTTGAACCATTATACGAGAGCGGGCCTAGATGTGTATTTATTATTTATTCTTAAAAATAGTCGAGTTAAAACTCAATTAATATCTTGTATCGCCCCAGTACACATCTACAATATCATTATAACAACATTTTATAAGCGACCTAACAGATCACTTCTACGCTCCGCGCTCCGCCCGCTCTCTCAATACTGTAGTACGGCGGATAACGTGACATTCGGTCAATATGACTAAAATAATACTTTTTTGAATTTGATGTTTTATGAATAGAACATCAATTATAGATGCGAAAAAACATTACTGCGTGACAAACAAACATTTATTTTTATACTTATAGATTTTTCTAAAATATTGAAATTTTAATAATTATTTATTTTTAAAACTCGAATGTAGGGATGAGACTGTTACATTCAACCCCCTAAATTCTATGAAGTCCTATCGGAATAGAATTTACAATAGGAAATACTTACAGCATATGCTTACTTTTGAACTTGAATACTAAATTTAATTCTATGTTATTTAGAATCCCTGATTTGCCAAACTCCATATATTTATTTTATTAATCTTTTCAACAATTAGTTCAAATGTGAATTTTGCACTTAATCTGTTTATACATCAACCCCCCGCATTTAAGACCATTCGATTTCTTTTTTATTTCTACGATTTTGTAAATTCGAATTATCTACAACCCCCAGACTACTGATGACTGCCTACTAGTCCTGCCATTTTGAATTTAACTTTATTTGTTTTTGTTCCCTATTTGATTAATATTTATCTATACCTCGTTCATCGGTATGATTAGAAATGGTCAACCCCCGGACTCCACAACCCCCAGACCTCAAGGATTTATTAGTTGTAATGGACACATAAGCCTCGTCAGTCTCTCTCCATTTCACGGACAACAAATTGTAGGCTTACGCCTACTTAATAACTTTACACAAGCCGTATTGACCATCCTGGTCACGGCACCAAATTGTAACTAACTCCTCCTCCGTCAAGTATAAATATTATTTAAATATTCGAACACCGCTAGAGCGCTCGCACCCTAGCATAGAATTGCATAAAAACGCGCCGAAGGCGCTAGCACTCTTAATATATATTGGCTCGTAATTCGTCTAAGTGGCTAGGACCCGTACTACGTTGTGATTGTAATAACTCAAATTCTTTTAGAGCGTCAGAGGTCATGTGTCCATCAACCCAAAGGAGTCAAATAAAACCTTAAATAGAATAAAATAATGTGATAATAATCACATTATAGTTTTATAATAATATTTCAATATATCGTATTCTTTAATATAAATAGAGCCGTCAGCCCTACATTCGTAGTTTATATCTCTTTGCTCAACAGAGAGGTTCATTATCAAATATCATTTGTTATAATATAAAACAGTTGTTTGTCATCAGTGTACGATACTCGAACAGGTTTTATATTTATCTAATACAAGAACAGATTTTACTTGTACTCTACATGAACAGACTTTATATGTCCAACAGATATATATTCGTTACACGAACAGATTCTTATATGGTTAATACATGAACGGGTTACTATAAAATTTGATAAAAAAATGCGAGACATTCAGATAGTTGAATGTCTCGCGAATGTCTTATGTTATGACTTCATAGGATATGTTATAGCAAACAGAAAGATCACTCACTCGATCTTAATACCTAGCCCTTAAACAACTCCGTAGAGAAGTTTAACCAATGTGGTATCTCTCTCCCATCCATTATACTCTTCCGATTTGGAAAAATATAAAAAGAGAGTGATAGTCAGTAGCTCCGCACCCGCTACCAACGGTGAGCTCCGTCCATAGGATATGAGCCCCCCCCCCAAGGGGTACCTGTTTATAGTGCGCCTGCGGCGTATGATTATGGGATAAACCCATTATTGTCGGGAGTCAACAAAACCACAGTTGACATATTAGGCATGAGTGCCTGGGTGTATAATAGAGGACCGAAGCCCATATAATAAATAGCCGGAGCTATAAAATATGGCATTAGCCAAAGGCACAAGGCCTGGTAAACTTTGATAATAAATTACCAATTCTTATATTCAGTAAGGCGCATGTCGCCTGCACACGTCATAACGGTGCGTTCTATGGTAAAAACCACATACAGTATAATACGTATAATACGTATAAAGTCCACAAAGTGGAAACCCATCGAGATGGCAAACATGTTGCAAAGCAACTTGATTAGTTATTATATATACACCATATAGGCGTGTGTCCACCGAAGTGGATAGTGTGTGTCCACCGAAGTGGAAGATGTGTATGCAGAGCATTACATGAATGCCAATCACCCCCTATTCACCCAATACCATATAATGGAGTCACACATAGTGCACTCGCTTACGGTATGCGCCAAGCTCAACACGCCACCTCATACAACAAAAGGTAATTTATGTTTAACGCGGCAAGCCACGTAAGATGTATATGTATATGTGAAGATAAGGGAAATGCAGGCCACACTGTCTAAAGCTAGTCCGCAGTCTTATTAACAAAGACCCGACCAGCGGCTCTTATGCAATAATGCCATGCTATAATGGTCATTCGTGGTATCATTAACTAAGCTAAGGGGACGTCCTGAAAAGGACGGAACACCTCACCCATCCGTTACTATGAACAGAGTCCATAGCGATCCATCACTGCTGCGGCGTATCACTTCAGCAACATAAAGTTAACTTCCGCAACGCCCAGCAACATTCAGCTGTGGTACCGTCACTATTGAGAGACTACGAACAACGTTTAGATGTCCGTTCGTCAAACAATAACATTTCAGCCACCACTGTACCGGCACTACTTCAAGCGGCCTATGCGTCCAAAGGTCGAGCAAGGCACACGGCAACGACCGAAATCATCACCGGCCTAACCAAACCCGTATCACAAAGGCACACGCCCAAAGTAACTCTGGTTGCGTCAAACCAAAGCCGAATAAAGGCACGCCGCAGCAACCGAAGTTAACTACGGGCCTATGTCCAGCCCTAATAAGATGCAGCCTAGTGTAGCCTTTTGGGCCAGGCACACAGCAATGACCGAAATCACTGCCGGCCTAAACCTCAAGTCTCCCACCAGTACCCGCCAGAGCATGTTCGGTAGAGTGCCAACCACTACTCAGCAAAGTTGCCTTTACCAAGTATCATTCTGACACTTTAATCGTTCGAAGTGAGCTAAGCGATGTAACCATCGCTACACTCTTAATGGTCAAGTCACATTCACAGCCTTTCCAAAGATCGGCACGATCTTGCATCTTGAACCATTATACGAGAGCGGGCCTAGATGTGTATTTATTATTTATTCTTAAAAATAGTCGAGTTAAAACTCAATTAATATCTTGTATCGCCCCAGTACACATCTACAATATCATTATAACAACATTTTATAAGCGACCTAACAGATCACTTCTACGCTCCGCGCTCCGCCCGCTCTCTCAATACTGTAGTACGGCGGATAACGTGACATTCGGTCAATATGACTAAAATAATACTTTTTTGAATTTGATGTTTTATGAATAGAACATCAATTATAGATGCGAAAAAACATTACTGCGTGACAAACAAACATTTATTTTTATACTTATAGATTTTTCTAAAATATTGAAATTTTACTAATTATTTATTTTTAAAACTCGAATGTAGGGATGAGACTGTTACACGCCACAGCTGAGGAATGATAGGAGAGAACAAATGCTAAAATCATGTTATACAAAACTTAGTGTTCTGGAGACTTTTATTTTAATATTTTTATACATTTCTTGGCAGATTTACCTTACAACGTTGTAAGAACAACTGAAATTTAATGGAGATTATTAATGATCATAATATTGTTCAGACGGTCCTACACGGGTGCGACATCCGTTATCATCCAGCATCCAGCATCTGGTAGGGCCCGATACCCATTACGTGCGTCCATTATTCCTCATCTTTTCTGTGCCCGCGTTTTATTACTTTCTTCCTAACGTTGTTCTTTATTACACCTACCGACACGATTACGACCTGTATACATGCGTATTAGTTACATCTTTAGTATAATAAATAAACTCATCCTATTAATACATATTTTCAGTATTCTTATCATACTTTTGTACATTTTACATCATGCTTTTATTGTATATAAAATTGAATATTATTGCATTTTTTGTAATATAAATCTTGGACCAATGTTCTTAAGCTATGATATAATTACTACCATTAGCGAAAAACAATGACTTAAAATATGTATAATGAAATTCAAAATAATCTTCATTGCAACAATCAAGTGCTTTTCAATCGTGAACTCAGCTGCTGGAACGAAAAATTCCTTATACCGACAAGGGTCAGCAAGAAACTCAGCTGCTACTCTTCAAAATGTAATTTTTGTAACTAGTCCCCTGTTTCCATGACTATCATGTACAAAATCCACACATTATTATCTTTCATGTATTCGTCAAAGTATAAGTAGGATCTGTATCAGCCTTCATTTAATACAAAAGTAATAATAAAATTATTTTGCTATAATCTGCGATAAAGTAAAATAAAAAATATATATATTAAACACAAACTTAACAATCGATTATTGAGTTTGTAATAGTAAAGCAGTTCTTATGTGTAGTGGTAGCGGTGGTGGAGGTTTGTGCCTGTGTTATTAAAAGAATTAAAATGACTTGTTTAAAAGATAAAACATTTCTTTAATTGTCCAAACAACCCTTTTAACGTTCAAATTAAATCAAAATAATCTTTATTGAAAAACGGTCTTTCAAACATCTTTGATAAGGTGTTTGAAAGGATCAGTATGATCAAGAAGCTACAACTGGTTCGGAATGTTGCTCTTACCGAAAAGAACTTTGGCGGTCAATCGCATGTACATTTTTAATTTTACATTATTAAACCGCAGTCTTATATGAAGATGAAAGGATTTTTAAATCATTTATATCATTCGAATAATCTTCGATTTTGCAATATGCTTAACGTATAGGTAAGCATATTTCTTATACTTACGTTAAACCTTTCTGTAGACTGGTCCAGTATGGATAGTAGTTTTAACTAAATATCGTATATATAAGCTTCTGAAATCGTATAATGAAAAGGGTTTTCGTTGAAACATTAATGTTTGCTTTGATACGTTATTTTGTTTGAGCGGGACCGTTTTAACGAAGAATTGTTTCAGACTCTTTGTATATTTTCCATTATCTTTCTACTATTTCAAGTTGATATGAGAAGAAATCGGTGAGTAATGAAACCTACATTTTATTGTTGTCCATGACATTAGCAATACCCATTTTAATGTTATCCATCTTATTATGCTGTGGATAAAATCGCTAAGCCTTGCGATCGCGGACTCTATTTCCTGATGATGCTTCAGTTGCGGGGTGCAAAGATTGATGAATTTGTGCAGTGAACTGCTTATGTGTTGTGATGGTGGAGGTTTCTGGTGTAAATCCCGCACGTGTCAGGTATGAAAACGGATAGTCCACTCTATATTTAGCATTTCGTATTTACTTTATCTTGAGTTATAGCTAAATAATTTATACTATGTAGCTAAATAATAATTACTTTTGGAGTATACATATAAATGACAATTGTCTCTGGGTTTTTGTTATATATTTTTGGTACAAAGGTAGGGAAGGAAAAGTATGGGAATGTGTGTTTCTGAATACACGCTTCGACAGCTTCATGCATTTCTACAGAATTTTACAAATACGATGGTCTAAAATTAAAAAAAACGCATAGGGTACTTCGTATTCCAGTATTATATGGACCCAAATAAAAACATAATCGTCTCTAAATAAGCAACTATAGGTAGACGTTTTATTTCTGGCATAACATTTGCCCAACGGGCGTACATAAATCAAAATTCGCAAAACAAATCATAATCATTCTCCTGCCTATATCTCACTCTAAGTGTGGTCAGGTCATGTTTTTCTCTTTCATTCTCTCCTATCATTTCAGTCAACTCTAGCGCTACTCCTTTTATATGCATGTCATACTCACACATAGTCAATCCAACCATTTATCTTTTTAGGCCTCCCTCTAGTCCTATATCCATGCACATTTATATTTTATGCACCAATAAAGATTATGATTATTATCACTCATTCATTTATTTACAAATTAATTTACATTTTTAAATATTTTTCTAAAACATACAGAGAAAAAAAAACGTTTAAAAATATAAAAAATTGATATCCACGGAGAGCGGAGAAAGGACCCAAGCTCTCGGCGGTTAGGAATACAGAGTGAGGAACCTCCTCACAATGCGTGCCGTCTCAAGCAACACCGCCTTCTGAATCAAGCCCTTGATCCAACAATTAAGCGAAAGCCTCTTGAGATGTTATTTAGATGTTAGAGAGCCTATTATTATTATTATTTAACACTCGTTTGGTCACATAAAATTTCCGTTTGGTCGCAAAATAAATAAATGAAATTAAACATTTAATTTGAGGGTAGGAAAGAAAACGAGAGCTTTTAAGTACTCTAATATACTTTATGTTATTGGGTAAGATTTAGGTCTTCGAAAACAACCTGAATATAAACCATAGCAATAAAAGTTAAATGGAGCTGAAAAAAATTGCGGTCATGCGACCGCCAAATACAATGAAGTACAGCTCCGTGTGGCTCAGTAAGCTTGTTTCCACTTTTAGGGCATCAGATTCGTATATTGATCTAATGTCGGTGATTTCGTTTACTCTAGACGGATATGGGACTGTCTGTAAATATATTTATATTATATATTTGACACTATGCGATACGACTATCTTCTTTTTCTTCTTTGTCAAACGATGGAAGTCCACTGTTAGACATAGGTCTCTTCATGGCATCTCCACACCACACGATTATGCGCCGCCTGAATCTAGCGGCTCCCCGCAATCTTAATTTCTCAGGGAATCTACTAACACTGTGTTTTTCTCTGCGGGGTCGCCATTCAAACACCTTGGGAATCCAACGCCCATCAGTTCTCCGACTATGTGCCCCGCCATCGCCACTTCAGCTTCGCGACGCGCTGAGCTATTTCAGTGACTCTGGTTCTTTTCTGACAATCCACTGACAATGTTCTCCTTGGACAACACTAATTATCGACGTGCTTCTTTTTCTTTCAAGAATGTTCTTTCTCAACCACGTTCTTCTTAGTTGATCGGAAAAAGGGATCGGAGAGAAAGTTGTAGACCATCAACAACTCCATCCTTGTACAAAAGAGACTGAGATTTAATACGATTTATCTATGAATGAGTGTGGCTATTAAAACACCTGATATGACCGCATCCGTTATATGTGAGTTGTTTTCATATAAAAGTTCAACCGCTAGTACACCCGACATTTTATCGGGTCCGACAAATGGAAACGAACTATCAGAGTAGCTATTCTTTTTAATACATCCCAGCTTTTTACTCTTTGAATTTGAAATAATATTGTCACGCGCGATATGGGACGTGGTTAGAATTCGCACAGTAATACCATAGTTATTCGAATTGTATCTCTATTATATTAGTGTTACGATTCCATTTCTATTAAAACTGTGTCGTTGCAAAAATTGTATGTAGAATCAGATTGTGATACCATATCTACATAGTCGATAAAAGTGTTTTATTTTTACTATTTAAGGGCAAATTATATGGTTTGAAATTACCTTGTGACTGTGTTTTTAAACCTTATTCTGATTTAGTATCTGCTTTTGTATAAGCATTAAACTTATTATATTATGTACAACTAACTGAGCCAGCAGTTTCGCTCGCATGGAAATCAGTGTGTACAAATTTTTCCCGAATTAAAATTTTGAACATAATAGTAGTTAATTATAATAGATTTTTAAATAACTTTCACCGTTTACTTAGCGCATGCAAGGAAAGCTTTCTATTGTCCGTTTTCGCAATATCTTTTATTGGAACATATTCATTTTATCGTGATGTTATAAAGTCTATAGCCTTCCTAAATAAATGGACTATCTTACACTGAAATAAATTTTTCAAATCTTTCCAGTAGTTCCTGGGATTAGCGCGTTCAAACAATCAAAAAACAACCGGATACCACACGGTAGGTCAACTTATATTATTCGCCTTTTACGACACCTCGGTAAGAAATTTGGGTAGTATGTTCTATTCAGCCGGATACCCCACGGCGTCTCAAGAGATAGAAAGATGTACATACTAATATATAATTTTTTTTATATATAAAGATTCTTTTTGTTTTTGTACCTTTATTTAGCTTTTACGCGCAATTTCGTTTGCGTGAACTGTTGTCGCGTGATCGGTTGATAATAGATGGCGCTTTTCAATGTCATCCTATTCCTGTAGAATTAACATGATTTCTTAGCCTGTATCTTAACCCGGTGTATAAGGAATAATTGTGCCAAATTTCATCGATATTGGATCAGCGTATTCGCCGTGAAAGAGTAACAAACATACATCCATACTCACAAACTTTCGCATTTATAATATTAGTAGGATAGGATTTAAAAGTAATACCAAATATCCTTCTCAAACCTAGTTAGTAGTTTTGGTAACATATAGTTTTCAATAATTAGAGCATCTCAAAGTTATCACACAAGTTTGAAGGTTACACTCCAGTTAATTGGGACAAAGTT
The DNA here is from genome assembly GCA_029227775.1 of Morpho helenor. Taxonomy (NCBI): domain Eukaryota; kingdom Metazoa; phylum Arthropoda; class Insecta; order Lepidoptera; family Nymphalidae; genus Morpho; species Morpho helenor. Next base: position 15,402,703 of record JARGCU010000037.1, on the reverse strand, counting down.
TGGCCAATTTGAAATCTTGTAGTAATTGGCTTTGCTTTAAGGCCAGTGCAGACTAACGTAATACGAATTAAAAAAATAATGATTGTATTATTTTGGTATAATCTGTGTAGTGTTTGCTATTATGTTGTGAAGTCTATCTCTTGATGATGCTTTGGTTATAGGGCAAAACGATCGTTGAGATTGTGGGAATGAATTTCTGCAGTGCTAGTAGTGTAGTGCGGTGTATGTATGCATAAGGTATGATGATAAAGGATGAACATGGATAACTTAACTTTTACATACTTTACATAAATATTTTTTACATAGCATTACATAGATTTTCTTAAATCGCCAATCATGACAAATAATACTATTATCACTTTTTGTATTATTGAGCTCCATCAAGTACCTAATGCCTAATTATATGAATAAATTTGTCATCAGCTGCAATCTTTGAATAAATTTCTCTAAACAAAGGCCCATGATAACTGGATTTGAACTGGAGTATTTTAATTTTTCGGACCGCCCAATTACCCTACTGAGCTTTATAAAACTTTACGAACGACAGAAAATTTTACTTTTGTATTTATTCATATTTGAGCAGTTAACAATGCCTGAAAACAGTGATAAAACGACATTTTATTAGATTATTTCGTTAGAGCCATTGTCAAAATTCAGTATATATATATATATATATATATATATATATATATATATATATATATATATTCTGAATTTTGGTGTAATATATATATATATATATATATATATATATAATTGTGGTGTTGGAGGAGAATGTTGCGCATCCCCTGGACTGCCAAAAGAACGAATCTGTCAATTCTCAAAGAACTCAACGTTTCAACTAGGCTTTCAACCATCTGCCTGCAACGAGTCCTTGAGTATTTTGGCCATATTGCGCGTAAAAGTGGTGATAATCTTGAAAAGATGGTCATCACCGGCAAAATCCAGGGGAAGAGACCACGAGGGCGAAGTCCAATGCGCTGGACAGACCAAATCCGCACCACCCTCGACAGTAGGATGTACGAGGCCATTCACGCAGCGAACAATAGACCCCGTTGGCGCAATATAGTTCGCACAAAAGTGATCCGTGGTGGGGGTCACGACCCTCAGCAATGAGGAAGACGACTCTAGGAGGAGGAGGAGGACGATATATATATATATATAAAATATACGCTATAAAAGTATAAGTAGTAAAGTATAATAATATGTACACCCCGTTACTTTTTACGTTACGTGACTTTACGTTACGTTAGCAATAGTAGAATAATAGTAGTAATCTTATACTTTATAATATTAAAATAAAGCACGTAAAATTTAGCATTATATTACTTTTCTATTGACTTTAAATCAGATGTTTACTATTACTTTTGTACTATGGATCTTCGAGTTTCTTGCTGACTCTTCTCGACACGAACCGATTTCCAAAGCAGCAGAGTTGATTCAAAAGCACTTATACACAAGTTTACTTGAATAAAGAATATTTTGAATTGAATTAATCTCCACAAAGTAACTCCTAATTCTATAAATTATTAAAAGAAATCCTTTTAAGAGATAATAGAATGTCGACTTGATGAAGTCATAAAAAGTATAAGAAGGTTAATTAACATCAAAAACCTTGTCAAAGTTAATTACGCACTGAAACGAGTGCTATAGGGGGATACTGATTTAAATTTATTAGCTATCAAAGTGAGTCATTTAGTAGATCATAATCTTTACGTCGACGATGCTAAAAGGGGGATTTTATTATGTACATAACACACGATATTGTGCAAGGGGGAGGTCGATAAAACCGAATTAACTACCCCCAAGATTAGGCGATTAATTAAAAACTTGTAGCCTCGGATCGGATGCTAACTTTTACCCGCAATTTCGTTCGCGTGTACTGTTGTCGTGTGATAGGTCGATAATAGATAGCGCTTTCAATGTCATCCTATTAGAAATCCTGTAGAATTAACAGGATTTCTATAGCCTATATGTTATGCCGGTGTATAAGGAATAATTGTGTCAAATTTCATCGATATTGGTTCGGTGGATTCGCCGTGAATGTCGCGAATTCAGTAGGTAGTCGCGAAATAAAATGAGATAAACAATAAGACATCAGAGGGGAAGGGGTAGTGGGGGCAGCGAGCCGGTATAGCAAGCGAGCGCGCGGCGCGGGCATTCATGTTGTGAAGTGTGTTAGTGGCAGTACTGGTGACACTATGTAAGTGATTCAGATTAATCTCTTATTGTGCTATGTATTCAGAGTTATATTTGGTATTATGTGTGTAACAGGAATTCAGAGGTTTATAGTATCAGTATAAATCAGATAAGTAAAGCGAGGCATGGGGTGGCTGTAGGGGAGGTCGGAGGCCACTATCAGGGGAACAGACCCCGCGTGTTGTATCAGTCCAGGGAACAGCCCTGTGTGTTATATCAGTTCAGGGAACAGACCCTGTGTGTTGTATTAGTCCAGGGAACAGCCCTGTGTGTTATATCAGACCAGGGAACAGCCCTGTGTGTTATATCAGTCCAGGGAACAGACCCTGCGTGTTGTATCAGTCCAGGGAACAGCCCTGTGTGATGTATCAGTCCAGGGAACAGCCCTGTGTGTTGTATCAGTCCAGGGAACAGCCCTGTGTGTTGTATCAGTCCAGGGAACAGCCCTGTGTGATGTATAAGTCCGGGGAACAGCCCCGAGGGTAATACTAGCAGGGGACCAGACCCTGTATTACCTATTAGTCATATAATGAGTATTGGAATCGTGTAGCTATTCAGATAAAGCAGTTGTTAATATGTGTGTCAGTTATATATAGTACATTCGAAAGATGACTCAGTTTCGTGATGTACCAATCAGGGTACATGGCGACATGGTGGAGATGCTGGGATCTGAGCCGGGGAATTAAATTATAATGTTTAATATGTTTTTAAACGTGGGTAGTTAGTTTCACATCGCTTGGATATAAAACAATTACTATAAACAAACATCATTAGGGTATTATGAAATAATTTTCGTTTCTTTTGTTTATGCAGTTGCGTAATTAAGGTATTCGCATAAAATATACGAAAAGAAAGTTATTAGTTACTTTCCTAGTACATTAACCAAGTGATTAATGTCATATTTTTATACAAAGAAAATTTAGTCATGCAATAGTTTACGTAGTAGTTATTATATGAAACATTTAAATATTTTTTAAGTTTCATTTAGATAATATATTGAATATGAATTATGAATAAGAATTTAGCATGGTTACTGGTTTTTTTTTAATGAAGTTTTTTTAATTTTATATTTACCCTTATTATTCTATAACTTGTTACAGTTAATTATTAGTTAAGACTGATCTCTAATATTTTTACAATGGAAAGTGCCATCCGAACCCGTCTCAAATTAATTTACGAATCAGTTTTGTCGTGTATTGATTCAGGACAGTGTGCAATAAAACAAAAATTTAATGATGAGAATTTAAATGAACTAGAGTTAATAGAATTGAAATTAAAAGGTGCAACTGAGAGATTTGTTTCGGAAATTCAGAACTTTTGTAAGTTGGATACAGAACCAAATTTAGAAGAAGTTAGGCAATATACAGAGACTCAAATTAAAGCTGAAAATTTAATTGCTGAGATAAATGTATGTATTAAGCAGAATCGATATAAATTGAAAATTTCGACGTCAGCAAATAATTTTAATATTTCTGATAAATTGCCGCGTATGGAATTAGCAAAATTTGATGGAAATATTCTCAAGTGGTACCAATTCTGGGATCAATTCTCATCGAATGTGCATAATCGTCACATTAGTGAAGTGGACAAGTTATTATATCTTCAATCAGTTCTAGAAGGTGATGCGAAACAGGCAATAGAAGGGTTAGACACCACTAATAAAAATTATCAAATAGCCATTAATACGTTGAAGGAAAGATATGGGAAGCCTAATACTATTATCGATGCTCATTATGTTGCATTATACAGGATCAAAGCGGCAAATAAATCAGTTAAGGAATGTCGTTCTGTGTTAAATGAGATAGAAAGACATCTAAGAGTGTTAAGTTCTTTAGGAGAGGATGTCAATCATAATCATCTTAGAGTGATGATTATAGAAAAGTTTCCGGAAGATTTAATTTATGAGTTAAAGCTAAAGATTACTGATAAAGATGAATCAATTGATATCATTAGAAAAAATTTAGAGTACATAATTTCGGCAAGAGAAATGTCTAATAGATTGAAAGGGAATTCAGAATCTCAAAAGTCTGAAGCTGTGCTGAGCGATAGTAAACGGGATCCAGATCAGTTTACGGTCGATGCTTTACATATTAGAACTGAAGAATATAAAAACCGACGTGAACTTCCAGGCACATCAGCGAGGTTATCTAGGATAGATTACAGACAGCATAACACCCAACAACATGAAAATAGTAAAGTTAAAAGATATTTGCGAAAAGAGTACTTGAAAGGTCTAATCGGGATGAAGAGCCACCTAAAAGGAAATTTACGAAAAAATGTATTTTCTGTGAACAAGATCATTTTAATGATGAATGCACGATTCATAAAACTTTACAAGAAAGAAAATCATGTTTAGGAAATCGGTGTTACAATTGTCTAGGAACAGGGCATAGATCTGACACTTGTCATTCCAAAAGAAAGTGTAGGCATTGTAGTACATTCGGTAGACATAATCGCGCATTGTGTCCTACTAAGTTTTCACCTGGGAATGCTCCTATTAAAACTAATAGTTAACGCGTTAATTTATAAACGAATACCATATTACTTCATTTATTATATCAATTTGTTGAATTTAACAGTCGTAGTCGTAGCCATTTTTACATTTGGAAAAAAACCCACACAAAAAAAGACAGCCCTGTAGTAAATAGATTTCCTGATAATAACTCCAACTGGTACTATGCGGCAAATATACATAAATGTAGCTACTCGTATTATAAATCGTATGAGTATAGAAATCTGATTTTGTAGCGAATTAAATAAATTATTAGAAGATAGTCAATTTAAAGAGTTAACGTAAGCCGACGAAGGTTTTCTTATCATTCGTTATATTATCATTCGTTCATGTTTAAATAGAAAGTTAACGATTTCTGCAGAGCTTTTCTTAGATGAATCAGATTTTGGTTAGGTTTGGTGCGGTAAAATCAATAATAATTTGACACACAATCGCCGTTGTCTAAGTAACTTATTCAACCGGTTAGATAGTTCAACACTAAAATCATATGATGCAACAATTTATGAACATTTACAGAACGGTATTATTGAAATTGTTATAGATGATTTAGATACAAAGCCCCGTTTAGTTCATTATCTTCCTCATCACTGCGTTTCCAGTAGTGATAAACCAGGTAAAATTAGAATTGTTTATGATGCTTCGGCAAAAACAGACAGAAATCCGAGTCGAAATGAATGCTTGTATAGAGGACATTTATTATGGCAAGATTTAACTGGGCTAATTATAAAGTTAAGAGAGCATTCAATTGGTATTATCGCTGATGTTGAGAAGGTGTTTTTACAATTAGGTCTTTTAGAACCAGATAAATATGTGACGCAATTTCTTTGGCTAAAGAATATTAAGTCTAAAGTGAATGGGGATAATATTTTACACTTGCGCTTTTGTAGAGTTACTTTTGGTGTAATATCAAGCCCCTTTCATTAAACGTACCAATTAAATATCATTTAACAAAGTCAGATAATTTACTAACAATGCAAATGGCAGAGGATATATATGTAGACAATATAGTAACAGGCGCCCAAACAGTCTTAGAGGCAATAAAGATTTAATATATGAAGATATGATATTTCCAAATAGTCATTTAACAGCTTATCTATGAGTTTACGGGATTGGGACTAAAATTCTAAAGAGTTTATATCCTTTATATTACAGAGATCTCGTGCATCAAACAATAAGTTTGTCAAACTATTAGGACTAATATCATATAAGGATAGTGATATGTTACAGCTAAATTATGATATCAATAAGGTCAATTTAGATTTAGTTTGTACTAAAAGTGGTATTTTAAAAGTGATTAAGTTTAATGTTAATTATTAATAATTATTAGGCCTCAATTTACGATACCTGCGGGTTTGCAGTTCTAATTTTATTACCAGCAAAACTATTTTTTCAGAAATTGTAGTAAGAAAAAATAGCATAGGATAGTAAATTAGATAGTTATCTATTTAGCGAGTGGAAAAGGGTAGAGTCAGTATTGCAATATCTGAAAAATATTTGTGTTCCTCGGTACTATTTAAGCGGCATAAAAATATCAAAATTAAGGAAAAAATAGAACATGAATTGCATTTTTTTGCTTCAAAAGACGCAGCTTCAAAGCACGCGTATATTTGCGTAGTTCTTTGGACACTAATAATATTGTCAGTTTGTTATTGGCAAATCTAGATTAGTACCTGTTAAGGACCATAATAATTTACAAATTCCAAAATTAGAATTGTTGGAAGTAGGCGTTTGCGCTATGTACTGAAGTTTTTGAGATTAGAAATTAACGGTCAATTTTATAGTTAAATTGTTTTGAGTGGTTGTAAAACTGATAAGCTATTATTGCCGTTGGTTGCGCGAAGGAATATCGAGATTAAGCAAAATGATACTTTAGTTATCAGATATATACCAGGAAAACAAAACCCAGCCTATATAGGAACTCGATCGGATCAAGCTGAATTTTATGACAAGTGGTTAAGAAGTCCTGAATTTTTGTTGATAACATCAGAACAATGGTTTCCCGAACCTGAAAACAAGGTGGAAATTCAATTCAATTTGGCCGCGGAGGATCTCCCGAACTTAGCTCCTGACGATAGTACCACCGGATTAGAAACAGAAAAGACTTGTTCTACTAACTCTATCTCCCAAATGATATTGGAGCTCCAAGCTCAATATTTTCCGAAAAAGGTTTGCCTAAACTTATAATATGAGACAATGCTGCGCAGTTTAAACTAAGAGGAGAAGTTTTGTCCTCTGATTATTGTATTCGAAATATAAGCTGGAAATTTATACCCGAATTAGCTTCATGGTTTGGAGGGTTTTTATGATCGGCTAATAGTAGTCCTATTAACCGATTGAGTAAAGCATTGTCTCAGGAGAACATTATATAAACATTTACTTAAAGCTTATCAATCAGTTACATACAGTTTTAAAAGAGGTTGAGGCAGTTTTAAGAACCCGGCATAACAGTGGGTGTTGAAGCAGAACATGTGTTAACGTAGGTGTTAGACTTTTTGAGAATAGTGGTAGAGAGTATATTGAGTGATATGTCTGACCGTGAATTTTTGGAGTCCGCTACTGTAACTAAAACTTATTTAGTGGGTGTTTGGAAACGAGGGAAAATTAATATACAGGAGTTTGCTATAATGTTTAGTAGGCAATATTTAAACAGTCTTAGAGAGCGAAGCAATAAGCACAGGCAGCCAAGAGTCACAGTTAACAGTAAACCATAACTAGGTGAGAAAGGTCAAATAAAAGCAAAGCAGCAGCAGGTAATAGGATCTAATGGAAAGTTGGCACAGTATCTGAACTTGTTAAGGGTTTGGATGGTGAGATCAGAGTGGTAAAAGTAGTCACATCAACAGGAGAAACGTTGACTCGTTGTGTAGGTGACCTTTTTCCATTAGAGGTCGATGACGAAGAGAATCCAGTACCAGTACAAAGAGGTCAGTCTTATAGTGAGATGATTGGAGATCCAAAAATACAAGATATTGGTCATGTTGATACCGGCGAGGCACCAACTACTTCCTCAAATTCTGGAACAGTCCAGAAATGACCAAGTAGCTGCTCAGCAATCAGAGCGAAGTAAAAAATTGAGTCTTGGACTTCGCAGCTAATGATTAATTTGTATAAATCAGATAATCAATTGTTTCGATAAATCAGTATAATTCAGTCGATTAAAGGGATTTGTTAATCAAATCTTTTGTTTTCTTTTTTTTCTCTGGGGGGAGTGTCGCGAATTCAGTAGGTAGTCGCGAAATAAAATGAGATAAACAATAAGACATCAGAGGGGAAGGGGTAGTGGGGGCAGCGAGCCGGTATAGCAAGCGAGCGCGCGGCGCGGGCATTCATGTTGTGAAGTGTGTTAGTGGCAGTACTGGTGACACTATGTAAGTGATTCAGATTAATCTCTTATTGTGCTATGTATTCAGAGTTATATTTGGTATTATGTGTGTAACAGGAATTCAGAGGTTTATAGTATCAGTATAAATCAGATAAGTAAAGCGAGGCATGGGGTGGCTGTAGGGGAGGTCGGAGGCCACTATCAGGGGAACAGACCCCGCGTGTTGTATCAGTCCAGGGAACAGCCCTGTGTGTTATATCAGTTCAGGGAACAGACCCTGTGTGTTGTATTAGTCCAGGGAACAGCCCTGTGTGTTATATCAGACCAGGGAACAGCCCTGTGTGTTATATCAGTCCAGGGAACAGACCCTGCGTGTTGTATCAGTCCAGGGAACAGCCCTGTGTGATGTATCAGTCCAGGGAACAGCCCTGTGTGTTGTATCAGTCCAGGGAACAGCCCTGTGTGTTGTATCAGTCCAGGGAACAGCCCTGTGTGATGTATAAGTCCGGGGAACAGCCCCGAGGGTAATACTAGCAGGGGACCAGACCCTGTATTACCTATTAGTCATATAATGAGTATTGGAATCGTGTAGCTATTCAGATAAAGCAGTTGTTAATATGTGTGTCAGTTATATATAGTACATTCGAAAGATGACTCAGTTTCGTGATGTACCAATCAGGGTACATGGCGACAGTGAAAGAGTAACAAACATACATCCATATTTTTTCGCATTTGTAATATTAGTAGGAAATTATTTCTTTTAAAAGATATGTATATACACTTATCATTCATCATTCCTTATCCTACTTTAGGTGAGGTCAGCACAACATATTTTAAACATGTTGTTAGTTGATTTGGCTTGTTAATGAAATCCGCTGCCTGACGTCAACTTAACATTATCGCCTTTTACGACATCGTGATAAGAAATTGGAGTGGTCTATTCTACTCATACCACCAGATACCACATGGCGGGTCAACTTACCTTAGTCGCCTTTTACGACAACTCGGTAAGAAATGAGAGTAGCATATTATACTTAACCCAATACCACACGGCGGGTCAACTTACTTTAGTCGCTTTTTACGTCACCTCGGTAAGAAATCATGGTGGTCTATTCCACTCAGCCGGATACCACAAGGCGGGTCAACTTACCTAAGTCGCTTTTTACGTCACTTCGGTATGAAATGATGGTGGTCTATTCAACTCAGCCGGATACCATAGGCTGTATACAGTCGAATATAATTAAATTAAATTAAAAAAAAAATTACATTTTTTTAAAACAAATTTTTTTGTTTTTCAGAAAGGATACAAAAATGTTTTTATATTTTTGGTGAGTGGATCATGTTCTGTAGGCAAAAATATTCGTTTTTGCGTTTACCTTCAATGTTGGTTGATTGTGTCGACATAGAAATACTTGTTGTGATAAAAAACCAATTAAAATAAAACCGTGCTATTCGCAAAATAATATTCTTACATTGTGAAATAGTAACTAAGTAAGTAGCGGCCTGTTACTATCCCACTGCTGAGAATAGGCCTCTTCTCTCCGTTTTTGTAGAGAAGGATTTAAGCTAAGACCTACCACGCTGCTCCAGTGCGGATTGGTAAGTTCCATATATCTCTATTTAAGTGTCCCATATATTTATATTTATTTTAATTCTCTAGAGATATGCAGGTTTCCTCAAGATGTTTTCCTTCACCGAAAAGCGTGTGATAAATTGCAATTATCAATTAGACACATAAGTCTTAACAGAAAAACTCATTAGTGCCTACCCGGGTTTGAACCCGTGACCTCCTAAGAGGAGTCCTAAGAAAGAGTCGCACGGTGTTACCGCTGGGCTACCACAGCTTGTGAAATAGTATAAAAGCATAATAGAAATTTCAATTTTTAACTAAATATCAACCTGTTATTTGAAGAGTTCCCTCTTCTGGAGCCAATCCTGGCAGCATCAGGTCATGCTTATAATAAACATGTATTGTTATTGGGACTAGACCAGTATGTTAAATTACATATCAATCGGACACCGGGAAGTGGGTCAAATTTAACTTGCAAGACTCCACCTTCACATACACGGAAAGTGAAATAAAAGCTTTTAAAAATCTATATGACTAGCTTCACCGTGTGGTATCCGGTGAATAGAATAGACCACCCTCATTCCTTACCGAGGTGTCGTAAAAGGAGACTAAGGTAAGTGACTCACCGTGTGGTATCCGGTTAAGAAGAAAAGAGCACCCACTTTCTTATCGAGGTGTCGTAAAATACGACTAAGATAAGTTGACGTCAGGCAGGCGGCCGGTCGTAAAATATGTAGCCAAATCAAGTGACAACATGTTTAAGTGATAACATGTTGTGCCGACCCCACTTAGGGTGGGATAAAGGTAGGAAGATGATGATGATATGACTAGCTGTGCCAGCAGCTTTGCCTGCACGGAAATCAGTGTATCACATGTTTTTCCCCAAATTGAAATTTAGAACATAAAAGTAGTTATCATGAGTTAATTATAAGAGATTTTTGAACCACTTTCACCATTTACCTAGCGCACGCAAGGAAAGCATTAAATTTTGCCGTTTTCGCAATATTTTTTATTGCTGCTCCTCTCCTATTCATCTTAGCGTGATGTTATATTGCCTATATCCATCCTCGATAAATGGAATATCTTACAATGAAATAATTTTTCAAATCGGTCTAGTAGTTCCTGAGATTGGTGCGAAAACAATCAATCAAACAAACAAACTCTTCAGCTTTATATATTAGTATAGATAAAGATATCTGTCGTATTATATTATTTAATAATATCTTTTACCCGCGACTTCGTTCGCGTGGACTGTTGTCGTGCGATAGGTCGATAATACATGGTGTTTTTCAATGTCATCCTATTCCTGTAAAATTAACAGGATTTATATAGCGTATATGTTATTCCGGTGTATAAGGAATAATTGTGCTTAATTTCATTGATATTGGTTTAGCGGATTAATCGTGAAAGAGTAACAAACATACATCCATACTCACATACTTTCACTTCAATATAATACTGTTATTATTTTTGAATGATGTTTATGCCTGTCTAATGGTATGAATCATCATCACCTTCCTGCCCTTATCCCACTCTAAGTGGGGTCGGCACAATATGTTGTAAACATGCTGTCGCATGATTTGGCTGCGTTTTTACGACCGGCCGCCTGCCTGACGTTGACTTACCTTGGTCGCCTTTTACGACACCTCGGTAAGAAACAGGATGGCTATTCTAATAAACTGGATACCACACGGTGGGTCAACTTACCATAGTCGCCTTTTACGACACCTCGGTAAGAAATGAGGGTGGTCTATACTACTCAGCCGGATACCACACGGCGGGTCGACTTACCTTAGTCGCCTTTTACGACACCTCAGTAAGAAAGAGGATGGTCTATTCTACTAAACCGAATACCACACGGAGGGTCAACTTACCATAGTCGCCTTTTACGACACCTCGGTAAGAAATAGGGTGGTCTATTCTACTCAGCCGGATACCACACGGCGGGTCGACTTACCTTAGTGCCTTTTACGACACCTCGGTAAGAAATGAGGGTGGTCTATTCTACTCAACCGGATATCACACGGCGTGTCAATGCTATGAATACTGTTAGCATATCTTCCAAAATTAATTGAAAATATTTCGAAAAAAAATCTTTTTTACGCGAAACAAACGTAAAAAAGCACTCCTAAATAAACTCTAAACAAGTCCGTAAAAAAAAGGAAAAACAGTATCCAAACTTCAACACGTCCTCAATTTAGGTATACTGTCTCCAACTGGGGTAATAACTAATGTCTATAAACATTCAACCTGAAGCTTGTCGGTCTGTACATAACGACCATTGTCCTTTGAGACTCTTTCTGCCATAAACAGCTACCGACGGGAAAAACTGCCACTCTTTTAACTTTCGCTGCACTGAATGTTATAATCAAGTTTTTACGGTGTGATTCTGTTTATCAGAGAAATAATCTAGCTTATTAATATATTTTTTATTTACCGCAAAGTAACGCCTAATTCTATGAATTATTTGAATAAAAAATTCACAGAATTAGGTATTACTTTGCGGTATCCGGTTGAGTAGAATAGACCACCCACTTTCTTACCGAGATGTCGTAAAAGGCGATTAAGGTAAGTCGACCCGCCGTGTGGTATCCAGGTGAGTAGAAAAGACCAACCTCTTTCTTATCTAGGTGTCGTGAAATAGGACTAAAGTAAGTTGACGTCATGCAGGCGGCTAGTCGTAAAATACATAGCCAAATCATGTGACCACATGTTTATAACATATTGTGCCGATCCCACCTAGAGTGGGAAAACGGTAGGAGGATGATTAGGCGTTACTTTGCAGATGTCAATAATACAAAAGTAATGAAAATATTATTTTGCTATAAAGAATATCTAATTTTCTGTATTACATAAAAGAAAATATACGTTAGACGTGTGGTATCCGGTTGAGTAGAATAGACCACCCTCTTTTTTATCGAGGTGTAAAAAGTGACTAAGATAACTTGACCCGCCCTGTGATATCCGGCTGAGTAGAATAGACCACTCCCATTTCTTACCGAGATATCGTTAAAGGCGAATAAGGTAAGTTGGTCCCCGTATGATATCCGGCGGCGTAGAAAGGACGAACCCGTTTTTTCACCGAGGTGTCGCAAAAGGCGACTAAGTTAAGTGGACGTCGGGTAAGCAACTGGTCGTAAAATTCCTAAAATCATATGACAACATGTTTATAACATGTTGTGCCGATGATGATGATGATGATGAAAATGATGATGATGATATAAAGAAAATGTATGTAATGCTATATGTAGTGTAATATACGTTCTTATACCTGATACATGCAGAATTTGAAAAAACTCATGCACTACCCGCCAGCACTCAATACAACAATACACAAGCTAATTTAATATAAATAATAAAGCATATTTAATGTTATAATGTTATTTCTCCTCCAGAAACCTCTCACTTCAAACTGCGCACTTCAAGCTTGATCAAACACGACGGTAGAGTGAGCGTTAAAAGAAAATTTAGAACAAGTCATAAATATCTTAAAGTGCCAATATAGTACGGTTACTGGAAAACTTTGCACGGAAAATAAAATTGGGAAAGTTTTACATGAACTTTAATGATTAGTACAGTTTTGTATGCCTTTGAATCGAAAGCACTTAATTTCATTAAACGAAAGCACTTATTTTATCACAATTTTTTTAAGGCCGAATTGTGTCCGAAAATTTAATTAATTTTATTTAATTAGGTCACAAATTAATTACACACAAATAAAATACATTCATTTTTAAAAAATTCATACACTTTTTAATTTACAGTTAATTAAATATCGAGAATTTTAATGATAATTAAAAGCAATTTTATATATTATTTCAAAGATATTAAAAAACAAATTAATAAGACAACATGTAGATATAATTAGGAAATATTAATTGTTTGTCTTGTTTAAAATATTATTTTGATATTTTTCCATCACACATCACGCATATTACCAGACTAATAATAACAAAGTATTTGATGTTACAATTACAATCATATAATTAAAACTGAAGGAAGTAATAAAATTGTTAGGAAATAATTATTCTTTGTCTTATTAATTTTGATAATTTACTGTCTTATTACATTAATGAAATGTCTTATTATTTGATATTTTTCCATCACACATAACGAATATTACCAGACTAAGAATAACAAAGTATTTGATGTTACAATTACAACGATATTATTAAAATTCAAGCAAGTAATAAAATTGTTAGGATTTTTTTATTGATTGTCTTATTAATTTTGATAATTTACTGTCTTTATTACTTGTCTTATTACATTAATGAAGTTTCTTATTAATTTTTTGTTTTATATTATTATATTTTTTGTTATTGGTGAATTAAATTAAAATAACTCATTGGAAACAATAAATACAATAAAATCTTTAGAAGCTGCAATTCATTGTGTCCTCTTGATTCGTGGACAGTTTGTTTAATAGCGAATGCTGTTCTGCAGAGTACGAACTCCGCAAACTTGACACACCACATATCCTGGCTCTGTGCAGTGGTGGCCTTCCCCTGATCCTTCCTTCGTATTTGTGCCGCTTATGGTTCAGTGGACTGAGGTCTGAATCGGACATATCCTCGAATTTCCTTTTGGACGCTGATGATGAAGTGGTGTCGTTGGAAGATATTGATTTGTTGGGGGTAGCTGAAAATTTACGACTTATTTTTAGTACTTAGAATTGACAATACAAGTTATACCTGTGACTTTATTCGCGTTAATTTTAGTGTTAAAATATGAATGTATTTTTTGCCGTTTCTGAAGGAAAAATGGCAATTTTTATATCCTGTATAATAGCTCGGTATATAAATATTTTTTTTCGTAATTTTATAAATCAATATCAATTTATAGAATTAGGTGTTACTTTGCTGAGGTCCATAAAATAAAAGTAATAATAATATTATTTCACCTATACCAATACCTTTAAGGCACCTTGTTAAGAAATGAGGGTGGTCTATTCTACTCAGTCGGATACCGGCATAATTTGTAAGGAAATATTTTATGCTTCAAGTGATTTAATTTGCTTGTCTATTTTAAATGAATGCATTTCAATAAAAATATTATTATTATGCAAAGAACGCCATATTTATGTGTAGATCGTAGAAATGTATTAACTTTTACAGACATTAAGCTAGAATTAAAATAAAAGCCCGATATTGGATTTACGCCTGAAGCAAAAATTAATATTCCCGTAATCCGGCTAACGGGCGAAAAAAGATAAAATACAAGTTGGACAAAAGTGGAATTCTTGTTAAGGCAATATTGCATTTTCCTGTCTCGACCGCCCATTATACGTTTACCTCCGTTTTATGACTTTTATTTGTATGTAAAACGGGAACGTGGATTCGGGAATCTTTTTTGTTTTTACAACCTCTATATTAGTCCACCGTGTGGTATCCGGTTAAGTAGAATAGACCACCCTCATTTCTTACCGAGATGTCGTAAAAGTCGACTAAGGTAAGTTGACCCACCGTGTGATATCCGGTTAAGTAGAATAGACCACCCTTATTTCTCACCGAAATATCGTAAAAGTCGACTAAGGTAAGTTGACCCACCGCGTGGAATCCGGTTAAGTAGAATAGACCACCCTCTTCCTTGCCGAGGTGTCGTAAAATACGCCTAAGGTAAGTTGACGTCAGGATGGCAGATGGTCGTAAAATACACAGGCAAATCATGTAGCAATAAGTTTATAACATGTTGTGGGAAAAGGCAAGAAAATGATGATAAGCTTTTTATTAGTTTCATCGTATGTCTGTATGTAATTTTTGTACACAAGAATATACATAATTAGGCGATGTACGTACAAAACAAAGTAGGAACCGACATAAGCTTGCAGCTCCTGATTTGCGCCTTGCAAAAGTAAAAGTCGTTTGTGGGCTTGGGTATAAGATTCTCTAATAAAATTCTGCAATCAATTTTAGCTTTACCATTGCATATTGCTAAAGAGAGACTAATGTAGATTACCTAGATGGATTACTTAGATGATAACAATGTCCGGATATAGCTCTAGTTGACCCTGTGCAAGACAGTAATGACTAAATGCAACTAGCATTAAGAATTATTTTTTGAAAAGATTCGATCAATTCAATCGAGTTTCTTGCTAGGTCAGCTTTCCGAACCAGGAGTAGAGTTGACGATTCAAAAGCACTGGTTTACAAGTTTACTTTAATAAAGAATAATTTTAATTTTAATTCAAATTATGCCTTATGGAATATTGTTAAGTAGTAATTGAGTAGATATTGTTTGTTATTAATTTGAATTTAGATCTCATGGTCATCGACAGGAATCATAAATAACGATTGATAAATAAACAAAATTCTAATATTGCTACAACAAAACTATATGACAAAATCGACTTTGTTTTTTCTTGAATACTAAACAAGTTGAAACTTGGGGATATAAAATATTTTGCAACAAGAAAACCTGTTCAGAATCCCATTAGAATGTTGATGTGATGCCGCATACTGTTAGAATGTAAGATGGCTTTAAATATATTCAGTTAGGGATTTGCGGGATATTTCTCGGCATCTTGGATATTATAAAGGTAACTTAAATGTTAATCTAAATAAGCAAGTCTACATGTACGCATACTAATATTGTAAATGCTAAAGTCTGACTGACGGGCTGACCGTCTGTATGCATCTATCTGTTACGCTTTCGTGACTAATCTGCTGGACCATTATTGATGAAATTTGGTACAATTAAAGTTTATACACCGGGGTAACATACAGAATAAACCACGTGACTCGCTTCGTAATAAATTTAAAGAAATAGATATTCTTACTGTAGTTTCGCAGTATATAATAAAGTAACATGCTAACAAGGAACCGAAACAAATTAATAATACTAAGGCTACGGCTCCAGAAAGTTCTGTATACGTTTTTAGAACAAAATTCCACAATCTGTTATGGACTTGCCTTTACACAAGTTCAAAAAGGAATGAAAAAGAAACATTCATAAAGATTATGTTAATAAGAAATCTTGCATTTAAGTTGCAAGCCACACACAAAATTGTATTGTAATT
This sequence comes from Morpho helenor, assembly GCA_029227775.1. NCBI lineage: Eukaryota > Metazoa > Arthropoda > Insecta > Lepidoptera > Nymphalidae > Morpho > Morpho helenor. Next base: position 15,386,085 of record JARGCU010000037.1, on the reverse strand, counting down.
TTTGATTTGTCAAACATTTTTATATTATTGAAATAATTATTTATGGAAAGATTTATCGCTGAGTTTCGTGCTTTTCGTTAAGTTTACCTTTCCAAACCAGTCGTAGCTTCATTGTAATTTGACATTTCATAAGTACTTGTAAATCTAAAACTGTGAATTTGGAAAAATAGTACATTACTTTGGTAACCAGGAAAACAAAACTATTTAATTGTTGATGATCATTAAATGCAAATAAAATTGCTAGTACCCGTAGTTCAGAATATATCCTATCCTGTATATCCTACCCTACTAATATTATAAATAGGAAATCTTGCGAGTATAGATGTTTGTTTGTTTCTCTTTCCGCTGAACCAATATCGATGAAATTTGGTAGAATTATAACGTATACACCGGAATAACATATAGACTATAGAAATGCTATTAATTCTACAGAAATAGGATGACATTGATAATGCCATCTATATATATTATTAAGCTATTACAAGACAACAGTCCACACGAACGTAGTCGCGGGTTAAATCTAGTAATGTTGAAAATAATTTTATTACCTTGATTACCCCAAAACACATTTTTCATTGTCTTCAATATCGTAGACCAAATGTTGTCTTTATTCGACTCGCCCTCATGAGCTATCTCTGTTAATTTTTCTAATTCGCCGTTGTCAGCAATCCTCTTTACACTCACTTTCTTTTTAGTTATTACAAATTTGAATTGTAACTCAGTTTCTTCGTCAGTCGACCTTAAAACTGAGGTGAGACACGTTTGTAGGCTCCCTGCTATGTTCGAAGTAAGCGATGTTATTGCGTTGTTGATCGGTTCATCCGCAGTTTCGACACAGGTTCTGAATAATTCATTGGATTCTTTAGATTGAACCGTCGAATCTACGACCGGGCTGTCGTCTTTGAAGCTTATTGCTCGTGCCGGCATATTGTGGTCTGCAGCTGGCGGTGTGTTTTCTAAACCCTTTTCTTTATCTTTTATGTTTATTGGTGTGCGAGCTGAGGTCATCCCTTGGCTTTCGAAACGGTTGAGGAGCGCTTGGAAGCGGGGATTGTAGGCAAATTTTGGTTTTTGCGGACCGGGCGTAAGCATTCGACGCGGCTTTTTGAAAACTGGTGGTTGAAACAAAATATATATATAGTAAATGAAACTGAAACTAAAATTTGCGATTTTTGCTGAATTTGAATTTAGATAGTATTGAAATAAAAATATCCAACTATTACTGAAGTTGATTATTTGATCAATGTCGATTGTCTTCTGATTATCATTTCTCTTGTGAAATTAGTATTTAGCGGTCATAATTAAGGGGGTGGGGGGGGGGGGCAGGTATTCTAGTATGGGGGGTATTACAATAATGAATGTCACACTCACTGATGAAGCTTATATGAAAACTAATTTTATTGAAAACTTTCGAAAAATGTGAAATTTAATTATATTATTAGATTTTATGTATTTTATATTTTATTTTATATTTGTTTTTTTATAATTAAATTTAAAATTAAATTAAATACAAAATGAAACTAAAACTAAACTTTTTAAAATGAAATACAAAAATAAATAGAATAGATACCTCGTTTAATTTTATTTTCCTGTTTAAATATGGTGTCGTCGGCGAATTTCACTTTCTTTTTGATAGAGGAATCTGTATTTTCGCTGTCCAGGAATGTTACTTGTTTCTCAGCGCTATCTTGGCTGCTAAGCTTTAATCGAGATCCCGCTATGATACTCTTAAGTTTCGGCTGCAGATTTCCATCCATTTTTAACTATAAAATAAATTCAGTTACAACACTAAGCTACACCGAAACCTTTTGATTAGCACTTTACCAAATTAAATTAAATAATAATTATTTATTTATTTATTTATTTATTTAAATAATTATATTATAATCGGCTGTGCTTGCCGGCTTCGCCGGTGGGATTCAGTTACAAAAGACACAAAAGTAGTTATTTTTAGTTAAACATAAGAGAAACATGCTATCACCAACTTTTATACTGTTTTTGTAGATCAATTCTTTAGAACATTACTTCAGTGTATCTGCTGGTTTTTATGGTTAATTCACAATAAGTAACTTATGTTCAAAATATCAATGAAATACACTGATTTCCACGCTGGCATTGTTATATTCAAAACTACAAAAAATTTGAAAGCTTAAAAGGTGTTTTGTACAAGCTACTGAAAAACTAAATGCGCTCAAATAAATTCAAAGAGGTTTTAACACGAAACTAAAATTATGATACAATATTCTTGCTCGGAAAATTGCGACAAGAATATAGAGAGGAATTTTTCATCCATAAATATAAGCTTTCCTTTATAGCGAGCTATAAAGTGCATTGACATAGTTTAGATAAAAATTTATCGCTATAAGAGAATAATACGTGAACAAATTGTCTTTCAACTTTACTACAAGATAATTTAATGTAGGTCTTCCTATTATTATAATGATCGGCGAATTTTATAAGAACCAGATGTTCACTTCTGCTAATGTCAATTACGTAACGTGGGGCATATAATAAGAATAATTGATAGAATTTTGCGACTAGATGAATAGAGAGTGGCAATAGATCATATGGCGTGAAAATCTTTTGAGTAAGCCTTGTCTAACATCAGACGCTCATCATTTTAAGAAGAATAAAAAGAAGGAGGGTTGAAGATTTAATATAATTAAGATTTAAGATCGAAGATTGAGATTTACAATTACAAACATCATTATAATTATAATTGTAATGATAATGTTTGTAATGGTAAATTCTAAAGCACGAAATGGTGTCGCTTAAATAGCCAAATTAAATTTGGTACCTAAAATTTTCTTATTATTATTATCTTGCTTTATGGCCTGTACAATTTTCTTTCAACTTCTGTTACACGTTCGTTATTGAATTTGTTCCAACCATTATTGTACAAACCAAATGTGAAAATAATGTAGTATTGGAACGTAAAAGATCTCTAAAGACACTTAACGTATATGAGACTCGTGTCGATCGTTGAACAAATCATTCTTTACGATTTTATCATGAAGCATATCTTCTAAATACTCTTTGGTTACGAAGACAAATGATCGTTGAGGTTGACCGATTAAATATTTGCATTTGTAGTGTGGACCACCGATCACTATCATCCATATCCACTATGATCCATAATCGTCCATGTATAAGATATGTGCTTAGCATTACATATTTTTTTTTTGAAAAAAGAGGTTTATAGCAAAATAATTCTATCATTAATTGTCATCATCATCGTCTTTATGCTATTTATTTCTTATGCTTCTGCATCTTTATGCTTTATGCTACTCTAAGTGCGATCGGCACAACATGTTATGAACATCTTGTCCCATGATTTGACGACGTATTTTACGGCCGACCGTCTGCCTGACGTCAACTTACTTTAGTCGTATTTTACGACATCTAGGTAAGAAAAAGGGTGGTCAATTCTACACAACCGGATACCACACGGTGATCTATCATTAATTTGGTATTATGAAATTCCGCAAAGTGACTGCTATTCCTATAAAATAAGAATTAAGTATTACCTCTTTATTATTTCTATCAGAAGGACTTTCAGTAGGTTCAATTTCAGATATAGGAGAATCATTTTCTGGACCAGAGAATAAGGACCACGCGCCAGGATGTGTTGGTGTACTGGTTGTCACGACTTGAGGTAAAGGGATAGCTATCTGGGACGTAGGAGTGGTCATTTCCGGTTCTGAGATGGGAGCTATGGATAAAATAAAGAACAAATTATTAAATACTAAGAAACTATTACAGAACACTGAAATACTTAGCACCGGAGTACTATATGAAAAAGCTAACTAGTTTAAATTAACATCCATTAGAAGAATTTTATACTCTTTTATTTTTATATAAAAATAAAACAATTTCCTTATTTATTTTCTCCTTTGTGAATTGTTAAAGATAATGATATTAAAAAGGCACTTCGTGAACGAGGATGTTGAAAAATTTAATCAATAAGGGTTGTATAAAACCGGAAGAAACATCGTCCAGAAAATTTAGTTACTCGTTATTTTATTTATACACTTTAACTTTGGAATGCCTTAAATTTAGTACAACTTTATAATATATAAGCAGAAAGAGGTTTGTCCTGTCCCCCACTTGATCCCACTCTAAGTGAGGTTGGCACAACATGTTGTTACATGATTCGGCTCTGTATTTTACGGCCGTCTGCCATCCTGACGTCAACTTAACTTAGTCGCCTTTTGCGAGATCAAATGAAGATGGTCTATTATACTCAGCCGGATACCATACGACTAATCGGCTTACCTTAGTCGCCTTTTACGACACCTCGGAAAGAAATGAGGATGGTCTGTTCTACTCAGCCGAATAACACATAACAGACAGAAAGTACGAATTTAAAGTATTAGTCTTAAAATAATAGGTTCAAATGAATATATGGTTATATATTGTAATAGATGGTTGTACTACTTACTTTCAAGGTTATCACATCGTGTCGGTGTTTTACCATTCACAGGCGAATCTGTATATTTCTCCTCATCTACTGTCTCATCATATTCATCAATTGCTTGTTGTCTCACCAGTCTTAACATTTTTTTAACATGAGGCGTTGCTGGAATCTTCTTTTTGAATTTGGGTGTTTTAGGAATTACGTTAGGATTCAGTGTCTCTAATACTTTCTCTTTTGGACTGCTTTCCCACTCAGTATCACTGGACTCGTAATCTACTAAATTCTTTTTCCGTACTAACGGTGTTATAATGGCTGTTTTAGTAGTATTATTAATAGACACAATAGCCTCATAATTCTCACCATCGTTATTAACTTTTTCGTATAGCGATTCAAATTTTAGTTCGACGTCGTTTTCTTTTTTGATATCTATATTCGTTTCTACCAGCTCTGATATTGTTGAACATTTATCGATCTCTACTAAATCTTCCATTTTTGTAAAGAGTTTATTGCATTTCTTACAGTGGAGTGGTAGATGTTCTGTTGTAAGATGTTCTATAAACTCTTCATTGAGCTCGTCTGGACGACAAAGAAATTTATTTCCACGACAAATAGGGCAATCGTAAGCTAAGCCGTGAGTTAATTTTTCGTGTTTCCGACGACAGTCTCCACAACAAAATATTAGATGACAGACTATGCATCGAGCCTAGAAATCATCAAAAAAATAATTGACTGCGCAACTGCAATTATAACACATTTTAAACTAAATAGCATGAAATATATCATAATTTAATACTTTTTATTTTAATTTACCACAACCTTATGATGCGTCATTGATTGATAGTAAATTGAGTCGTCAAGATCTTGTTACTGCGTTTCGTCGGTGTTCCGGACACATTCCGGTGAACAAGTTTGTGCATTTGATGAAAAAGGTCTTTACACCCAATTGTCCAGTGGATTGTGGAAGACGTCCATCATATTTAATATGAATGTGTTCGAAACGTACCTAAACTTTAAAACAGATAGGACGCTACGAGTGTATAATATTAGCTTGGCGATGAGGCAAGACTTAGATACTATGAAATAGAAAAGATAGCACAAGACCGGAAAAGTTTTCTCCAGCTGACCTCCGAACTTCATTCTGAAGATGGCACCAGATGATGATGATGATGAGGCAAGACATGTGTATATAGTAAGTAGTTATAATTTAGGTATGCCTAGACATAATTAGGTATTGCAAGTATAGTTTTAAGTAGACTCACCAGAGCAACATAAGTGACTCAGCACTTTAGATAAAAATAAAAATATAGTAATGCATTAAAAAAATATGTGTATTATTTGCACCCCTCGATGTTGAGCGGTGCAAAGGTTATTTCAGGTATAGATACGACTGTAATAATAGTTTTTCAGGTCGTTGAATACAGCTTTGCAAAAGCAAAGGCACATTTACATTTTAGTTTTGCCATTACATCAGTTTAAAAACACTGTTAAAAAGAGGTTGATCCAGAAAGCCTACTATACTGTTGAGGATTACTTGGAAGATAAGAATGTGTGGATATAGCTCGCTTATACACTGTACAAGACAGTAATGACTAAATGTAACTAGTCATAAGAATTATATTTTTAAAAGAGCAACCGCCGAGTTTCTTGCTGGCTCTTCTCGGTAAAAACGGCTTTCTGAACCAGCAGTAGAGTTGACGATTCAAAAGCACTTGTTTACAAATTTATTTGAATATTTTTTTATAATATTTTGAATTTGATGTTTTGTAAATGTCAACCAAACACACATTTTTTTAACAATTTAAGTAAATGAAATGATCTGAAAGATCGGCTTCGACCCTTACATAAAAAAAAATATAATGTTATATAATAAATATGATACCTAATATAATAAAAACAATAAAATAAAATGTTAATATCACTTGTTAGCAGTTTTTCTTTAGATACAGTGTAAAAACAAATAATACATGATTGAGAGTATTTTAACATTTAAGTTATGCATACGAAGTCCCATATACTTGTAATCACATACATACAATTGTAGCAAATGAAAATATTAAAATGGCGTCGAGTAAATAACTAAAATTAAATTACTGCTGCTAATCCCTAACGCAAAAGTTTCCAGATTTTCCGAGGTAAGAACTTCATTAACTGTCTTAATTAAGAATAAACTTCATATTAAAAAGGATCGTAAAAATATGCTTTAGGAAAGGAAATACTAGCGTTGGAAATATATTCGTGGCTCGACGTTTCGTAAACTACTAACTAAATCTACGCTTTATTTTTTAATCTCAAAAAATATAATATGATAGACAAAGTAGGAACCGACATAAGCTGGCGGCTCCTGCTTTGCGCCTTGCAAAAGTACGTAAGTTCTTTGTGGGTTTGGGTGTAAGATTCTATAATAGAATTCCGCAATCAATTTTAGCTTTGCCTTTACAGCAGTTTAAAAACACTGTGGCTGATACAAAAAGCCTACTATACTGTTGAGGATTATTTAGATGATAAGAACGCGTGTTATAGTTACTGTACCACTCTGTACAAGATAGTTATGACGTAGTGTAACTAGTTATAAGAATTATTTCGAAAAGAGCAACCGCCGAGTTTCTTTCTGGATCTTCTCGGTAGGAACAGCTTTCCGAACCAGCAGTAGAGTTGACGATTCAAAAGTATTTGTTCAAAAGTTTATTTGAATAAAGAAGATTTTTAATTTGAATTTGAAATTTGAATCAAATGTTTTCAAGCATTAAAAGATTACCTTAATAGTATCTGTTACTTGTCCGTGGTTCTGTTATTTCCGTGTAACCAATTCTAGAGAACTGCACTATCATTTAGTGAAAACTATACAAAAATCCATTCAGTAGATTTCGAAAATGTCGATCACGTACAACCGACAATTTTGAAGACTTTGGCTTATAATATGTATAGATGTCGATCCTCCACTTATCCCACTCCAAGTTGGGTTGGCAAAACATGTTGTCACACTATTCGGCTTGGTATTTCACGACCGTCAACTTACCTTAGTTGCATTTTGCGACACCTTAGTAAGAAAGAGGGTGGTTTATTTTACGCAGCTGGATACATCACGCCGTGTCAACTTACCTTGGTCGCCTTTCACGACACCTCGGTAAGAAATGAGGGAGGTCTATTTACTCAGCCGGATACCACCCGGCGGATCAACTTAGCTTAGCCGCCTTTTACGATGCCTCGGTAAGAAATCAGGGTGGTCTATTCTACTCAGCCGGATACCACACAGCGGATCAACTTACCTTAGTCGCCTTTTACGACACCTCGGTAAGAAATGAGGGTGGTCTATTCTACGCAGCCAAATACCACACGGTGGGTCAACTTACCTTAGTCGCCTGTTATGACACCTCGGTAAGAAAGAGGGCGATCTATTCTATGCAGCCGGATACCACACGGAGGAACAACTTAGATTAGCCGCCTTTTACGATGTCTCGGTAAGAAAGAGGTTGGTCTATTCTACGCAGCCAGATACCACACGGTTGGTCAACTTACCTTATTCGCCTATTACGACACCTCGGTAAGAAAGAGGTTGGTCTACTCTATTCAGCCGGATACCACACGTCGTAATATGTATAGATATAATATCAAATATAATTTGCTTAACCTTTTGTAGTTTCAAATTTTAAATGGTTGGACATATATGACCGATATGTCACCAGAGACCGCAAACATGTGGTTTAATTTTCATATCTGCCAATAATTAATTCCGTTTGTTTTCGTATTAAGAGGAATAATGAGCTTTTGCGATTTTATAATTAGCTCATATCCATGTAGATTATTATATACTAGCAATCGCTAGCGGCTCCGCCCGAGTGGAAAGATTAAAAGCGTAATATAGTATTTTGATCATCATCTTCCTGCCCTTATCCCACTCTAAGTGGGGTCGGCACAACGTGTTATAAACATGCTGTCACATGATTTGGCTGCGTTTTTACGACCGGCCGCCTGCCTGACATCAACTTACCTCTGTCGTATTTTACGACACCTCGGTAAGAAAGAGGGTGGTCTATTCTACTAAACCGGATACCACACGTTGAGTCAACTTACCTTAGTCGCCTTTTACGACACCTCGGTAAGAAATGAGGTTGGTCTATTCTACTCAGCCGGATACCACACGGCGGGTCGACTTACCTTAGTCGCCTTTTACGACACCTCAGTAAGAAAAGAGGGTGGTACTATTCTATTCAGCCGGATACCACACGGCGTCGTAATATAGTATTTTGATAACCATTAGAAATGGTTAAAGTGGGTAAACCTTAAAAGCTAGACATATACTGTCGCTGACTTTTACTTAGAAGTTTTAGAAGGGAACAATGTTATAAAACATGATTTCTCAATAACTATCACCGATTTGTACTCTAATAAAGCTTAGTAAGCAACTAAAGATTATTTGAGTGCAGCTTTGCATAATAATTTTATTGAAAAAAAAAATTCTATTAAAAAAATGAAAGACATAAATGGCTGGTGGTATATGGGACTCGATAGAATAAACCACCCTCATTTCCTACAGAGGTGTCGTAAAAGGTGACTAAGGTAAGTTGACCCGCCGTGTGGTATCCGGGTGAGTAGAATAGACCATACTCTTTCTTACCGAGTTGTCGTAAAAAACGACTAAGGTAAATTGACGACAGGCAGGCGGCCGGTTGTAAAAAAAGTAGCCAAATCATGTGACAACATGTTTATAACATGGTGTGCCGACCTCACTTACAGTGGGATAAGGGCGGGAGAATAATAAAATACCATGGTAACATATTAAATACGACTAAGCTAAGTAAACGGCATGCAGGCGGCCGGTGGTAAAATAAGTAGCCAAATCATGTGACAACATGTTTATAATATGTTGTGCCCCACTTAGATTGGGCAGGAGTATGATGATACCAGAGTAACATATGGGATAAAAAGACCCTTTTTTTATCAAGAACATTAAGTAACCGTATATTACATAATTCATGATATTCTAGCATTAAAGTTATTTTGGACGAATACTATAATTTCAAAATGGTGTTTAAAATTCCATCAAAACTAAAGCGACTCGAAAAATTCGTTTAAGCAATGCTATTATAACTACCCTGGACGAAATGGACGTCGCAAAAAGCGAAAACGTGTCCCGGTCAACCGCATTACGTCTGCTCTTAGTGTGAGGTGTGCACCGGGGGACACGGAAAGTGTACGCGTTAGAAATATACAAAAGTAAACTAAGGGCCTGTTTTACAAGTGAACACTTGAAGTAATGGAAATTGTACGCGTTAGAAACATACAAAAGTAAACTAAGGGCCTGTTTTACAAGTGAACACTTGAAGTAATGGAAGTTGTACGCGTTAGAAACATACAAAAGTAAACTAAGGGCCTGTTTTACAAGTGAACACTTGAAGTAATGGAAGTTGTACGCGTTAGAAGCATACAAAAGTAAACTAAGGGTCTGTTTTACAAGTGAACACTTGAAGTAATGGAAGTTGTACGCGTTAGAAACATACAAAAGTAAACTAAGGGCCTGTTTTACAAGTGAACACTTGAAGTAATGGAAGTTGTACGCGTTAGAAGCATACAAAAGTAAACTAAGGGTCTGTTTTACAAGTGAACACTTGAAGTAATGGAAGTTGTACGCGTTAGAAACATACAAAAGTAAACTAAGGGCCTGTTTTACAAGTGAACACTTGAAGTAATGGAAGTTGTACGCGTTAGAAGCATACAAAAGTAAACTAAGGGTCTGTTTTACAAGTGAACACTTGAAGTAATGGAAGTTGTACGCGTTAGAAACATACAAAAGTAAACTAAGGGCCTGTTTTACAAGTGAACACTTGAAGTAATGGAAATTGTACGCGTTAGAAACATACAAAAGTAAACTAAGGGCCTGTTTTACAAGTGAACACTTGAAGTAATGGAAATTGTACGCGTTAGAAACATACAAAAGTAAACTAAGGGTCTGTTTTACAAGTGAACACTTGAAGTAATGGAAGTTGTACGCGTTAGAAACATACAAAAGTAAACTAAGGGCCTGTTTTACAAGTGAACACTTGAAGTAAATAAGGCACTAAGTACCTAAAAATTAAAATTCGAACTAAGTATGCAATTTGGTTCTTAAAGGCTTTTAGAAAGTGTTTTTTAAGTGTTCAAGTTACCAATGAACAGTCAGTTAGCTTATTTGGAACATATCTGACGTATATCACGGAATTATGCGTTTCTCAGGTTTCTGATAGGGTTATTCAGCACTTAAAGTCCCAAATAAGTTAACAGGTAGATCATGTGGCTGTTATTTTGTAGCTGGATAGCAAATACCTATTTCAAAAAGCCAGCGATTTTTTTTATTTTCAATTTTCGCTTTTTAGAGAATCTTTTTAGAGACATTTATCAGTTACTTAGTTTATTTGTCGGTTAACTATCCGACCCTTTATCAGTAACTTGTGAAACAGGCACTAAGTCATTTTTTACTAATTAATAAACCTAAGTAGTTTAAGTAGGGCTCACAGAATCGCCAATTAAAACTTCTATTTAACTAAGTTATTTATAGTATTAGTAGTTAATTTCATCATCCTCCTGTCCTTCCCACTCTAAGAAAGAGGGTGGTCTATTTTACTCAACCGAATACCACACGTTGAGTCAACTTACCTTGGCTGCCTTTTACGACACCTCGGTAAGAAATGAGGGTGGTCTATTCTACTCAGCGGCATACCACACGGCGCTTACCTCACACTTACCTTACACTTACCTCATTCGCCTTTTACGATACCTCGGTTACAAATCAGGGTACTATTCTATTTAGCCGGATACCAGACGGCGTATATTTATTGCTAAATTGAGAGTGGTTACCCGTTTTAATATATGTTAAATATAGTCCTAAAAATACATGCGCAAACCTCCACAATACACAAGCACTACACACGCTCACTATCACAAACTCAACAATCGTATGAATATTTCAGACGTGTGAATTGTGACGTGTTTCAGACGTGAAATATATAGCCTGCAGTGTACTCAATATGTCACGAATTAGGGCTTAGTGACACGATGTTCGCTTTCATTTTGAGAATGTTGTACAAGTGGAAAAGAAAATCTATATAATTAAATTACAGAAGGGTCGTATATTGAAATGGAAATTGGAGTCAAAAATCTGTTCAGCTAGGATTTTTGAATAAAAGAAATAAATTGTAAACGCTTTAAGTCATCATTTTCCTGCCTTATCCCACTTTTAGTGGGTCGGCACAACATGTTATAAACATATCCTAGATTTGGGTATTTTACGTCTGCCTGACGTCAACTTACTTTAGTCGTCTTTTACGATACCTCCGTAAGAAAGAGGGTGGTCTTTTCTACTCAGCCAGATACCACACGGCGAGAAAACTTACCTGAGTCACCGTTTACGACAACTCGGTAAGAAATGATAATGGTCTATTCTACTCAGCCGGATACCAAACGGCGGGCCGACTTAACTTAGTCGCCTTTAACAACACGTCGGTAAGTAATGAGGGTGATACTATTCTATTCAGCCGGATACCACACGGCGATACAATAAACAAATGTAAACAAATGTAAAACAAATGTATGTGTAAAGTAAAATTAACCAAAAACAAAGTATGATTTAACAAAATACACTATATTAAATTATTTTTTAATAATCAAATCAAAATAGTTTTTATTCAAATAATCTTTTGAAAGCACTTTTGAGTAGTTCATTTTGCATATATTATTAGTTGAAAACCGAGAAATAATTTTCGTTACCATAACAATTTCATTTTATTATTATTTCATTATATTATTTATCTTATGGAGAATATAAAAAACAATCCAAAAAAAATATTTACCTCAACCGATTCCTTCATATTTCATTTCTTTTTAACACTTCAAAAAACAGTTGTAAACTGTTTGTTAAACGATCACAGAAACTAAAATAACACCAAAATCACTAATTTTAAGATTAAATAAACGTATGTTAAGTAAAATATTGAATTAATTTATATTTCACTATTCACAGATGACAAGATTCATTCATTATCTGACGCACTTTAAAATTATAAGCGAAACGAAGGTATGAAAAATATTTTCCGTAAAAAATTTTTTAAACTACCTACATTTTTAACCACATATTATTTATACGTTAAAATTCTATCCTGACCTACATACTACTATATTTTAATATATATACATGCAAAAGTTTGTTAGTATGGATGTATGTTTGTTACTCTTCACAGGGAATCCGCTAAATCAATATCGATGAAATTTGGCACAATTATTCCTTATACACCGGTATAACTATATGCTATAGACATCCTGTTTATTCTAATATTGATGACATTGTAAAGCGCCATCTATTATCGACCTATAACGCGACAGCAGTTTACGCAGACGAAATCGCGGGTGTAAGCTAGTTTACTTCATATGATAAAAAGAGCTTAACAAACAACATTTCAATCAGTGCTTACCAACCATCACATTTTTTTTCGGAAATTCGTACAATTTTGCAATCGCTTGTCTTATTTCTCCAACTTACCTGCAACAAGAAAAAGTTTAATTATTGAAAGTAAAAAATGTAAATTATCTATAATAACTGTTTGTACTAAAGTAATAATAAAATTATTTTGCTATCGCGGATCGCGGATTATAGCAAAATAATTTTATTATTAACACATACTTCTATAAATTATAGTACCTGGGTGACAGAACCTTGATCGGTATTTTTTTTTAAATGCATTTAATAAAAGAATAAGTTATTTGGAAACGATCCTTGTATTCTAAATTTGAAATCGCTCGTTACCCAAATAAGCTATCAAGTTTTGAAATTGACAGCGTAATTAACGTTTGCTTTCTCATAAAATTGTAGCAGTTTTTTAGTGCGTGAAAACAGGGATAAAACGACATTTTTAAACTTAGTATGTAGGGGTTCAGAGGCGATAAATTGATTAAGCTAGGTTTCATTTTTGAAAAATGTCTTTTTATCTCTGTTTTTAGTCATTGAAAAACTGTTACAAAATGTTTAGAAATAAAATGGTTACTTTGCTGTCATTTGAAACGTCATGGAGCTTCAATCGGGAAACGGGTGGTCTCGAATCCAGAATACTAGGATCGATCCCAGAATAAAAAATGCATTTATTTAAATCACCCGGTCCCCCAAGTGTTCAATCTTTAAAAGCGTAATAAGTTAATTAACATTTAACAAATATAAACAAACATTTCTCATGTCCAGTCAAAGGCAGTAAAGCAAACATTTTATATTTAGATTCATATTTGACAGTGAGAGGTGAAACGTGCATGAAAATTTAACCCACCGCATAATTAGGAGAGTGGCCCCGCAAATATATTCATTACACGTTGAAATGAAAAGTAAACCCAATTACTAGGGTCTCTGTAACCAGGGTCATTATGAATCTCTTTGCTTAACTTTATCCGTGGTATGGAAATTGAATTAGCGTCGTCTGGCTCATGGTGTTTACGATGAACTTAGTTTATCCTTGGCAAATTTGCTCTTTATAATATTCTGTTAATATTTTTATCATCTTTAATATTTAAATGAGTTAATCTTGTATATATATTGTTAAAGGAGGTCCAGAAGTGAGTATTAATTAAACCCTGAACTATAATTCAACTTGTATTACTGCACTCGTAATTAATACCATTTCCCAAAGCAAACGTCACATCACACAAGATGGCTTGTTATTCCGTTGCCATCGCAACCTCCATTTGTTATTGCCCATTACGCCGGGCACTCGGCTGTTTTCGTAAGACGCTCGGTGACAGGGAGCTGGGGCGAGTTCGCTATCCATCAGCTACATTGGTAATATGCACGATAGCATCGACCTTTGTAATATCCGTTTACAATACATTTTTCTGAATTTTGAAAACGGCTATGTACGGGCTTTTGGGGGGGGGGGGGGAATCGATCCAGGTTAGTTTTATTTTAAAAAAATGTTGTTTTATCCCTTATTTCGGCCGTTGAAAAAACTGCTTAAAAAGAAATAGATTCAAGCCTCACATGTCAACGACCCTTTCTTCGTTTTTTTATTTTTTTATTGCATTTTTTTATCGTTTAATAAAATTACCGGCTGGGTATTTTTGTATATATTTGGAAAATGAACAACTTAAGCTATTTATACATTTCCACATACAAACTTAATTAATATCATCACCCTCATCCTGCCCTTATCCTACTATAAGAGGCGTCGGCAGAACATGTTATAAACATGTTGCCAGATGATTTGGTTACGTATTTTACGACCAGCCGATTGCCTGGCGTCAACTTACCTTACTCGCCTTTTACAACTCCTCGGTTAAAAATAAATCTATTTTACTCAGCCGGATACACACGGTGGGTCTGTTTACCTAAGTCGCTCTTTACGACACTTCGATAAGAAATGAGGGTGGTCTATTCTTCTTAGCCAGATACCACACGGCGGCACAATTAACCTTAGTCGCTCTTTACGCCACCTCGGTAAAAAATAAGGGTGGTCTATTCTACTCAGCCGGATACCACACGACGGGTCGACTTACCTTAGTCGCCTTTTACGACACTTCGGTAAGAAATGAGGGTACTATTCTATTCAGCCGGATACCACTAGCTATAAAATATATGAGTTGAAATTATAAAATAAAGGTGCCCTCAAAAATTGTTATTCTACCTGTTGCTGTTATAACCCGCAGGCGATGTAGGACACGATTTAAAAGCAGCTCGTAAAAAGCTGAGCTTTTTTAGGGAACATTTTCCATTAATTTCTCGTGTTTCCTAAAAACACGCGTTCGAAAAAAACAAGATAAAACAAAAGACATATAATTATGATTTTCTCTCCATGTGTTTCTTAGGTCGAAAATTTATAATCTATTAATGATTTATTTACTCAGTTAAAAGTAATAATTTAAATATATAATTATAGCAAAATAAATAATTGTAGCAAAATATATTTTTTTTTTGTATTATGGATAAAGTAACGCCTAATTCTATAAATAAATATAAATTGTGAATTAAATATTATTATGTTAAAAAGAATACGAAAATATATAATCTAACACACACTTTGGTAACTCGATTCATGTTATATTAACTTTTAACTTGCCTTGTATGTTAGTTTGTATGTAGTTTGTATGTTAGTTGAACATGTCCTGATGATGCTGCCAGGATTAGGTCTAGACGAGAAAACTTCTCAACAGTTAGTAGGGACAAGAAATTTTTTAAAAGCTTTTCTATAAATATTTTTCATTCAAATAAATAAACCCATAACAAACAAAAAACATTTATTAAGATTTACTGGCAATAAATATTAGATGTGGGTTCTATAGTAGTATTAAATTAAAATTAATAGTTCAAATGATAGTCAGAGTGTTTACCGTCAGATAATTAACAAAGCGACAAAGGGATGATAAATGCTTTAAAAATGTTAACCCTTATCAAATGCTGTCAACTCCATAATACGTGCGGAGCTGGAATCAAATTAATTACGGGAAATAAGGCCGAGCGCTGGCGAGGCGACAATATTGTCTTATTCAATTACTTTACATCTATATCCTTACTTATAGTCTTAATGTCTGTCTGTTACGGTTTCACGGCGAATCCGCTGAACCAAAATCTATGCAATTTGTCAGAATTATTTCTTATATACTGGAGTAACAAATAGGCTATAGAAGTCGTGTTAATAAAACAGGTACAGGATGACATTCAAAAACGCCATTTATTATTAACCATGATGTATCAATGTCGAATGAAATTGTGTAATTGAAAACGATTATCACGTTATTTGGCTAACGTCGAAACAGTTATTTTAAGAACTTTTTTATATATTTTGGATTCTATTTACTGAATAAATTTAACTGAGCTAGTACAATGTATGTATAAGTTATACGGGTTAATACTAAAACTTGTTTACTAAAAAAACTCCAGAAAACCATAAATCTATCTTAGTCTTCCCGGATTGATCTAATTTTTGTGATGGACATATAACGTATATTTAAATTAAGTCCCGCAAGGTGGGCTGGGATATGCTAGTAATTTATTGAGACAGACTTGATTTTGTAAAATTCCATAGTACAAAAGTAATTATAGATATTCGCTATAATCATAATACTTATGATCAAATTTAACATTAGTTTTAAAAAAATTGTATTATTATGCATAAAAGTTCGGCTACTCTGCTGTAGATAACATTACTTAATTACATCGAAAATAGCTAAATCCTATAGTCAAAATCAAATTTAGCTAATTTTAAATATTTGTATTACAGTTTGGTACAGGAAACGTAAAGATTGATATAACTTAAATTCACAGTGATTAATTTGTGTTTAATCAAGAAGTCTTGTTGATATACTCATAATTTCATTTTATAAGGTGAGACAGTCTTGTCGCTCGACCAGCGCGTGTATAGCAGACATAAAAATAATTATAACTACCTACCGAGTGTAATCAGATCATCCCTGTTTATTGTGAACAAAGAGCATTATTAATTACACAATCATTATTACAGATATCACCCGCATAACGATTATTAATTAATGTATATTACGTACCACAGATGTTCAATAGTGTAAAATGTAACAAGTTAATTGAATAACATTGCTTATATTGGGGATTATTTTAGTACTTTTGTACATTAGAATTAAAAAGTGTGTAATAGAAAAGAAATACTAATAAATTGGTAAATTTGGCAGATTCATATCACGGTTTTTTTTCAGTAAAGTATCTCAGCAGGTGTCCAAACTCACATGTATGCTCCACCCTATCATCTTTGAGAATTCTGCACATGAAATTGTAGACAAGTGGCTAGGTAGGTCTAACTTTGAGAAAGAGGTTAATCCTCCAATCCAACGAGGATATGAAGCGATAGAAAACTACGCGAGATCTCGTCCTAAATACCACTGTGCAGTGGCGGTGCGGTTGCCAGTGCTGACTTACGGATCCAAGACTTGATCGCTGAGTATGGGCCTCATAAGAAAGTATTTAGAGCCTCTCAGCGGGCAATTGAGTGAGTTGTGCATAGAGTATCTTTGCAAGATAAAATCAAGAATGAAGAGATCCGTAGAAGATCTAAAATATAGCTCAGCGTGTAGCGAAGCTGAAGTGGCAATGGGTCGAGCACGTAGTACGTAAAACCAATGGACGTTGCTTTAAAGTGCTGGTATGCTGACACCGCACTGGTAAACGCAGCCTCGGTAGACCCCTTTCGAAGAGGACTTATGACCTTAAAATGGTCACGGGGTGCCGATGAATCCAAGCGGCAGGTGTGAAGAGTATTGTGTGGAGAAGATCCCTTAAGGTTAAAATGACTAACTTTTCAAGATACCTATACTAGACTGGTATATAAGGTTCAATTCTTCTTTTTTTTCGTCAACCGATGGACATAGCCCTCTTCACAGGATCTCCTCACCACACGATCTTGTGCCACTTCTATCCAGCGACTTCCCGCAACCTTTTGGAAGTCCAGAGTCCACCTTGTAGGTGGTCTACCGATACTGCGTTTTCCAGTGCGGGGTCACCATTTCAACACCTTAAGACCCCAACGCCTATCGGTTCTCCGCACTACGTGTCCCGCCCATCACCACTTCAGCTTCGCAACACGCTGAGCTATGACAGTGACTTTGATTCTTTTACGGAGCTGATCATTTCCTATTTGATTACGTTGAGATAGTCCAAACATAGCTCAATTCTCCATGACATCAATATTGACTAGGTTAGCGTAACAGACAGACTTTCGCATTTACAATATTAGTATGAATTAAATAGGCAATAACTGTAACTAGGGATCAGTTATAACGTCAAGAGTGAAGTTCATTTTGGCTCAGCGCCGTTAGCTCACCCTCGTCATTGTCTTGTTTAAGCGGATTTGTTTATTTGATACAATAGGAACGTTACGTGTAACTAGTTTAGGTGTCTCAATTGTGAGGTACAATTATGTTGAAACCTGCCATTAATGGTACAGGACGGAGATGAATTAAGTCCCTTTAATGCTGATGCGATATATAAATACAAATCCAATGGAATTGTGAGCCACAATTATGTTGAAACCTGCCATTAATGGTACAGGTCAGAGATGAATTGAGCCTTTTTAATGCTGATGCGACTTATAAATACAAATCAAATCAAAACATTTATCCAAATAAGCTTTCTCAAGCACTTTTTATTCGTTAAAGATCTATATGATAAATCAGGCAACCACTGGGGTGGAATGTTACTCTTACCGAGAAGAATCAGCAAGGAACTCGGCGGTCAAACTTATAAACATTTTGAATTTACATTATTAAATCGCAGTCTTGTGAAATGAAGCTGAAAGGATTTTCAAGTCCAAGGATTTTTGTCATCCAAATAATCTTCTATTGTGTAATATGCTAAGTAGGTAATTGTGTAACATATGAGCATATTTCTTACGCTTAATATAAACCTTTCTATAAAATAAAAGTAACGGCCTTAAACTCTTTCTGTTAAAACTTATGTGTTTAATTGATAATTTATCACGCGCTTTTTGGTGAAAGAAAACATTGTGAGAAAATCTGCATATCTCTAGAGAATTCGAGGGTTATGTTTAACCTACCAATCCGCATTGGAGAAGCGTGGTAGGACATAGCACCAATCCTCTCCAAACAAGAGGAAAGGCCTATGCCTAGCAGTGGGTAACAGACCATTACTTTACTTTTATACATATCTAGACTTCAATCAACTATTTTGTTCATTTTTCACTTGTTAAGATGAAAATTCATCCAATCGTGAAAGAATTGCGTCAAATATATTAAATAGTCCTTTCGAATGGATGGACGCAATGATTGCTCTCAGGCAAGCTTTCATTCTTTTCAAGTGCTCCATTCCCAAGGCCTTTGGCGATTAAAATTCAACACTTCAAAGAATTTTTCTTTATCGCTTTAAACATTATGTTTCGTATTTCAAAGTGGATTGTACTGTAATTTGTTTTAATATATACTGATTTGGATTTTACTATTTGCTTATCATTAGTTGATAGTTCTGGTTTGAATTTTCTAGTTATATTTCTATTTCTTGTTTCTATTTTTAGTTCAAGCAACACGTGTTCGGAGTAATAAACTGGTGGAGGTTGAACCAATTAGTATATAACTATGTTAGCTTGAGTGAAATACGTAACCCACGGGTTACACGGGACAGAAAGTGATAATAAATTATTAAGGTTTGATTATTCAAAAAAAGTTAAATTAAAGGCGCATGAAGTCACGGGCATAACTAGTATAAAATAATCAAGACATTGCTATTAAAAAAGACAATGGCGTCGTATTAAATCCACTATATTGAATAGTAACGTACCCCCATCGAGATAATAGAAATTTATGGGACAAAGCTTCCCCTGGGGCGTTGGTTTCAATTACAAGTGCTCTAGCTTATCAACTAAACGAATTTCGTCACTCACATCATTAAAAACGGTACAAGTGAATATCAACTTTATTATTATTTATTTACGACTCAAAGTAGCATGAAGGTAGTATGATGAACTGCCTTATCATTCACATGCCTTAAGGCACAAATGATGTTCCTAATGACTGTGATATGTACACGTTAGTTGGACAAGACCTAATTGTAGCTACTACATTCTTTTGCTACTCATTAACTCACATAATAGCTCAATCTATTCTAACTCCTATTCTTGTAACAGTAAATGTCATATTTCTTCGTATCTCATCTCAAAGAAAATGTACCTTCATTTGTTATTCATGATTGCTAATTTATATAATTAGGCGTTATTTTGCGGAGGTCCATAATACAAAAAGTAATGAAAATATTGTTTTGTGATAAAAGAAAATATATGTAATGCTAGATGTAGAGTGTAATATTCGTTCTCATATTTGATACATGCAGAATTAGTAAAAACTCTTGCACTACTCGGCTGCTTTGCTATGCGAATTCGCAACAATTTTGCGATTTTGTCTGCGAAGGTTCAAGTTAATAGAACATAACGATTTTATGTAAATTGTGATAAGGAGGTCGCTTAGTTGTAATAAAACATCAGATATATAGACAGAAATATACTAAAGTAATGTACTAGAGAATTGTAGATCTACAAAAATACTACAAAAAAGTCTATTATAGCATGTCTCTATAAAATAAAATAATTTTATTATTACTTTTGTATTATGGATCTCCGCAAAGTAACGCCTAATTCTATAAATTATCTACAAAAACTATTTTTATGTACAAAATAAAAAATAAAATAAAGGGATTTAAGGGGGAACTTTTTTTACACTGGTATGCAAGCGGGCGGCGCCGCAAGAATAGCTAGTAAGTAATAAATTTAATTAAAAAAAAAAATTCTTATAATTCCCCGCTACCGCCTATCGCCTATTGCTACCTAAAACAAATTAAGGGCCATCCGAGTTAAATTCCTGAGATTCACGCTCGCACAAACTCTGAGTAGAGTAACCTTTGATGTTCCCTACATTTTTGAAAGCCTTTTTGGGATGGTACCTTTTTGGAACATGATTAAGACAGTAATGTAACCTTATATTATTTAGAAGCAGATTGTAATTTAAACTGAAATGAACTTGAAATGAACACTTAACTCTTAATATAGGCTCGTTTTACTATCTTATTTAGATTTTATACACAGCGCGCCCAATATTTATTTAAGAATCTTCTTGATAAGATTACCGTCCTTTTTTATGTCAGGAAAACCCATTATGGGTCGTCATCGCCCTACGGGGATGAGCGGCGGGTATGTCGGACTATCGCCGACTAAAAACCTTACAGTGCTCCACCACGCTGCTGGTGGCGGGGACAGGGTATCGTTGTACACATTGCCCCCATCACCGCCAGCAGCAACTCTGAATCACAGAGTGCGCCACTTCTGGGTCGGGGCTTCTCTAAAAGTGGCCCCTCCCTCCGTTAGACGATGCATCGAGAGCACCAGAAGATTACTCGAGTTAGGTTGATTTTCAACGATGATTTCATGGCTTTATTTATCTGATTTATATTAGGTTTACATTAAAAAAAAACCGAATAGTTTGCTCTTAACTAATAAATATATGGGACAATTAGACACGCGGTCGTCCGTCCCCAAATAACTAACTTAATACTTGTGTTATGGGTGACGCAAGTACTTAATAGTGTTAAATAGTAGGTACTTAATAGTTATGGGTGACCGCTAAATATATTGATATACAATTGTTAAATATATACTTAAATACAAATATACACCCAGGCTCGAAGAACTAACAAATTGTTTATAGAAAATGTTGGTACTCGGCAGGAAGGTAGGTATCGTAAAATACGACTATGCTAAGTTGACATCTGGCGGCCGGTCATAAAATATGTAGCCAAATCATGTGACAACATGTTGTGCCGACCCCACTTAGAGTAGTAAGGACAGGAGGACGATATTAGTCCTCGGTGGAACTCGCGACCCGCGGAGATGAAGCAGGTTCACTGCGAACTGCGCTAACGGATCAGTCATACGTTATACTTACTTCTAATTCATCTCTTGTCCTTATCCCACTCAAAGGGGGTCGGTATAACATGTTATAAACATGTTGTCGCATGATTTGGCTACGTATTGTTCGACCGGCCTCGCTGATGTCAACTTACTTTAGTAGCCTTTTACTAACCTCGGTAAGAAATAAGGCGGGGGGGGGGACTACCCAGCCGGATACCACACGGCTTACGCTTATTTCACATTATGTAGAACAAAAACCGCTCACCGCTGTCTCTTGTATAATGTATCAAAACCTTAATGTGACCTAAATAAGTATGTTGTTTTCTTTTAGGAAAATGTTTAACGCTTGGACAGGGTGAAGTATAGCCCTAATTAAATATGTTAATTACTGTATATTTACGGTCCCCTGCAATAATTTATTTGTGTACTGAGTACTTTTTAAGCTACATCTCAGAATGATAAAATTTATTGGCTTGGGATCTTATCTTCAAGTAGAACTTTTGGTGTAAAATGAATTTTACCGTCTTAAATGAAATGTGTGTGAATAAAAGAATTTTAAGAAAAACGTTAATTAAGATTACATATGTACCTGAGTAGCCCAGCGGTAACTCCTTGCCACTCCTCCGAGGAGGTTACGGGTTCAAACCCGGGCAGACACCAATGATGATGAGTTTTCTGTTAAAACTTATGTATCTAATTGATAATTGCAATTTATCACACGCTTTTCGGTGAAGGAATACATCTTGAGGAAACCTGCATATCTCTAGAGAATTCTGGAGATATGTGTAACCTACCAATCCGCATTGGAGCAGCGTGGTAGGTCTTAGCTCCAATCCTTCTCTCCAAAAACAAAGAGAAGAGGCCTATTCTCAGCAGTGGGATACTAACAGGCAGCTACTTACTTACTTATGTACCTGGGTGACGGGCCTTGCTTGGGAATTGGTAATTTTCACTTCCAGATCGCCCGTTCCCCATATGAGCTGCCATGACTTTACAATTGACAGCAAAAATAGTATTTTGTTTTTAATTGTAAATTTTTGCATTTTTTCAGTGTAATTTTTTTTAATGAAACCTAACTATATCGATTTTTCTCCCCCAAAATCCCCTACATTCTGAATTTACATGAATCTACATATATACAAGATTAACTCATTTAAATCCTACTAATATTATAAATGCGAAAGTTTGTGAGTATGGGTGTATGTTTGAAACTCTTTCACGAAAAAACGGAAAAGAGGGATTTTGAATGATACTTCACAGTAATTAATATAGGTTAAACA
Organism: Morpho helenor; assembly: GCA_029227775.1. Taxonomy (NCBI): domain Eukaryota; kingdom Metazoa; phylum Arthropoda; class Insecta; order Lepidoptera; family Nymphalidae; genus Morpho; species Morpho helenor. The sequence continues at coordinate 15,363,007 of JARGCU010000037.1, read as the reverse complement.
CTGATCGTTATGCTATAATTTAATTTTAATTCTTATTCCAATTCTAACATTAACATAGTCTATAAGTTGATATATTTTATTTTTATTGTCTACTAACACAATGGATGAAATATTTTTAAATTTAAATAAATTAATATTATTACTATACATCGGAACACAAAGGCTACATTTTGTAATGATTTTATGTAATTTTGGCGAATTTTGCGAAGGCTGCGGGCAAAAGCTAGAATTAAAAATATTCACAAATCGAAATATTTCCACGCATATCATACACATACACACAACCACACACACACACACTTCTACACATGCAAAACATGTGCATAAACATTAATCACAAAGTAATAAAACAGTAGATTTATTACTCTATTGCGATTAATAAAAAACATTCTGACAACTGATTTGAATAAAAAATTTTGTAAAAAAACACGATTTTTTCTGAATATAAATGTTTTTGGGAATACGCAGACACTGATTTGGTATTCTAATGTAAAAAGCAGATTCATCCCCTGTGATTTATTAAATTTTTCATCATAAACAGATATCTGGCCACGTTTTATCGTGTTCGTGTTATAATAATTTACATTATTTATCACTAGCGTGCGTGAACTGTGATAGCTGAACGGTGATAATGTGCATCTACCTAGGAGATTATTGGTTTTAACCCTAGGCACTAATGAGTTTATATTATTTTGCTTTAACCCGAAATAAAAGAAAATATATGTAATGCTAAATGTAGAGTATACTATTTGCTCTCATACCTGATACATGCAGAACTTGTAAAAACCCGTAAGAACTTGTAAAAACTTGCACTATCCGCCACCAATAACACAACAATACACAAGCACTGCACACATTCACCACTACAATCTCAACAATTGTTTCGCGCCCCGTAACAGAAGCATCTTCAGGAGATAGATTCTATGACAAAATCACTACTCGAGCAAGCAGAGTTATATAGTATCTAGTTGAACCTCCTACCTATTAGTTTACTTTGACTTTAAACACGTGTAGTAAACGAACATTGTTTCCGAGTTCTGCACACCTGTGCCAAAAGCTTAAGACTTAATTTTTAAGAGCAGCTGGTAATAGTAAAATATTACAACCGCGCACTAATTAACTATCAGATAAACGTTAAGAAAATTTTACATTAAATATATTTTCTCTTATCGCGGATTATAGCAAAATAATATTTACAGCATTACTTCTGTATGTTTTCCGGTTTGGTAAAATAGACCAACCTATTTCTTACTGAGGTGTCATAAAATACGACAGAGGTAATTTGACATCAAGCAGGCGGCCGGTCGTAAAAACGCAGCCAAATCATGTGACAGCATTTTTATAACATGTTGTGCCTTCCCCACTTAGAGTGGGATAAGGGTAGGCAGATGATGATGAATAATTTCATTAGTTTTGTATTATGTATATGTGATAAGATTGTTAACTTATTTGACTTGTAAAACAATAATATATTCTCCCTCCTTCTACTCAACTGGCAATATATTACTAACAATTTCTTTTTCAAGAAAAGAAAACGCATATTTGATGCCTAAATTTGAAATGAAATGTTATTTAATACGAAGCAAATATAAATTACATACCAAATACAGGCTCGCAATTACATTTAGTGGAATTTGAGGCTCTAAAAATACTTGCGAAGATTATAAAATAAATCATAAAAATACAAAAGTCTGAAATAATATTCTCAAAGACAGAGGTCGGCTTGAAAAAATCCGTACAAAAACTTTTCTTTTCATAACCGCCGAAAACTTCGTTCATAAAACAAAACCTAGACTTGTATTCTGAGAAATGTACTTAATAACCATCCTCAGAAAACCTGTTTCGTAGCTTAAAAAATAAAACATTAAAATATTTTAATTTTATGAAAAACTAATCAGTTTTTAAAGCGAGACCTATTTGTACTATTTAATATAACGCACTAGTCTGCCTTTCGTCATCTTGTGATACCTGTGTCCCGACTCAGCAGAGTTAGCAACTCGTTCGATGATCGCGGTATTAGCTTCTAATATAAAATTCCGCAATCCATACTAGACCAGTCTACAGAAAGGTTTAAGTTTAGTACAAGAGATATACTTATACGTAAAACATATAACAAAATTGAAGATTTTTTGGATGATATAAAGGCTGAATTTTAAAATCCTTTCAGCTTCATACAGGTTTAATAATGTAAAATTCAAAATGTTTAAACGATTGACCGTCGAGTTTTTTCCTGATTCTTCTCGGTAAGAGCAACATTCCGAACCAGTTGTAGCTTCATTAATCATATTAAACCTTTGATTTGATTTGATCAAGCATATCCCATAGGTCCCATACATCATTATTGGTCAAAAGGATTAGCTGTATCTGTAAAATATAGTACCATTAAAGTTTGTATACCAGGCTAAGTTATAGGGTAAAAACCTCCCATTTTTTGGATATCAGCAAAACAATCGTTGTACTTAAGTGGGGCCTACACAAAATATTATAAACATGTTGTCTCATGATTTGGATAGGTATTTTACGGCCGGCCGCCTGCCTGACGTGAACGTACCTTAGTAACTTTTTGCGACACCTCGGAACGAGGTGGTCACAGAAAAGATGATGGTCTATTTTACTCAGTCAGATATACGGCGGGTCACCTTACCTTAGTTACCTTTTATGACACCTCGATAAGAAATGAGGATGGTCTATTCTACCTACTATACTTCTATTTCAAACATGAAACGGTTTATCAGCGACTACCAAATTCTCCATTCCTTATTTCATTAGTAATTTCGACTGAATTGCAACAACTTCAGCCCGTAACCGCATCCGACTCGGTTCAATCAGACAATACCCTCATGAAGTATTCGCAACCTCAAAACCGCCGTACAGACCGAATGAATAACGCTTTCGCAAATGTTGGTATTAGAAGTTGCATATAGATAGTTGGAAACTACTTGGGTATGATTTAACGGAAGCAAATATTCCATAGGTAATGGTTACATTAGGTAATGTGGACTAAAAATCTGATAGTCCTTGACCACGCTTCTAATAGCGAGGACAGGATGACGTGATGCCAGCAGTAGCTTTGTACATTAAAGACCACCACTCTTAGCCCCTTAATCTTTTAATCGATGTATCAAGAAATCTAGTTATATCAACCTCCATGGGACAATACTCGAACTTGACCTGGCCATGAGATTTTATTAAAAGTGCCTCCTGTAAGTCCAACTGACTCATTACAACCACTAGTGTAGATGATGCCTAAATTTGAAAAACAGTCATAAAAACAAGATTTTTGACATTTCAAAGAAATTAAAAAATAATGGAAACCTGCAAATATTACTTTTTTTAAGAGATTAATTTGGTATGTAACATAAAACCATGGATAAAAATCATGACCATAACCAAAGGAGTGTTAAATAATAAAAGCATGAAAAGTGATGTTTGGATTGTGTGATGTATGACATGCATATAAAAGGAGTAGCGCCAGTTGACGAATGATACAAAATGAAAGAAAAAAGATTCCCCACTTAGAGTGGGAGATTGATGGTAAACAAGTCTACATGCTCATTTCAAATTTCAAATTTCTAAAGTGATTTCCACGGAATCGCTACAAATTCATCCCTTAACCGACTTGGACTCAGTTTAATTGGACAATAGACTCATGAAGTATTCAACGCACGCCGCCCCAACGACCGTACTAAATTTGCGGTCTTATACTGTGGACGTTACGAATCGGATTTAGACATGCACTGAATTATACATACACTGTATAATCTCTTATTTAAAACATATCTTTAATATTTAAATGAGTTAATCTTTGAATATATTTTAATATTTTACTGTATTGATTGTAACTGTATATGATTTTAAATGATATTTTTGGCTGTCACACGTAATGATAGTCAAGGGATAACGGACGGAACAAACAAGTTCAAAACCCAGGATCGAATCTCACATGTCACTGGCGTTTTCTTTTTTTTTTTTCTTTAATGGAATTTTTTATATGTTTAAAAATTACTAAACAAAGCTTGGTCGCCCTGGTACTAAATATAACAAGAAAATAATATAATAACTCACAATTTCATGGTACAATCCAATCGTATTTAAGACTAGAATTTACCATAAATTATTCGCAGTGTGGTATCCGACTGAATAGAATATACCACCCTCTTTCTTACCAAGGTGTCGTAAGAGGCGACGAAGGTGAGTTGACGTCAGGGTCAGTCCTCTTTCTATCTCATCCTGAATACTCGTACATGAATAAACTGTCCTGCTCATTTTCTTATAGTACTGCTCATTTACTTATATTGTTAGACACGAACGTAAAATAGATATTTCAATGTATTTAATATATCTGTGCAATTACAATTGTGCAACTGAAACTCGTTAAAGTTTAATCGGACCATTTAATTATTAAAACTGAAACCCTGAGATCACGCTTGTTTAAACAAGATCCCTTTTAGAATTGAACAGTCCAAATTCATCCTTTAATTAATATAAACTATGCAATAGTTTTATTGACCTTTGGGAAGAACTTGTACTGATATTTTAATTAGAATAGTTAGGAATAATACTAGGGAGTGTTTTAATAAGGTTCCAATTCTAAACCTGTAGTTGTGGTTGTACGATGAGATAGAGATCCTGGACGTTAAATGAAGGAAGATCCGGCGCCCAATTATGGGTCGAGACTGGGATGTATGTAATATAACATATGCATTCCATGAACTGCACGCTGCAATTTGCCTATTCTTAAGGAATAAGGAAAGGAACAGGCATAAATTATACTGTCTGCTGTTTGCTTCCAGTGTATTCTTAAATATTTTGCACAGGTTGCTCGCGAAAACTCTGAAAGCCCGGAGAAGCTGATGGCTGTTAGCCAGGTCGACGGAAAAGGACCACGCACCCGTTGGTCCAAGTAAAGACGCTTACAGGCCAGCCAATCACCAAAGCTTTAAAGAAAGCCGAGGACCGCAGAACTTGAAAAAGCATACTACGTGAAGTGACCAGCAATAATAACTCCGTCTAGACCTTCAGTAATGAAGACTAAGAAGATGTGGATTCCAAAAGAAACGCTCAGGTCTCCCTGCTTGAAGAAGGCGTTAGGGAAACAACACTGCAGGGTAATATGAAAAATGACATCCCGCGTGAGATGGGAATCCTGTGGATTTTGTGTTGCAAGCGCATATATCGTACCGCTCCGGAAACGCTGCCAAGGGGAGATCGTTCCATAAAATCGTGGTGCGCGGAATAAAATTATTTGAAAACCGAACTGTGGTGGATCGCCACGCATCCAGATTGTGAGGATGACATTTTAACCTGTAACATACAGTGCGAATATGGAATTTAGCAGCAGGAATTAGGTCATGTAATTCAATGGAACAGTCTCCGTGAATGATGCGGTAGAAAATGCACATAGCTGTTTGCTAATGACCTTGTCACCCATAATGATCGGTGCTGTATGCAATCAAATGGCTGAAGTCGGTACTGGGGTGCACCAGCTCAGAGATGAGAACAGTTATCCATGTGGGGCTGGAGTTGTGCTTGCTTGTGCATTGCTTTATACAGTTTTTATATTGTCTCGCTCTATTGATAACATCCAAGATCACGATACTTGCAGATTTGATATTGGAGATGTTGAGACCCAGTATTTCGATACTACTCGCCTCACCCCTAACAACACAAAGAGAACATTAAATCAATCTCCACGTCTTCGTTGTCTATTTTCTTAATTCTATCTAAAGCTTTTTAAAATGTACTCTAAGCTTAAAAGCTAAGATTTGCCGCTCAAGCAAATGACTAATTCAGTTCTCTGAATTAACTGTATAGTTAGTAAATCTATACTTACTTGACTATGTTCCGAGGTTTTTTTCTTTAATTAATTTTAACTTCGTCTTCACCATTGTTCACTTACTGTATCGGCTTCTATTACTGTAGACATATTGTGAAGTGAATATATTCTACAGTCATGACGCCTATTTCTTTAAATTTCTCCCTAAGAGAATCACGGAGTTTCATATTACAAATACCGCGAATAGCTCTTTGTGGCAAAACAAAGGCCCTGTGAATATCAGTATAACAACGTGTTACGATCCGGTAAAACGTTGCTGTGGCTCAGTGTGATACAGTTTGAACTGTAAATGACAGTTCAAAAACAAAAGCTCTGATGGTCACCAAACCTTATAAGGATTTCCTGAAAACTTTATTGAAATCGGCCCTACCGTTTTGGAGTCTATTTGGAAATTTTATATACATAAATGAGTATAATATTAATGATCTTGTAGTTATTAAATTTATTTTTTATTTATTTAATTAATTAAAATAAATTTATTTATTTCAACAAGCTGAGCCCGCTACTAAATTCGCGTTTACTTAAGTGATAAAATACGTTCAATTGTGTACTAGGTGTTTTTTTGTTAACGAAAGAAAAACGGGACTTTTTTACTAGTCGTATAAAAACCGGCGGTTTTTGTGATACCGTAACATACTGCATTTATAAGGTATGAGAACGGTTTTGCTTCCTACAATAAGCATTACATAGAGTTTTTTAACAAACGCGGACTATCTTAAATTATCTTACTTTTTACTTCTTATCTTACTAATATTATAAATGTGAAAGTTTGTGAGTATGGATGTTTGTTTGTTACTCTTTCACGGCGAAACCACTAAACCAATATTGATGAAATTTAGCACAATTATTCCTTATACACCGGAATAACATATAGGCTATAGAAATCCTGTTAATTCCACAGACATTGAAAAGCGCCTATTATTAACCTATCAGGCTACAACTACGCAAACGAAGTTGTGGGTAAAAACTAGTAACAAAATAATTCTATTATAAATATTATTTTGTACAAAATAAATAGAAAAAAAGCTGCTACTAAAAAATCAATTAAAAGTTTTGTTTCGAGTGTTTATAAATCTCAAATGGGGCAAGCGGAAAAGGTGATAACGCAAGTCAGCTAAGCTCTAAAGACAAGTATGTGATAAAGTAAGCGATAAAGCCACGTAAACGGATTATCTCACGACCCGTGTCACATTGGCAGCTTTTGACTGACATATGACAAGCTGACGATAGGTAATGGCTTCAAATTTGATTTGCTGCGTCTGTTTTTATCTTTGACAGCTTCCTTTAGTAAATGCGAGTGATAAAGCAATATTTTTGCGTGGCCCCTTTAACAAAGTTGTCTACATCAGTTAAATAATTCAGTTACTTATCATCATTCTTTTTCCCTTATCCCACTCTAAGTGGGGTCGGCTAAAAATGTTATCAAATGATTCCGCTACGTATTTTACGACTGGCTGTGTGTCTGACGTCAACTTACCTTAGTCGTCCTTTGCGGCACCTCGGTAAGAAAGAAGGTGGTCTATTCTACTCAGTTGGATACCAAACGGCGAGTAGACTTACCTTAGTCGCCTTTTACGACACTTCGGTAAGAAAGAGGGTGGTCTATTCTAATTAGCCCGATACCACACGGTGGGCCGACTTACCTTAGTTGCCTTTTACGACACCTCGGTAAAAAAGAGGGTGGTCTATTCTACGCAGACGGATACCACACGGCGTGACAAATTACTTTAGTCGCCATTTACGAAACGTCTGTAAGAAATGAAGGTGGTCTATTTTACTTAGCTGGATACCACACGGTGGCCAACTTACCTTAGTCGCCTTTTACGACACCTCGGTAAGAAAGAGTGTGGTCTATTGTACTCAGCCGGATACCACGGCATAACGGCCTACTTCTATAAATAATTTAGTGTAACAATTTTTATGAAATAACGCCTAAGTGGCACTCAATTTGCTGTTTTCTCACGAGTTTTAAATACAAAATTTCCTTTCTCAAACTGAAACCAGAGGAAATGCAATAATGCAGATTGGCCCGAGCTCTTAAGCGACGTGTTTCATTTAATATGATCGTCTTTTCTCCGCGCGGGAAAACTCTGTTTATTTATTGCATTTCTTTTTTGAGATGGAAATATTGCTTCTTGTTATTTCGTTTACAATTTTATCTTGTTAATGTTGAGAACGTTTTGTTTAATCTCTGAAGGGAATATCAAAGCTTTTTTCGAGTGAAAGAAAACGGCATTTCAAAAGTTATAGTAATATTGCTTTTCTTTTATTCTTTAGTAGAAAAAGCGTTTCGTCGTGTGGTATTCTGCTGTGTAGATTAGACCTTCATTTCTTACTGCGGTGTCATAAAAGGCGACTAAGGTAAGTTGTGTCACCGTGTGGTATCCGGCTGAGTAGAATAAAACCCCCTTATTTCTTAACGAGATATCATAAAAGGCGACTAAGATAAGTTGAGCCACCGTGTGGTATCCGGCTGAGTAGAATAAAACCCCCTTATTTCTTACCGAGGTATCATAAAAGGCGACTAAGGTAAGTTGAGCGACCGTGTGGTATCCGGCTGAGTAGAATAGAGCCACTCATTTCTTACCGAGGTGTCATAAAAGGCGATTATGTTAAGTTAACCTCAGGCAGTCGGCTGGCCATAAAAGAAAACTTGTCAAAACTTCAGTGGGATAAGGGCAGTAGAACGATAATGAGATTTAGCTAGTCATCATCCTCTTGCCCTTATCCCACTCTAAGTGGGGTCGGCACAACTTGTTATAAATATGCTGTCACATGATTTGGCTGCGTTTTTACGACCGCCTGCCTGACGTCAACTTACCTTAATTGCCTTTTACGACACCCTCAGAAATGAGGGTGGTCAATTCTACTCAGCCGGATACCACACGGCGGGTGGCCTTACCTTAGTCGCCTTTTACGACACCTCAGTAAGAAATGAGGGTGGTACTATTCTATTCTGCCGGATACCACACGGTGTAATGAGATTTAGCTAGTATTATGAACAAACGGCCAATTTTTCTTTCGAAAAAAGAAAAATGTATTGAAAGTAGTTTAATACTGAAATGACGAACAAAGTCACCTGCTAAAGTTAACGATAGTAGAAAAATATTGTCAAATATTTACTATAACGATATGAAATTTAACTAAAAAGAAACACAAATTTTTAAAACAAAACCGCACTGAACACACAATCCCAAACAAAAATAGGGCGCGTAAAAACATTCGCAAAGCATATAAACTCCTTGTGAAAATCCCCTGAAAACCTCTTTACTGAGCGACGCTTCTGCATTGCCGCTCAGACGTCTCTAAGGCCAATTTCACCGCTAAGAATCTAGAAATAGGGCCTAATTTGGCGTGAATTACAGAGTGAGAGACTGTGTGTTGACCACAATACGTGCACTCAAATATTAAGGGTACGGTCAAAGTGAGAGCGATTCAAAACCCGACTATTTATTATTACTAAAATTTGGCTGTTACTGTCCGCGTTTACCTATACTATAACTATCGACTGTTTCTTATTTGCAAACGTTTGTTTCGTGGTTCTTGTGATATTTATTTTTGAAACTTTTTAAAGGACAAGAGTTATTTAAAAAGTCTACACAACTACAAAAGACCTTGTATTTCCATTTGTAGAGACATATTTGTGCTTCGATCCAGAATGGTCAATATGTTTACAGCGAAAGTAGTTTCTTTACTATTATTTATTGCAGCAGTTTAAAAACACTGTTAAAAATAGGCTGATACAGAAAGCCTACTATACTATTGAAGAATATTTAGAAGATAAGAATGTGTGGATATAGCTCTCTTTGAACCTGTACAAGACAGTAACGTCTGAATGTAAATAGTATTAAGAATCATATATTTAAAAGAGCAACCGCCGAGTTTCTTGCTGGCTCTTCTCGGTAGGAATAGCTTTCCGAACCAGCGGTAGAGTTGACGATTCAAAAGCACTTGTTTACAAGTTTATTTGAATAAAGAATATTTTGAATTTGAAAAATTTGAATTTATGTCATTATTTACAGACAATAGCGTAATAAATTGTAAATATCAATAAGATACAAAGTTTTAATTTTCCCGAATAAGAAGTAGTAAATAATCCCAGAAGACTGTAGATACACAAAATGTTTGTTTAATATTTTGTAATTTATAATTCGTTGTGAAATCTGTATGTTTTGGCTAAATAAAGTTATTATTGCACTCATTTTATTTATAACTACCTGTTCACTAAAGTACGTACAAATCAATATACACATACACAATCATACATTTGATTTATCAAAATACTGACAATACATTGGCCTGTTCTTTACAATTCTCTAATAATTCAAATTTAAAATGTTCCATTCCGGTAAACCCGCTTCCGCTTCCGTCTTTAGTAAATCGGTTTTTAGACAGTCCGCGGTATATCTGCCGGGCCTTTACAACTGTCAGATTGGTTGAAAAATGTCAGCTCACATCCGGAATGCGAAGCGCGCACACACGCCTTTATGCGGTTGACAGATTTCCCTTACTCTGGGTGCAGTGTGAAAAATCCTGCGGAAAATTGCAAGCTTATGTAGCGAGGGTGACATTTGTGGATAATAGTTCACTTTTATGATAATTAGCTCTCGTTGTATGCATTGTTTTCGCTGCCGAGTATTCGGTGTACAGCGAGCTTGTTTTCTACTTTCAGTGTTCAGAATAATAGCACTCACAAATCTAATTTCTTTAGAACAAAGGCGGGATGAAGGATTCTTTATATAATATTTAATAGCTTCGTGTAATATTTTTGTATACTCTGAAAATGAACACATGACTAATAATAATTTATTATCATGCTTAAGAGTGCCTATCCAACCTACACATTATAAAACTAGCTTTCGCCAGCGACTCCGCCTGTTTCAAAAGATTATAACCGTTATATAGAATTTTGATAACGTTAAAAGTGGTTAAATTGGGTTAACCCTAAAAGCTAGATGTATACTGTCGCGGACTTTTATTTAGAACTTTTAGAGGGGAACAATCTTGTGGTTTTTAACTTTTACCGTTTACTTAGCGTACACAAGGAAAGCTCTAAATTTTGCCCTTCTCGTAATATTTTTTATTACTGCTCTTCCCTATTCATCTTAGCGTTATGTTATACAGTCAACTTACCGTAGTCGCCTTCTACGACACCTCAGTAAAATATGAGGGTGGTCTATTCTACTCAGCCGAATACCACATGTAGGTAAGCGAGATATAGTTTTTTTTGGGTCAACACATTTTAGCACTCACTTTTTCCTAGATTAGACGGTCAAGTGTAGACTTGACAAAAAATAAACGACTTAACAATGGTGAAAAATTCGCACTCATATATATTCTGTTTGAAACAATGTTTTTGTTACAGCGGAATCTTTCACTGCAGACACCTAACAGAATTCATTAGTGCAAATGTTGAATCGAAATTTGCTTAAAATCAACAACTGAATATTCTCGTAAACAAACAGCAAACCGCTTGCTTCGTATAAGTAATTTGGCAAAATTAACTTTACTAACTCGTGCCTTGCGGTTTTACTTGTAGTTCATATTTAATATTGGCTTTACCAGCGCCTTCGCCGTTTACTTAGCGCCCGCAAGGAAAGCTTTAAATTTTGCCCAATCATGTAACAACACGCTATAAACATGTTGGTACATTGGGCTATGTATTTAACGACCGGCCACCTGCGTGACGTCAACTTACCTCAGTCGTAATTTGAGATATCTCGGTAAGAAAGATAGTGATTTATTCTACTAAAACGCATAACACACAATGGGTCAACTTACGTTAGTCGCCTTTTACGATACCTCGGTAAGAAATGAGGGTGGAGGAGGGGTATTCTACTCAACCGGACACCACACGGCGAGTTAACTTACCTAAGTCGCCTTTTACGATACCTCGGTAGTAATGAGGGTGGTCTAATGTAATCACCCGAATACCACACAGTCTCCTTATCGTAGTCGAATTTACGCCACCACGGTAAGAAATGAAGGTGGTCTATTCTACTCAGCCGGATACCAAACGGCGGGTGAACGTACCTTAGTCGTCTTTTACGACAATTCAGTAAGAAATGAGGGTGGTCTATTCTATGCAGCCGGATACCACACGGCGGGTCAACTTACCTTGGTCACCTTCTACAACATCTCGATAAGAAATGTGGATGGTCTGTTCTTCTCTGCCTGATACCACAGGGCTCAAAATGCAGTTTACTTTTAGAATATCAATATGGATGAAAATAGTATATTTTCATCGTCCACTATTCCGGGAGCTCGGCTTCCCTAGGGAGCTCCTAATGGGCATATCGCAAAGGAATCACTGAACCGTTCCTACACTATCAGGATCAAAACAAGAGCAAATGGCGTCTGCTGAAGCGCTTTTATCGTCAGTCGCATATTACTTCCTCCCGTGTGGTTTAATATTTTGATAAATAAATCAATATCTATATTAATATATAAAGCTGAAGAGTTTGTTTTGTTTGTTTGTATGAGCGCTCTGATCTCAGGAACTACTGGACTGATTTGAAAAATTATTTCAGTGTAACATAGTCCATTTATCGAGGAAGGCTATATACCATCACGCTAAAATGAATAGGAGAGGAGCAGCAATAAAAATAGTACGAAAACGGCAAAAAATAAAGCTTTCCTTGCGTGCCCTAAGTAAACGGTAATAGTTATTCAAAAATCATGTATTATAAGTTATTCCCCTCTAAAAGTTCTAAATAAAAGTCCGCAACAGCATATGTCTAGCTTTTAATGTTAACCCACTTTAACCATTTTTATGGTCATGAAAATACTATATTACGGTTTTAATCTTGCCACACGAAGTCGCTGGCAATTGCTGATTATTGTTGACTACTCTGAATAGGAGCAATTTTCCAAACCAGCAGTAAGCAGAGTGATAACGCACACTATATACAATAACACGATATAATGGGAATACCACAATTCCCGTTCCGAGATGCACTTCTCTTGAATGACGAACAAAGACTGAATGCGACTGAAACGTTTTAGCAATACATATAGGAAGACTTCCACAGGAAACAACACGTCACAGTGTTGCCACCATTTCAGTCAAAAGGGCGCGATACTCGTTTCATGACGGTGTTGCTATAAAATACAAAGCGAAAGTCATTGGCGACAACAAGAGTTAACAATTCAAAAGCAATTGAAAATTTTCGGTGTAATTAAAAATAAGTTTAATATTTTGAGTGTGGTATCCAGCTGAATATAATAGACCACTTTCATTTCTTATCGAGGTGTTGTAAACGGCGACTAAGGGAAGTAGAAGTCAGGCAGGCGGGCAGTCTCAAAATAACTAGCTAAAACAAGCAACATGTTTAAAGCATATTGTTCCGACCCCACTTAGATTGGAATAAGGGCAGAACGATGAATAAAAGATACTCTCAAACTACAATACTCTCATATCCTATTTCCTTATTAATGATAACTATATGAATATATTATCCGTTGCATAATTTTTGAGTTAATCACGAATAGATAGAAAAACAGCTCGTGTTACAAGCTGACCTCGTTATCGAAAAAAAACCGTAACTTGTCTTTGCCTTCGAAGAAACTTTATGGGTGTTCTTTAAGTTTCTGAGTAAGTGATCTAAAAGTTTTCATATAAGACGCGTACGTGAGTCCTAATTTCAGTACCAAAGTATAAAGGTTTAATGTGTGTGTAACATCACAATACCGTGGTGTATTTTTCTTTATCGCACACAGCTGTTGAGGGTTTTCCAATTTGTCGCATCTGCGCTCAGCGAGATGCATTTTATGCTGGTAACGGAAAATATCGGCGGATTCTGCAAACAAAATATCACATGCCAATATATTCTCCGTGTTTGTGTTATGGAACACTTGGGAGAGTTTGTGTTATCTAAAATAAATATTTATTCCCTGGTATAGAATAGGTATATTATAAAGTTCTTCTCGTTATTACTTTGTTCATACATTCTACTGCTATTATTTGGCACAATATGTTATAAACGTGTTGTCACATGATCTGGCTACGTACGACGTCAACTTATCTTAGTCGCCTTTTATGACACCTCGGTAAGAATGAGGGTGGTTTATCCTACTCAACCGAATACCACACGATGGGTCAACTTACTTTAGTCGCCTTTTACGACACCTCGGTAACAAATGATGGTGGTCTATTATACTCAACTGTATACCACACGGTGGGTCAACTTACCTTAGTCACCTTTTTCGACACCTCTGTAAGACACAGGGTGGTCTATTCTACTCCACCGGATACCACACAGTGGATCAACTTATATAAGTCGCCTTTAACGATACCTCGGTACGAAAGAGGGTGATCTATTATACTCAACCGGATACCAAACTGTGGGTCAACTTACCTTAATCGCCTTTTACGACATCTCGGTAACATATGAGGGTGGTCTATTATACTCAACTGCATACCACACGGTGGGTCAACTAACCTTAGTCGCCTTATACGACACCTCGGGAAGAAATAAGGGTAGTCTATTCTACTCAACCGCATACCACACGGCGGGTCGACTTATCTTAGTCACCTTATACGACACCTCGGTAAGAAATAAGGGTGGTCATTCTAATCTGCCGGATACCTTACGGCATTCGCATTTATATTTTTAGTACCTGATTGACCGAGTTATAATAGTTAAAATATAATAATATATAATAAAAATAATAGGGTAGATGGGGCTCGATCATTGATAGGAATTTTCATTTTTCGCGACCACCCCGAATAATTTACGCTGACTCATGGCAAAAATAGTGTTTTTGCTATAAGTCAGAAATTTTTTTAATGCCCAAGAACAGGGATAAAACGATTTTTTTAAAATAAAATCTACCTAGTTTTTTTTTCTCCCTCAAAACCTCCTGCATGTTGGATTTCGGGAAAATCGTTGAAGCCGTTTCCGAGATTCCGAATATATATACATACAAGATTAAATATACATTTAAATATAAAAGATTATATATATTTCAATATAAAAGATCACTAAATAACACCAAGGATAAGGACCCATGATTTTTGGAAGCGTTCTACTCGAATTCAAAAATAAAAGTAAACTTATGTTTAACCTAAACACACGTTTCAGTTTAACTAATTAATGGGCTTTAACTAATATGGTATTATTTAGGGGATTAATTAAATACGTTCTGTTATGTAATTAATTGCCGCAAATAATCTTATCTCGGATTAACACTAGCTCAAGCAACAACAGTAAGCTGTGATAGCCCAGCGGTATAACACCGTGCGACTCTTTCGAGGAGGTCGCAGGTTCGAACCCAGTGTAGGCGCCAATAAGTTTAAATCTTTAATATTTAAATGAGTTATATGGAATCTTGGAAACGGCTCCAACGAATTTCCCGAAATTCAGCATGTAGGGGTTTTTGGGGGAGAAAAATCGATCTAGATAGGTTTTATTTAAAAAAATGTCGTTTTATCCCGTATTTCGGGCCCTAATTTTTTTTTTGTTATTTACGTTGAATACAATCACAATTTTTCACTGTCAAACGAAAAGTCAGGGTCTAAGAAGGTGAAAATACCAAAGTTCGAAACCCACCTGCCCAGTTACCTTTTCATTTTTTTTTAAATTTTTATTATTATTTATATTTATTTACCCAGATACTATATTTTAAATTTATATACCGGTTTAACATATAGCATAAATCTTTTTTCCACTGTGATACAAATCATCATCTTCCTGCCCTTCTCCCACTCTAAGTGGGGTTGGCACAACATGTTATAAACATGCTGTTACATGATTTGGCTACGTATTTTACGAGCGGCCGCCTGCCTGACGTCAACTTACCCCAGTCGCATTTTACGACACCTCGGTAAGAAAGAGGGTGGTCTATTCTACTAAACCGGATACCACACGGTGGGTCAACTTTTTTTTTTTTTATGTCAGGAAAACCCATTATGGGTCGTCACCGCCCGACGGGGACGAGCAGCGGGTATGTCGGACTCTAACCGACTAAAAACCTGACAGTGCTCCACCACGCTGCTGGTGGCGGGGACAGGGTACCGTTGTACACATTACCCCCATCCCCGCCAGCAGCAACTCTGAACCTCAGAGTGCGCCACCTCTGGGTCGGGGCCTCTCTAGACTACTCACTCCGCTAGACGATGCATCGGAAGCACCAGATGCATCGACCGCCTCGGGGAACTAACTCAAGCGAGCGTCCGATGAACAGTGGGTCAACTTACCTTAGTCGCCTTTTACGACACCTCGGTAAGAAATGAGGTAGGTCTATTCTACTCAGCCGGATACCACACGGCTAACTTTTTTCCTTTGTGAATTTTAACACAAAATGGACGGTATTTGAACATTTACTATGATCAAGGTCGTGTGTACAGCTTGTAATAAATAAAGTACAATCGCGTGAAATAACAATTAATCAGCGTTTTTCCCCAAAAGCAAACTGCGTTAATCAATATCAGACTATTTAGCGGTTTAAACGAGCGTGGTCTTATTACGTTAATTAACTTTGATATTGTTTCGTGTGTTTAATGATAAACACGCCAATTTTGATATTCGAGGCTTCATCAGATATATTTATAGGGATCATAAATAATAGGACAGTATAAATGTTCAAAGCTTTACAATTTTGACTGGCCCGTTGGAGCAGTGGGTAGTGACCCTGCCTTCAGCTCCGCGGGTCGCGGGTTCGATTCCCGCCGTTGACTAACATTTTCTATAAATGAATTTGTTGGTCTTTGAGCCTGGGTGTATATTTGTATTTAAGTAATGTATTTAAATAATATATAAGTATATATTCACCAGTTGTCTGTCACCCATAACACAAGTATTAAGTTACTTACTTTGAGGACGGACGACCGTGTGTGTAAGTGTTAGTAACATGTAAAATAAATAAATATATGGTTATTTATTTTACATGTTACTAACTGTGCTCACGCCGTGTGGTATCCGGCTGAATAGAATAGTACCACCCTCATTTCTTACCGAGGTGTCGTATAAGGTAACTAAAATAAGTCGACCCGCCGTGTGGTATCCGGCTGAATAGAATAGTACCACCCTCATTTCTTACCGAGGTGTCGTAAAAGGTGATTAAAGTAAGTCGACCCGCCGTGTGGTATCCGGCTGAATAGAATAGTACCACCCTCATTTCTTACCGAGGTAGGTCGTAAAAGGCGACTAAGGTAAGTTGATCCACCGTGTGATATCCAGTTAAGTAGAATAGACCACTCTCTTTCTTACCGAGGTGTTATAATACGACAGAGGTAAGTTGACGCCAGGCATGCGGCCAGTCGTAAAATACGTACCCAAATCATGTGACAACATGTTTATAACTGTTGTACCGACCCCACTTAAAGTGCGACAATGACAGGAGGATGGTAATATAATAAATTTAATACATATATAACTGAACAAATAGTATTCAGAGAATATTGACCTTCGGCAATCGAACCCACGACCCGCGGAGCTGAAGGAACGGTCACTTGTGTATCAACGGGCCCGTTATCATAAACAACTTGACGGTTAGATCAATAAGTTTATATATATATATATATATATATATATATATATATATATATATATATATATATATGTCGCATCCTGGCAACCATCATTCCATCATTAAAAATATATTGAAAATACATTGAAAATAGAAGGCGCAGCGGTGACAGAATGCAGACGGCGCATGTGAGAGATGAAGACAGATGCTTGTCATGGCGCAGTTGTGAAAATTGTTAAGAAGAATATAAAGTTGAAGATAAGCGTTGTACTTTTCCATATGCACGATACCCTTATTACGCCCACTAATGTCTAAGAATAATGCCCAAGATACTGATGAGTCTACATCAGTCGTGGGATTCAATCGTGCAAATGGATGGATAGTATGAAGGGACTATGATGACTCACAATGGCAGATACTATAAGAGTTACGAAATAAAACAATTCAAACACCAAAACAAAAAGAAAAAAAAAAAAAAAATCCAAGCATGACGAATAATATCAATCGGCCGAAGTTTAAACCCGATAAGCGATGATTTTACGTAACATTGTGGTGTACTACAGCTGACTTATACTTGGACGGAAAAACAAAAGAAGATACGTTTTCTGGAAATTTCTGCGGCTGCACTTATTAATTTCAACAATGATAGATCAATGGATAATTAAAAATAATTCTGTATATGCCTGTTTTCGTGTAACGTATTTGATGAATTGTTGAAAGAATTTAAATATAGTGTAAATTGCATCATGAACGGTGATTACGCATTTGGTACAAAATTGATATATGACTGCAATGGCTTGCATTCATAACGGAGATATCTTCGCGTCAAAAGCTGCACCAGGAACTACAAGTATACTCCTATTTGAAACGAAAGTTATTTATAGAGGATTGCAGATTCAACGCGATCCCAATTCAAGGGTCTTAGTTGCGATCAGCAGTGCACAGAAAAATGGAGTGTCGCAAACGGATTTTGGAACCAAAAGACTATTGTCTGTGGTACTGTGGTAAGCTCTGGACAACGACGACAAGCAGATTACAAATTATTTGTGTGCTACAGGTGTAGCAGGCTGGGCCACGTCGCGAGTCGCTGCATGGCCAATAGACCTGCTCTTTGAGGTACCAGAACACCGACGTGTTGACTGTAGACCAATGTCTGGTCAAACCGCCATCAGGAGCTTTCACATAATTTGGTAGGTGTTATTACTTTGATTTGTTTCTGGGCCTGGATGTTCTCTCATAAAAGAGACTATAGCTAAAAAATTTAGTTTGGAAATAATTGATAATGTTGTCATTAATAGGGATGGCTAACAAGAATGTTTATAGTACCTTGCAAATGATTGTCAAATAAAGTAAACGGTTTTACAACTGAAATTATAAGAAGGGGGCGAACTGTTAACCTTTTGCCAATTCAGCTCTTTTAGTCAAAAACATAATGTGTCTTATTGTCTTACAAAAATACCTGAGAGTCAAGTACCTATTGACAATGACAAGATTTGTGGTAACGTAATTTGTGTTGATGTTTATACAGACGGGTTCTTGGTTCGGTGGGTCGTTGACTGTACCAGAGTATCGTCTGTAGCCCAGTAGAAATCGGCATCTGCTCAGGGTGGTCCGTGGGTACGCAGTGAGCGATAGCTCTGGGGGTCGATGACACCAGGGTATCGTCTGTAGCCCGGTAGAAATCGGTATCTGCTCTGAGTAGTCCGTGGGTACGCAGGGAGCGATAGCTCTGGGTGGTATAGTCGGGTCTAGCTGTGTAGCGATGGCCGTGAGTCATGTGGACTCGTTATCCCTGAGGGAAGACCCTTCTGCTGAGACAGAAGCGGTAGACCACGAACAAGATACCTGGGTTGTTTTTGAAGTAAATTCTGATAGGTTTTCTGTTTATTTTTGTAATGTCATGGTGAGTGTCAGTCAATGGTACTCTGCCTCAGTACTTTTCGTATGCATTATGGGTTTGGCATGCCCTTACATTTTATTTGTTGGGTTTCATAATTCAATGATCAACTTATGACGAGATATAATTTTCCTTGTTTTGTTCGTTTATTAAAAAGATCTAGACCTCAATGACCCAGATGTTGTAGGATAGGCCGAACGGAATTTCTGGGTTCATTTGTTTGTTACAGATCAACACACGGGGACGTGTGTCTCGCAGGATGGCCGTGTCGCATCCTGGCAACCATCATTCCATCATTAAAAATATATTGAAAATACATTGAAAATAGAAGGCGCAGCGGTGACAGAATGCAGACGGCGCATGTGAGAGATGAAGACAGATGCTTGTCATGGCGCAGTTGTGAAAATTGTTAAGAAGAATATAAAGTTGAAGATAAGCGTTGTACTTTTCCATATGCACGATACCCTTATTACGCCCACTAATGTCTAAGAATAATGCCCAAGATACTGATGAGTCTACATATATATATATATATATATATATATATATATATATATATATATATATATATATATATATTATTAATCAAGGTTTCAATAGTTTTATAGTTTTTCGCTAGTATGCCCCAACCTTATTTTCCACGAACATTTCCTCAGTAACAAAAACCAGATATAGTCAATCGGACGTGAAACGAGAGGCTGGAATCGAAGTCCTAATAATGTACCGGAGTTGGACGCGAGCCAAAATAATATAAAAGATTCAATAGAAACCCCGCTTTAACAATCAGGTACGTAAACAATGGAATAGTTGAATAGGGTTATGAAACTGTGTTAATGGAACATAATGTGAGTGACTTTAAATCAATGTAAACTTTATTTTAAATAAGACCTCTGTATGTGAAACCTCTGTCAGAGACCTAGATGTAACTGCATTATAAATAAACCTTTTAGCAATCGAAGTCGCAGGCAGCAACGAAGAATAGTACATTAAAAAAATCCAAAATATTTTTTTTGTATTGTAAGTTTTAACGCAGCATTGGATAATCTACACTAATATATAAAGCTGAAGAGTTTGTTTGTTTGAACACGCTAATCTCAGGAACTACTGGACCAATTTGAAAAATTCTGTAAGTGTAAGATAGTCCATTTATTAAGGAAGGCTATATGCTATATAATATCACGAAACTTAAGAAAAAAAAGAAATAAATAATTATGTAGGTAGGGCTCGATCCTATTTGTATTTTTATTTGTAGAGACCAGCCGTTCCCCGAATAGGCTACGCTGACTTAACAGTTTTCAGAAAAAATAGTGATTTATATAGTCAATATAAATTATTGTATTTTTTAATGCCCAAGAACAGGGATAAAACGATTTTTTTTAATAAAACCTAGCTAGTTCGCTTTATTCCCCACAAAACCTCCTGCATGCTGAATTTCAGGAAAATCGTTTGAGCCGATGTACACATTTAAAAAATATATTCCATATAAATTTTTGTATTTTTTTATGCCCAAAAACAGGAATAATATGATTTTTTTTAAAATAAAACCTAGCTAGATCGATTTTTCCCCCCAAAACCATGCTGAATTTCAGGAAAATCATTTGAGCCGATATATACATATACATACAAGATTTAAAAATTAAATATTTAAAAAAAAAAAATTCCTACAAGATTAACTCATACAAGATTAACTCATTTAAATAATAAAGATATTTCTATTCTTTTTTATCAAAACATAAACCACCCTGTACAAAATTAAGGCGCGTACATAAGCACAAACAACGGATCCGCCATCTACCATGCCGATACAATTTAATTTCCCCTCCAATATACGCAAATCAGATTTCATCCCGTGTTTGGTTTGAGCAGAGATTTGTTTGCACACACATTATTGACTGCGCTTCGGATACATAGTGCAAATACAAACAGCTCTTCAATACGATAACCGGTTTGAATTCAGGTTAGCAATTTAACTTTTGTAATCTGCTTTATATACTCTACACTAGTGGCCCGCTCCGACTTCGCACGGATATAAAATATATAGCCATGTCATTCTATGATTAAAATCTATCCAGTAGTTTAATTTTATTCATTAATGCCCCTGCATGCGTTAAATTTGGAGTGAAACAATCCCCCTTTCCCTAAACCATGAAGATTTCCTGCTATCTTTGGAATATCTAAACTTATATACTAAAATAAATGCGTACGAACGGGATAAAAAGTATCCTATGTCCGTCTCCTGGTTATAAGCTACGTCTCCACCAATTTTCATCCATATTGGTTCATCCGTTCTTGAGTTATAAATAGTGTAACAAAGACCAACTTTCTTTTATACATATAGATAGATATAGACAAACACTATACTACTTTACTATACATTCCTTACTATAAAATGGACGATTATTTGAGTGATAGTAGCATATGTTATCTGCAGTCAGCTAGGCATCCAGCTGCAACGATTAACTTGTAACCATCAATCAAATTGTACTTATTTTGACGTGACAACGTCTTAAATTAGGTTGCGGGTTGGAGTCGCTCATGAAAAAGTGTAACGCCCGCTCACGTCTGTTACGATGAGTCACCGAACGAAAGAGAGGCCCGCCGGACTGGCGAATGCCTTGCGTCTCTCTCCCACTCCAATCCATCATATTTAAAAAGACGTTGTCACGTAAAATCTTTGCCCGTAACACCGACTTTACAGACAAGGTTTTTTTGTTAAAAAAATTATCCGCTGTGTGGTATGCGGCTGAGTAGAATAGCTCACCCTTATTTTTTACCGAGGTGTCGTAAAAGTCGACTAAGGTAAGTTGACCCGCCGCGTGGTATCTGGTTGAATAGAATAGACTGGCATTTCTTACCGAGGTGTCGTAGAAGGCGACTAAGGTAACTCGACCCGCTGTGCGGTATTCAAAAATGATAAATTTAAATTCAATCTATTCTTTATTCAAATAAACTTGTAAACAAGTGCTTTTGAATCGTCAACTCTATCGTCTCAGTAGAATAGACCGGCATTTCTTACCGAGGTGTCGTAAAAAGCTTACTTAAGTTAGTTGACCCGTCGTGTGGTATTCGATTGTGCGGAATAGACCTCCCTCATTTCTTACCGAGGTGTAGGGATGTGACTTGGACTAGAAAACATCGATTAATAAATAACCGATTTTTATCCCTTTAAAAATAATCGATTAAAAAAAATCGATTATTTTGTTAGGAAATAATTTTTCTACTTATTTCAAAAGTTGTCTTTGTGATATTAATAATTAATTACAATAAAGGCTAATTAAAGTGGACAACTACCAAGAAATAATATCAGATTCGCGTTTTGTGAAATTGGATTGAAATGTATAGTTTGGCTAAATTGGTTTCATCCAACAATGCATATCTAATCTTAAAAAACAAGAAAAAGAGTAAAAAAGAAAAAGGGATACCTAAAATAATCGATGTTTGATGAAAAAATAATTGATTAGTAAAAATCGAAGCTGTGATGGCCTAGCGGTGCGACCGTGTGAATCTCTAGAGACGATCATGGATTCAAACCCGGGCAGACACCAATGAGTTTTTCTATTAAAACTTATGTGTCTAATTGATAATTGCAATTTATCACACGCTTTTCGGTGAAGGAAAACATCGTGAGGAAACCTGCATATCTCTAGAGAATTCTGGAGATATGTGTAACCTACCAATCCGCATTGGAGCAGCGTGGTAGGTCTTAGCTCCAATTCTTCTCTCCAATAACGGAGAGAAGAGGCCTATGCCCAGCAGTGGGATAGTAACAGGCCGCTACTTACTTACTTAAAAATCGATTATTTTGAAAAAATAATTGATTATTCTAAAAATCGTTTTTTTTTATGTTCTGTTAGCCCTAACGGCTTTTCCATCGTCAACGGGCGGGACGGGTGAGCGCAGAAGCATCGCCGAAGTTGCGAAATGCGGAGAGTAGAGCGCAGAAGCTCTACTAGCGTCGGGGAACGTCAGGTGAGTGCACATAAGGCAGACGGCTAGTTGTAAAAATTAGACAAATCACGTAACTTAAAACATGTTGTGCCAACCCCACTTAGAGTGGAATAAGGGCAGGAGATTGATGCGTAAAATACCTATTGAACCAATTCGGTAAAGAACGCAATCGTGCCAAATTTAGTGTCTTCAAAACAACGAATTCGGCCAAAGCCCCCAAACTGGGTCAATCCACCCCTTCTCGTAAACAAGCGTACGTGAGGGCCTGGTATTGAATCTATACCGAGGATTCATCCCTCCCCTATAGGGGTACACTATCTGGGAATTGACTCTGATTGCGTCTTACTTTGTCAAAGTCAGGTTCGCAAATTTATAGATTAGTGCTTTGTGAAATGCTGTAGTACAAATAATTTATAGAATTAGGCGATCCTTTGCGGAGATCCATAATACAAAAGTAATAATAAAATTATTTTGCTATAATCCGCGAAGACATTCTTCGCGGATTATAGCAAAATAATTTTTTTATTACTTTTGCTGTAGTACAAATCAAATCAAAATATTTTTTATTCAAATAAGCTCTTTCAAGCATTTTTGAATTTTTAAGGATCAATATTAATAAAGCTACAACTTAACAAGGTGTCGTAAAAGGTGACTAAGGTAAGTCGACCCGCTGTGTGGTATCCGGCTGAGTAGAATATACCACCCTAATTTCTTACCGAGGTGTCGTAAAAGGCGACTAAGGTAAGTCGACCCGCCGTGTGGTATCCGGCTGAGTAGAATAGATCGCCCTCATTTCTTCAAATCAAATCAAATCAAATATTTTATTTGTGCATTACAGTATTTAATGTATCTTATATTTAGCACACAGTACTGTAAGCTACCCCACAAGGGTGTACAAAATTTTTTTCCGCCTCTCCTCTTAAACTTTTTATACCTTACTAGTACGAGCCATAACACATCGGTACATACATATTATGTTTGTTTTTTCGAGGTTAAATAATGTTGCCTTTTAACTTTTGTCAATTAAAATGTTAATTAAAATAGTTAAATTCAAGTCAATTCAATTCTTACCGAGGTGTCGTAAAATACGACTAAGGCAAGTCGACCCGCTGTGTGGTATCCGGCTGAGAAGAATAGACCACCCTCATTTCTTACCGAGGTGTCGTAAAAGGCGACTAAGGCAGGTCGACCCGCCGTGTGGTAACCGGCTGAGTAGAATAGACCACCCTCATTTCTTACCGAGGTGTCGTAAAAGGCGACTAAGGCAAGTCGACCCGCCGTGTGGTATCCGGCTGAGTAGAATAGATCGCCCTCATTTCTTACCGAGGTGTCGTAAAAGGCGACTAAGGCAAGTCGACCCGCCGTGTGGTATCCGGCTGAGTAGAATACACTACCCTCATTTCTTACCGAGGTGTCGTAAAAGGCGACTAAGGCAAGTCGACCCGCCGTGTGGTATCCGGCTGAGTAGAATAGATCGCCCTCATTTCTTACCGAGGTGTCGTAAAAGGCGACTAAGGCCAGTCGACCCGCCGTGTGGTAACCGGCTGAGTAGAATAGACCACCATAATTTCTTACCGAGGTGTCGTAAAAGGCCACTAAGGTAAGTCGACCCGCCGTGTGGTATCCGGCTGAGTAGAATAGATCGCCCTCATTTCTTACCGAGGTGTCGTAAAAGGCGACTAAGGCCAGTCGACCCGCCGTGTGGTAACCGGCTGAGTAGAATAGACCACCCTCATTTCTTATCGAGGTGTCGTAAAAGGCGACTAAGGCAAGTCGACCCGCTGTGTGGTATCCAGCTGAGAAGAATAGACCACCCTCATTTCTTACCAAGGTGTCGTAAAAGACGACTAAGGTAAGTCGACCCGCCGTGTGGTATCCGGCTGAGTAGAATAGATCGCTCTCATTTCTTACCGAGGTGTCGTGAAAGGCGGCTAAGGCAAGTCGACCCGCCTTGTGGTATCCGGCTGAGTAGAATAGACCACCCTCATTTCTTACTGAGGTGTCGTAAAAGGCGACTAAGGTAAGTCGACCCGCCGTGTGGTATCCGGCTGAGTAGAATAGAAGGTGGCCTCTTTCTTACCGAGGTATCGTAAAATACAACTAATGTGAGTTGGCCTTAGGCAGGCCGGTCGTAAAATACGTAGCCAAATCATGTGACAACATGTTTATAACATGTTGTGCCGACCCCACTTAGAGTGGCATAAGGAAGATTTGTTTGATTTTCTAGTACCAATAACATACAAGTCTATTAGCCCCGTTAAGGGTGTAAATTGCTTGGCTGCGCCATAAAACGTCACGGAAGGGTACTCTAGAACGTCACTAACACTTTCCCGCGTCTTAATACCCGATTGTTACATTAGATTACATTGATTTAGTGATGTCCCTTCACAACTAATGTCGATCAACATAAATAAATTTTTGGAATTTCATATTTCGCTGATATAGTTCAAGACTCATTTTAGCATTTAAGATTTTTGTATAATAAAGTGCTCGTTATGAATTAAATGGTTTAGTAATATGTAATTTAACAAAAATGTAAGTTTATAAAAGTAAAGATACCGGCTATTTTGTAACTTGCAGTTCTGTCACGCTAAGTGAAGTTATCAGACGGATTTACATATATATAATAGACAAAGTAGGAACCGACATAAGCTTGCGGCTCATGCTTTGCGCCTTGCAAAGGTACGTAAGTCATTTGTGGGTTTGGGTATAAGATTCTATAATAAAATTCCGCAATTAATTTTAGCTTTGCATTTACAGCAGTATAAAAACACTATTAAAGAGAGCCTGATACAGAAATACTGTTGAGGATTATTTAGATGATAAGATCGCGTGGATATAGCTACTGTCTGACCATGTACAAGATAGTAATGACTTAATGTAACTAGTCATAAATATTATTTATTGAAAAGAGCAGCGGCCCAGTTTCTTGTTGGCTCTTTTCAGCCGGAACAGCTTTCCAAACCAGCAGTAGAATTGAAGATTTAAAAGTACATGTTCACAAGTTTATGTGTAATAATTTTTTAATTTGAACTTCAATTTGAATTCTCTAGAGATATGCTGGTTTCCTCCCGGTGTTTACTTTCACTAAGCGTGTGATTAATTGCGATTATCAATTTGACAATTATGTTTGAATGGAGAAACTCACTCTAGAGAGTCTCTAGAGAGTCGCACGGTCTCACCGCTGGGCTATCAAAGCTTTTGAATAATACTTGTATTAAAACTACTTCTCAGAAAATTTTAATATAAGGTGCCGTAAATAAAAATCGATTTTATTTAGTTTTCAATTAATACCGATAGAAAATATAAGTGCATCACTAAGCTCGAGAGGTCGACGTACGATATCCGCGTTAATCACAGGTGAGCCGAGCTTAACAAGCTTTTCAGCCCACCGCGCTGTGCTGTGTTTTATTTTATAAATATTACGATAACAGTCGTTCCCTGCCCTTATCCCACTCTAAATAGAGTCGGCTCAACATGTTTTAAACATGTTGTCGCATGACACGACTACGTACCTTACACCTTGGTAAGAAAGAAGGTGGTTTATTGTACTCAGCAGGATACCACAAGGCATTTCGACTTACCTTAGTCGCCTTTTCCGACACCTCGGTAAGAAGGAGGTTGGTCTATTCAATTCAGTCGGATACCATACGGCGTTAATATAATGAAAGCAGTACCTTTGTGATATTATTTAATAAAAGTGAAATATCTATTTAGGAATATATTGCTGTATACTTCATCATCCTCTTGCCCTTATCCCACTTTAGGTGGGGTCAACACAACATGTTATAAACATGTCACATGAATTGGCTACGTATTTTACGACCGGCCACCAGCCTTACGTCAACTTACCTTAGTCGTATTTTACGCGATACGGATGGTTTATTCTACTCAAACGGATACCACACGGCGGATCGACTTACCTTAGTCGCCTTTTACGACACCTTGATAGGAAACGAGGGTGGTCTATTCTACTCAGCTGGATACCCCACGGCGGGTCGACTTACCTTAAATCCCTTTTACGACACCTCGCTAAGAAAGACAGTGGTCTATTCAACTCAGCTGGATAACACATAGCACAGTCAACTAATAATCATTACAAGAAAACCAAACGACTAAATACGTTAACTTTGGCACTAACTGTTAGTTCCAATGTTGTTTCAAAAGTTAATGTCAACGAGAACAACAAAACCGAATAAAAGTCTATCCCAATTCCACAAAGTCCAGTTAGCTGACGTCACAAGCAGTTTGTCCTTTACCGAAGGGAGGTCCTAAAATCAATTTGGCCCAACATGTTGTTCTAACTTGTATCTAATACGGCGCGGTGTCAAAAGTTAGACACTGAAATCGCAAACTATATTGTTATTTCTCTTGATACTGTACTTATATACTAGCAATTGCCAGCGGCTCCGTCCGCGTGGAAAGTTTAAATCCGGAATACAGTCTTTTGGTAACTATAAAAATGGTTAAAGTGGGTCAACCTTGAAACCTTGAAAGATATACGCGGACTTTTATTTAGAACTTTTAGAGGGAAATAATTTTGTAATACATGATTTTTGAATAACTATTACCGTTTACTCAGCCCACGCAAGGAAAGCTTTAAATTTTGCAACAATTTTTTATATTGCTGCTCCTCTCTTATTCATCTTAGCGTGGTGTTATATAGTCTATAGCCTTTCTCAATAAATGGACTATTTTACACTAAAAGAATTTTTTAAATCGGTACAGTATTTCCTGAGATTAGCGCGCTTAAACAATCAATATATCAAATAATCAAACAAACAAACTTTTCATCTTTATATATTAGTATAGATTAGCTGTGCATGTAGCTTCGCCCACGTCGATATCAGTGTTCCACAAATTTTTTCCCGAATTGAAATTTTCAACTAAAAGTAGCTCTTGTAAAGTAACCATAAGAGATAGAGACATGCTATTGCGGACTTTGTGTAGTATTTTTGTAGATCTACAATTCTCTAGTACAATACTTTATTATATCTCTGCAGATTTAGGCGGCGCACGTGCGTTAAGCTCCCAGCAGGCGAGTTTTTTTAGAAACGCATGACTTCAACAGAATTTACATAAATCTGTAATGTACTATTAACCTAAATCTTCCGGAAAAATTTCACTATCTTTTTTGAAAATTGATTTTGTGAAAATTGATCACATACAGACAGACAGATTTGAGGACTTTGTTTTATAATATGTATAAAAGCAAGCCATACCCGTGACTTTTTAGCGTCAGCTTTATTTAAAATACTCTCATCTTTCAACTTAGTGATTTTCTGAAAGAAAAATGGGAAGTTTCTGTTCTATATGTTATCCCGATGCTTCAGTTGTGCCAAATTCATCAATATCAGTCCCGCAGGCTAACTAAACTCCGCTTTAAACGCATTTGCGCCTTGCAAAAGTACGCAAGTCATTTGTGGGTTTGGGTATAAGATTCTATAAAAAAAACTCCGCAATCAATTTTAGCTTTGCCATTACAGCAGTTTAAAAACACTGTTAAAGGTAGGCTGATACAGAAAGCCTACTATACTGTTGAGGATTACTTAGATGATAGGATTATGTGGATATAGCTCTTCTCGAACCTGTACAAGACCGTAATACTAAATGTTACTAGATATAAAAGCTATATTTTCAAAAGAGCAACCGCCGTGTTTCTTGCTGGCTCTTCTCGGTAGAAACAGCTTTCCGAACCAGCAGTAGAATTGACGATCCAAAAACAATTGTTTACAAGTTTACTAAAATTGACTTTTTCAAGCACTTTCACGCAGTCAAAATATAATGAAGCTATAAAAGAAATAAATTTTGATATAACGCCCGTCTCATTAAATATTAATTACTGTGTACACGCGAATGTGACACGATAAAGCAATTTAAACGTGAACTGATCGCGTGCGTATAAAACGAAGTAATTGATTCCGCACTTCAAGTAACTGTTCGTCGTAAAAAGCCTTTTATAGATCTGTCTGAGCTGCACTTAGAAATGTAAATAGTATTATATCTTTATATATATAAGCACGTGTGCATACAATATTCAAATTAAAAAATATTGTTTATTCAAGTAAACTTGAGAACAAGTGCTTTTGAATCGTCAACTCTACTGCTGGTTTGGAAAGCTGTTCCTACCGAGAAGAGCCAGCAAGGAATTCAGCGGTTGCTCTTTTCAAAATAATACTTATAACTAGTTACATTTTGTCGTTACTATCTTGTACACCCTGTAAAAGATAGTAATTACTAAATGTAACAGTAGCCATTCTTATCATATCTTCGCATTCTTATTATCTAAATAATCCTCAACAGTATAGTAGGCTTTCTGTATCAGCCTCCCTTTAACAGTGTTTTTAAACTGCTGTAACGGCAAAGCTAAAATTGATTGCGGAATTTTATTATAGAATCTTATACCCAAACCAACAAACGACTTACGTACCTTTGCAAGGCGCGAAGCAGGAGCCGCAAGCTTATATCGGTTCCAGTTTTGTTATCATATACATCACCTATTATTTAATAATTCTTTATATTTTAATATACAAAAATTAATTTACTTTAAATATACCAGAATATGTCCAAATATATGCAAGGTTTCTTTACGGTGTATTTCCTTAATGGAAAACCATGTATCTATACATCCTCAATATACGTAGTGAAAGCATTAGGAATGTGACTTGGAGTAGAAAAAATCGATTCAAAATAATCGATTCAAAATAATCGATTAATAAGAATGATTTTTTCTTACTAATTCAAAATTTTCTTTATTAATATTAATAATTAATTAGAATAAAGGCTAATTAAAGCGGAAAACTAACATGAAATAATAACAGATGCGCTGTTTGTGAAATTCTATTAAAATGTGTAGTTTAGCTACATTGATTTCATCCAACGTATATATT
This sequence comes from Morpho helenor, assembly GCA_029227775.1. Taxonomy (NCBI): domain Eukaryota; kingdom Metazoa; phylum Arthropoda; class Insecta; order Lepidoptera; family Nymphalidae; genus Morpho; species Morpho helenor. The sequence goes on along the minus strand of JARGCU010000037.1, from coordinate 15,332,967 downwards.
ACCTGAAAAAACAAAAAAAAGTGAAAAAGAAAAGAGGAAGAATAAAATAATCAATTTTAAAAATCGATGTTTATGAAAAAAAACGATTATTTAAAAAAATAATCGATAATTTAATAAATCGATTATTTTTTCACATCCCTAGTAAGCATGCCATTAATTAGCGATCGTTACTTAGTGGCATAAAGACATGCCAAATATAATTTAATTTATGGTTAATGTCAGCAAATTCCATTATGGGAAGAATAATGAATCTAAAAGTAGATTCCGCTTGCAGATAAAAAAATATAATTAAATTTTAGCGACATATTTCAAGACATGCTACAACAAGTTCGGACTGTAGAAAGTTTATCGAACTCCATAAGTTATTATGAATGGCCCCTCATTCATTTAGAAGTCCGATATTAATGAACGTTTTAATTAAAAAAAGTTTCTATAGCCCGCTGTAACTGGAGCGGATAATTTCTTTTGGAAAAGGTAAAATTTTTATTGTAATTTTTAGTGAGAGTAAAACGTGTCGGCCTCGTGGTTAGATTGCTTATTTCTGAAATTTTGTTTGTACAAACGAATGGTATGTATTATAAGTTTTCTTTAGAAACACAGCCAAAGGAAATTAGCAATGATACAGCGTGTGATATTCAACAAATCAAGGTCCCGGGTTCATTCCCGGGCAGTCATCAGTGACCTTTTTTTAAAAACTTTGGTATTAATTTTCTGCAGAGGAAACCACCGTGAAATACCTACATACTTAGAGAATTTCGAAGATATTTTTTCTATATAAGAAACCATATCTGAAATTCTGATCCTGTTACTGTCCCACAGCTGGGCAAAAGTATCCTCTTCGTTTACAAAGAAATTTGAATAATTTTAATATCAAAATTATTCAAATTTTTTTAACTCTTTCTTTAACAAACTATTGTGTTACCGGGCTATATTTACAGCTTTATCTATCGGGTTAGCCCGACTAGTTTCAAGCCCATCTAGAGCCTTTATCCGTGTTAAGAGAACCGAACAAACCGTCAGTATAGCCGGTTTCTATACATAACAAAAAAAAGAACCCGCCTCGCTCGTCCAATCGTATTTTGTGCAATACTCGTACATATTTACAATTCTTTTATATGGAGCTAAATTATACAGGAGAGCTGTTAATTATACAGCACTGAAGTTAATTATACAACACTGAAGTTAATTATACGGCAACGTCCTACGGTCAGTGAAATAGTTACAGGAAACCCCGGACCATAAATTCTGTCGGTACTTGATTGCGGCAAGTTTCGACGCCTTGTAAATAAAAATCACTTAACGCCTAATTTACCCTTGCTAAGGATTAGCACGCTATGTAAGTGGAATAGGAAAGGGGATTAATTATTAAGTAGCGGACTTTTGCTATCCCACCGCTGGGTTTATTCATCCATTCTGGGGTTCCACACACTTCTAGGGTTATTCGCATAACGGCTCCTGCTTTGCGGCTTGCAAAAGAACGTAAATCATTTGTGGGTTTGGGTGTAAGATTCGATAAATAAAAAATTTCTCATTCAATATTAGCTTTGCCATTACAGCATGTGACACAACAGCAATTCTTGCTGGTTCTTCTTAGTAAGAGCAAACTAGAATCAATAGTAGCTTCTTAATTAAAAAAAATTGACGATTACTGGAAACATCACCATCCTCCTGCCCATATCCCACTCTAAGCGGGGTCAGTACAAAATATTATACATATGTCATCACATGATTTGGTATTTTATTTGCATGATTTACGCATTTTACGACCAGCCGAACCGTTATGAACTTATTTTAGTCATAATTTTTCGACAACTCCGTGAGAAAAAGGGTGATCTATTCTACTCAACCTGATACCCCACGATGGGTCAACTTAACTTAGTCGCCTTTTACGACTCTTCGGTAAGAAATAAGGGTGGTATATTTTATACAGCCGGATACCTCACGGCGGGAAAACTTTCTTTAGTTGCCTTTACGACGCCTTGGTAAAAATGAAGGTGGTCTATTCTACTCAACGGGTTACAACACGGTGGTAGAAGAGATTATGTATTTTAAAGTAAGATATTTTAAAAATATATTTAATATATCCTCAATTTTAAAGGTGAAAGTGGCAGAAAATACAGATGCCGGAACAAAATTGAATACCTCAACGTAAAGTTTTACAAGATTGTATTTTGCCTTTGTATATTTAATGTTTCCCGATTATATTTCGCGGGGCCTTTTACGTGAAAGCTCGGCGAAAGAAATGTACAAATTTGATTTGGTTTTCCCGTTATAAAAATGAAAAAAGAAAAACAAATCTTGTTTTTTATAGACGCGCGCTGGTTGTGCGGTAATTCGGCGTATTCCGCGCGTTTTTATGGTCGGTATTTTGCTGATATTTGACTCATAAGTAATGAAAACAATATTTTGCTATAATCCGCGATAATAGAAAATATATGCAATGCTAAATGTAGAGTGTATTATTTGTTCTCATATCTGATAAATGCAGAATTTGTTTCTCATGGCAGTTTTACCCCCCACCATTAAGTTTACTTTGTCTTTGAACACATGTAGCAAACGTCAGATTTGACGAACATAATTTCCAAGTTTTGCACACCTGTGCCAAAAGCTTAAAACTTAATATTTGAGAGCAACTGGATAAAATAAAACTTAACAACTGCATACTAATTAACGAACAGATAAACGTTACAAAAGTTTTCCATTACATATTTATTTTTTATCGGAGATTATAGCAAAATAATATTTGCAGTAATTTTGTATTACAACGCCGAATTGTATAAATTAGATATTTGACTAATTTTAACACTAAATACAACATTGATAAAATAAGTTAACTTTCAAGTACCTGAGCGACCGAGCTTCCCTCGGTATTTTTTTGATAAATATAGAAAAGATGCAATATGAAAAAAGAAAAAAAAAAGATATAAGATACTTGGACTCGAAATACCATTGTAACTTTTCAGACCACCCGATTAACCCACTAAGCTATAACAACTTTTGAAATGACAGTATAATTAGCCTATGTTTTCAAATAATGTTAAAGCAAAAGTAATAATAAAATTATTTTGCTATAATCCGCGATGAAGTAAAATAGTAAATATATGTAATGACCAACCTCATCTCATACCGAGGTGTCGTAAAAGGCGACTAAGGTAAGTTGACCCACCGTGTGGTATCCGGTTTAGTAGAATAGACCACCCTCTTTCTTACCGAGGGGTCGTAAAATACGACTGAGGTAAGTTGACGTCAGGCAGGCGGCCGGTCGCAAATTTTTTTTTAAGTTTACAATATGTTGTGCCGACCCCACTTAGAGTGGGATAAGGGCAGGAAGATGATGATATGTAATGCTAAATGTAGAGTCGACAATCCGTTTTCATACCTGATACATGCAGGATTCGTAAAAACACATGCACAAACCACCACCACCGCTGTTGTAGTAGAACATGGTCAACCAGTGCCCTTACCTTAAATACATAATATATACACCCAGACATAAAGATCCAACAAATTGTTTATACAAAATATTAGCTCTCAGCGGGAATCGAACCCACGATCCGCAAAACAGAAGGCAGGGTCAATTACAGTGTACGTGCGTAAGTAAGTAAAAGTAAGTAACGGCCTGTTACTACCCCACAGCTGGGCATAGGCCTCTTCTCTCCGTTTTTTTTTTTTTTGGAGAGAAGGATTGGAGGTAAGACCTACCACGCTGCTCCAATGCGGATTGGTAGGTTACACATATCCCCAGAATTCTCTAGAGATATGCAGGTTTCCTCACGATGTTTTCCTTCACCGAAAAGCGTGTGACAAATTGCAATTATCAATTAGACACATAAGTTTTACTAGAAAACTCATTGGTGTCTGCCCGGATTTGAACCCATGATCGTCTCTAGAGATTCACACGGTCGCACCGCTAGGCCATCACAGCTTGTATGTGCGTACCATGATTTAACTTTCACCAAAATTGAAACGTAATATAACTTTATGTAGAATATATTTTACTTCGCTATCACCGGCTCGTTGGTCTAGGGGTATGATTTTCGCTTAGGGTGCGAGAGGTCCCGGGTTCAAATCCCGGACGAGCCCAAATGCTTTTTTAATTTTAATATAACAACTTAGAACTTTGGAAATGTATTTAATAATTTAGTAAATTTGGAAGCGTATATTGTTACTAATTTGATGTAATAATTTCATGAGATCAACTTTTTTTGTCAATATTACCTTCAAAATGCACTCTCCATTTTGCATTCCATAGATTTTTTGTCCCGCATTACAGTAATTATATAATTACTTTTATAAATTAAAAAAAAATCTTTAATTCTATTATCAAATAATATACTAGATGACGTAAAAAAAATACAGATTAATTTTTCGATACGGATCATTTTCTGTACTTTTAGTACCAAATCTATTAATTTTAACTATTTTAAGCGATTTAAAAGTAAGTAAAGTACCGGCCTATTACTCTCCCACTGCTGGAAATAGTTCTCTCAGTTTTTGGAGAGAAGGATTGGAGCTAAGACCTACCACGCTGCTCCAATGCGGATTGGTAGATTACACATATCTCCAGAATTCTCTAGAAATATGTAGGTTTCCTCACGATGTTTTCCCCAAAAAGATTGTGATAGAAAAAATATAATATAGACATAAGTTTATTAGACATTATTACAATTTTTTTTATACCATTAATCACTTCTGTACCAAGACCAACAGTACAGAATCAAGACTTTATATATAACATGTAATTGTACAATTGCAACTGTGTTCATGTCGTTGTTGTGTCTTGTATATTAAATAAATAAATAAAAAATTAGACACTGCCTGGGGTTGGAACGCGTGACCCCTCGAAAAAGTCGCACGAGCTCACTGTAATAACCTATATTACAGTTTTATAACGATATATCATTGTTATATAATTTTTATTGGTATTTCAATTAGATACAATTTATTGAATATTTTATTGCTGTAAAGATAGGTCTAATGTAAGAGTTAAATCGCATTTATCATTATAATTTATGCCGCCATAAATTTTTCCTTATCAGCGCCAACCGTTTTGCTTACTCTATCGGTATTTGTGACCTATATATTATATTTATTGTCTTCTTTCTATCTATTTTAGTAACATTTTTCATTACCATAGATGAAAATTTTAATTAAATTCTAATCCTAATTTTCTTAATTCAAGTAAATTAGTAAACAAGTCCTTTTGAATCGTAAACTCTATTGCTGATTCGGAAAACTGTTCCTACCGAAAAGAGCCAGAAAAAAATATGTCGGTGACTCTTTTCAAAATATAATTCTTACATAGAACTAGCTACAGTTTCTTATTGCTCTTTTGTACCATGTCGAAGAGCAGCTTTAAAGCTACTCTACTAAAGCTTTAGGCTATCTGTATCAGCTTTAAGTTAACAGATATAAACTATTGTAACATTGAAACGTTGATATACATATATATGTAAAATAATTTATTTATTTTTTATTAGACCAACTAATCATCATCCTCCTGCCCTTATCTCACTCTAAGTGGGGTCGGCACGACATGTTATAAATATGCTGTCACATGATTTGACATTTTACGACCGGCCGCCTGCCTGACGTCAACTTACCTCTGTCGTATTTTACGACACCTCGGTAAGCAAGAGGGTGGTCTATTCTACTGAACCGGATACCACACGGTGAGTCAAGTTACCTTAGTCGCCTTTTACGACACCTCGGTAAGAAATGAGATATCGATATCATATCATGTCGATATCATTCGCGTATGACATTTATATATCCTGTATATTTCTTATTACCAAATTTTCCATATCGCTTTTTGTTATTTCGCGTAATAATTTTCCCTATTTCTCATTCCCGAGTGATCTCCAACTTTCTATGCGCAAATTTCCACATGCATTTCTGTTACGTTCGCAAACTGAAAAGTTTTTGGCGCTTCTAATAGAAAAACAAAGATGAATTTCCCGAACATTTATTATTTCATTCCTGTTTAACAACTTCTCCCGAAGGAGCGTCCCGTTTGAGTAATACGGGGTAAGACTTTAAGTGAATTTTTCCCGAAAATTGCTCCTTTTAAGAGAAACCTTTTGTTGGATACACGTTTATGGTGAAAAATTGTCTTCACCATTATTTAGAATTGAAACTTTTTCGAAAATATTCGAAGTCATGCAATAAAATGACGTCCATAAAATGAAATTCAAATTCAAAATATTCTTTATTCAAGTAAATTTGTAAACAATTGGTTTTGAATCGTCAACTCTACTGCTGTTTCGGAAAATTGTTCCTACCGAGAAGAACCAGAAAAAACTCAGCGGCTGTTCTTTTCGAGACATATTTCTTATAACTTATAAGTTACATTTAGTCATAACTATCTTGTGCAGGAACAAAAACTTACTCTAACAAACTAACTTATACTAATTATAACAAACGACGATATTTCTCCTTTATTCTTATTCAATAAATAAAAAGCAGTTTTCCCAGAGTCAACCCATTTACTCTTTCACAACAACTCAATGAATGACACATAAAAATATGACAGCCACAATGCTTTTTCATATTAATCGCTAACTCTATGAAGGAGGTTGTATTAAAAACATGTTGTAACATAATATTACAAATGTGAAATTTTGTCCCTCTGTAATGCTTTCATGGTTAAATCGCTAAACAAATATTTATAAAATTCGATACGACTGTACCTTATATACCGAAGGAAAAATTGGGAATTAGCCTATATGCTAGCTCGGTAAAAGCTGTGACAGCCCAGAGGTGAAACCGAGCGACTCTTTCGAGGTGGTCACGAGTTCAAACCCCAGGCAGAAACCAATGAGTTTTTCTATTAAAACTTATGTCGAATTTATAATTGCAATTTGTCACACGCTTTTCGGTGTAGGAAAACATCGTGAGGAAACTAACATATCTCTAGAGAACTCTGGGGATATGTGTAACCTACCAATCCGCATTGAAGTGTGGTAGGTCTTAGCTCTAATCCTTCTCTCCAAAAAACGGAGAGAGGAGGCCTTTGTCCAGCAGTGGGATAGTAACAACCCGTACTTTTATATAGACATAGTCGCTAGTCGAACCTTGTTTAGATATAAATTGTTACGTACTAAGTTACATTTCAACTTTCACCAAAATTGAAACGTGATATAACTTTATGTAGAATATTTTTTGCTACGCTATCACCGGCTCGTTGGTCTAGGGGTATGATTTTCGCTTAGGGTGCGAGAGGTCCCGGGTTCAAATCCCGGACGAGCCCAAATACTTTTTTTATATAAGACATATCTTATGACACACATTTTTTCATCCTCTGAAATTAATACTAAGACCTTTTTTTAAAATGTAATTTGATTATATGCAAGTAAACTAATTTTTTTTTTATATTTGACCCGCCGTGTGGTATCCGGCTAAGTAGAATAGATCAACCTCATTGCTTACCGAGGTGTCGTAAAATGTGGCTAAGGTAAGTTGACGTCAGGCGCGGCCAGTCGTAAAATACGTAGCCAAATCATGTGACAACATGTTTATAACATGTTGTGCCGATCCCACTTAGAGTGGGATGAAGGCAGGAGAATGCAATCAAGAATGCTAAGGTTCTTTAAAATAAAAAATTCTAAATACTAAATGTTAATACTAGTGTTAATTCACTGATTCTTTTTAAAGTAAAATAAATAACTTAATGCTTCTAGTAAATTACCCAAAGTAAGTAACTTAATACTTGTTTATGGGTGACAGACAACTGGTGAATATATTCTTATATAATTTTTAAATACATACTTACATACAAATATACACCCAGGCTCGAAGATCAAATGTTTTAAATCAAACATTTTTACCCTATGTCTATACCGATACCTCCCTCCACCCCTTAGTTTACCAAATTTATTGGGAAAATATTTGACGGTGCGCTCAGCAAGTAGTTCCAATTTCCCTATCACAGGCACGTATAAATCAATTTTTATTACGGCCTCATGTCCGGAGCCGTACAGTCGGAAGAAATTTTGAAAAAGGATTTCCTCTTTATTTATCTATACTAATATATAAAGCAGAAGAGTTTGTTTGTTTGAACGCACTAAACTCAGGAACTACTAGACCTATTTGAAAAATTGTGAAATTCTTTGAGTGTAAGATAGTCCATTAATCAAAAAAGGCTATAGGCTATATAACATCACGCTAAGATGAATAGGAGAGGAACGGCAATAAAAAATAGTACGAAAACGGCAAAATTTAAAGCTTTCCTTGCATGTGCTGAGTAAACGGTGATAATTATTCAAAAATCGTGACTTACATAATTGTTCCCCTCTAAAAGTTCTAAATAAAAGTCCGGGACAGCATATGTCTAGCTATTAAGGTTAACCCACTTTAACCATTTTTATGGTTATCAAAGACTATTACGATTTTAATCTTTCCACGCGGGCGGAGCCGCTGGCGATTGCTAGTATAACTATATATATAAATATATTGTTACAACATGTTTTTAATACAACCTCTTTCATAGAGTTGGTCATTAATATGTAAAAGTATTGTAGCTGTCATATTTTTATGTCATTCATTGAGTTGTTGCGAAAGAGTAAATGAGTTGAGTTCGGGAAAATTGCTTTTTATTTATTGAATAAGAATAAAGGAGATATATCGTCGTTTATTATTATATATTTATATATACAAATATATAACCAATATGATAAATATAGACGTGCGGTCGTAAAATACCTAGCCAAATCATTTAACAATAAGATTTAATACATGTTTTTGATGACCCCACTTAGAGTGGGATAAGGATGATTATAAATATAACCTGTCTGTCTTTCTGCTAGTCTTTCACGGCTAATCCAGTCCTTTGATCATCTGTGAGATATTTACAGGCTTTTGTGAGATATTTACAGGCTCTTTTACTATTTACATTACCTTTTCTATTAATAATAATTTCTGGATTTAAAAAACGATTTACATGAATTTTCCGTGAATTTCACTTAAATCCGACTGCGAAGTTTAACGACAAATTGGAAAATTAATTCGTCGATCGCAAATTGTCCAATTTTGTAAAATTGGTGACGGCTCACCGTGTAATCGTTGAACTATTTACATTTTACATCATAATAATGCTTGTGTTAATTTGTAAAAGTGAATTCACCAAAGCAGCATTTTTTTATTTATACTAGTAGAACTTTGTAACAATTTAACAAAGTTTTCTAAAACTATATTGCTTTACGGAGATTCATAATACAAATTTAAAACACTATTTTAATCCTATCTTACTATTATTATAAATGCGAAAGTTTGTGAGTATGGATGTATATAGGCTATAGAAATCCCGTTAATTCTACAGGAATATAGGATGTCATAAACTGTAGATTATAAACTTAAATATCATCATCATCCTCCTGCCCTTATCCCACGCTAAGTGGGGTCGGCACAACATGTTACAAACATGTTGTAATACGATTTAGCTACGTATTTTACGACCGGCCGCCTGCCTGACGTCAACTTACCTTAGTCGTATTTTACGACTCCTCGGTAAGAAAGAGGGTGGTCTATTTTACTCAACCGGATACCACACGGTGGGTCAACTTACCTTAGTCGCCTTTTACGACACCTCGGTAAGAAATGAGGTTGGTCTATTCTACTCAGCCGGATACCACACGGCGGGTCGACTTACCTTAGTCGCCTTTTACGACACCTCGGTAAGAAATGAGGGTGGTACTATTCTATTCAGCCGGATACCACACGGCTAAGATTATAAACTTAAATATATAAATTTTAAACATAATGCTCGTGCAAAGTAATGACATCAAAGTAGCATTTTATTAATTAATTAATTTATTTAATAATTTGTACGGATTAAATTCAATTACACTAATTTATAGATTTAGGCGTTACTTAGCGAAGATCCATAATACAAAAGTAATAGTAAAGTTATTTTGCTATAATCCGCGATAAAGTGAATTAAAAAATATATATAATGTCAAATATTATCGCAAATGTAGCATTTGTATGTCTCAAATGTAGCAATCAGCATAAATAAATAAATAAATGTAGAGTGGACTATTCGTTTTCATATCGGATACATGCATTCGTAAATACACATTTTTTACTTTGAAATTTTGTCGTGGAGTGGAGTGTTGTCTCCTGATGATGCTTCGGTTGCGGGGCAAAACAATTGTTGAGTTTGTGATAGTGAACGTGTGTAGTGCTTGTGTATTGTGGGGGCGATTGTTGAAGTTTTGCGCATGTGGTTTTATGCCTTCGTAATCATAAGTGCACGTTACACGCGTTATATTTGAATAAAGAATATTTCAAATTTGAATTTCAATGCTCAATGTAGGATTCACTATGTAGTGTAAACAGATATTACAAGAGGTCGCTGCTATTGTGTGTGTTACCAGTCAAGCTGATAGATAGCAAACTCACCCCGGCTGCCTGTCACCGAGCGTCCTACGATAACAGCCGAGTGCCCGGCGTAATGGGCAATAACAATGGAGGTTGCGCTAGCAACAGAATAACAAGTCATCTTTAGTGATGTGACGTTTACTTTGGGATATGGTATTAATTACGAATGCGGTAATACAAGTTGAATTATAGTTCAGGGTTTAATTAAAACCCATTTCCGGACCTTCTTTAACAGTAGTTATACATCATAGGTGCAGTATTAGTAAACCGCACGCACCACAAATCTATCTTCTAATTTGCTTCGGTAAAGGTGCGAGATTGTTTCAGTGCTAGTGTGGTATAGTAGTGGTTTTGGTGATAATTGTGGTACGTTTTTAGTTTGTAAATATCCACATATAATATAAAATTTCATCGATGCTTGTCGGTTTTTTGAGATAAAAATCATTTATTTTTTTATAACGATGATAAAAAAACCCCTATGATTTTTTATGCGCTAAATTTAAATTAAACATTTCGTTTGAACACTAAGCCATATGGTATCCGGCTGAGTAGAATAGACCGCCCTTATGTCTTACCGAGGTGTCGTAAAAGGCGTCTAAGGTAAGTTGACCCGCCTTGTGGAATCAGGTTAAGTAGAATAGACCACTCTTTCTTACCGTAAGTGCCGGAAAGTACGAAGTTGATGTCAGGCAGGCGGCCGGTCGTATAATACGTAGCCAAATCATGTGACAACATGTTTATGACATGTTGTGCCGACCACACTTAGAGTGGGATAAGGGCAGAAAGATGAAAGAGTTTTTCAAATCGGTCCAGTAGTTCCTGATATTAGCGGGTTCAAACAAACAAACAAACAAACAATCAAACAAACAAACCCTACAGCTTTACATATAAGATGACTGTGAAAGTATAGATAAAGAGTATAGATGACTGTGAAAGTTCAAGGGGAGGTTGAATAAAATTTCGATACACCAGTATCCAAAATGTAAGTTAAATATTTTGGTGGAGATAAGCAAACGAGTCCATTTCTCAAATATTTGACTTTGCATTTTGCCGGTAAAATATATTTAGAGTTAAACGTGGGAACTTTTTAAAGATGCCAAAGAAAATCTTGACCTACTTTTTTAGAAATATTATCTATTGATAAAAATCTAGAGATATTTTGCGCTGGATACGTTTTTCTTTTTACTTTTTTTCCTTATAAAGCTAAAAGCTATTTTTGCCAGATTAAGTATTAATAGCCCAGCGGTGAGCCCATGTGTCTCACTTGAGGTGATCACGGGTTCAAAATTACCAATGAGTTTTTCTGTTAAAACTTATGTGTCTAATTGATAATTTAACATACGCATTTCGGTGAAGAAAAGCGCCTTGCAAAAGTGCGTAAATCATTTGTGGGTTTGGGTATAAGATTCTATAATAAAATTCCGCAATCAATTTTACCTTTGCCATTACAAGTAGTTTAAAAGCACTATTAATAAAAGGCTAAAACAAAAAGCCTACTATATTATGGAAGATTACTTAGATGATAAGAATGAGTCGACGTAGCTCTTCGAGCCTGTACAAGACAGTAATGACTAAATGTAACTATTAATAAAAATGATATTTTTAAAAGAGTAACGGCCGAGTTTCTTGCTGGCTCTTCTCGGTAGGAACAACTTTCCAATCCAGTTTTAGAGTTGACGATTCAAAAGCAGATCTCTACAAGTTTATTTGAATAAAGAATATTTTGAATTTGAATTTGAATTTTAAACCATCATGTGGAAACCTGAATATCTCTAGAAAATTAATATTAAAAAAACACGTTCTAAAATACAAATGAAATGATAAAGTGGGATAAAGGCAGGAGAATAATGATTATCTTCAGCCTGTTGTCACATGATCTGGATACATATTTTACGACCAGCCGCCTGCCTGACCTCAACTTACCTTAGTCGTATTTTACGACACTTCAGTAAGAAAGAAGGTAGTATTTTACGATACCTCGGTAAGAAAGAGGGTGGTCTATTTCAATCAGTTGGATACAACATGGTGGGTCGAATTACCTTAGTCGCCTTTACGACACTTCGGGAAGAAATGAGGGTAGCACTATTCTATTAAGCCGGATACCACGCGGCGTTGGAGAATAATGATTAGTACGATGCTAAAAGCCTTATACAGTTTACAGACTTGTTCAGATACTAAGAAATACATAAACCGGAGTAATTTCCTCTTCATTTGCGAGAAACAGCAGTGGATATTAAACTTCTCTCATATAACTTTGAACACCGTTAAAAGAGTAATGGGGGTAGATACTTTGAGTTTTCTTGGCAAATAATAACTTGGACCATCAAGGAAAATATATTCACTAAAATAGTTTCTCTTTTATTACGTCAATATTTTTGACTCGAGCTTTGAAATTTCTCGAGATATTATATTTTATGCTATATTTTCATTATACTATACTGTAATGTACATGTAAATTGTGATTGTATTCAACGTAAAATTCAAATAAATTTTAGAGCCAGAAATCAGAGATAAAACGAGATTTTTTAGAAATAAAACTTATCTAGAACGATTTTTCCAAAAACCCTCTAGATGCTGAGTTTCAGTAAAATCGTTGAAGCCGTTTTCGAGATTCCGAATATAAATATAAAAAAAGTATTCCGAATATAAAAAAAGTACAAATAAATAGAGTTAAAAAAACTAAAAAAACACTCTGACTAAAAGGTGAAAAATAACGAAAAATATTAGTATTATTGTGATTAAAGCGTGGTGTTCTCTATATATCGCTCTCTTAGTATTAAAGTCACACCGACACCTCCGTAAGAAAGAGGGTAGTCTATTCTACTCAACCGGATACCACACGGTGGGTCAACTTACCTTAGTCATCTTTTACAACATCTCGGTAAAAAATGAGGGTGGTCTACTCTACTTAGCCGGATACACACGGTGTAATGTATATAATATAAACGAGGAAAGATAACAAACATTATAAACAGAAATAGACAGAAATTAAGATTCAGAATAAAATTGACGAATACCAGCCTGTAAACTGTTTTTCCTTACATAATTTTTCGTGAAAAATTCTAAAAAATTTTCCTTACTCCGTGCTCCATTTGTGTTTTAATACGGTTTCCAATGTTATATGGGGTAGGTTTACGCTCATTGGGTACTTTCCCAGACTCTAAAGGGAATATGGTTTATGTTAAAAGTCTGGAGCGTTGATTCTTAAATATTCTAAAGTTTATGGATACACTTGAGAATATAACTTTTGCTAGCATAAAAAGTAAACATGTTTTAACAAGTAAAGCAGAATAATGTAGAGTTTATAAAATTTTAGAATTTATGATTAAGAAAATCATAATTATGTATCCGGCTAAGTAGAATAGTGTCACCCTCATTTCTTACAGAGGTGTCGTAAAAGGCGACTAAGGTAAGTCGACCCGCCGTGTGGTATGCGTCTGAGTAGAATATAACACCCTCATTTCTTACCGAGGTGTCGTAAAAGGCGACTAAGGTAAGTCGACCCGCCGTGTGGTATCGGTCTGAGTAGAATATAACACCCTCATTTCTTACCGAGGTGTCGTAAAAGGCGACTAAGGTAAGTCGACCCGCCGTGTGACATCCGTCTGAGTAGAATATAACACCCTCATTTCTTATCGACGTGTCGTAAAATATCTAAGGTAAGTTGACTCGCCGTGTGGTATCCGGCTGACTAGAATAGGCAACTCTCTTTCTTACCGAGGTGTCGCAAAAGGCGACATAGGTAAGGTGACGTCAGGCAGGCGGCTGGTCATAAAATATCTACCCAAATCATTTGATAACTTGAATAAATATTAATTTGATTTGACTTGAATAAAATATTTTTTTTATTTCAATTTGAATACAGATCACATTTGTAAAAACTTGGACCACACGTAATCGAATCCCAGTACTGTCACGAATGGAAATGAGTGCCCCCATTTACAGAGTACTGCGAACCTACTATCGGACCCGATTTATGGTGAGACCCGTCCCGTTACAAAGCTCTATGAGGAGCTTTTAACGAACTCATTCCTTAGACTTTCCGGTACAGTGGCAAAATTAAGAGGATTCGATTACCTGATAAATTGATTTGCTATCGATTAATGGAATCCATTGACTAGCCCGTTGGCTCAGTGGGTAGTGATCCTGCCTTCAGCTCCGCAGGTCGCGGGTTCGATTCCCGCCGAGGGTCAACATTTTCTACAAATGAATTTGTTGGCCTTTGAGCCTGGGTGTATTTAAGTAAGTATTTAAAAAAACGTATAAGTATATATTCACCAGTTTTATGTCTACCATAACACAAGTATTAAGGTACTTACTTTGGGGACGGACGACCGACCGTGTGTGTAAATTTCCCATATATTTATATTTATATTTATAATTATTGACACATACGTAAAAATTCGACTTAAAGAGAGAGCCAGCCTTTTTTTGTCAGGAAAACTTCTTATGAGTCGAGGACAACCGACGAGTATGTCGGATTCCAACTAACTTAAAACCTGACAGTGCTCAAGCACGCTGCTGGTGGCGGGGACAGTGTAACATTGTGGACATTACCCCATCCCCAAGCAACCAGCCCCCATGCAATAGCGACATCTAGTGACCGGTGTTCCAGAGCCATACAAAGTGCGTTGCTCTCACGAGAACGAGTAAGTTAACGTCGTGTAAAGAGCTCATGAATAAGTGCCCCGGGTTCAAAACTAGTCGGGCTAACCCGATAGAATAAGACGTGGGTATAGCCGGTTCTATACATTAACTATGAATACAACTCACGATAGTTTAAATTTAAAATAGTAAATAACTTAACAAGCTAAGTTAAGTGTACAGATTGGTTATAGGTATAGAAACCTTAAAAACTTGGCTTCTTTCTCCTGCTCTTATCCCACTCTAAGTGGGGTCGATACTACATCTTATAAATGCTCAATTAAATTTAACTTCAACTCGAGTTATATACGAAACGTGAGACATGAATTGATGAGACATGATGTATTAAATATTAATTTATTAATAAGGACATAAAGATTAATATAGAATGATAAATGTCAAAAATCATTTTTTCTCCTGCCCTTAATGTCACTGTAAGTGGGTTAGGCTCGACATGTTATAAACATGTTATACATGATTTGGCTACGTATTTTACAACCGGCCGCCTACCTGACGTTAACTAACCTCAGTCGTATTTTACAAAACTACCGTAAGAAAGGTCAAATCTTAAAAACTTGTAAAATAGAAATTTCTAATTTTATTCCCATACTAATATTATGAGCATAGAGTAATCTAGTTTAATTAATTAACTAATATATATCTGGATTAAAAATTTTATATTCAATCAGCTGATCCGTGAATGGAAATTTAATTAAAATTACGCAAAATCACGAGTAATTTTCAACAAAAACTTTCCAATAGCTTCGACTTGGAAAGTATTTTATTAACCAATGAATTATTTAATTTCAAGGTTTTTCTTAGTAAAGTTAAAGGGGTCCGCTATTGTGACTTATTGACCTTTATCCGCGACTACGTTCACGTGAACAGAAATTTTCAAATACCCTCAATTATGTAAAATATTGTTTTATTCCTATTCTCCAAGAAAAACAGTAATTTCATAACAGTATATGTGACGATATATAAATCTTCAATCCTACTTAATTTCATTAACATTGCTCCAGTTGGTTAGTCCTGAAACCGTAAAAGACAAAGAAACAGACGGGCAAACAAACCGACATAGTTTTGCATTTATATATTGATATATAAATGCAAAAATATACTTACAATTAATAATAAAAATTTAATTTACCAACCAAGTCACAGAATATATGTCCATCGCTGAAAAATAAGGTTTAAAGACTTATATCTGGGTGACCGATCCTTGCTCGGTAATTAATTTAAAAAAAAAAGAAACTTAAAAAAAAAAATAATAATGGGTAGATGAGGTTCGATCCTAGGTATTTTCATTTCTCGTGACCATCCGTTCCCCGAGTAAGCTGCGCTGACTTGACAGTTAACGGCAAAAATTCAATTCAATATAAATTATAGTATTTTTTCATGCCCAAAAACATTAAGAAAACATGAAACATTAAGGTGAAAATATACCACTATAAAAATGTATTAGAAGAATGAAGATCAGATGTAGATAGTATAGACGATGATTTGTTTCAACAAATTAAATATAATTATAGCACCTTACGTAACCAGTTAGATATTTTAGTAACTACTAAAACAATGACTTAAGGATAAAGTAGATACTTATGATAAAGGAAAACGCACTTCACGCGAGATCATTGTATGCTTTATGTGATTCGTCCTTGAAGAGTAAAATAACCGGTTCGAACTTGGTCAGTTTTTACTCGACATCACAGTAAATGGACGTTACAATGTCTAGATTACTAATTTTATTATTCACGATCGCATTTGTTCAATGCGACGAAAAGTTTTATTCGAGAGTACGAAATTTTAGTTTGCAACTTTTAAATCATACGTACGCTGAATTTGACGACGTCGTCATATCTCCGTTTAGTGTGTGGTGTTTAATGGCTTGTGTTACAGTAGGGGCTTATGGAGACAGCCAAAAACAAATCGAGGACGCGCTCAAACTTCCAAGTGACACTACACTGTTTCAAGGTTACAAAAATATGAAGCGTGTCTTAGTCGACATAAAAGTGGAACGGGCAGACTTACAGAATCGCAATTTTGTATTCATCGATCGTGATTTCAAAATATTAGAAAGTTACGAATACACACTTATAAACAACTTTGATGCGATTGTAAATAGGTTTGATTTTAATAATACAAAGCAAACAGCTAGTGAAGCGAACAGAATTATCGAGATCAATGTACCGCCGTTGCTGCATCTGATGCGTCCTGAAGACTTCTCTGGCACATCGCTAATCATAAGTAATGGACTGTTTTTTAATGGATATTGGGGTCATCGTTTTCCTATAACAAATACGATAACTGAAGAACATCACAACGAAGATACCGGTTCAACGTATTATATAAATAGGATGCATGTTAAGGCTGAAGTGCCTTTCTTAAAAATGCCATCAATAAACGGTTCAGTTCTGGAACTACCTTTTGGCAATAATGGTAAATGGTGTTTTTTGGCCATATTTCCTGATAAAGATGTTGAAGTAAGATACGTTTATAACAAAATACTAAGTATTACCCTTGAAACAGTAATTGATGATCTTGAGCGTGATGTAAATGAAAATGGATTGAAGGAAGTAGATATTAAGATGCCTCGATTTCGTTTAGTATCGGCTGTTATACTGAACGAGCCGTTAAAGGATATGGGTCTTTATGGTGCATTTGAGTCAGGATTGGGTAGTTTTTTGGGTATAGCTAATGAGGACATATACATTGGATCCTTTGAACATATGGCTGATATAACAGTGTCGGAAAATGGTATTAGAGCGTATGCTACAACACCGGGCAGTGATGAGTACAGAGTGCACAGAGGCGGAAATAAAGCTAAGGAGCCTTTTATATTTTTCATAATTGAAAAACCGTCAAGAAGTATTGTTTTTAGTGGGTTTTACACCCATGAGCGGTTTTTGTAACCCGATAAGCTTATTATAAAGTATGTTATTGATTTAAAGATCCTATATCGATAACAAGCAAAGTTAAAGAAGCTTTAAACGAAATTTCATGTCCGTACTGTTAAACGTTACGGATTTCCCTCGTCTGGTGCCAAGCCTGGCAGCGCCATCAGGTCTTATCATAAACATGGATTGTCATCGGAACTGAATCAGTTTGAAAAATTAATATACCCATACTACGTTTCTTATAGATATCCAACCAACAAGGATCACTGGCAGAGATCTCTTATAGAGATAAGTTATCCTTTGTACTTGTTTTCCATTTAAATGCATTTTTGTATGTTTTCGTTTTTGGTACATAATAAATAAAATAAATAAAAATTTAGCTCAAACAGACTCCGAGAATTGGGTCAAATTTCTCCACCTACATATAAAAACAGGGCAAGTTAAATGAAAGCTTTTAAAAACCATGTTCTCTTTCTTTATTGTATAAACATGACCGTACGTGTAATTTTCCCATATATTTCGGCAACTCGTCTGCTCTCCCTGATAATGTATGTGATATTTGTAAAAATAGCAACCGCCGAGTTTCTTGCTGGCTCTTCTCGGTAGGAACAGCTTTCCGAACCAGCAGTAGAGTTGACGATTCAAAAGCACTTGTTTACAAGTTTATTTCAATAAAGAATATTTAGAATTTGAATTAGAATATTTTTAAGTTTTATGTGTTTGTGCAATAAAGCCGTGTAGTATCCGGCTGAGTAGAGTAGTACCAACCTCTTTTCTTACCGAGGTGTCGTAAAAGGCGATTAAGGTAAGTCGACCCGCCGTATGGTATCCGGCTGATTAAAATAGACCAACCTCTTTTCTTACCGAGGTGTCGTAAAAGGCGACTAAGGTAAGTTGTCCCACCGTTTGGTATCCGGTTTAGTAGAATAGACCACCCTCTTTCTTACCGAGGTGTAAAATACGACTATAGTAAGTTGAGGTCAAGCAGGTGGCCGGTTAAAACGCAGCCAAATCATGTGACATCATGTTTATAACATGTTGTGCCGACCCCACTTAGAGTGGGATAACGGCAGGAGGATGATGATGTGTTTGTGCAATAAAGTTTATATATATCTATCTATCGATAAGTGATCATAAAGATTCTAGTTTCAATTTCAAATTAATTATTGAATATTTAAAAACTTCAGTCTTCGAAGTCCATTAAACTGCCATTACCAGTGCATAATTTAATTATTATCTGGATAAAAGAGCCGGACGTGCTTTCAGGTGGATTTTAATTAATTCTAATTGCGCTGCATTCAAAGAAAGTACTTGTAATTAACATTTTCCGAATAGAAAATTAGAGGATAAGAAATTGGAGTTTTACCTGCATCGAATACATAATATATCACAAACCAGTGACTAAATTTGCGAGAATAACTCTTAGAGATATCCAGCGATATTGTATATTTTTATATGCTTAGAGTATTTCTATGATCCGCGATCAGATCAAAAATTTTGTGCCAGTTTTTAAGTGTGAATAAACATTGCCTAACATTATAAATTATTGTTTCAAGATTGGATGCTAAATGATAGGAGAGAATGGAAGAAAAAAAGATGTTGTAGTGTGGTTTATAAAAATATGGTTTTAGCCATATACGAGTATGTTTACTCACAACACGAGCGGAGCACAAATTCAAATTCAAAATATTCTTTATTCAAATAAACTTGTAAACAAGTGCTTTTGAATCGTCAACTCTACTGCCGGTTCGGATAGCTGTTCCTACCGAGAAGAGCCAGCAAGAAACTCGGCGGTTGCTCTTTTCAAAATAATACTTATAACCAGTTACATTTAGTCATTTCTATTGAGTCGAAAAATAACTATATCCACACATTCTTATACCTTAGTCGTCTTTTACGACACCTCACTAAGAAAGTGGGTAGTCAATTCTACTCAACTGAATACCACACGGCGGTTGAACTTATCCTAGTCGCCTTTTGCGACACCTCAGTAAGAAAGGAGAGTGGTCTATTCTATTCAGCCGGATAACACACATCATGTATACAAGATTAAATCTTTTAAATTAATATTATTAATATAATTCTTAATACTATTTACATTAAGTCGTTACTGTCTTGTACCGATTGTCTGGTTCAAAGAGAGCTATATCCTCACATTGTATAAAAATACATTACATACATTCTATATAAAAATGTTTGCGTGTATGTATTCTATAATAAAATTTGCTAATCTATTTAAACACTGTCATTAGATCCGTTAGGCAAAATTCAATCGAAAACGCAAAAGCAAATAAATAATTTTAAAAATAAAAATAACATTGGGCTCGTCCGGGATTTGAACCCGGGACCTCTCGCACCCTAAGCGAAAATCATACCCCTAGACCAACGAGCCGGTGATAGCGCAGCAAAAAATTATCTACATAAAGTCATATTACGTTTTGGTGAAAGTCATGTCTGACCTACTTAAACATATCGTAGTCATAAGTCAGTATATGTTTAACTAGCGATCGCCAGCGAATCCGCCTGCGTGGAAAGATTTAACCCGTCTTTTGATAGCCATAAAAATTAAAGTGCGTTAACCTTTAAAGCTAGACAGCTAGACATATGCTGTCGCGGACTTTTATTTAGAAATTTTAGAGGGAAAAAAATTGTGATACATGATTTTTGAATAACTATCACCCCTTATACAGCGCACGCAAGGAAACCTTTAAATTTTGCCGTTTTCGTACTATTTTTTATTGCTGCTCCTCTCCTATTTATCTTAGCGTCATGTTATATAGCCTACAGCCTTCGATAAATGGACTATCTTACATTCAAAGAATTTTTCAAATCTGTCCAGTAGTTCCTGAGCATACAGTAGTTCATTAGCACGTTCAAAATCAAACAAACAAACTCTTCAGCTTTATATATTAGTATAGATAAGAGAAGTATTTTGTCAGTTTCCAATTTGACCTCTATTCTTATAAACTTTATAGAATTAGACATTATTTTCCGGATTTCTATAATATAACAATAATAATTATATTATTTTGTGACAATTTGCGATTAGAGAAATACTCTCATGTGAAATGTAGAGTATAATATCGGTTTTTATGCATACTGAGCTCATATCAAATGCACTACAAACCAGTACCAGTACTATACACGTTCACTACCACAATCTCAATTGTTTTTCTAACTGATGCATCAACACGAAATAGACTTTACAACACGTTGTTGTATGTAGTAGAAATGAGGACTGAATTCATAAAAAACCCACTAATAAAATAATAGAACGAAGTAAAAAAAAACATTAAAAATTGCAAAAATAAACAAATTGCAAAACATAAGAAAAAATTGAAAAATTGTTTGTTGTGTATGATGCAAAGAGTTCTCGTCCTACCTCCGCGCCCTCGTACCCCGCAGGTTAGGACTGAGTTAAAGGGTTAGTACAGTTTCAAGGTAAAATACAACAGTCATATCTTGCCTTCTTTATACACTTAGCATTACATATTTTCTGTTAACAAACGCGGATTACAGCAAAATAATTCTATAGTAACTTCTGAAAAAATACCGCAATAAAAATGGCGGAACTTGTGAACCGACATCTGAAAACTACGGTAATGGTATATCTTTTCAGCAAATATAATTTTATTACGTATATTTTATGGCGGCATGGATTCATGCCTCTATTAAAGTTTACTACCTCCCTTGTATCGGTATAAAACAGGCCATGCGTAGGGATGCGAAAAAATAATCGATTATTTAACTAATCGATTTTTAAAATAATCGATTTTTTTTTTCATAATTAATGTATAGAAACCGGCTATACTCACGTCTTATTTTATCGTAAGAGCCCGACTAGATCCCGCCGCTATAACGCCGCGTAAAGAGCTCATGAATAAGAGCCCCGTATGTGCTTGAAACTAGTCGGGCTCAGCCGATGAAATAACACGTGAGTATAGCTGGTTTCTATACATTAATTATGAATTCCACTTACGATAGTTTGTATTCAAAAAGATTATTTTTTTCAAAATTATTGATTTTTAAGCATCGATTATTTTATTCTTAAAAATCGTTTTTTAATAAGTCGATTATTTTAATTAACTTAATTATCCTCTTTTCTTTTTTACTCTTTTCTTAAGTTTAAGATTTAAGATTAATATACATTGTTGGATGAGACCAATGTAGCCAAACTGCACATTTTAATCGAATTCCATAAATAGCGCATCTGTTATTATTTCTTGGTATACTTTAATTAGACTTTATTGTAATTAGTTATTTTTATTAGAAAGGCAAATTTTCAAATATGTAGTTAGAAAAAAACGATTTTTAATAAATCGATTATTTCATGTCAAAATAATCGATTTTTGAGAATCGATTTATTTTAAAGGAGATAATCGATTGTTATTAACCGATTTTTTGTACTCCATGTTACATCCCTAGCCACGCGTGCTCACAGAATCTGGCAAAGTTTCCTTTTTTATTGCTAATGTCATATTTTTACAAGCTCCTATTTTTCTTTTGTTATTTTCGATTTCTTTCCTTCCTTTTCTTCTGTTTAAAATGCGTCACTCGGTAGGAACAGCTTTCCGAACCAGCAGTAGAGTTGATGTTTCAAAGGCACTTGCTTACAAGTTTACTTGAAGAATAATTTGAATATGAAATTGAATTTGAATATCAAAAATTTAATAATTTAAAACTATTAAAAGAAGTTTGATACAGAAAGCTATTACTATTGAGGAAGATATAAAAATAAAAATACGATGATTTAGCTACTTCTCTTGCATAAGATAGCAATGACGAAGTGTAATTAGTTATCAGAATTATATTTACTTCCAAACCTGTAAAAGCTACTAAAGAATCCATTATTTGTTATTTTTTGTATCTTTTTACAACATCGGAGTTGACGGCTTTATCCCCCGCTTCCGGGACATTGATCCCCATAACTTCCTGTGTATTTGCCAAATTAAATATTTTATGTTTCGGAAATACGTGGCTATTTTTTTTTATTGAGCATTGATCAATTCAGCTACACATTTTTTTTTTTTAAAGCCGTGTGGTATCCGGCTAATAAGCACCGTACTAATAGGCGACTAAGGTAAGTTCACCCGCCGTTTGGTATCCGGCTGAGTAGAATAGACCACTTACCGAGGTGGCGTAATAACGACTAAGATAAGTTGACCCACTGTGTGGTATTCGGCTGAATACAATAGACCACCCTCATTTCTTACCGAGGTGTCGTAAAAAGTGACTAAGGTAAGTCGACCCGCCGTGTGGTATCCGGCTGAGTAGAATAGACCACCCTCATTTCTTACCGAGGTGTCCTAAAATACAACAGAGGTAAGTTTACGTCAGGTAGGCGGCCGATCGTAAAAACGCAGCCAAATCATGTTACAGCATGTTTATAACATGTTGTGCCGACCCCACTTAAGAGTGGGACATGGGCAGGAGGATATATATATATATATATATATATATATATATATATATATATATATATATATATATTAACTTTTTTTAAGAGTCACTTTTCAGAGGTCCATAATACAAAAGTATTGATTATATTTTTTTTATACTAGCAATTGACAGCGGCTGCGCCCGCGTTGAAAGATTAAAACCGTAATATAGTATTTTGATGACCATAAAAATGGTTGTATTGGGTTAACCCTAAAAGCTAGACAAACGCTGTCGCGGACTTTTATTTAGAACTTTTAGATGGAAACAATTTTGCAATACATGATTTTTGAATAACTTGCACCGATTAGCGCACGCAAGAAAGCTTTTAATTTTGCTGTTTTCGTAATATTTTTTATCGCTGCTCCTCTCCTATTCATCTTATTGTGATGTTATATAGTCTACAGTCTACTTCGATAAAAAGACTATCTTACACTTTCCAGTAGTTCCTGAGATTAGCACGATCAAACAATCAATCATACAAACAAACTCTTCAGCTTTATATATTAGTAATGATAAGATTAATTAAATTTCTTTTTCAGAATAATTATGAATCAATTTGTTTGCAAGTGTCCTACAAGATACTATTGCAGTGTCACCGTCACCAATTATTTATCATCTTCCTGCCCTTATCCCAATCTAAGTGGGGTCGGCACAACTTGTTATAAACATTCTGTCACATGATTTGGCTGCGTTTTTACGACTGGCCCCCTGCCTGACGTCAACTTACCTTAGTCGTATTTTACGACACCTCGGTAAGAAAGAGAGTATTCTATTCTACTGAACCGGATACCACACGGTGGATCAACTTACCTTAGTCGCCTTTTACGACACCTCGGTAAGAAATGAGGTTGGTCTATTCTATTCAGCCGGATACCACACGGCGGGTCGACTTATCTTAGTCGTATTTTACGACACCTCGATAAGAAGGAGGGTGGTCTATTCTACTAAATCGGCTATCACACGGCGTACCTTCACCAATTATTATAACCTTGAATTGAACTAAACTTAAATTTGAATATCACAAAAGCCGCAATCACCCAACAATATTACGGTTAAATTCATCCCCGTACACACGTAAGCCATTTTGTAAACAACGTCGTAATTTGCGAACACCGCAATAGATTCCGCGGCGGGCCGACCGGACGTCATACATTCCCACAAACCTCCACGCAATACGCGCTAACCCTACTAAATAACAATTCACATTTACCAACAATCACATATAGCTCAAATTATTCATAGAAGAAGGCGTTACTTTGCGGAATTCTATATGTAGTACAAATCTATATATATAAAAGAAAGTTGGTCTTAGTTACACTATTTATAACTCAAGAACGGACGAACCAATTCGGCTGAATATTGGTGGAGAGGTTTCTTAGAACCAGGAGACGGACATAGGATACTTTTTATCCCGTTTGACCGCATTTATTTTACCCCGTCAAGTCACTATAAAACGTGGTATAACAAAAACGACTATGACATGGAATAACAAAACATAAATGACAGCTAAACGTAATGTTGTCTTTGGATAAGTTTGGTAAAAAATTTGACAATTATCAAAATAGTAGGTAGTAGCTTTAAACGTCACTACATATACACTGTCCATTATATTAACCATCTTTTGACAGATTGACGATTTACATATTTAGTGATGTCCTAAAGATTCTCGTATGCGATACCATTCCGATTATAGTACCTACTATCATTAATCGAATTACGTACCTAAGTAATTCGATTAATGATAACCTACGTAAACTAATAACAGATATAGAAATCAACATTTTGATTTAATATTGCCTTAGTTTTTTGAAAATAAATGTTAATCCGTGTGTATTTATTATAATCATAAAAAATATATTATACATCAACTGGCAACATCAACAGACCTTCCGCTCGGCCGCCATTTTGACGTGATCTGTCACTCTCAACGAAACGCCCGTGATAGTCACACGCATTTACGTTCGCTGAGTGTTCTCTCGCATCTGTTACACCTTGAGTTAAGTAGCTTTATTCCTCGGAAAAACTTTTGTGTAAATCTAAATATTAATTGATCGTGAAAATGCCGAAAGGACGTGTGTTGAAAGCACAATCGAGACAGTTAGTGTTAAAACTTCATGAGTATTTTGAGCAAGAAAATCAAAATGGCGGACCTCTTATACCTATCACGCAAGTCCGAAACCGTGTTGCAGCCGCGTTGGGGATCAGTCTATCAACTGTGACTAAAATCACTACTGATGCCTACGGCAGGAGCGGCTTGGAGCAAAACAAACCATCTACACCAAAAAGAAAGCGCCGGGCTCATAAGGTGACAGCTGTTGATGACTTTGACGCTGACGCTATTCGTCGTCATGTATATGATTACTACTTGAGAAAAGAAATTCCAACTTTGAGAAAACTTATTGTTTCTTTGAAAAGAAGTGGTCTATTTCATGGTGAAAAATCTTCTTTGGTCAAAGTTTTGAACACAATTGGCTTTTCATATAAAAAGTTAAATAAAAGAAAATTATTAATGGAACGCACAGATATAGCTATAGCACGTTGTGATTTTTTAAGAGAGGCAAAGAAAATACAAGATTGGGCAAATATTGTTTTCACGGATGAAACATGGCTCAACGCTAACCACACACTATCTCGTTTCTGGACTGATGATACTGCTGATTCCACTTCCTCAGTACCAATGGGAAAAGGTGAGCGCCTAATCATTTGCCATGCAGGTACAGCAAAAGGATTTGTACAAGACGCACTGTTGGCATTTAAATCGAAGAAATCAAATGACTACCACGAAGAGATGAATGCAAATGTGTATGAAGAGTGGTTCAAAAAAATGCTCATTTCATTGGAAGAACCATCAATAATTTTTATTGATAATGCGCCCTACCACTCCCGTCAAATTGACAAAATGCCAACACAGGCTAATAAAAAGCATGAAATAATTAATTGGCTTCGGGACAATGGAGAAAATGTGGACGACTCAATGTTAAAAGTTGAATTAATAAAAATATTAAAAACCAAAAAGAGAGCAAAACGCTATGTAATCAATGAAATGGCAGCAGAATATGGCCATACTGTTCTTCGGATTCCTCCATACCACTGCCAGTACAACGCAATAGAACTTATATGGGCACAAGTAAAAGGGCATGCTGCGAGATGCAATACAAGCCCCCCATTCACAGCGAATAAAATGTTGCAATTGCTAAAAAATGCTTGCACCCACGTAACGGCCGAGAACTGGGCAAGTGTGGTGGAAAGAACTAAAAGAGTAATATTCTCTGATTGGGAACGTGATATTGCGTTTGATAATATATTATCTACACAAGAGCTAATAATAACTGCTACTGAAGACTCTTCATCGGAGGAGTCTAGTGTTGATTATCATTCCGACGACTCGTGCTAATAAAATAAATTAAAATATCCTGATTGTTTTATTTGTATTCATGTATTAACTAAGAAGAAAGTAAAACTTTATATAATGTTATTAAATGTCTTTTAATACTCGTAACATCGATTTCTACCGATTATTTTTAATCTGTGGCATAATCGTAGTAACCATTATGTGTGACATCACTAAGTGGGCGGTACCCATCCATAAAGTACAAATATTATTTGTATGATATTTGTACGTAAGCAATACAAAACTTAATGAGCGTGAGCTGTCAAAAGACTGATAATATGATGGACGCAGTATAGCTAGGTTTCATTTAAAAAAAAGTTTTTGATCCCTATTTTCGGGCACTGAAATTTTTTTAAATAGAAATAGAATGCAAAGATTACTTTTGCTGTCATTTGTAAAGCTGTAAAAGCTCAGTGGGAAAGTAGCTATTACAATTTTACAAACGACAAATGGACTAAAGAAGTGAAAATACCCTAGATCGAGGCATAACCTGCCCTTCTTTTTTTTAATTAGTCATGTACTATATAATTTTTAAAATTAGGCGTTACTTTGCGGAATTCAATAGTAGATCCATCCATCTTTTTTTCAGCCTCCCTCTAATCATACATCTATCCACATCATCATCATCTTCCTGCCCTTATCCCACTCTAAGTGTGGTCGGCACAACATGATATAAAACATGCTGTCACATGATTTGGCTGCGTATTTACGACCGGCCGCCTGCCTGACGTCAACTTATCTCTGTCCTTTATAAGACACCTCGGTAAGAAAGAGGGTGGTCGATTCTACTAAACTGGATACCACACGGTGGGTCAACTTACCTTAGTCGCCATTTACGACACCTCGGTAAGAAATAAGGTTGGTCTATTCTACTGAGCCGAATACCACACGGCGGAATCATACATCTATCCACATTCATATTCAAAACATTTTTCTCAAATAAAAAAAAAAGATTTGCAATTGGGAATATTTCACGCAAAATATCCGCCCCACCGTTGTCACGTGCGAATCTCGTTACGGGTGAAATATTATGCGATTCGTTTTGACCAATTAATATTGAACTATAAATATGAAACTGTGATTTTCGGTTTTTCAATTTGGTGCTGTTATTTCACTTTGCAGCGCAGTATGTCACAATATTTAATATCTTATTAAATAATAGGAATATAATAACGCAAAAGTCATAATGATATTATCTGTAATGACATTACATTTGAAAAGTAATAATAAAATTATTTTGCTATAATCCGCGAAGAAGTAAAATAGAAAATATATATAATGCTAAATGTAAGTGGACAATCGGTTATCATACCTGATACATGCAGGATTCGTAAAAACGCATGCACAAACCTCCACCACCGCCACCACAATACACAAGCACTATATACGTTCACTATCACAAACTCAACAATCGTTTCGCCCCGCAACCGAAGCATCATCAGGAGATAGACTCCACGACCAAAATTGCGAAGGGACATTACATTCATTACAGAAAAGATGATAAGTGCGAGACTAAGTTGGTATGGTCATGTAATGAGGAGGGATGAAAATCACGTGACTAAAAGAGTTTTAAATATAAATGTGGATGGATGTATGGTGGCTAGGGGGAGGACGAAAAAAAGATGGATGGATTGTGTGAAAAATGATATGCATAGGAGTGGCACCAGAGTTGACGAATGATAGAGGAGAATGGAAGATGAGAATAGGCCTCTTCTCTCCGTTTTTGGATATAAGGTTTGGAGCTAAGATTTGCCACGCTGCTCCAGTGCGTATTGGTACACATATCTCCAGAATTCTCTAGAGATATGCAGGTTTCCTCACAATGTTTTCCTTCAGCGAAAAGCGTGTGATAAATTGCAATTATCAATTAAACACATAACTCATTAGTGTCTCTGCCCGGGTTTGAGCCCGTGACCTCCTTGAAAGAGTCGCGCGGTATTACCGCTGGGCTACTACAGCTTTAAATACATACGAGTACTTAAATACAAATACACACCCAGGCTCGAGGAACCAACAAATTGTTTAAAGAAAACGTTGGCCGTTGGCGGGAATCGAACCCGCGACGTGCGGAGCTGAATCACTGCGAAGCTGGATCACTACTGCGCCAACGGGTCAATCAAGTAGGTTCAGTCAAGTCAGATAAGGGCAGGAGGATGATATCATAATAAATTTAGTCAGCGTCATTAATAACTAAAACGTTAACTTCAAAGTAATCTTTATAACTTACCAAGTAATAAACACCAAACGGCATCACTACGACAGCTACCAGCAGATCAGCGACAGCCAAACTCACTATAAAGTAATTAGTCACAGTTTGTAATGTCCTTTCCCTCACAACACTCATTATCACTAACACGTTCCCGAATAAAGTGAAAAACGGGAATATTAACAACAACAAAGCCCAAAAGTTGTATTCCGGTCCCGAATCGATCCTATCGAAGCACGAAATGTTGAATGTACCATTATACGTACAGTTCGTTGACACATCATTTAAAATATCCAGCGAATTATTGTGAACTGCGAATACATCGTGGGTTACGTTCCCATAAAAGTAATCACTAAAATCATCAACTAGCATCAACAGATCACCTGTATCTTTAGTTTGGTTTTTAACATTACCTAAATTAAGCGAACCCTTTGCTATACTTTCTGTTCTGCGTAGTTTCTCAGTTATATTGTCTGGTGGTCGTTTCGATGGATATAGGTATGTAGTGGTGTGCGCTATATTGTGATGATAAGGTACTTTTGTAGTATGTATCATTGTCGGTAATCGTTTCTGCTATGTTATATTTGATTTATGGAAATCTTCGTCCATTTTCAATGTGTTTATTTTCTTCTGTAATCGTTTTTAACTTCTTGTTTGAGATTATCCATTTATCTGAAACAATTGAAATATGCTAAATTAAATTATAATTTGTATATATAAAGCTGAAGAGTTCGATTGTTTGAACGCGCTAATCTCAGGAACTACTGAACCGATTTGAAAAATTATTTGAGTGTAAGATAATCCATTTATCGAGGCAGGCTATAGAACTATGGGGATATATTATATAGCATCACGCTAAGATAAATAGAAGGGGAGCAGCAATAAAAAATATTTCGAAAACGGCAAAATTTAAAGCATTGCGTGCGCTAAGTAAACTGTGATATTAAAAAATCATGTTTTGCAAAATTGTTCTCCTCTAAAAGTTCTATATAAAAGTCCGCAATGTTTAGTTACAGTTAAGTACAGCATATATTTAGCTTATAAGGTTAACCCACTTTAATCATTTTTATGGTTTTCAAAATACCATATTACGGTTTTAATCTTTCCACGCGGGTGGAACCGCTGGCAATTGCTAGTAATCTTTAAAATCTACGGGACGCGTTTGAGATCTGTATTCTTGCGATATGTAACCCTTTTAATCCACATTAGAGTATCGTGCTTAGTCTAAGTTTCAATTTTAATATTCTAAATAGAGAAGGGGCTTTTCCATAGCAGTGGGATGACAGGCCTTTTTATTTTGTTGAAATCGTTATTTTAAACAGCTTATCACATTTGAATAAGGAGTTTAGGTTATTAACAGCTATAGGCTAACGTTAATTTAGCGACGACTTAATTGTCTACTTCTGAAATCTACACAATTACCTCAATTATTATTACTTTTATCTGAAAATCATCAATCAAGTTGAGCTCAAAGATTTTTTTATAATAATCACAGATTTAAGAGAGAGTGTTCTCGTTTTGGTAGCTTATTTAAAATGATTGATGTGGTTAGACAATTCTGGAATGATCCACTTTACAATATCGTTATCTGCGGTATTTTTAAGTTAAAATTACTGATTTGCGTTGTAAAAAACTCTTGCGGGTTGTAAATTCAATGCCCGCCGAGGGCCAATATTTCTTCTATGGTAGTTATATAGTAATTTGTTGATTCTTCGAGTCTGTATCTTTAATAATTAAATGAGTTAATCTTGTATATATATATGTATATTTTCGGAATCTCGGAAACGGCTTCAACGATTTTCCTGAAACTCAGCATGCAGGAGATTGTGGGGGGGAAAATCGATCGGTTTACCGGATAAATCGGTTTTATGTAAAAAAAAATAGTTTTATCACTGTTTTTGGGCATTAAAAAATACAAAAATTTACATTGACATTGAATATATTAAACATTATTTTTGCCGAAAACTGTCAAGTCAGCGTAGGTTATTCGGGGAACGGGTGATCTCTAGAAATGAAAAAACCTATTATCATTATTACTTTTGTATTATGGATCTCCGCAAAGTATCGCATAATTCTATAAATTACATCTTTATAGAGTAATTTCATCCTAAATGTATATAGCGAACGTTTTAAAGCCATTTTAATTAATAAAACGCTTTAGAATATAAATAGCCGGTAGGGTCCATGTCCGGTCGATCAGCATTTACTCTTTAAGGTGTTTTTTGAGGTAATAAATCACCGTTAAAAGTTATTTCAGGGGTGGATGCTTTAATCGCCTTCTTAATTTTTGTAACGAAAGGTAATTTACCAATTTTTAGTTGAAACGATAAAGTGATTGGAATTTTAGGAATCAAATCGAATACGATTATTTTTAATCGTTATTCAAATAAGCTCTTTCAAGCACTTTTGAAGCGTCAATTATCAATATGATTAATGAAGCTACAACTGGTTCGGAATGTTGCTCTTACCGAGAAGAACCAGAAAGAAACTCGGCGGTTAATCTTTTAAAAATTTTCAATTTTACATTATTAAACGGCAGTCTTGTATGAAGCTGAGTACTAACTCGCCGTGTGGTATTCTGTTGAGTAGAATAGACCACCCTCATTTCTTACCGAGGTGTCGTAATATAGGAGAGAGGTAAGTTGACGTCAGGCAGGCAGCCGCTCGTAAAATA
This sequence comes from Morpho helenor, assembly GCA_029227775.1. NCBI lineage: Eukaryota > Metazoa > Arthropoda > Insecta > Lepidoptera > Nymphalidae > Morpho > Morpho helenor. Next base: position 15,301,339 of record JARGCU010000037.1, on the reverse strand, counting down.
CCCGACCAAATCATGTGACACCATGATTATAACAAGTTATACCGACCCCACTTAGATTTGGATAAGGGCAGGATGATGATGATGTTTAAAATAATTAAGTTGTTAATTTAAAGAATTAGGTGTTACTTTGCGGAGGTTCATAATACAAAAGTAATGAGAATATTATTTTGCTATAATCCGCGATAAAAGAAAATATATGTAATGCTAAATGTAGAGTGTACTATTCGTTCTCATCGTCAGGAGATAGACTCCACGACATCTTTGCGATTTTGTAGTGGCGTCTATCTCCTGACGACGCTTCGGTTACGGGGCGAAACAATTGTTGAGATTGTGGTGGTGAATGTGTGCAGTGCTTGTGTATTGTAGTCGGTGTCGGGTAGTGCATGAGTTCTTACAAATTCTGCATGTATCAGGTATGAGAACGAATAGTACACTCTACATTTACCATTACATATATTTCCTTTTATCGCGGATTATAGAAAAAATAATATTCTCATTACTTTTGAATTAAGTTGTTCCGAGCGAAGTCACGAGCACTGCTTAGTACTAGTAATAATCCGCGGTTTCACCCGCGTACATACCAATTTCATGGCAGTGGAAAAACTACTAAGTCGGACTATAGATAGATAGATAGTTAAATATATCATCAATAGTTTTCAGAGCGAATGCGATGACAGATTTTTGTGACTAATTTTTTACACCTTATTACATTATTATAACGGATCCCTATTTAATGTAATATAGCTTATGTTGCTTAATAAACATGCAGCTTTCCAATGGTGAAAGAATTTTTGAAATCGGTCCAGTAGTTTTTGTGTGAAAACATTACAAACACACATACAAATTTTTCCTCTTTATAATATTAGTATAGAATACGCCGTGTGGTAAACGGCTGAATAGAATAGTACCACCCTCATTTCTTACCGAGGTGTCATAAAAGGCGACTAAGGTAAGTTGACCCACCGTGTGGTATCCGATTTAGTAGAATAGACCACGCTCTTTCTTACCGAGGTGTCATAAAAGGCGACTAAGGTAAGTTGACCCACCGTGTGGTATCCGGTTTAGTAGAATAGACCACGCTCTTTCTTACCGAGGTGTCGTAAAATACGACAGAGTTAAGTTGACGACAAGCGGGCGGCCGGTCGTAAAAACGCAGCCAAATCATGTGACAGCATGTTTAAAGGATGTTGTGCCGACCCCACTTAGAGTGGGATAAGGGCAGGAAGATGATGTTGATAATAATATTAGCATAGAAGTTTAAACTTATAATGTAACAATGTCGAGTAATCCCATGTGATCTTGTTTCCGCGTGTTCCCTTTTGACAAATTGAATCAATCCGAGTGCTCCAAATAAATCAGATTAAACATGTTAATAAGTACGTGATGTGTGAAACGTGTGACAACATGTGAAATGTTAAGAGATTCATCATTTATATTACCGCACAATTAATAGGAGACTAAGGAGAGACGCATTCCTAGTGATGTATCATCATCATCCTGCCCTTATCCCACTCTAAGTGGGGTCGGCTCAACATGTTATAAACATGCTGTCACATGATTTGGCAGCGTTTTTACGACCGGCCGCCTGCCTGACGTCAACTTACCTCTGTCGCATTTCACGACATCTCGGTAAGAAAGAGGGTGGTCTATTCTACTAAACCGGATACCACACGGTGGGTCAACTTACCTTAGTCGCCTTTTACGACACCTCGGTAAGAAATGAGGGTGGTCTATTCTACTCAGCCGGATACCACACGGCGGGTCGACTTACCTTAGTTGCCTTTTACGACACCTCGGTAAGGAAAGAGGGTGGTACTATTTTATTCAGCCGGATACCACACGGCTTTCCTAGTGATATATATTAAATTATAATCAATATTTATATCAAGTGCTATAGTTATGACCTATTGCATCTTTAAATACTCTTTTCACATAATTATTTAGGCGCCAGCGATTGTGGCGCCAGCTTAAAGTAATTAGAATGGAAATATTCAAATGTCATCTCTTTAGTTATTTAAAAGCGGTAATCACTTGACCGTATCAGGTATGTAACGGATTGTCCACTTTACATTTAGCATTATATATATATTCTATTTTACTTCATCGCGGATTACAGCAAAATAATTTTATTATTACTTTTGTGTTATGGATCTCCGTATCCTGGGATCGGATATCAAAAGTCAAAAACTACTTTGCAAGGAAACCAAATAAATAAATACATGGGACACTTACACACACGGTCGTCCGTCCCCAAAGTAAGTAACTTAGTACTTGTGTTATGGGACACAGACAACTGGTGAATATATACTTACATCAGTTTTAAATACATACTTAAATCCAAATATACACCCAGGCTCAAAGACCAACAAATTCATATATATAAAATGTTGATCCTCGGCGGGAATTGAACTCGCGAGCCACTGCGTCAACGGGCCAGTCAAACCAAACCTAGTGATAATAAATCTACTGTTCAAAGGACACTTTCGTTAATGGAGAGAGGTCAATTAGGATAAGAGCGTTTGTTCTCGAGGGATTTCCATGACTTTGAATAAATTAAACAAAAATACAACGAAAGGTTTGAATTGGTGTAAATTAGGCGTGACAAATGATAGTCGAGAATTTGTTTTTATCATTAGCCTAATGCGTTTTGAATTAAGACTGCCGTGACTATTATTTAAGTGGATAGAGTGGGCTAAATTTTGAGTATATCTACGTAATCAAATCAGAAATGAGGGGATCCGTAGAAGAACTAGAGTTTTCCAATATAGCTCAGTGACAGCGTGAAAAAGTCTTGATATATTGATAATAGAACTCCGGTGTATAGGTATTAAATGTGCTAAATTTCATCGATATTGGTGTAACGGATTTGCAGTGAAAATGTAACAGAAAAACAGACACGCATTTTTAATATTAACTAGCTTTTACACGCAACTTCGTTCGACTGTTGTCGCGTGATAGGTTGATAATAGATGGCGCTTTTCATTGTCATCCTATAACTGTAGAATTAACAGGATTTCTATAACCTATATGTTACCCCGGTGTATAAGGAATAATTGAGCCAAATTTCATCGATATTGGTTGAGCGGATTTGCCGGGAAAGAGTAACAAACATACATCCTTATTCACAAACTTTCGCATTTATAATATTACTAGTTTTTACCTAAGATTTCGTTGGTCCATGATAAGTTGATAATATATGACGCTTTTTAGTGTCATCCTATTCCTGTAGAATTAACAGGATTTCTATAACCTATATGTTACCCCGGTGTATAAGGAATAATTGTGCCAAATTTCATCTATATTGATACATTTGATTCGCCGTGAAAATAACAAACATACATCCATACTCACAAACTTTCGCATTTATAATATCAATAGGATAGAATATGTATTTAGTAATGGAACATTATACGTCATTAATTATCATAAAACACCTCATATTACCATAACGCACCATAGATATCCTCGACATTATTCAAATGCGGTTTGACAGCTTATGGGAGTTATTATGGTAATTAGTTATTCAGTATTAATAGATTATTCACTGTACATTTTCTGTTTGATAGACACTAACATTATAAATACAAAAGCCTTATTGTCAGTTTGTCGGTTACGCGTTTAAATTCAAATTTAAAAAAAATATTCAAATAAACTTGTTAACATGTGCTTTTGAATCGTCAACTCTACTGCTGGTTCGGAAAGCTGTTCCTACCGAGAAGAGCCAGCAAGAAACTCGGCGGTTGCTCTTTCCAGCATAATACTTATAACTAGTTACATTAAGTCATCTTGTACAGGGTCGGACACGGCATTCACGGTTAATTCACTAGATTATGAAATTTCAAAAAATTAAATCCAGATTTCTTTAGGCTTTGTAATGCTAAAATACACCGTATTTTAGCATAACAAAGCCTAAAGAAATTTAGATTTTCCTTCGGGAATAGAGAAAAAAATAACATTGCATTATTGAAAGTACAAAAGTAATAATAAAATTATTTTGCGCGAAGAAGTAAAATAGAAAATATATATAACTAGCGGCCTGCCCCTGCTTCGCACGGGTATAAAATATATATCCCATGTCAGTCACTGTAAAAAAAATGATTAAAATCGATCCAGTAGTTATCATTTATTCATTACAGCCCGTGGCCCGCAAGCGTTAAATTTGGAGAAAAACAATTTCCTTTCCCTATACCAAGAAGATTTCCTGCTATATCTAATATCTAAATTCATATACTACATATGTTCATTTTTCCCCTATATATTTTATTTTTAAAATTAATTACAGAATGTCCTTATATACTACATTCACAGCTTTCTTGTCATTAAACAAACTCTTGAAACAACGACATATAGCTGTTAAATGCGAAGTGCTATAGGGCGAAGCGCGGCCTCCTCACGGCATTTTAAATCTGTAATATCTCCGTAAATGTCCACTTAAATTAATGTAAGTGTTTGCAATGTAAGCGGAAAAAAATGTTATTATTTACAGAAACTTCAAAAATTACAGTATTTCTCTACTCCGTATTGAATGTTATTAGACATGTAAACCTTCCTCTACAATCACTCTATCTATTTAAAAAAAACCGCATCAAAATCTGTTGCATAGTTTTAAAGATTGAAGCATATACGGACATAGGGATGGGATATACGGACATAGGGACAGACAGAGAATGCGACTTTGTTTTATACTATGTAGTGATATTATTTATTTTTACAATTGATTAGACAATGTCTTTACATACAACATTCATAGCTTTCTTATCATTAGACAATATAAACTTGAAAGAAGGACATTTAGTTGCGCCTCCGGTTGCTGCTAAATTCGAAGTGCTTGTAGGTCGAAGCGCGGCCTCCTCGCGGGATTTTAAATCTGTAATATCTCCGAAAATGTTCACTTAAATTACATGCTGTAAAGGGCAATATTGATCTATATTAAATCAACAATTTATTTAAGGTACCTAATTGGATAAGGATTAATGCTGTATTGTATAAAAATTGCTTTGAACATAAGGCATCATTTTTCGTAAAAAGTAAATGAAAAAAACTGCTATTGTGGGTTATCCATAAGAGATAGACATATACCATCGCGGACTTTTCTGTAGACCTTTTCATGGTTTACAAATACTTAGTACATCATTTTGATAAATCTCGTAGGGTTTAGCCTGCGTTTGCAATGTAAGCGGAAAAAAATGTAATTATTTACAGAAACCTCAAAAATTACAGTATTTCGTATTGAATGTTATTATACGTACAAACCTTCCTTTTGAATCGCTCTATCTATTAAAAAAAACCGCATCAAAATCGGTTGCGTAGTTTTAAAGTTTTATGCGTACATACGAAATATGTGACTTTGTTTTATAATATGTAGTAATGCTAAATGTAATTGGACAATCGGTTATCATACCTGACACATCCAGGATTCGTAAAAACACATGCACAAACCTCCACCACCACCACCACAATACACAAGCACTATATACGTTCACTATCACAAACTCAACAATCGTTTCGCCCCGCAACCAAAGCATCATCAGGAGATAGACTCCACGACCAAAATCGCAAAAATGCTTTGCCATTTTGGTCGTGGAGTCTATCTCCTGACTTTTGTATTATGGATCTCCGCAAAGTAACGCCTAATTCTATAAATTATTTATTGAAAGTAATTAAACTCTTAAATTGTCAAAGTCCCTCGTCGCTGAATAAAATAGACCAGTCTCAATACTTACCGAGATGTTGTAAAAGGCGACTAAGGTAAGATGACCCGCAGTGTGGTATCCGGTTGAGTAGAATAGATCACTTTCATTTCTTACCGAGGTGTCGTAAAAGGTGACTAAGGTACGTTGATCAGCAGTGCGGTATCCGGCTTAGTAGTATAAACCACCCTCATTTCTTACCGAGGTAGCGTAAAATACGACTAAGGAAAGTTGACGTCGGACAGGCGGCCGGACATAAGAAAGTTAGCCAAATCATGTAACAGCATGTTTATAACATGTTGTGCCTACTTAGAGTGGGATAAAGGTAGGAGAAACACGGTGACATAAATATGATGACATATACACACCCAGATTGAAAGAACAAATTAACTTTGTATACTGTTGGGAATTGAACCCGCGAACCCTGGAGTGTAAGTCAAGGTCAATGACACGTGCACCAACGGATAGTCAAGGTAATGATATTTGGTTGGTTGATATACATGTTCCAACGATGTCAGATAATTGAATATATTCCCGATAAATTGTCGGGAAAATTGGGAATTGCTTCAGGGTCTGAGCGAAGTTCAAGGTTAGGAAGGATACCCCAGAGTCATAATATAATTATTAATAATTTTGTTGAAGATAACTAATATAAGGAAACTATATTACTTATTATACGTAGGTTAGAAGTTTAAGGAAATAGGTATCCTTACATTTTAAGCAATTTCATTTATGTACATAAAAATATAAAGAACTAGCGGCCTGCCCTGCTTTGCAGGGGTATAAAATATATATCCCATGTCACTCAGTGTAAAAAAAATGATTAAAATCGATCCAGTAGTTTTGATTTATTCATTACTGCCCGTGACCCGCAAGCGTTAAATTTGGAGAAAATCAATTTTCTCTCCCTATACCTAGAAGATTTCCTGCTATCTTTGGAATATCTAAATTCATATAGTACATTTTTACTTATTTACTTTTACATTTTCCCTATGTATTTTATTTTTACAATTAATTACAGAATGTCTTTATAAACAACATTCACAGCTTTAAACAAACTATTGAAAGAACTTGAAGAAAGCTAAATGCGAAATGTTATAGGGCGACGCGCGGCGTCCTCACGGCATTTTAAATCTGTAATATCTCCGAAAATGTTTAATTAAATTACATGCTGTAAACGGTCATGTTGATCTATATTAAATCAACAATTTATTTAAGGTACTTAATTGTATAAGAATTAATGCTGTATTGTATAAAAATTGCTTTGAACATAAGGCATTATTTTTCGTAAAAAGTAAATGACAAAAAGTGCTATTGTGGGTTATCCATAAGAGATAGACATACACCATCGCGGACTTTTCTGTAGACCTTTTCAAGGTGTACAAATACTTAGTACATCATTTTGATAAATCTCGTAGGGTTTACCTAGCGTTTGCAATGTAAGCGGAAAAAAATTATATTATTTACAGAAACCTCAAAAGTTACAGTACTCCGTATTGAATGTTATTATACATACAAACCTTGCGGCTCCTGCTTTGTACCTTACAAAAGTACGTAAGTCGTTTGTGAGTTTCGTAGCATATAACATGACAAACAAATATTTTTATTTATACACATTGCTTAAGTATACCACTTTAGTAAATAACTCTACCAATATGTATGTAAGAGACTGTCACCGAGTTTGAACTCGTGACCCCCTTGAAATATTCGCACGGTCTCACCGCTTACTACGATAGCTTAATATCGGTATGGGTTTCGCTAAATAAAAAGGTAAACATTGTTGAACCTCGAAGAGTGGGTTATAGGTCAAGTCTACCTTGTATTTGAATGAATTATGTAAAGGTTGGCAAAATATTTGAGTTAAACTTGTGGTTGACGTAGGACTGGGACAATATTGTTCTTACGTTTATTGACTGGCCCGTTGGCGCAGTGGGCAGTGACCCTGCCTTCGATTCGATGGATTCTGGTTCGATTTCCGCTGAGATACAAAATATTGTATACACAATTTGCTGGTTCTTCGAGCCTGGGTGTACATATGTATTTGAAATTATACATGTATATATTTTCCAGTTGTCTGTCACCCATTATACAAGTATTAAATTACTTACTTAAGGGATGACGTTATGAACATGTTGTCACATGATTTGGCTAGGTATTTTACAACCGGCCGCCTGCCTGGCGTCAACTTACCTTAGTCGTACTTTACGACACCTCGGTAAAAAAGAGGGTGGTCTTTTCGACTTATATTTTAGCTGACGTAACTCTGTGATAGCCTAATGGCAACGGACGGACAAAAAAGTTCAAGTCACACATTTTTTTTGTTTTTTTATATCTTCTAAAAAATATCCAGCGAATCTCAGTTACCCACTAATATTTAAGCAGGAATCCTGTCATAGATAAAAAAGACGGATTTATCCGATCGTTTATTTTGTAGCGTCTCTGAAAACAGTATAAAAAAATGTATTGTAATTTATCAAACTGTACACCGTTATGGCGCTGCACGAAATTGATTTTATAATCACAAATCATGAACGCGTAATACCGAAAGAATTTTTATTACGGCGAAATTTCTCTTGTGGTTTTGGCTGATGCCTGTAATATTTTACTGATGAGATTTTTCCCGTTTTTACGATCGTTCGATCGTTTTTCTCACATACTAGATGTGCTTGCAACTTCGCTCGCGCGCTATCTATTCTAATATATAAAGCTGAAGAGTTTGTTTGTTTGTTCTGTAGTAAATATAATGTGTTTATATATAGTGGTATAAATATATTATAATGTGCTTGACCCACTACAGTTTGTTTGTTTGATTGATTATTTCAACACTCTAATCTCAAGAACAAAAGAGAAAGACTCTAAAGAGTCGCACGGTCACACCGCTGGGCTATCACAGCTTGTCCTTATTAATAAATTAATATTTAATATTCATGTCTCACGTATAACTCGATTTGAAGTTAAATTTAATTTAGCATTGAACGCCGCAACACCTTTACGCGACTGATTTAAATATATTCCGTGCAGGTACGAAAAAGCTTTAATTTTAAGTTGCCACACGTGTCACGTGCCTGCCGAGACCAAGGGATGGGAAAAAAAGGCTATTTTTACTCTTTTCAAGGCTGAAACGGAACGCAAATTGAAATAAAACGTGTACGAGCGTAAAGTCCTAATTGTTTCACACGTAGAATTTAATTTTTAGTTTGCGGTACGTAAATTATCATATTTTAGAACAGAAATCAAATTAACTGAAGTATTTATCATTCCTTACCAAGGTGTCCCAAAAGGCGACTAAGGTAAGTTGACCCACTGTGTGGTATCCGGTTGAGTAGACTAGACACTCTTTCTTACCGAGGTGTCGTAAAATACGGTTAGTTAAGCGGCCGGTCGTAAAATACGAAGCCAAATCATGTGACAACATATTTATAACAGTTGTGCCAACTCCACTTAGAGCGGGATAAGGGAAGAAGAAAAAATGATTGTTGAGATTAATCATTTTATATTAATCTTTAAGTAGGTAAAGTAAAGTAAAGTAACGGCCTGTTACTATCCGACTGCTGAGAATAGGCTTCGTCTCTCCGTTTTTGGAGAGAAGGTTTGGAGCTAAGACCTACCACGCTGCTCCAATTTGGATTGGTAGGTTACACATATCTCCAGAATTCTCTAGAGATATGCAGGTTTCCTCACGATGTTTTCCTTCACCGAAAAGCATGTGATAAATTGCAATTATCAATTAGATACATAACTTTTAATACAAAAACTCATTGGTGCCTGCCGGGGTTTTAACCCGTGACCTCATCGAAAGAATCACACGGTGTTACCGCTAGCCTACCACAGCTTACATATTGAAATAAGTAAATTATATAGCTGCGAAAGCAAATTAGCCGACAGAGTATTTATGAAAAAAAAAAACTGCAACGTGATATATGATATCCAACTGAGTAGAATAGACCACCCTTATTCCTTACTGAGGTGTCATAAAAGGCGACTAAGGTAAGTTGACCCACTGTATGGTATCCGGTTGAGTAGACTAGACCCTCTCTTACCAAGGTGTTGTAAAAGGCGAATACGGTAAGTTGACCCCTCGTTTGGTATCCGGCTGAGTAGAATAGACCACACTCGTTTCTTACCGAGGTGTCTTAAGGGGACCAAGGTAATTCGACTCGCCGTGTGGTATCTTGAGTAGAATAGACCACCCTCATGTCTAACCAAGGTGTGTAAAATACGACTAAGTTAAGTTGATGTCAAGCAGCCGGTCGTTCGTAAAATACGGACCCAAATCATGTGACAACATATTTACAACATGTTGTGCCGACCGCACTTCGAGTGGGATAAGGGCAGGAAGATCATGAATTTGCAAGGAAGATGAGAATTGAGCTTCAATTACGAACACCTTAGTGTCTATGAGCTGTTTGTATTTTGTGTTATTTTACTGATCTTCCCACTGATTTCATCACGTAGCTCGGTCCATCACCCGTTGAGAAACTAAAGATCACCTCCTTTCCCGTTCTAATTAAGCTATCAATTAGATAATAATTTGATTTGGAAATACAATTATTAATTGCTATTAATTTGTATAAAGGCAAGTCTAAGTTAATAATTAATATTCGATTAAACTCAAACGCTATTTAATTAACAGAGAAGATAAGTTTGCCTTCAAAATAATTATGAAATTGATTAATATAATACAAAATAGAAATACTATTTAAAATGAATGAATCCTAGTTTGGCGGCCAGAAATTTGTAATCTGTGGTGATGTATAAGCGAAAGTTATTTAAGCGTCTCAAAATTTTTAATTAATAAATAAATATTAATATATAAAATATGTTTAATAAATATATAAAATAGATAAATTGAAATTAATCGAACGTCAATTTAACAGAAATTCTAAAACAAAGCATCTAATTTCGCTTTGCTTATAAACTAATACGCGCGACTTCTTTCGCGTTAATTATGCTTTAAAGTACACCCTATTATGGGGTTTTTGTATTCCTGAAGAAAAAAAGGTTTTTATTCTATAAGTAGATCCGGTATATAAGCTTCAATTTTATCAAATTTCATCAATACTATAGATTTTCGTTAAAACCGTGGATTATAGCAAAATAATTCTATGATTACTCCTTTGCTATGGAATTCCCCAAAGTATGTATAAAAATTTCCTCAACTTTTCTCCAGTGAATTAGACATGAAACCGTAGATATACAGACAGACAGACAGACTTTTATTTACAATATTAGTGTAGATGCGAAACTGTATTTGTTTTTGTTCATCCTCTCAAGTTTGAATGGAGAAGGCTAAATGACAGATAATCATTGTTGACAAAGACACTTCTTTACCACTGCACACATTCACTACAGCAATTTCAACAATTGTTTCGTCAACAACAGCTATTCTTCATCCTTCTATATTTTTGATATGAGGTTAAGCGTTATTACAATTTGGGAATCTGTATTCTGTGCACGCATACAAAACGTTTCAATCTCATATCATATGCGGCGCTCCGACACCGGCGGGAGTGTCATATGTCGACAAACATGAAATTTTATACCTTTATGGCGACTAATCCTTTAAGTACTCATGCCTTCTTTCTTCAACTTAAGGGTTAAAAGTAACCTCGATTATGCTATATTGTTTTTTGCCATGGAAGAAACAATTTTTTTGTTTCTATATATGATGTTATGTTATGCCAGTATATAAGTTTCGATTGTACCAAATATCAGATATTCATGAATAAATAATTAATTAATTGACACATTTTGTGTGGGTAAATTTTGCAGTAAAATGGGCCTTTTGCGTGTATATTTAGTTCCCTACATTATTTATTTTGTACCCATAAACCAACCACTACACACAAAACAACACACTTATCTGTACTAGTACGTGACCTGCGCTCAAGCATCAATCGTCAGAAAACGTACTAGTACGTGACCCGCGCTCAAGTATCAATCGTCAGAAAACGTAATAGTACGTGATCCGCACTCAAGTATCACTTGTCAGAAAATGTACTAGAACGTGACCCAGCGCTCAAGTATTAATTGTCAGAAAACGTACTAGTACGTGACCCGCACTCAAGTATCAATCATCAGATAACGTACTGGTACGTGACCCGCATTCAAGTATCAATCGTCAGAAAACGTACAGGTACGTGACCCGCGCTCAAGTATCAATCGTCAGAAAACGTACTAGTACGTGACCCGCGCTCAAGTATCAATCGTCAGAAAACGTACTAGTACGTGACCCGCGCTCAAGTATCAATCGTCAGACAACGTACTAGTACGTGACCCGCGCTCAAATATCAATCGTCAGAAAACGTACTAGTACGTGACCCGCGCTCAAGTATCAATCGTCAGAAAACGTACTAGTACGTGACCCGCGCTCAAGTATCAATCGTCAGAAAACGTACTAGTACGTGACCCGCGCTCAAGTATCAATCGTCACAAAACGTACTAGTGCCTATCCCAAATACCTACAATGTGTTAATATCCTATTAATTATAGAAATTTGACTTATGGTGTGATTATTTTTTACAAAATCACGCAAACGAATTGAGAAGTTAAATAAACTTTGAACAATTTAAGTAACTTACTATATAATTTTTCCACTCTAAAATGTTCATTAAAACTTTTAATTACAAACTCGAAGTTAATTATAGAATTATACAATAAATATAGAAATTTATAAGAAAAATACAATAAGGTTGAGAGCATTTTATGATACCTTTCAAATTAAAGCAGCTGTTATACGTGCGTAGAATATGAATTTTTTTTTATTCCATCTTCAGCTAACCAATTTTACTCACGAAATTCGTGAAATGTATTTTCAGATTAAAATATATGGTGTAACACAACGTACTAGGAACACGTGATTCCGCACTCAAAACTAGATGGCGCCACTGATCGTTTGCTCCGCGCTATCGAAGTGCTTTCGTAGTAATATAAGAAGTCCCCATACATTATGTTATCAGATCAACATCGCCTATCAGTTCCTAAGCTTACACAGTGCATCCTACTGGAACACTACGCCTAGCGCAACTGTAAACGGTGCATGTTCCGGTACATCCAATTAAGGAATGCTGTGAAGGACCTCGTCCGCGATACTCTATGTAAAAGTGACTATTAAACTCTTGTAATCGTCACCTGTACGTATTCTTTCCCCCCATCCGTCGGGTCATCGTATTATAATGGGTATAATAAAAATCACAAATACATTTTTACTAAAATGGCGTTTCTGGGTAAAGGAAATTTCAGAATATTTTTTTAGATTTGATACTTACTTATGCGCAAGAGTCTTAACTGCAACGTCTTTAATAAAACTTTTCATTTCCCAATAGTTTTCAGATTAATTTGTAAAAGTAACAGCCTGTTACTATCCCACTGCTGGGCATAGGCCTCCTCTCTCCGTTTTTGGAGAGAAGGATTGGAGTCAAGGTCTACCACGCTGCTCCAATGCGGATTGGTAGGTTACACATATCCCTATAACTCTCTAGAGATATTCCGGTTACCTCACAACGTTTTCCTTCACCTATAAGTTTTAACAGAAAAACTCATTGATGCATGCCCGGGTTGGTACCCGTGATTAATTCGTAGGATTTTTATTTTATTTTTGTTTTTATTTTTTTATTCATTTTTTTTAGGTTATGTATATTTTTTTATATTACTTTTGTGTCATTTTACTCTTCTCTCTGTGTTGTAATGTGCCACATAAATAAAGTCTTTCTTATTCTTAATTAACCTCTTATGTGGCTATCGGATATACATATATCACCAACATATGCTTTACCAATTGACAAAATATGTTACAAATATACCATAAATATTACTTTTATTAGTTAACACAGTAACTTAATAAATATGATCCTAAAATATACTATCTCATTTTTTATAACACTATACCCAAGAGGCTTATATTCGCTTGTGGATAAAAAAAACTTACCACTAAGAAGCGTATAACGTTTAACGAAATAAACAAGAGATTAATGCATAATATTAAGCTGTGATAGCTCAGCGGTGAGACCGTGCGACTCTTTCGAGGGATCACAGGTTCAAACCCTGGGCTGGCACCAATGAGTTTTTCCAGTAAAACTTATGTGTCTCATTGATAATTGCAATTTATCTCACGCTTTTCGGTGAAGGAAAATATCGTGAGGAAACCTGCATATCTCTATATAATTCTAGGAATATGTGTAACCTGCCAATCCGTTTTGGAGCAGCGTGGTAGGTCGTAGCACCAATCCTTGCCAGCAGTGGGATAGCAACAGGCCGTTACTTTCATTAATGCGTAGGATGAACAAAAAGATTTTCCTTTTTCTAGATTCTAGAAAATTACTTTTATCATTTCTTTCCACTTTAGCTTTATTAGATTAGCGTGGGAAGCACTTAAATGTCTATCTTATTATTCAGAAAACCCCGAACCAAGAACCTTCCATTAAGGAATTTCAATTCAATAAACTAAATATACATTACCTTTATATATTGTACAAATGTTCTAGTATTTTCTTTTTATTACTTCAAGCTTGAAGTTGGAGCTAAATACTATAAATATGCCCGCTCCACACTTCGCAACTTGAATTGGTCTAACTAGTAAATCAGAAATACTCTTTGGTTTTTATATATAACGACACGACGACGATAAGATATCTAAAATTCTGTTTAAAAAAAGAATATTCGAAATTAGTAAAAAAAATTATTTTTTTCAAATTTAAATTTTTACTGCCATGTAGTATCCGGCTGAGTACAATAGACCACCCTCATTTGTTAGATGAGATGTCGTAAAAGGCGACTAAGGCAAGATGATCCGCCATATGGTTTCCGGCAGAGAAGAATAGAACACCTTTATTTCTTAACAAGGTTCGTAAAAGGCGACTAAAGTAAGTTGACGTCGCGCAGGCGGCCGGTCGTAAAATAACCAGCCAAATCATGTAACAACATGTCTAAAACATGTTAAGCTGACCTTACTAGTAATGCAAAATTCACTTGTAAATAAGTGCTTTTCAATCGTCCACTCAAATGCTTGTTTTAAAAATTGCTCCTACTGAGAAGAGCCGGCAAACCCGGCGGTTATTATGTTTCACATGGGCCGCATAAGAAAGCTGAGAGTCACTCAGCGGGCGATGAAGCGAGCTATGTTTGGAGTATCTGTATGCGATCAAATCAGGAATAAGGAGATCCGTATTAGAACCAAAGTTACTGACATAGCTCAACGTGTTGCGAAACTGAATGAAATGGGCCCATAGTGCGGAAAACCGATGGGCGTCGGGGTCTTAAGGTGTTGGAATGGCGACCCCGCACCGGAAAACGCAGCGTCGGTAGTCTCCATTGACTGACGACCTCTAAAGTGTGTCAATAACGTATGTTGTAGAGATACCATGAAGATACCTATGTCCAGCGTTTGACATCTATCGGTTAATGAACAGGACCAATAATGGTATTTATATTTTACAAGCTGTAAATGTAAATGCGTACGTCTATATATCTGTAACAACGTCATGGTTAATCTACTTAAACGATATCGATGGAAATTGTAACTATGGAAGCATATATAATCAGCTAAATAAATGGAATAAAAAATTCAGCTTTTCTTGAAGGAAGGGTTTACAATATATCAATTACTAAGATTGGACTCCATCGTTTGAAGATGATGATTATACTTCAACGTTACGATTATCATCCTATTACGTAAATGTCGTATCGTTGTCGTGTATTCACAAAATACTATTCTCACAAAAACCACTGACCTTTTGACTTGATGAAGTTTGTTTTTAGACGAGTTTCTTAGGGCCATTCCAACTTTGCAAATGAAGAATCGATCTTTTGTTTACTTTTATTTTGGTTTAAGCTGTAAATTCCGAAGATATATAATCATTATTTGTTAGTAAATATATCTTAGAAGTTAAATTATTATTATTTACATTAGTATTATTAATATTTTAGAAGTTAACGGAAAATTAAGACTAACGCGCGCCAACATGTTAGGAGAGGGGAAATGAGCAACAGCAATGCCGACCGGGCCTAATAGATTTTATATAAATAATAAAAATAATTAATTTAAATAAACAGTTTAGTATTATTGATGTCTTAGTAGTTATCGTAAAATCTGAACTAACGTACGACATGATATTAGAAATGGATAGTAGAAAACTATTTTAGTTTTAACAAAACACTAATTTAGTTAGCAACGCGTGGCCGGATCTACTACTTTTTATATAAATGATACAAATACATGAATTTTGACACGGAATTCACGACACAGATGGTATGGCGATATCTTTAAAATGTACTTTTGTTTCGATTTTTACAGAAATAATAGACTTCAAGGTTTTTATATAAACTATAACCGTCCACGCATCATGATTGTTTAGAATTCATATAACACAAAAGTAATAATAATATTCATCATCTTCCTGCCATCCACTCTAAGTGGGGTCGGCGCATAATAAACATGTTATAAACATGCTGTCACATGACTTGGCTGCCTGACGTCAGCTTACCTCTGTCGTATTTTACGACACCTCGGTAAGAAAGAGGGTGGTCTATTCTACTCAGCCGGATACCACACGGCGGGTCGACTTACCTTAGTCGCCTTTTACGACACCTCGGTAAGAAATGAGATTGGTGTATTCTACTTAGCCGGATACCACACGGCGGGTCGACTTACCTTAGTCGCCTTTTACGACACCTCGGTAAGAAATGAGGGTGGTACTACTCTATTCAGCCGGATACCACACGGCGTATTCATATAGCTTTTTCTGTTTTATAAAGTAATAATAATATTATTTTGTTAAAATCCGCATAAAAATCATTCTATAGTCTAAGTATAGTATTACTTTTATACAATGGACCTTGCAAAATAATGCTTTTATATAAATTGTTAAATTTTTATACTCACACAACGTGTGATCCACAAAATATGTGTATACACATTTAAAGCATACACGCTCATGTATCATAGAAAAAGAAACTGAGCGAGAGATTCTCATGGCCAGTACATAGCGCATTTTCATTCAAGACGATACCAAATTCTGGCGAAAGTCGCATTAAGGAAATTCATTGTAAAATATCGTATAGTATAAAAAAAATTATACACCACGATTATCGTTCATTATAAACGAGGATATCCCGATAATAAGTAAAGTGACACATGTCATATGATTAATACGCCATCCGGCTCAACGGAATCATTCCACCATAATTTCTCATCGAAGACGTCTTTCGGAGTGTGACAAGCAGTAATAGCTTCGATCCATCATGTACTTAAGGAGGTTATGGGATCAAATAAATGAGTTTCTTAACAGATATTATATAGAGGACCTACAATACGACATAGAAAGCCTTTTCATAACGCAAAGATGTGGTGGACTAAAACTAATTTATAAACATATGGGTACAATTCAATACACGATCGTCCGTCTAAAGTAACTTTATACTTGTATTATATCATCCTCCTGCCCTTATCCCACTTTAAGTGGGGTCGGCACAACATGTTATAAACATGCTTTCACATGATTTGACGTTTTTACGACCGGCCGCCTGCCCAACGTCAACTTACCATAGTCATATTGTACGACACCTTGGTAAGAAAGAGAGTGGTCTATTCTACTAAACCGGATACCACACGGTGGGTCATCTAACCTTAGTCGCCTTTTACAACACCTCGGTAAGAAAGAGACTGGTGTATTCTATTTAGCCAGATACCACACGGCAGGTCAACATACTATAGTCGCCTTTTACGACACCTCGGTAAAAGAGGCTGGTGTATTCTATTTATCCGGATACCACACGGCAGGTTAACCTTTTTTTTTTTTTTTTTATTATACAGGAAAAAACCCCTTATGGGTACCCCCGCCCGACGGGGACAGGCGGCGGTTATGTCGGACTCGCACCGACTAAAACGACCTGTGTGCTCCACCACGCTGCCGATGGCCAGGACAGGGTATCATTGTACATTTTACCCCCATCCCGCCGACAGCTCTGATCCCAGAGAATAAACACCTCCAGGTAGGGACCCCTCGAAAGAGAAACCCCCCTCCGCTAACCGGTGCATCGGGAGCACCAGATGCACCGACCGCCTCGGGGACCTGTAAGCCAGGTGTCCGATGTACCCCGTTCGGAACACCCGAAGGTCCCCAGTTAGGGCGGCAGACGATGGGCTTGGGCGAGTCACTAACACCTGGACTCACCAGCAGCAGATTGGATCCAGAACAACAGTTCGTGGAACCGCTCCGCCGCCTCCCTCCGCCCCCCTCCGCAGAGCTAAAGGAGGCCATCGCTGCCCACGATCGCTCCCTGCCCACCGTGTTTGCTATGTCACGGTCGACAGGGAGAGATCGCGCCCCAAGTAGGGGCCCCAACGCCTTGGTGGGCGTTTCCGCCCCCACCGGGTAATTTTTTATAGAGGTTTTCTTCCTCGCAACCCGAAGGTCCCCGTTCCCATTGCTGGGCTTCCGGGTTTCGCCGACGGTGGCCGTAACCATGTCCAGCCAGACTTAGAGTAAGCCCAACTGGACCCGTCGCTCATTAGGGACTTCACCCCAACCCCCCCGAAGTCCCCGGCCCGTCCAGATTGCCCTCTGCTAATCAGAGGGACAACTGGATTGGCCACCCCTCAGTGGTCCGTTCGCCAAGACTAAGCTTGCCCAGGGTGCGCCACGAGGAGGCCGACCACTTTGGCACCCCGGCAGGTTAACCTACCATAGTCGCCTTTTACGACACCTCGGTAAGAAAAAAGGGTGGTCTATTCTACTCAGCCGGATATCACACGACTGTTCAACATACCTTAGTTGCCTTATACGACCCCTCAGTAAGGAATGAAGGTGGTCTAATCTACTCCGGATACAACATGGCGGGTCGACTTACCTTATTCGCCTTTTACAGCACTTCATTAAGAAAGACGGTGGTTTATTCTATTCAGCGGGATACCACGACGCATGTATTACATGTATTATATAAAGAACCTGGTTGACCGAGCCTTGTTTGGTAATTTTTTACAAAATAAAAAAAATAAACTTTAAAAAAAAAGAAAAATCTTATAGGGTTAGGTTGGACTCGTTCTTAGGTATTTTCATTTCTCGCGACCGCCCGTTCCCCGAATAAACTACGCTGACTTGACATTTAACGACAAAAACGTAGTTTTATATCTTATATATATAAAAGAAAGTTGGTCTTAGTTACACTATTTATAACTCAAGAACGGATGAACAAATTCGGCTGAAAATTGGTGGAGAGGTTGCTTAGAACCAGGAGACGGACATAGGATACTTTTTATCCCGTTCGACCGCATTTATTTTATCCCGTCAAGTCACTATAAAACGTGGTACAACAAAAACTACTATGACATGGAAAAACAAAACATAAATGACAGCTAAACGTAATTTAGTCTTTGGGTAAGTATGGTAAAAATTTGACAATTATCAAAATAGTAGTAGCTATAAACGTTACCACATAGTATAAAACAAAGTCGCTTTCTCTGTCTGTCCTCATATCTCTATGTTTGCTTAAATCTTTAAAACTACGCAACAGATTTTGATGCGGTTTTTTTATATATATATAGAGTGATTGAAGAGGAAGGTTTATATGTATAATAAAATTCAATATGTAGTAGAGAAATACTGTGATTATCACTGAGTGACATAGGCTATATGCTTTATACCCGTGCGAAGCTGGGGCGGGACTCCTAGTATTCAATAAATTAAAGGTAAATTTTAGTAATTTTTTAATGTCCAAAAACAGGAATAAAACGTTTTTTTTATTAATTCTTTAAATAAAACCTAACTAGATCGATTTTTCTCCCCCAAAACCTCCTGCATGCTGCATTTCAGGAAAATCGTTCGAGCTATTTCCTAGATTCCGAATATATATACCCCGTGTGGTATCCGGCTGAATAGAATAGTACCACCCTCATTTCTTACCGAGGTGTCGTAAAAGGCGACTAAGGTAAGTCGACCCCCCGTGTGGTATCCGGCTGAATAGAATAGTACCACCCTCATTTCTTACCGAGGTGTCGTAAAAGGCGACTAAGGTAAGTCGACCCCCCGTGTGGTATCCGGCTGAATAGAATAGTACCACCCTCATTTCTTACCGAGGTGTCGTAAAAGGCGACTAAGGTAAGTCGACCCCCCGTGTGGTATCCGGCTGAATAGAATAGTACCACCCTCATTTCTTACCGAGGTGTCGTAAAAGGCGACTAAGGTAAGTCGACCCCCCGTGTGGTATCCGGCTGAATAGAATAGTACCACCCTCATTTCTTACCGAGGTGTCGTAAAAGGCGACTAAGGTAAGTCGACCCGCCGTGTGGTATCCGGCTGAGTAGAATAGTACCACCCTCATTTCTTACCGAGGTGTCGTAAAAGGCGACTAAGGTAAGTCGACCCGCCGTGTGGTATCCGGCTGAGTAGAATAGTCCAACCTCATTTCTTACCGAGGTGTCGTAAAAGGCGACTAAGGTAAGTCGACCCGCCGTGTGGTATCCGGCTGAGTAGAATAGACCAACCTCATTTCTTACCGAGGTGTCGTAAAAGGCGACTAAGGTAAGTTGACCCACCGTGTTGTATCCGGTTTAGTAGAATAGACCACCCTCTTTCTTACTGAGGTGTCGTAAAATACGAAAGAGGTAAGTTGACGTCAGGCAGGCGGCCGGTCGTAAAAACGTAACGTCGTAAAATATATATATACATACATACAAGATTAACTCATTTAAATATTAAAGATGTACACGTTCAATTTTCTTCTCAAGTCACTTAATTGACGAGTATTATGATGAAATACAGTTGTAGGGAATAAATTATGTAACTTTCTCGTCGAGACCAACTTTATAACTTCTATTAAACTCAATGCAGGGAATATTTTCACACGCACAGAATATATATTATCATTAAAGAAACAAGAATATGGGAGAGCAAAATAATGTTTTGCCTATATTAAAGCCACGCGCGTGTAATGCTAAAAGATTTCACAGTTTAAAATCGTTATATATAGGCTGCTTAAAAATGGTTATATACAGGATGTTACAATAAATTTATTAAGCTGTAATCCTTGTTTGTTAAGAGAATATATGTAATGCTAAGTGTATGAAGCAGGCAACATTCACATACCTTATACATGCAGGAAGAGCCACCACACGTATCACAAGACGCCGTCAATATCAACACTTCATACAAGCATTACACACACTCACTACCCACAACCTCTATTGTGGTAGTAGTGTGTGTATTGTGTGTAGTTGGCAGCTTCTTGTGATAGGTGTGGCGGCTTGTCCTGCGTGTATAAGGTATGTGAATGTTGCCTGCTTCATACACTTAGCATTGCATGTATTCTCTTAACAAACGGAGTACAGCAAAATAATTTTTGTAACTTCTGTACTATGGAGTTCCGCAAAGTAACGCCTGCTTCTATAAATCAATAATTTATAGAATTCGACGTTGGAACTTTGCATGGATCCATAATATAAAAGTATAATAATAAAGTCATAAGTAAATATCATCATTATTCTCCTGCCCTTATCCCACTCTAAGTGGGGTCGGCACAAGCTGTAAACATGTGATTCGGCTTCGTATTCTAGGACCGGCCGCCTGCCTGGTGTCAACTTACCTTATTCGTATTTTACGACAACTCGGTAAGAAAGAGGGTTGTCTATTCTACTCATCCGGATACAACACGGCGGGTCGACTTACCTTAGTCGCCTTTTACGACACCTCGGTAAGAAATTAGGGTTGTCTATTCTACTTAGACGGATACCACACGGCGTACATTATGCTCTTTCTGTTTCCGAATAGGTGAATCTGCATTGCGTTCAGGTTTTATTAACGATATTTTTATGCAACTCCCAAAATAGAAGGCAATTGAAATGCCGATAGGAAAAAACCCGGAATGTCCCTGACAATCGTAAATCCCGGTATAAAACTAGTTTACGGCCCATACTAAGTCGATAGCTTTCTCTTGGATGTTGGTTTATTGCTCGCATTTCGGTTTTTATACGTAACAATGGCTATTACTACGAGCATCTATACGATGTCTAAAAAGGATTCGTGTTTCATTATTATTTTTGGTAATAAACTACTTTTTTCTCATAATGTAAAACTGGACAAAGATCTCTTTAATATACACTCGCGTGCAACCGAATCTACTCACCTCTAAAAAATGTGTATTATATTTTTAAAGAATGAAAAAGTACGGGTATATTTATATATTTTGAAAGCCTATTTCATGAGCTTTAAAATGATACCATAATCTCAAAAATCTGCGCAATATTTTTGAATTTAATTGAATTCGAATCACAAGGTAACAAAAATTGAATTAGTGAAAAAAAAACAAAGGATAATTAAAATTAAAGGAAAACAAAATGTTGTGAAAAATTTGTTAAATCAATACTTAGTGTTGCTCCCCTGGGCCTTATAACAGCTCCAAGACGGTTCTTCATCGACCTGATAACCTGAGTTGTACTTCCGAGCTAAACCATGAAAATACAAAGGTCCAATCAGCTCTCGACATTTTGAGAAAATTAGTCTACTTCGTCAACTCTACTGCTTGTTCAGAAACCTGTTCCTACCGAGAGGAGCCAGCAAGAAACTCGGCAGTTGCTCTGTTCAAAATAATTCCCATAACGAGTTTTTTTATTAGACCCTAGGGCCATGGAGTCAAATGGAAAAAAAATTATCCGTTTTAACACCTCGGTTAATTGCCTCTTCAAGTGACAAGAGAGCTGGCTCCTTTTTCGCACAAAAAATCAGCTTAGCCATTCAGCGCTGAAATACTGCCAGCATTCTTGGGACCATTCCACGTGGGCATGATTTGTATAGTCCTAGCGTGTAAGTAATTTAAGATGATAAAAGTATAACGAGTTACATTCATCGTTACTATCTTGTCGAACCGAACCGACATGAGCTTGCGGCTCCTGGTTTTCGCCTTGCAAAGGTACGTAAGTCGTTTTGTGGGTTTGGGTAGAAGATTCTAAAATAAAATTCCGCAATCAATTTTAGCTTTGCCATTACTTATTGTTAAAGAGAGGCTAATATAGAAAGCCTACTATACTGTTAAGGATTATCGAGATGATAGCAATGCGTGGACGTAGCTACTCTTAGACCCTGAAAAATACAGTAATAACTAAATGTAACTAGTAATAAGCACCGCCGAGTTTCTTGCTGGCTCTTCTCGGTAGGAACAGCTTTCCGAACCAGCAGTAGAGTTAATGATTCAAAAGCAAGTGTTTACAAGTTTAATTTTAATAAATAATATTTTGAATATACTAAGTGTTATAACGAGAATGTACTCGAAATAAATGTGCATTGCAGGTAAAAATGTGTAAGAATTTGGCGCAAACGTACAATTTTGTATTCCTCTAAGAATTCACTGCTATCACCGTCAATTTTATTTCTTGGGCGGTTGCCACTCTCGTTAACTTATATCTTGATACGTTCATATGAATTGAACTGGAAATTGAACGTGCTATATATGGTAAAACAAAAGTAATATAAATAAATATAAATATATGGGACACTTACACACACTGTCATCCGTCCCCAAAGTAAGTAACTTAATACTTGTGTTATGGGTGACAGACAACTGGTATTATATATAATTGTAAAGTACTGGTATATAATTTTTAAATACATACATAAATACAAATATACACCCAGACTCGAAGACCAACAAATTCATTTATAGAAAATATTGACCCTCGGCGGGAGTCGAACCCGCGGAGAAGGCAGGATCACTACTACCTGCGCCAACAGGCCAGTCATTGCGATTTTGTCGTGGAGTCTCCTCTCCTGATGATGCTTCGGTTGCGGAGCGAAACGATTGTTGAATATTATTTTGCTATAATCCGCGATAAAAGAAAATATATTTAATGCTAAATGTAGAGTGTACTATTCATAACACTGATACATGCACAAATTGTAAAAACATATGCACTACCCGACACCCATAACACAATACACAAGCACTGCTCACATTTACCACCACAATCTCAACAATTGTTTCGCCCTGAACCGAAGCATCGTCAGGTGATAGACTCCACGACAAAATCGCAATTCTCCTTTTCTTAAACTTCACCTGCCCTTATCCCACTCTAAGTAGGGTTAAGTTTAACCCCACGTTTTATTACTAGTTCTATATCTAGCTGTGTCAACGGATTCGCCCGTGTCGAAATTGTTACTCAACAATTGCGACAAAATTGCAAAGCTATAAATTATTATTATCTTTTTTATTTTTTACCAGGTAATAGTCAATATCTCTTACTGTCAGTCTAAACTACAATTACTGACAGATAGTGCAGTATAAAAGTTTAAGGAAACGGAACAGAACAACCATTCGTCTTCTTATCCAAGAACTCTTGATTCTTAAATTGAATTTTATGTTCGGGAGTTAGAAACTCTTTCGTGATGCTGCGAGCGGTTTTAAAACACGATATATCTTGTAAAAGTTTCAGTTTAAGTCACATGGCGATTTATTTATTATCTACCGATAGCATCTGCTGGTGTTTTTGTAGCTAGAAAAAATTCCGTGTTCTGCCAAAGGTAAAATATCCTGGTACAAGAAAGATACAAGCTGAAAAAGACAGTTTTTTCTTTGTTTACATCATTTATATTGCGCCAGTAAAGATCAATTTGTCAATGTGACAAAGTCTGCTAATTTCCAAACATCTTTTTAGACGGTATCCAGCTGAATAGATTAGACCAACATCATTTCTTATCGAGATGTCTGAAAAAGCGAGTAAGGTAAGTCGATCCGCCGCGTGATGTCAGGCTGAGTAGAATAGACCACCATATTTCTTATCGAGGTGTCCTGAAAGGCGACTAAGGTAAGTTGACCCAACGCGTGATATCCGGTTGAGTAGAATAGACAACTGCGATAGCCCACATACAGTAAGTGATCTTCGAGCGTTCTGAACGGGGTATATCGGACGCCTAGCTTATAAGTCCCCGAGGTGGTTGGTGCATCTGGTGATCCCGATCGTGTCATGGGGACTTCTGTTTTGAGAGGTCCCTACCCGGAGGAGGTGTCCCTGGGATCAGAGCGGCTGTGGGCAATGGTACAACGGTACCCTGTTCACACCATTAGCAGCGTGGTGGAGCACACAGGTCGTTTTGGTCGGTGCGAGTCCGACATAACCGCCACCTGTCCCCGTCAGGCGTCGGTATTATTAAGGGATTTTTTCCTGTATAAAAAAGTATAGTGTGTTTATTATAGTATATCAGTTCCCGCCGCGATAACGTCGTGTAATGAGCTCATGAATAAGTGCCCCGGATGGGTTCGAAACTAGTCGGGCTAACCCGATAGAATAAGACGTATATACAGAAAGCCTACTATACTATTGAAGATTATTTAGAAGATAAGAATGTGTGGATATAGCTCTCTTTGAACCTGTACAAGACAGTAACGACTGAATGTAAATAGTATTAAGAATTATATGTTTAAAAGAGCAACCGCCGAGTTTCTTGCTGGCTCTTCTCGGTAGGAACAGCTTTCCGAACCAGCGGTAGAGTTGACGATTCAAAAGCATTTGTTTACAAGTTTATTTGAATAAAGAATATTTTGAATTTGAATTTGAATTTGAATTTGAATATATGATAGTATAGCCATTAACTAGTATAGTATAGTATATAATATAGTATAGTAGTCTGTGAAGTGTAGTGTGGGTAGTAGGGCTTTAGTGTTATAGCATAGCGTTGGACTGTAACTTTGAGCGCCGTTTGATAATTATATATCCCAGATATTCTTTGGACATGAGCCAGTTTTCTTACGATGTTCTCAATACTATAGATAAAGATATAACTCGACGTTTGATCCTACGCCCTTATTGTAAGGGTCACGCCCTACATCTTACATTTCAGCTCACGGCTAACAAATAAATTTCAAGTACAGACAGTTCCTTTATACAATTAGAATTCTGTTTAATTCCGAAGCGGCATTAATTACTTTTCTTTTAAATGATAACTGTTTAATTGCACAAAGCGCTTTGGGGTTTACTTTACGTGACTAGTCCGAGTTTTTGCTGATCATAATTGTTCCATTATTATGGCTTTTCTTTTAGTATTTTCTTTGTGTTATTTTTATGAAGGCCTCTGATTATAAATCTTGATAGAATTATTGTTTTTTATTCGAAGTCTTTTGTACAATGCGTATATATGCAATTATAATAAGTAATTTATCATCGTATGTTTTAATTATTTTCGAATATATATCTTTATTATGGATTATACAATCTCCGACGTGTGGTATCCGGCTGAGTAGAAAAGACCACTCTCATTTCTCACTGATGTGTCGTTAAAGGCGACTGAGGTAAGTTGATCTGCCGTGCGGTATCCGGCTGAGTAGAATAGACCGCCCTCATTTCTTACCTTTGTGTCGTAAAAGGCGACTAAGGAAAGTTCCGTGTAGTTATGTGGTTGAGTAGAATAGACCACCCTCATATCTTACACCTTACACCTTATAGCGGGATAAGGGAATGTTGTACATTGTATACAACAAAAATTATTTTGGAATACACATGTTTCATATAGATTTTTTAGTATCCTAAAGCACATTGCATATTATAAAGATGAATGAAGTATGTAATATTGTAAAGAAAATTCATTTCCTTTGTTTTTCAAACATTAAATACTCTGTACCTTACTTAGCACCTAATCATTTATAGAATTAGGCTTTATTAGCGGAGATCCATAATACAAAAGTAATAATTTTTTTTTTTCTATTATAAAGAACAACCAAAAGGAAGTACTTTATCGATGTTGCGATCTAGCCAAGAGGCTAATAAGCAACTTAAAGATTACCTAAACTTTTAAATTAACTTATATCTAAGAATAGGTCCAGTGACTTATTTTAGTCTTTCTTGCTATGTGAGACACTTTGTTTTTGTGTTCTTTCAAGTAGCACTAGCACTACACTACACTATCACTATATTAAACTAACTCAAAAGGTTTTGTCCTTTTAAGTCTTCTTACGAGTCCAGTGTTATCGAGAAGCTGGATGGCCTCGATGTTCACGTGATGATGAAGCCTTTGCTCGTGGGCTTCAGCGAAAAGTAATAATAAAAATATTTTGCTATTATCCACGATCCGCAATTCATCGCGGATTATAGCAAAATAATTTTATTATTACTTTTGTAGCACCTAATACCTTAAATAATACTATACCTTAAAAAGTTATACCTTAAATAGTCTGTAAAATTAAAATATACCAAACAAATCTATAAATGGACAGATCGACAATACGTTTAGCTATAGTTAACGATATGACTTGGCCAAGTGTCAAATTGCATTTAGGTTTACGCTAAAATTTGCAAAATACTTAGAAATATATTCTCCTTAATAATCATTCGTAGCGCGAGCCAAATTTTCCTGAAAACTAACAATTGTTAACTCAGCTTTCCTATTTTGTGACGGAGCAAAATACAGAATACAAAACATATCTTTAAAATTGAAATGAGTTAATTTTATTTTTTTAATCTATTTATTTGCAACAAAAATGTACAAGTTATGTCTATCTTAAATAACTTACACGCAAGGACTATACAGATCATGCAAACGTGGAATGGTCGAATTAAAAGAAACTTTAGCTGTCATTTGTAAAGTTGCGATAGCTCAATAGTAAACGGACGGGCTCAAGAATGTGCTATAATCCGCGTTTTTTAAGAAAATCTTTGTAATGCTGAGTAGGATGCAAAACCGCTCTCATACATTATACATGTAAAATGACTCACACTCTCAACACAACAAACTCTACACTCTTCTGACGATGCTTCGGTTACGGGACGAAACGATCGTTGAGATTAATCATCCTGCTGCCCTTATCCCACTTTAAGTGGGATCGGCACAACATGTTGTTGCATGATTTGGCTACGTATTTTACGACCGGCAGCCGGCCTTTACGACGCCTCGGTCGGGAGGTCTATTCTATTTAGCCGGATACCACACGGCAGTTAATATTCACTTATAAGTAAGTAAGTAGCGGTCTCTTACTCTCCTACTGCTGGAAATAGGCCTCCTCTCTCCGGTTTTGGAGAGAAAGTTTGGAGCTAAGACCTACCACGCTGCTCCAAAGCGAATTAGTAGGTTACACGTATCTCCAGAATTATCAAGAGATATGCAGGTTTCCTCACGATGTTGTCCTTCACCGAAAAGCGTGTAATAAATTTCAATTATCAATTAGACACTTAAGTTTTGTCAGAAAAACTCTTTGGTGCCGGGTTTGAACTCGTGACCTCCTCGAAAGAGTCGCACGGTGTTACTGGCTTGGCTATTACCTCTTCACTTATAAATGTGAAGAAATATTGTTCACAAGTACAAATGTCATAAACGATAAATAATTCCTCACATAATAGTCTCGATCCTAAGGGACTGTTTGGAAAGTGGCCAACTCGGGTTACGGTTGTTTAAAAACATACCTCTAACTAAAATCTTTAGTACACCTCTGCGGGTAGTTTGTTCAATAGCAAGTTGCTGCAACTTTGCCACTTACAACTCGCCACATCATAAAGAATTAAGATTCCCACAAGCATCCAAAAGGTTAACATTAAAGTCGATGTCATTTGACACGACGTTTGTCGCAATATGATAACGTACTTTCGTTTTGATGTCCTAGAAAAATGTAAGTACATTGGGTTTTCTCTACATATGAGATTGTTTATATAATTAGGCTTTACTTTGTGGAGATCTTTGTGGAGATTGGAAAAGAAGGCCAAGTTGGCCTCCAAAAAATTGGGTGTTCTCAATAGAGCCAGACAGTACTTCAAGCCGGCTCATAGACTAGCGCTTTATAAAGCACAAGTCCGGCCACACATGGAGTACTGTTCTCATCTCTAGGCTGGTGAACCCCAGTACCAACGTAAGCCATTCGATCGCATACAGCGTAGAGCAGCTCGAATTATTGGGGATAAGGTAATCAGCAAACAGCTTGACTCGTTGGCGATGCGTAGAGACGTACACCGAACTACATGACCTGATTCCTGCTGCTAAATTCCATAACCGCACTGTACGTCATAGGTTAAAATATCATCCCTACCATCTGGATGCGTGGCGATCTACTACAGTGCGGTTCTCAAATAATTTCATTCCGCGCACCACAGTTTTATGGAACGGTCTCCCTTTGGCAGCGTTTCCAAATCAGTATAACATGAGAACCTTCAAAAAACGTATTTTCCACCATTTAAAAGGACAGCAACGCACTCGCTTTGCGAGAGGTAGTGGGCGGCTGTAATTGCTTGATTGGTAAGCCGCATGCTCGTTTGCCATCCTATGCCATAAAAAAAATCCATAATACAAAATATATCCTCCTGCCCTTATCCCACTCTAAGTGGGGTCGGCACAACATGTTATAAAATGATTTGGTTGTGTTTTTACGACCGGCCGCCTGCCTGACGTCAACTTACCTTAGTAGATACCACACTTTTACGACACCTCGGTAAGAAAAGAAGGTTGTTCTATAGATTAGTACAACCCTCTTTTCTTACTCTTTTCTTTTCTTTTCAGCCGGATACCACACGGCGTACCAAAATCTATACAAGTATGGATTAATTTCCACGTTAAAATTATACGCATATCGCAACTGGTGTCGAAAATACAAGATAAATTACTCAAAGCAGGGATTCACAAAGAATAAACGGGCTCAAACTTTTAACGAACTTTTACCTTTGTATCAGTAGAAATACACCACAAAAGTGTTACCTGAATTTGACATTTCTTAAATTATTAATCTAAAAAAATCATTAGAATATGGAAGTTACATAAACCCATTTAATAACATGTCACCCTCAGAACATATTCAATTTCTTATTTTCGATAAAGAAATGTATATAATGAGTGGAATGTATGAAAAAGACGTTTGTACAAGGAAAACACGCAATTACGCTAAAATGTAATTTTTTTTTTTCTCCTGAATGCATTTATCATAAATTTTATTAACTCTTTTATTCATACATTTTCCTGCCCTTATCCCACTCTAAATGAGGTTATCATAACATGTTATCACATGATTTGGCTAGGTATTTTACGACCGGCCGCCTGCCTGACGTCAACTTACTGTAGTTGTCTTTCACATCTCGGTAAGAAAGAGAGTGGTCTGTTCTACTTAGATACCACACGCCGGGTCGACTTACCTTAGTCATATTTTACGACACCTCGATAAGGAAATGGGTGGTCTATTCTACTTAGACGAATACCACACGGTGGTTTAACTTGCATTGGTCGCCTTTTACGACACCTCGGTAAGAAAAGAGGGTATCTAATCTACTCAGCCGGATACCACACAGTGATTACAGTATTCAAACAGTTTATGACTGGATTTAGTTTTTCTGATAATCCATCTCTAAGTTATGAAATGATCTGAGAAACCATCAAATGATGATAAGAATGCGTGGATATTGCTACTTTTTAAATTTAAACTATCGCGAGTGGTTAACTTCGCCGTAGCCGGTCCCAAGCCCGGTTGAGAAAGAAGGAGGGTTGGTGGAGAGCGTACACTTGAAAGATCTTGAACAGCCGTAAAAGTACGCAACGCCGAGTATGGGGCGGCAGTCAACTAACCCCTCCAGAATGGCCACGGAAGCCACGGGAACTAAATACCCCCGGAAAAACCGATGTAGAAGGTAATGGGAACCCACTACGATTATGTCCCAAGAGAACTCTATGGAAAAAGTCAACTGTAGAAATTCGTGTAAGTCTGGCCATCCGGCTGACCCCCGGCGCTTAGCGATATCCGGGTCGTTAAGTGCGAAATGTGCTACCGAAGGCTACTCAGGAGTTCGTCATCAGGCTCCTAAAATAGCAAATGCTACTGAGGACAATAAAAAATTATCATCTTTAAGATCCAAACACAAAATTGGTTCCTGGAATGTAAGAGGACTTCTAAAACCAGAGAAATTACCAGTCGTAGAAAAGGAGATGCGTGAATACAACCTCGCAATTTTAGGCGTCTGTGAAACCCACATGAAAGGCGCGGGCCATTTCAGGACTGCAAATAATAACATGTTCTTTTTCTCGGGCCACATTTCTGAGAGTATTAATGGAGTCGGCATAATAATACCTCAAAAGTTGTCTGGATTCGTCACGGGCTACAATACAATCAGTGATAGAATTATGACCATCAGGATCAGCTGCACACCCGTACCATTAAACATAGTACAAGTCTATGCGCCTACTGCTCAATCATCGCAAGACGATATCGATGATTTTTATGGCAAACTACAGACGGCTTTGGATGATATCTCGAAGCGGGAAGTTTTAATCGTCCAAGGAGACTGGAATGCCAAAGTCGGAAACACCGAGCAGGACGATCATATACGTCACATAATAGGCAGACACGGACTCGGAGTTCGAAATGAAAGAGGCGAGCGCTTCATCGATTTCTGCGTGACTCAGAATTTATCGATAACCAATACCTGTTATAAGCACCACAAGCGCAGACTGTACACGTGGATATCACCAGGTAATCGTTATCGAAATCAAATCAACTACATCACCATAGCCCATCGCTGGAAATCAGCGATAACGAACACCAGAACTTACCCGGGTGCAGACTGTGGGTCTGACCACCAACTTTTAGTAGCAGATCTGCGAATACGACTAAGATCGTTCTGCAAAAGAAGGAAACATGCTATCCAGTTGAGTCCATCAGAATACAATCATTTCCGAAACATCACCGAACCTAAGCTCGCCAGTAACAGTTTTGAAGAAAGTCCGGAAGATCAATGGCAAAAATTCAAAACCGCTATTGAGGAAGCTCTAGGCTTAATGACTAAAAGATCCAGTCAAAGGAAAGATTGGATGTCCGATGAGACATGGGCCCATATTAAAGCAAGAAAAGAGTTAAAAATCGGTGTTAAAACTGACAAGTTTGATTTAGAATACTCACGGCTTTCTAGTCAAATCCAAAGATTGTGCAGGCGAGACAAGAATACAAATCTTGAGAACATTTGCATAGAGATTGAGAGACATGCAGAGAGATATCAAACTGCTGATCTCTTCAGAAAAATCCGGAAGATCACTCGCAAATCTAAACCTTGCACCTGGGTAATTGACGATAGAGAGGGCAGACCGATACATGACATATCCAAGGTCACGGAACGATGGAGAGAATATTGTGAGAACTTGTACAAAGATGAAAATGCTCTACCGATCTCATCCTGCGCCCTCACGCCCGCAATAGAACCTTGCATACTCCGATCAGAAATAGAACATGCAATTACTATTTTAAAAAGAAATAAGGCTCCAGGTCCTGATCACATTACGGCAGAAGCTTTAAAAGCCTTAGGCCCTAATGGAATAACCTGGTTGCATAACATCTGCAACGCAATATGGAAGACTGGAATATGGCCGGCTGAATGGACAGAGTCTTTAGTGCTGCCACTCCATAAGAAGGGATCAGTTCGCAACTGCAACAATTATAGAACGATAGCCTTAATTTCCCATAGTAGTAAAATCCTTCTCCATATTATTAATTTAAGACTAAGATCATTTCTGAACTGGCAAATTGCAAAGGAACAAGCAGGATTCGTCCAGGGTAAGGGAACAAGAGAGCAAATTCTAAACCTCCGCATTATTGTTGAAAAATGCTATGAACATACCATCCCAGCTTTTATATGTTTTGTGGACTACCAGAAAGCTTTTGACTGCGTCAAATGGTCGAAACTATGGGAAGTCTTAGCTGAATTTGGCGTCCCTTCCCATCTAATAAGATTAGTTCGCGGACTGTATGAGTCGGGCTATGGTTCAGTCACTATAAACGAGGTTACATCAGATCGTTTCAAGTTCCAAAAAGGTGTCCGACAAGGTTGTGTGATTTCCCCTCTGCTGTTTAACATCTATGGCGAATATATAATGCGTCACGCTCTTCAGGGGTGGAATGGTGGAATCAAAATTGGAGGACAAACAATATCTAATCTTCGTTATGCAGACGATACAACTCTTTTGGCATCGTCCGAAACAGAAATGGTGGAGCTGATAGAGAGACTTGAAACAGTCAGTTTGAACATGGGTCTCACTATAAATAAGAAAAAAACCAAGCTTATGGTAGTCGACCGGCTTGCAACTGCCCAACGTACCAATTTGCTTCAAGACTACGAAACTGTCGACCACTTTCAATACCTTGGTTCAGTAATTACAAATAAAGGAAATAGTGAAATTGAAATACGAAGACGAATTGGTATAGGCAAATCAGCGATGACCCAACTCAACAACATCTGGAAAGACAGGAACATCTCAAATCGAACGAAAATACACGTAGTCCGAACTCTTGTCTTCTCCATTTTTCTTTATGGGGCGGAGACATGGACTCTAAAAGAAGCCGATAGGAAAAGGGTCGATGCCTTCGAGATGTGGTGTTGGCGTCGGTTATTGAGAATCCCCTGGACAGCCCGTCGCACTAATGTCTCCGTCCTAAAAGAACTAAGAATAGATGAAACAAAGCGACTGTCTTGTGTTTGCTTGCAGAAGATCCTGCGATACTTTGGCCACATTGCTCGTAGGTCTAGCGACAATTTGGAGCGACTGATGGTGACAGGAAAAGTAGAGGGAAAGAGACCCAGAGGTCGAAGTCCGAAACGATGGGCAGACCAAATATCCGAACAACTGGATATACCCATCAGCACCGCACTATATCGAGCTGCCGATCGCAACTCCTGGAAACGGGCAGTTGATAATTTGACTAAGAGTCACGATCCTCAGTAACGAAGAGAGATCGCGAGTGGTATTCATAATAAATGTATAGAAACCGGCTATACTCACGGCTCATCCGATAAAATAACACATGAGTATAGCCGGTTTCTATACATTAATTATGATATAGCTACTGTCCGACGCTGTACAAAATAGTAATGACTTAATGTAACTAGTTATAAGTATAATTTTAAAACAAGCAACCGCCGAGTTACATGCTGGCTCTTCTCTGTAGGAACAGCTTTCCGAACCAGCAATAGAGTTGATGATTCAAAATCACAAGTATATTTATTTATGTACCAACAGTTAATATATAAAAATTAAAATAAAACTAAAGTATACACAGGAAAGCTTATCGATGTAAGCGATCTCTTTCTTTGATCTTTTTTTGTTTTTTTTTACAAAACAATAAAGAACTTAAAAAAAGAAAAAAACAATTAATTAGTTTGGGATCGATCCTTGGCATTCAAATTTTTCGAGGCTGCCGATTACCCGAATAAACTACGCCGACTTGACAGTTAATGGCGAAAATTCAATTCAATATAAATGTTAGTGTTTTTTAATGCCCAAAAACAGGGATAAAACAATATTTTTTTTACATAAAACCTAGCTAGATCAATTTTTCTCCCCCAAAACCTCCTACATGCTGAATTTCAGGAAAATCGTTGAAGCCGTTTCCGAGATTCGGAAAATATATATATATATATACAAGAGTAACTCATTTAAATATTAAAGATATATATATACATACTACATAAACAAGGAACATAAAGATATTACATAACTAGTACATAAATAGAATTTTTATTGATTTGTAAGAGAAAAATAGTGTTTTTTGAATTTCAATTTTAAAGTATACTTGAATAAAGAGGATTTTGTTTTTTTTTAATCTACTCTACACTTTCAATTCTACAAGTAGTTACCGTGGTTTTCCCCGCACGTGAACACGATAGATGACATCACTTAGCGTAGAATGGTCCAACTGGGAGCGCTTCAGGAAGATTAATGTCTGTGACAATCTCGGCGACAATCTGTACTCGTCCTGTATTAAACTCCAATGTAACCCTTATTTAAACTTTTGTTTCGTTGATTTCAAACGTTCGTTGTTTTATGTTTCTTCTTCTTCTTCTTCTTCTTCAACCGATGGACGTCCACTGCTGGACATAGGTCTCTTCATGGGATCTCCAGAAGACACGATTTTGTGCCGCTTGTATCCAGCGGCTCCCCGCGACCCTTTCGAGGTCGTCTGTCTAGTAGAGGGTCTTCCAACACTGCGCTTTCCGTTTGTTATTAAATTTCTATTTTTATTACATCTACCCAATTTATAGAATTAGGCGTTACTTTGCGGAGGTCCATAATACAAAAGTAATGAGAATATTATTTTTCTATAATCCGCGATAAAAGAAAATATGTGTAATGCTAAATGTAGAGTGTACTATTCGTTATCATACCTGATACATGCAGAATTTGTAAGAACTCATACACTACCCGACACCGATGGCACAACAATACACAAGCACTGGGCACATTCACCACCACAATCTCAACAATTGTTTCGCCCCATAACCGAAGCATCGTCAGGAGATAGACTCCACGACAAATCGCTTTAAAGATTGCTTTACAATTTGTCGTGGAGTCTATCTCCTGACGATGCTTCGGTTACGGGGCGAAACAATTGTTGAGATTGTGGTGGTGAATGTGTGCATTGCTTGTGTATTGTTGTGCCATCGGTGTCGGGTAGTGCATGATTTCTTACTAATTCTGCATGTATCAGGTATGAGAACGAATAGTACACTCTACATTTAGCATTACATATATTTTTTTTTAACGCGGATTATAGGAAAATAATATTCTCATTACTTTTGTACATCTACCCATTCGTTTTTATGAATTAACTAGCTTTACCCGAATCTTCGTTCACGTGGACTGTTGTTGTGATAGGTTGACAATAGATGGCGCTTTTCAATGTCATCCTATACCTGTAGAATTAACAGGATTTCAATAGCCTATATGTTACTCCGGTGTATAAGGAATAATTGTGCCGAATTTCGTCGATATTAGTTCAGTGGATAGACCGTAAAAGTAACAAGTCCATAGTCAAAAACTTTCGCATTTATAATATTAGTAGGAGTACCTGGTTGAGCGGGTCTTGCTCGGTAATTTTTTACAAAATAAAAAAAAACTTGTTAGCGCACACTATATACAATAACACGATATAATAGGAATACCACAATTCCCGTTTCGAGATGCACTTCTCTTGAATGACGAACAAAGACTGAATGTCACTGAACGTTTTATCAATAGGAAGACTCAACCGGAAACAACACGTCACAGTGTTGTCACCATTTTAATCAAAAAGGGCGCGATATTCTTGTTTCATGACTGTGTTGCTATAAAATACAAAGCAGAAGTCAATGGCGACTACAAACTTCAAAGAAAAAAATAATAATAGGGTAGGTGGAGCTACCCTAGGTATTTATAGGTAATTATATATTATAATTGGTGTAATTTATAATAGGTATTTATAGGTGTAGGTAGGAATAAGCTAAGCTGACTTGACATTTCACGGCAAAAATAGTGTTTTATATTCAATAAGTTAAAAGTAAATTTTAGTAATTTTAATGATTATTTCTAGTAGAATAGTTGAGAAAGTGTAACAAACAGACAGGCGTACAGACATTCGGATTAATATATAAAGATGGATGAATATTCAGCGGGACAAACGGCATTTAACTTAGTGGCCTTTTACAGCACCTTTATAAGAAATTAGGGTAGTTTATCCTCAGCAGGATACCACACAGCAAATCATCTTCCTGCCCTTATCCCACTCTAAGTGGGGTCGGCATAACATGTTATAAACATGCTGTCACATGATTTAGCTGCGTTTTAACTACCGGCCGCCTGCCTGACGTCAACTTACCTCTGTCGTATTTTACGACACCTCGGTAAGAAAGAGGATGGTCTATTCTACTAAATCGGATACCACACGGTGGGTCATCTTATCTTAGTCTCCTTTTACGACACCTTGGTAAGAAATGGTTGGTATATTCTACTCAGCCGGATACCACACGGTGGGTCTACCTTAGTCGCCTTTTATGACACCTCGGTAAGAAATGGTTGGTATATTCTACTCAGCCGGATACCACACGGCGGGTTAACTTACCTGAGTCCCCTTTAACGATACTCCAGTATGAAATGAGAGTGGTTTATTCTACTCACCCGGATACAACGCTGTGAAATCGCTATTATTTATCAAAAAGGAAAAATACATCATTCAGTACGGTCTATCAATATC
Source organism: Morpho helenor (assembly GCA_029227775.1). Lineage (NCBI taxonomy): Eukaryota > Metazoa > Arthropoda > Insecta > Lepidoptera > Nymphalidae > Morpho > Morpho helenor. Next base: position 15,264,716 of record JARGCU010000037.1, on the reverse strand, counting down.
CGAATATCAGTCCTTCAATGTTCAATCTGATATTGCAGCAATGAACCCTTTCGAGGGCGGGGCGAATACACTCGTCTTATCTTTTGTTACACTCCATTTGTGGCGCTCCGGGTTGGTGTCGACCGTGATCTTTTACCAAGTAATATAGGATGGTTTTCTCTTTTATCTATCGTTCAGTATTGATGTTTACTCACTATACTGAGCAAAATATATCTTTAATATTTAAATGAGTTAAAATCTTACGTTAAAATCTTTTCTTACTTAAGATTTTAACTTAAATTTTAACGTTAACTTGGAGACTTTTGGCATAAGTAAAATAACAGCCAATTACCCACTGTTATCCCACTGCTGAGGATAGGCCTCCTCTCTCCGTTTTGGGAGAGACGGATTCGAGCTAAGACCTTCCACGCTGCTCCAACGCGGATTGGTGGGTTACTCATATCTCCAGAATTCTCTAGAGATATGCAGGTTTCCTACGATGTTTTCCTTCACCGAAAAGCGTGTGATAAATTGCAATTATAAATTAGACACATCTTTAATATTTTTAGAATCTCGGAAACGGCTCCAACGATTTTCCCGAAATTCAGCATGTAGGAGGTTTTGGGGGAGAAAAATCGATCTAGCTAGGTTTTATGTAAAAAAGTTTGTGTTATCACTGTTTTTGGGCATTATCGAAAACACTAACATTTATATTAAATTGAATTTTCGCCATTAACTGTCAAGTCGGTGTAACTTATTCGGGGAACGGGCAGCCTCGAGAAACGTAAATACCTAGGATCGATCCCAACTATTTTTTTCCTTTTTTTTATGTTTTTAAATTACCGAACAAGGCTCACCCAGATATTTAGTTTTTAATTGATAAAATCATTGACGCCGTGTGGTATCCGGCTGAATAGAATAGTACCACCCTCATTTCTTACCGAGGTGTGGTAAAAGGCGACTAAGGTAAGTTGACCCACCGTGTCGTATCCGGTTTGGTAGAATAGACCACCCTCTTTATTACCGAGGTGTCGTAAAATACGACAGGTCGTAAAAACGCAGCCAAATCATGTGACAGCATGTTTATAACATGTTGTGCCGACCCCACTTAGAGTGGGATAAGGGCAGGAAGATGATGAATTGATAAAATCATTGGTGCCTGCCCGAGGTCCGAGGTATGGTGATCTCTAAAGAGACGCACGGGCTATCACAGCTTTACTTTTTGCATGATTTATGCCAACTAACGAGGTCACGCATGATGAAATCATTCCAAAACAATTTCTCATCGACAACGTCACTAGCGACATGATGCGACGTTACAGCCTTGATCAATCACTCAGATGAGGTCAGGGTATGAGCTCCTGGGGAATATTTTTATTGCAACTAAGTAGCACTTTATTTTCTGAACTATATTTCAGGTGTAATAAACAGAGATAATCATAAAGATCTGTTAAAAGGAAACTCTTGAAAAACCTACAGATTAAGTAATGACTTACTTAAGTGAAAACTATGAGTTTTTAAGTGTAAAGTGAAGTGCTTGCTATCTATCCATACTAATATATAAAGCTAAAGAGTTTGTTTGAATGTTTGAACGCGCTAATCTCAAGAACTACTGGACCGATTTGAAAAACTATTTGACTGTAACATTGTCCATTTATCGAGGAAGGTTATAGGATATATACAACATCACGCTAAGATGAATAGGAGAGGAGCAGCAATAAAAAATATTACGTAAACGGCAAAATTTAAAGCTTTCCTTGCGTGCGCTGAGTAAACGCTGAAAAATATGAAAAAATCATGTATTACAAAAATTGTTCCCCTGTAGAAGTTCTAAATAAAAGTTTTTAATTAAACGTTTGAAATAGATATTTGCTATCCAGCAGATAAACAAAATAACAGCGATATCTGTTAACCTATTAGGGAGTGCTGAATAAGCCTATCAGGAACCTGAGAAACGTAAAATTCCGGATGTGTCAGATATGTTGCGAATAAGCTAACTGACAGTTTATTGATAACTTGTGAAACAGGACCTTAATCTCTTCACTAATTTTTTTTTCGAAAGTATAATAGTTGCTCTTTTAAAAAAAAATACAATTTTTAATGCCAGTTACATTTAATCATTTATCTTGTACAGGTTCGAACAATATCTATATCCACGCATTTTTATCGTCTAAATAATCCTCAACAGTATAGTAGACTTTCTGTATCAGCCTCTCCTTAATAGTGTTTTTAAACACCTTAATAAAAATTACATAATTTGCAAATTAAATCGCAAAGCTTTGTGATTCTGTCGTGGAGTCTATCTCCAGATGATGATTTAGCTGTGGGACGAAACAATTGTTGACTTTGTTATAGTGAATATATGTAGTGCTTGTGTAAGGTAGCAAGAGTGGAGTAGTGGATATGTTTTTTGGAACCCTGCATGTATCAGGTATGAAAACGGATAGTCCACTTTACATTTAGATTATATATTTTTTCTATTTACATTATCGCGGATTATAGCAAAATAATGTTATTATTACTTTTGTATTATGGATCTCCGCAAAGTAATTCTAGTAACCTAATTCTATAAATAATTCAATAGACGATGTTAAAAGAAAAATAAATGAATATAGTAGTAAGCATATTTATCACTGTTAGTTGCTCTAAATCAACATATTACTGAGTGTTTAGTTTGAGAATTCATCAGATTCTCAAGTCAGTCTAAATGTATCTCATTTTGTAACGGAACATGAACTAAGCAAGACAGTTGTAATTAATGCCAGTCAACGCCGTCGCGCTTACTGGAATAATTCCACAATAATTCCTCATCTAAAACTTCGCTCTCGACGAGATGTCGTTACCGCATCGATCCATCACGGAGATGAGGTGGTTATGGGACGGGAATCGTATGGGTTAGGCAGATGTTTGCAACTTTGTAGAACAAATATTAGCCCCGGTTGGAACGATGGCATTTGTTTCAGATAATGTTACTGATTTATTCCATTCACAATGTTAATTTGACTTTCTGTTAGCAAATATTGAGTGTAATAGCGTAGTGCTTGACATCATTTCAAGTACTTATGAATCTAATCAATGTGAAGGAAAACATCGTGAGGAAATCTGCATATCTCTTGAGAATTCTGGAGATATGTGTAACCTACCAATCCGCGTTGGAGCAGTGTGGTAGGTCTTAGCTTCAATCCTTCTCTCCAAAAACGGAGGAGGCCCATGCCCAGCAGTGAGATAGTAACAGGCCGCTTTTTTACTGATGCGAAAAGTGTCCAAGTTAACGCTAAAATTTAAGTTAAAATTTACCGAGAAGAATCTAATGGAACTCTTGAAGAAGTGCTTAACGCTTTGAGATATCAGTTTATTTTTGAGGAGCTTCTTAGAGGGACCAAAATTGAATCGGAAGATATCATAAACTCAGTTTTTCAAAAAATATTGAACATGGATTAAGTTACGGTTTTAACTAAAAAATAGTGCAAATTAGTGGAAGGCTTAAGTTAATGATACTGTTTTATCTAAAAAAAAATTCCAAGTTTTATCTAAATCTAAATTGAACTAAAGAAGTCGCGTAGTTGTAAAAATAAGGCTACTGGGAGTTTTAGACACGTGCGCCGTGTAAACACACAGATAAACATCAAAGTAAATTGTAGATCTATAAAGATGCAAAAAGTATGCGACAGCATGTCTCTATCTCTTATGGTTAACTCACAATAGTTACTTTTACGTTCAAGTTTATTAAATACACAGATATTCATACAAGTGAAGCACAGCTTTATTACATTTATGGAAGAATATAACTAAGAAATACCTGTACTAAGACCTTGCTCTGGGTCTTTCTTAATATACCAAGTGATTTAACTTTGACATTGTTGTTACTGCCTACATTTGCTTTTCTAAGTACAGATAGCAAACAAATCGTAACTTTTATATAACTTACAATTGAAATAAGTTAGAATAAAGATCAACTCCCGAGAACTTCTATATATTTTGAATGCATTAAGTGTGCTTGTCTTTTTATTTTGATGATACTTTGTTTAATAGATAGGTGTGCTTAGTGAGAGTTTTTTTTTAACCTAATCGATGGCGTTAGCGTAACGATAATTTGTATGGCGCTAGAACAGCGGTCACTAGATGTCGCTGTTGCAGTTGAAATAAAAGCAGCAAACTGAACATTTTTTTTTTCGTTATACGTGTTACAAACTAATCTTGTTTAAATTAATTATTAACAAACAAAATATACTAATGTTAGCGCACACTATATTCAATAACACGATATAATGGAATACCACAATTCCCGCTCCGAGATGCACTTCTCTTAAACAATGAACGCAGACTGAATGTCATTGAAACGGTTCATCAATAGGAAAACTCCACCGGAAACAACAACGTCACAGTGTTGCCACCATTTTAATCAAACAGGGCGCGAAACTTGTTTCATGACTGTGTTGCTATAAAATATAAAGCGGAAGTCATTGGCGACAACACTAATATTATAAATGCGAAATTCGGTTTATATGTGTCTTCGCATTTCTTTCTTCCCTTTTCACAACTAATTCTCTGGAGCAGTGTTGATGAAATGTACTGCACTGGAAGTTTAATATCGCGAACATATAGAATACATAAAATACCCGTTTTTTTTATTCGGGAGCAGGAAAATATATATTTTTTAATAATGAAGGGTACTTTAACATCTAGATTTAAACATAACGAAGCAAAGGTACAGTAATATTATCATTGATTTATAATACCCAAACCTTTGTTGGATTTTGGCCAAGTCGTGTAAAATATTACAGACATTTTTTGCTGTCGCTACGATTTTACACTGATAGGGTAAAGAGGGGCTTGTAAGCGATAAATTGGTTTCCATGTACGGCAGACAGTCGGAAATAAACGGCAAATTGGAGTGTTCCCTGCGAAATTTATTTACCTATATAAATGTATGTGCACGACCTATATTGTACTTGGCGACAGTGACAAGCGATGTTATACACTTTTTCGTATGATAAGTGCTTTGGATTCAGGTCAATCAACGCTACTGTACAAAATGTCTCTTTCAATGTAGAGTTCTCTAAGGGAAGATTAGTCAGCTAGTTTTTTCAGAGAAATTTAATCAAATACCTTAAATTTATCAGCATAATACTAAACCACTGGTGGTTATAGACTAGTTTTTAAAGAATTTTAGATAGATAGATCATCATCCTCCTGCCCTTATCCCATTTTAAGTGGGGTTGGCACAGCATGTTAATAACATGCTGTCACACGATTTGGCTGCGTATTTTACGACCGGCCACCTGTCTGACATCAACTTACCATAGTCGTATTTCACGACACCTCGGTAAGAAAGAGGGTGGTACTTACTCTATCCACCACATACTTTTTTTCAATAATTTCGTCCCCTTCCTTGACTCAAATTCATATATCTCCCTCTTCGTGATATTATTCCCAGACCATATTATACTATTTATAGACCATATTATTTTCTTCCTATTATACCAGACGTTACATATGTGAACAATGAACTAAATTAACCACAGTATCCACTGATCCATGACTGCGTGGTTTATATTAAACCTTTTGATTAATTCTACACAAGCAAATCCTCATGAATACCTGTCAGATATAAAACATTATGGATGCCGGGCATAACCGACGCCCACGCTGCGTGAACATCTGAATTTAACGATTATCAAACTTCAGTTTTAGGGCTTTTCGTTTAAATTTATGGATAAAGTTTTACTTTACATATTGTTCTGTCATCTATTTTTTATAAAAGTCTACAAAATGTATAATTTGAATGCAGATGAAATAGAAAAACTTAAGGAGGGTAAGCGTCAAGAAATACAGTCAGACCGTCAGTGGCAGTACCGTCTGTAATCTATCTATACTTACAAATAAAGCTGAAGAGTTTGTTTGTTTGATTGTTTGAACGCCCTAATCTCAGGAACTACTTAACCGATTTGAAAAACTCTTTCAGTGTAATGTTAGCGCACACTATATACAATAACACGATATAATAGGAATACCACAATTCCCGTTCCGAGATGCACTTCTCTTGAATGACGAACTAAGACTGAATGTAACTGAAACGTTTTATCAATAGGAAAACTCCACCGGAAACAATATCGGCACAGTGTTGCCAACATTTCAATAAAAAAGGGCGCGATACTCTTGTTTCATGACTTTGTTGCTATAAAATACAAAGCGACAATAGTAAATTAGTCCATTTATCAAGGAAGGCTATAAGTTATATAAAATTACGCTAAGCTCAATAGGAGTGGACCAGCAATAAAATAAAATCGAATACGGCAAAATTTAATGCTTTGCGTGTGCTAAGTAAACGGTGCAAGTTATTAAAAAATCATGTATTAGAAAATTGTTCCACTATAAAATCTATAAGTAAAAGACCGTGACAGTAAATGTCTGGCTCTTAAAGTTAACCCCCTTTAACTATTTTTATAGTTATGAAAATACTATATTACGGTTTTAATTTAACCACGCGGGCGGATCCGCTGGCTATTGACTAAATAAGACGCATAGAGAATATCATCAATGTGAGAAATTGGTCATATATATGCTTTGTATATATAAGACCGATTTCTCTATATCTTTTTTTTTAATTTATTTAATCGATGTATAAATTGCTATTGTAAATGCAAATAATTGTTAGCAGAATCTTAAAACATATCCTGAAAGCTTTTAATTTCTTTTCATTTTAGAAACCTGAATCACCAGTAAGATACCATAATACGTGTGAAAAGATCGACCACTACGGATATCACGAGAAAATATCAAAATGTTCATACCAAATGGGGTCTTATCCCTTGGTACATAAAATAGAAAATTGTGTGCAACTCAAATGAGTCTAAATGGTGGTAGGGTATACTCCCTAACAAGATGCGTTTAATAAAAATTTGCATTTTTGCGTTCGTTCGGCGCGGATGGAAGCGTCGTTCATTCATTTCATTTCGAGTGTTAAATGCTTTGATTTAAAAAACTCTTTGTGGTAAAATCTACGTGCCTAACTGAGATTTCAATTTGTCTTAATTAAAGTTCCTCATTAAGAGTAATTTTTTAACGAATTTATTCCTTTGAAATATAAAGTGGGGATGTTCTGGTCTGTTATTTAATTAAATGATTTCGGCAGTGAGCAGTAGCGCATTGGTAATATTTTCAAAATCCGAAAATCTCTGGATTGTGAAAAAGCACTTATAATACCAATATTCATCATACACCTGCCCTTATCCCACTCTAAGTGGGGTCAGCACAACACGTTTTAAACATTTTGTCACTTGATAAATAGAATATACCACCCTGTTTCTAACCGAGGTATCGAAAAGGTGACTAAGGTAAATTGAACTACCGTGTGGTATCCGGTTTAGTAAAAAAGACTTTCTTTATTACCGAGGTGTCGTAAAATACGCCTAAGGTAAGTAGACGTCAGGCAGGCTGCCGGTCGTAAAATGTCTAGCCAAATCATGTGACAACATATTTATAACATGTTATGCCGACCCCACTTAGATCGTGATAAAGGCAGGAGGATGAAATATTAAAAAACTCTCATACACTTTTAAGGCCGTATTTAGGTTTTCCCGCTGTAAAAAAAGTGAACTGAGGCTAACAGTTCAAAAGTGACTATTTGCTCGCCAGACAATGTTTGACCTCAGAATTGGATACTGTGTAAATAAAACTAGAGGGTTCACTCGATAACTCTTGTCTACGAACAACTTGAAGTTAATTTGTGCGGTAACTCGATCCTTCTATATGGCAAACGTATTCAAAATAATTATTACAATTAAAATAAAACCTTATTTGTTACAGAAAAAGCTTTGGTATAAATATTACTTATCCAGGCTTCGGTATTAATAATAACTGTCCAGTTTTAGGAATTAATAATAACTGTTCAGGCTTCGGTATAAGTAGATAATAATTGTCCAGGCTTCGGTATTAATAATAACTGTCCAGCCTTCGGTATTAATAAAAATTGACCAGGTTTCGGTATTAATAATAACTGTCCAGCCTTCGGTATTAATAAAAATTGACCAGGTTTCGGTATTAATAATAACTGTCCAGCCTTCGGTATTAATAAAAATTGACCAGGTTTCGGTATTAATAATAACTGTCCAGCCTTTGGTATTAATAAAAATTGATCAGGTTTCGGTATTAATAATAACTGTCCAGCCTTTGGTATTAATAAAAATTGATCAGGTTTCGGTATTAATAATAACTGTCCAGCCTTCGGTATTAATAAAAATTGACCAGGTTTCGGTATTAATAATAACTGTCCAGCCTTCGGTATTAATAAAAATTGACCAGGTTTCGGTATTAATAATAACTGTCCAGCCTTCGATATTAATAAAAATTGGGCAGGTTTCGATATTAATAATAATTTACCAGGCTTCGGTATTAATAATAATTGTCCAGGCTTCGGTATTAATAATAATAATTGCCCAGGCTTCGGTATTAATAATAATTGTCCAGTCTTCGGTATTAATAATAATTGACCAGACTGGACAAACAGACAAAGCAAACATTTCGAGTACCTTCCTAATAGGTCGTAGCGTGATGTCATAAATAGCATTAAATTAAGGATGACAATATATCTAACGAGTAAAAAAGAGTAATTTTGAATTAGGTCTCTTTAATACTAAGCGTGCGAGATATTTTTTAACAAAATTCAAATCGTAAATTTTAAATCTACCCGTTCCTTTAAAATAATGATACTCATATCATCAAGCCCATCTGGTAGGTACAATTTCGTAAAAGCCCTCTTTCACATTTATATCTGTATACAAGGGTTGAAACAAGGTACAGATCCCGCGGGACAATAAAACATACCCCTTTAATGGGGACAAATGGATATAAAAATGTATATAAAATACGTAGAGAAAACGAATTTGTCTGTCCGATGTTATTGATGAAGTGTTTTGGAAATGTTTGATTTATTTATGTGACATCGCTTTTGTATCAAAAATAGTGACCATATACAGAGTGATTCTGACTATACAACATTAAATGAATTTACTGATCACTTCTATACTTATTATACATGCATATATACGCACTAGATTATATTGTAATTTTTTTATATTTGTTCTTAATTAATTAAGCCATTATTGTAATACTCAATTTTGAAAACAGTAAATGCCGAGTTTCTTGCTGGTTCTTCTCGGTAAGAGCACCTTTTCCAGTCGTAGCTTCATTGTAATTTGACGATTTGAAAGTGCTTGTAAAAGCCAATTTGAATAAAGAATTAATTGAATTTGAATTTTGAATATTATAAAACAAAGTCCCCAAAAGCTGGCTGTATGTATATTATCGATTTTCTCAAAATCTACTGAACGGATTTTTGAACGGTTTTTACTAAAATGTAGTTCAATTCTTTTCGTTTAACTTAATAGAACATCACAGTTTTATGTTATTTGTGTTAAGGTCGCGCAGTTGTAAAAAAGGTTGCCTGCTGGCAACCTTAGTTTTTTTCACTTCTAAACATAGGTCTCTTCATGGGATCTCCACAACACACGATTTTGTACCGTTTGTATGCAGCGGTTTCCCCCAACCTCGTTGGGTCACTGATGGATTATGAGGTAAAATTAAACATTTGTATATCCTGAACCGAGATTTCATACGATAACTTTTTGTATAACCCGAGCAGATAATGCAAAACAGACAAAAAGGAACCATAGAGAGCTGTCATGTCAAACATCTAGGCAGACACAAGTACTGACATAGTCCAAAATTGATTGTTTTATAATTTTCAACAGTCAGTCCTTCCATAGGGGGTCTACCGACACTACGCTTACCGGTGCGGGGTCGCCATTCCTAAACCTTGAGACCCCAACACCCATCGAGTCTTCGCACTATGTGAAAGCCACTTCAGCTTCGCGACACGCTGAGCTATATCGATGACTCCGGTTATTCTACGGATCTGCTCATTTCTGATTTGATCGCGTTGAGATACGCCAAGCTCGCTTGATCGCCCACTGAGTGATTCCTTGAGCCTTCCGATTCCGTAAGCCTTCTTATAGTCAGTCAATCAAGCCCATAGTCAGCGACCACGTTTCGGATCCGTCTCACTGGCAACACGCACTGTTCGAAGACTTTTGTGTTCAGTCAGTCACACGTATAAGAAATAGGTGTTGATTGAGTGTCCGGTAGTGATATTTACCATCATTATCACAAGTTGGGTCTATTCAAGTGAAGGAGACTGTTGGTCAAGCGAGGATTCAAGGTAGACAGCCTCTTTGGACTTCCTACAGTCAATCCGGTTTTCCCAGTATGTATCCCGATTTCCCATTCTAATTTCCCTAAGTCATAATCTTATTTGGCTGAAAGGAAGTGGTATGATCGGTTCAAGTTCCTCAAGCGTGATATTTGGACTGTTCCTCACAAATTTATCTGCTTTATTTTTCTAAGGGTTATAAAATACCTACTTCAATCAATTTGCGATTAAAAACGACGCTAGGTGTTCGATGTGAAAGGCTATAAATTATCGTCAAGTCAGTCCTTTGGGATACATTACTAATGGATCGCTGTATCTCTGGACTGAGATTTGATACATTATGTATACCTTCCATATTGATTGAGGAGGTTGTAATGGATGTTTAAAACATTATGTGAATCCACCATATTGATTGAATAGTTTGTGATAAATATTTGTTACATTTTGTATACAGTCACCGCTGGACAGTCGGTGTCACCGCTGGACTGTCACAGACTGTCTCTCTGTCTCTCTGTCTCTGTCGCGACTCTTTCGAAGGTCGAGGGTTAAAACCTTATATGTCTAATTCATAAATGCAATTTACGCTTTTCAGTGAAGGAAAACATCGGGCGGAAACCTGCATATCTTTAGAAAATTCTAGGGAAATGTGTAATCTACTAATCCACATTTTTGCAGCGTGGTAGATCTTAGCTCCAATCCTTCTCTTCGTATTTTATAATATCTATAGAAGTATGGATTTATATCCACGTTAAGTGGATAAGTGGGCAAGTGATTACTATGCTATGCGTGGCACGAGGGCATCGTCATATATCATACCTACGCCACACCACCGCACAGCCGCGTTTCAGGGTAGTTTCAGGTATAATGCATCCAAGTGCTGGAATAATATCCCACCGCCTATCCGAAATTCACAAAATTTATATAGTTTTCGTAAAAATTACAAGTTACACTTATTAGACGTACAAACACAGACTTGGTGTATGATACCTGAACAAATGTTGATTTTATAAAATTAATGCTCTTTTTATTTAAATTTAATATAATTCTTTCACTTAAGATGCACTACTTACACACGCTGCACATAATTTTTTATCATTATTTATCTGGGACATAAACATAGAAGCATATAAAATTTAATTAAAATAGTCTCAACTGTTTCGGAGGAGTATGTAAAATAACATTGCAATAAGAGAATTTAATTTATAAGATATACTATCTATATGCTAGACTGAATAGTCGAAAAGCCACTGTCGGGCGTATGCGCGCCCTTACTGGTGACCACTGAAAATCGGTGTTAGGGTCTTGCGACCTCAACAATAGCCGAGTGGTTCTCCAATTTGTGAAGGCACATTATCTCGCTGGGAGTTGTTGGTGAAGTAGTTTAAGGTAATTTTAGGTATTAATATTGTTTGTTTCTTTTTTTATTTTTAAGTTACGTATATTTTGTCTTATTTTTATTTTACTTTTTTTTTCTCATCTTTTACCATTGTCATTTGTCATCTTGTTACTCTTCGCCCTGTGTTGTAATGTGCCACATAAATAAAGTTTTTCTTATTCTTATTCTTATTCTTAAAATAAAACGCATATCGCAACTGGTGTCGAAAATAAACGATAAATTACTCAAAGCAGGGATTCACAAAGAATAAACGGGCATAAGTCGATCCCTTTTATCCTCTGTCAAAGGAAATTGTTTATATTGACAGTTCGGCGAACTGCGGGCTAAGTTGATAAGGAGATAACTGGGAAGAATGGATTTGACTGAATCCGTACAACATATAACGTATGTAATGGGACTTGATTTAACAATCGAGTGTTTATTTAAATGAGTTAATCTTGTATATAAGCCATGTGGTATCCGACTGATTATAATAGACCACCCTCATTTCTTACCGAGGTTTCGTAAAAGGCAACTAAGGTAAGTCGACCCGCCGTGAGGTATCCGGCTGAGTAGAATAGACCACCCTCTTTCTTACCGAGGTGTCATAATAGACAACTAAGATAAGTCGACCCGCCGTGTGGTATCCGGCTAAGAAGAATAGACTACCCTCTTTCTTACCGAGGTGTCGTAAAAGGCAACTAAGGTAAGTCGATCCGCCGTGTGGTATCCGGCTGAGAAGAACAGACCACGCTCATTTCTTACCGAGGTTTCGTAAAAGGCGACTAAGGCAAGTCGACTCACCGTGTGGTATCCGGCTGAATAGAATAGATCACCCTCATTTCTTACCGAGGTGTCGTAAAAAGCAAAAGGCTACTAAGTTTGCCGCACCGTGTGGTATCTGGTTGAGTAGAGTATACCATCCATTTTCTTACAGAGGTTTCGTAAAACATGTAAAAAACATGTTGTGCCAACCCAGGATGATAATGAAGGGCAGAGATGATTATGTATGCAAAATTCGTAAAGTACATTACAAACATTACACTAAACTAGCAATGCACAAATTCACTACGACAATCGGAACGTTTCGCTGACTTTGGGCCTCATAAGAAAATTCTGAGTTACTAAACGGGTCAAGGGGTAAGCCTTTTGTCGTAAAAATACAACAAAAGTAAGTTGACGTCAGGCTGGCGGCCGGTAGTAAAATACATGTTGCAACATGTTTATAACATGTTTTTACCCCCACTTAGAGAGAGATAAGAGCAGGATATATATATGGATATTCTGTAACAAAATAACTTACGTTGGTTGCCGCTAACCCTATAATGAAGCCGTAGTGATAAGCACAGAGAGGGTGAGCACTGAACTCTAACTAATCTGTTAAACGCGACACATTTCCTCGCTAAGTGGCCCATCATTGGGTAGGTTATTGACAAGCTCTCTCATGCAGCTCCTATCGGCTTAAAAAGCAAAAGCTTAAGTCCTTAGTTTTCCTTAGTCCTTCTATCTATCTATCTAATTTCGGGGACGCCTGTCGGTGCAGGGCGGGTGGTCAGCTCCTATTCCGGACTATTCCACCCATTTCCCCATGTTGGGACAAGGGTTTCACTGCTGTCCCGAAATTCCTTCCTTAGTCCTTAGTAGTCCTTAGTTTTTGTACGTACTTAGTTTTCCCAAAGGATTCGCGCTGTGTTGTAATGTTTAAGTTAGAGATATTACGTAGATGAATTTCCCAGAATCGGATTGGAATCGAAATCTTAGGAGCTACCATATTGTTGTTGTTGTTGTGAGGTACGTTATCTAGAAACAGATTTGTTTGGATTTAAGTTTAATAAAAATCGAATCAAATCAATATGAGGTTAATGAAATTTTCAGACAATATATAGATTAATCTAGCGGATAATTTTGTTGTCGCCAATAACTTCTGCTTTGTATTTTATAGCAACAAAGTCATAAAACAAGAGCATCGCGCCATTTTTGATTAAAATGGTGGCAACACTGTGCCGTTATTGTTTCCAGCGGAGTCTTCCTATTGATAGAACGTTTCAGTGACTTTCAGTCTTTGTTCGTCATTCAAGAGAAGTGCACCTCGAAACAGGAATCGTGATATTCCTATTATATCGTGTTATTGTATATAAGTTTTGTTCAAATCGGAGCTGTCAATGGGAGTTTTCAAGGGACATCAAAACCAAACTGAGCCACTCAAATCGCCAAAAATTGCTTTGCGATTTTGTCGTGGAGTCTATCTCCTGATGATGCTTCGGTTGCGGGGCGAAACGATTATTGAGCTTGTAATAGTGAACGTATGTAGTGCTTGTGTATTGTGATGGCAGTGGTGGAGGTTTGTGCATGTGTTTAAATCCTGCATGTATCAGGTATGAAAACGGATTGTGTCTACATTTAGCATTACATATATTTTCTATTTTACTTCATCGCGGATTATAGCAAATTAAATTTTATTATTACTTTTGTATTATGAATGTCCGCAAAGTAACGCCTAATTCTATAAATGACTGGTTTGACTAAATTGACTGGCTCGTTGGCGCAGTTGGTAGTGACCCTGCCTTCAGCTCCGCGGGTCGTGAGATCCTTTCCCACCGAGGGCCAAAATTTTCTAATAAAAATTTCTTGGTTATTCGAGCCTGGGTGTAATAATATGTATTTAAGTATGTATTTAAAATTATATAAGTATATATTCACCAGTTGTCTGTCTACCATAACACAAGTATTAAGTTACTTACTTTGAGGACGGACGACCGTGTATGTAAGGGTCCCATATATTTATATAAAATAAATTATATAATACAGGGAATATTTTCACACCAACATCTGAATGAATCTTCAACTTATCACATGTACAGACTGACTGAAAGAAATCGAGGATCGCGTTTATCTCAACACAATAAGCCAATACCTTCGCCTTCAGCGGTCTAAATGGATTAACTCGATGTTATTTCTCTCGCTATATTGATGATTTCTCAAAATCTCGAGACAAAATCTCTTACATAATCTTTATCGGACACTTAAATCTCGGCCAGAAGATTATCAGAAACTTTAAGCTTTTTATATGATGTTAAAGAAGGAAATATATTAGTATATAATCATCATTATCCCATTATCCCACTCTAAGTGGGGACCGGCACAAAATGCTATAAACATGCTGTTACATGATTTGAATTGCTATTTACGACCGGCCGCCTGCCTGACGTTAACTTACCTTAGTCGTATTTAACGACACCTCGGTAAGAAAGGTCTATTCTATTGAGTCGGATACCACACGGCGGGTTATATATATTGGTATTTAATATTCTAAAGAAATAGGATATAGGATTATAGGAAATAGAATATAATGTAAATATTCTTACATATGTAAGGATGCCTACCTTATACCTAGTTTACAGTATATTTTAAGTGATTTAATTTTTCTATATAAAAATATAAAGAATTATAAAACAATAGGTGATGTTTATCATAGAAAGAGTAGGAACGGATATAAACTTGAGGCTCCTTTGTGCCTTACAAAATTAAGTAAGTCGTTTTTAGGTTTGGATATAAGATTCTATAATAAAATTTCGCAATTAATTATAGCTTTGTCATTACAGAAGTTTAAAAACACTATTAAAGAGAGGCTGATACAGAAAGCCTGTTACTATACTGTTGAGGATAAAGAATGCGTGGATATAGATATTGTTCGACAAAGTAGTAATGACTGAATGTAACTGGTTATTAGTATTATTTTGAAAAGAGCAACCGCCGAGTTTCTCGATAGTAACACCTTTAACCGAACCAACAGTAGAGTTGACGATTCAAAAGCACTTGTTTACAAATTCATTTGAATAAATAATATTTGAGTTTGAACTAAATTTAATCATCGTGTGACCAAACAAGTTAAATATAAAAAGATGGGCCTAAAAACGGTTGGATTGTGTGAATAAGACGTGCACATAAAACGTGACAAAACTCACATTTCCAGCTAACAGTATCAACATTTAATAATATGGGAACTACATACTGACCTTGTGGTATCCAATATCCTGCCGCTAGTCCATTTTATTAAGAACTACCCTCGTTTATCCACACATAACGGCCTGCGGGTCAGCGTTATAAAAGTTGCGGTGATATTTACATCTTGTATGTTACGTGTCGTAAAATTTTATGAAAGTATCGGCATATATTTTGATTGAATTATCTTTTATAGCGGATGAAGCCACTTCTGGATAGGTTCGAGATGAAATATAGGAACATGTAGGGATGATATCTTAATAAGAAACTCGGGGTATTGAAGCTACTAGGCCTGCTAAAGGTAACTCGGGGTATTGAAGCTAGTCCTGCAAAAGCATTTATATCAATGGGACGAGCTTCTCTAAAAACTGATGCCTTACCTGGGGGAGGTTTATAATGTTGCTGCTAGTGAGTTTAGGGTTACTTCGTATAGTGTTCTTATGTAACCCCTCATCATCAGCAGCTTGGTTGGTTATATAATAAATTCTTAGATCTGTCTGGTTTTTTCATTTTAATGCAACAAAGAGGTCGCGAGGTTGTAAGAAACAAACTAGTCCCCTGGGAGCTTTAATCGCGTACGCCGTGTAAACCGACAGAGATACACTAAAGTAGTGTATTAAAAAAATGTAGATCTACAGAAATACTAAAAAAAAATCCGCACTAGCATATCTTTATGTCTTATGGTTTACTTACAATAACTATTTTTAATTTTGAAAATTTTTGTGACATTAATCTGTACGAGGGCGAAGCCGCTTACAGAGCTAGTTCAAACATAAATATCTTCTTCAACCGATGGACGTCGATTGCTGGACAAAGGTCTCTTCGTGGGATCTCCAGATATTACGATCTTGTGCCCTAGCAGCACGAAGATATCAAGCTAACATATCTGTTTCTTCTTCAACCGATGGACATCCACTGCTGGACATAGGTCTCTTCATGGGATCTCCAGAACACACGATCTTGTGCCGCTTGTATCAAGCGGCTTCCCGCGACCTTTTTGAGGTCGCCAGTCCACCTCGTAGGGGGACTACCGGCGTTGCACTTTCTGTCGCCATTCTAACACCTTGAGACTCCAATGCCCACGGGGTCTCCGCACTATGTGCTCCGCTCATCGCCACGTCAACTTCGCGACAGGCTGAGCTATATCGGTGACTCTGGTTCTTCTACGGATCTCCTCATTCCTGATTTGATCACATAGAGACATTCCGAGCATAGCTCCGCTGATCGCCTCTGAGCCTTCTTATCATCATCGTCGCCCATAGTCAGCGACCACGTTTCGGATCCGTATGTCATCACTGGCAACATGCACTGTTCAAAGACTTTAGTCTCTCTGGAAATTAGAAACTCAAACCTTCCGTATTGCGAAATACTGAACTGATTTGCTTCTGGAGCACTGATCTGTGTTTAGTGTTTCCGATATCCCAACTCAATTCGATTAACTTCTACTTAATCTTGTCCCGCCATCTCCATTAAGTTAATCTTTCATCTTTCACTTTAGTATAAAGACGTCTAAATAGTTCTAGTTCCTTTAGGTAACTTGATCGTGTTTATATAATTATTGCCTTCAGCTTCACGGGTCACGGGTTCGATTCACGCCCAGGACCAATTGTCTAAAAACATTTATTTATTATATTTATTTATTATATAAAAAAACGTTGAAAAAAAATTATTGATAAAAAAGCGTCTTTGATTTAATAATAATAATTACTAATAATTCACTAATTTATACATATTACATGTAATGTACATGTTATGTTAATTACAATATTACTGTGTGTTTTTTTCTTAACCTTAGTCGTCTTTTGCGACACTTCGGTAAGAAAAAGGGGTGGTCTATTTTACTCAACCGGATACCACACGGTGGTGTTAAAGCTAATCGGAATAAAGATTATATTTTGCATTTATATACCTTAGTTTTCGAGTTCTCTAAAAGTGAATACGGATTTTGCACTGGAAGGGGATTTACAAAATCTTGTTTGAGGCAAACCTGCGAATGCTACAAAAATGGTCTTATTTCTTGGCACGGAGATGCGGTAAGTGATCCGCTTTGCCAATGCTCTCAATCTTAACCCCATTTGATGTAATACAAAGTTATTTTGGGTATTAGAATTAAAGATTAAATATCTTTAATTTTTAAATAAGTTAATCTTGTTTGTATATATATATTTTCGGAATCTCGGAAACGGCTCCAACGATTTTCCTGAAATTCTGAATGTAGAGGGTTTTGGGGGAGAAAAATCGATATAGATAAGTTTTATTTAAAAAAAATTGTTTTATCACTGTTTTCGGTCTTTATAAGTTTTTTGAAATTTACGCAGAATACAATTACAATTTTTCGCTGTCAAACGTAAAGTCATGGTAGTTCATTTGGGGAACGGGCGGTCTAGAGAGGTGAAAATACCTAGAATCGAGCGCTACCTTATTATTTTTTCATTTTTTTTTAAATTTTATTTTTTTTACATCATTTTAAAAATTACCGATCAAGGCTCGGATACCCAGGGACTTAGATTTTAACGAAATATTTTGTTTTATTACTCTAAAACCAAAAATTGTGATATCTTCATCATCATCGTCTTGCCCTTATCCTACTCTAAGTGGGGTCAGCACAATATGTTTTTAATATTAAGTTACATGGTTTGGATAGTTATTTACGACTGGCCGCTTGCCTGGCGTCGACTTACCTTAGTCGCCTATTGGTTGGTTAGTCGCGATTGGTTATATATTTGTGCGGTTTGCAGTTGAGACCCTAGGGCCATGGAGTCAAAGTGCAAAAAATATTTTATCCGTTTTAACACCTTAGTTAATTGCCTCTTCCGATGACGAGGGCTGGCTCCTTTTTCGCACAAGGAATCAAATTCTAATTCAAATTCAAAATATTCTATATTTAAATAAACTTGTAAACAAGTGCTTTTGAATCGATAACTCTACTGCTGGTTCGGAAAACTGTTTCTACCGAGAAGAGCCAGCAAGAACTTCTGCGGTTGCTCTTTTAAAAATATAATTAATATTAGTTATATTTCGTTATTACTGTCTTGTACAGGGTCAAAAATATATTACCACGTATTTTTATCATCTAAGTATTCTTCAATAGTATAGTAGGCTTTTATATTTCATTAATAGTGTTTTTAAATTGCTGTAATGGTAAAGCTAAAATTGTTAAACCATCTTAGCTAAAATGATCTTAGCGGTTTAACGCGGAAATGCTGCCAGCATTCTTGGGACTATTCCACGCGGGTATGACTTGTCCTAGCGTGTAAGTAATTTACGATAGACACAACTTGTACATTTTGTCAATATGGAATTTCCGACGCATCAATAGCCTTAACATATTGACTATAAGTAAGCCGCAGTCAGCCATCTTGTATGCTACAGGCTGACTAAGCTCACCAACTTGTTTGCACCCTTGTTAATAATATAACAAAAGGTCCGGCACTTATGAGGAGATCAAGGGATTACCGAGCGAAATTTGCGGTAAGCGCTGGAACAACTTCGAGGTGTGTTAATGTCCATAAGGTTCAGTTGGCTATTATTTTGCACTAGTATTCTCCTGCAGATTTACATGTGTATGTTCTGTGCTTGTTCATTTCTTTTCCATCATTTTCGCACAAATGAGGTTTGTTTTTGCTATTGATTTTTTTGTTGTGCACCACCCTAGTATTTTTGTTACTACACCAATAATACATTATTGGAATACTAGCTTTTGCCCGCGGCTTCGCTCGCGTGGATTTTGTGCTGTCACCAAAAAATACCTTATTAAAGATTAGTCAATAACTTAATTGACATGTATCGCTATATAACGACCAAAATTTGATAAAATCATTACAAATTGTAACCATGTTATATAACCTATATTATTGCAAGCATTCATCCAATAGTTTCTTCGTGAAAGAATAACAAAGATACATCCACACTCAAAAACTTTCGCATTTATAATATTAGTAGGGTTTATTTTTGAAAAGAGTGACCGCCGAGTTACTTGCTGGTTCTTCTCAGTGAGATGAACTTTCCGAACCAGTTGCTAGTAGTAGTAGCTTCATTGTAATTTAACGATTCAAAAGTGCTTCTAAAAGTCAATTAGGATAAAAAATTATTTGAATTTGTATTGGATGGCCCAGCGGTGAAACCGTGCGACTCTTTTTTCTGTTAAAACTTATGTGTCTAATCAATAATTTAAATTTAAGGAAAACATTATTAGGGAACCTGCATATCGCTAGAGGGTTCTGGGGATATGTGTAACCTACCAATCCGCATTGGAGCAGCGTGGTAGGTCTTAGCTCCAATCCTCCTCTCTAAAAACGGAGAGAGGACAATGGAATAGTAACAGGCCGTTACTTTAATTAAAGTTTAATTACCTTAGTCGTCTTTTATGATATTTCGGTAAGAAAGAAGGTGGTATATTCTATTCATCCGGATACCACACGGCGGGTTGACTTACCTTAGTCGTCTTTTACGACACCTCGTTAAGAAAGAAGGTAGTATATTCTACTTATCCGGATACCACACTGCTTATTCCTTTTTTTCTAGAAATCGGTAATTATATTTGCATTAAAATATTCTCTTTATGATTTTGAATTAGGAGTTAGTGTTATGGAAAATGTAAGTTATCCATCCGCCATTTTAATCATGTCTCAACGAGATAGGACGGCGCGAAATGCTTTCCGGTTCGCTCGTCTGGAAAACACAATGCAAACTTTAAAGTGTATACCACAATATGTTTCAGAACATGTTTTAGCTCAACACGTTAATTCTGATGAGATTTTAGATATTCATCTAATGTATTTTTTATATTCATCCATTATTCTATAGTATTCAATTCAATAGACCGCCCTCTTTCTTATCTAGATCTACCGAGAAAACTAAGGTAAGTTGATGTAAGGCAGGCGCCCGGTCGTAAAATACCTACCCAAATCATGTAACAACATATTTAAAACATGTACGCGTAGTTCTGACCCCACTTAGAGTGGGATAAGGGCAGGCGGATGATTTAACTTGTATGTATATTCGTGCGTAAAGGCGAATCTTATATTTCTACTTATTCTTAGAGTTAATTTGCTTAAGCGCGAATAGGCCACTCCGTAAGTTACACTCTCTGTAAATTCTAAAAAAAAGAATCTAATATATTTTGTAAGCTGATTGTAAATGTAACAACTCTTTAGTTTTTCTGGATAAAGGGAATGTCGAAGTACTACAATATTCAATTAACAGTTTATGACTAGGTTTTCCGTTCTTCTAATATTTTCGTTCCGGGCACATTCCATCAATTTTTTTTTGTGTACCATGACCTCTGCAAAGGTGGTCTATTCTATTTAGGCGTATACCACATGGCGTATAAATCAAATCAAATCAAAAACCTTTTATTGACAACTGTCACACTTACCCTACATGAACATTTACACTTATAAAATAGACAATATAGAATAAAAAATTCTACCTATGCAGAGAAATGTGACTTTGTACATCTCATAGAGAATAATCAAAATTTATATCAAGTACTATAGTTATCATTTAATTCGTCTTTTAATCAGAAAATAAGCAACTCTTTTGACATAATTATTTAGGCGCCATCGATTGTGACGTCATCTTAAAGTTGTTAGAAATGGAAATATTCAAATGTCATCTATTTAGTTATTTAATACCAAAAACCCGGTAATCAGACCAAGCAAGAGGGCCTTGACAATTGTCTATAAAATAGCCGAGCATGCTACGGGAGGCACCCTTAAGGCGACGCTCCCAGGATGCTGCGGGCCTCTTTTCGAGACCCGCTCTCCGCACTTCACCCCCGGCGATGCTTCTGCGCTCGCCCACTCTCCCGGTGACGCTGTCAAAGCCTTCATGGCTAACAGCCTTAGTTAGTGTCCGAAAAAAAAAAATTAGCGTGAGAGTCTTGCTGTGAAATTTAACAAGTACGGTTATTATACTGTTACGCTGCTGGATCGTGCTATCCCTAGGAGTCTAGCTCTAAAGCTAGACTTGTACGATTATTATATTCATTATTACTATTATTGTATACATTACAGGTTTAAAAAAAAGCATTTAAAACAAGTACAAAATTAAGAGATAATAAAAATTACTCGCAGCGTAAATTGTATTAATTTCATCCAACTAAAAGCGGGAATATAAAAAATGTTTATAAACTTATACGTAAACATTACGAGTCAAAGCGTACGAGAATGTTTAACAAATAAACACGCTAGTTGTTCGACGCTCTACATTCAATTTATTAATGTTTACTAAAAGATATATTATACGATAGCAAACATTCACATCGGGTAAGTTTGACTTTGTTGAATGAATGCTTAGTAAATGTCGTATGATAGAACTTTAACTTGTATGTAGTGACTAAATAATATATGATGCTGTGATTTGTCGATGACAACTTTAAATTGATTCCGTAGAGATAAACTACACATATATACTAATATATAAAGTAGAAGAGTTTATTTGTTAGAACGCGCTAATCGTAGGAACTACGAAACCGATTTGATAAAATTCTTTCGAGTGTAAGATATACCTATGAATTTCTTGAATTTAAACTATCGTGAGTAGTATTCATAGTTAATGTATAGAACCGGCTATATTCATTATCGCGGCGGGAAGTCCGCCGCGATAACGTCGTGTAAAGAGCTCATGAATAAGAGCCCCGGAGGGTTCGAAACTAGTCGGGCTAACCCGATAGAATAAGACGTGAGTATAGCCGGTTCTATACATTAACTATACCTATGAATATATATATAACATCACGCTAAGATGAGTAGTAGAGGAGCAGCAATAAAAAATATTGCGAAAACGGTAAATTTGAAAGCTTACCGTGCTAAGTAAAAGGTGAAAGTTGTTCAAAAATCATGTATTACAAAATTGTTCCCCTCTAAAAGTTCTATATAAAAGTCCGCGACAGCATTTGTCTAGCTTTTAAGGTTAACCCACCATTTTTATGGTTATCAAAATACTATATCACAGTTTTAATCTTTCCACGATTGCTAGTAACTTATATCTATGTAAGTTTTTTACACTTTGCATCAGTATGTCTTGTATTATATATATTTATTTTATTTTATGATTATAAGAATGTAAGTTTACTTATATATTTATCAATATTACAAAAGTAATAATAAAATTATTTTGCTTCAAATTATTTAAGATATACATATATAATGCTAAATGTTATCGCAAAGCTATGCGATTCTGCGATTTTGGTCGTGGAGTCTATCTCCTGATGATGCATCGGTTGCGGTACGACACGATTGTTGAGTTTGTGATAGTGAACGTATGTAGTGCTTGTGTATTGTGGTGGCGGTGGTGGAGGTTTAATGCATGTGTTTTTACGAATCCTGCATGTATCGGGTATGAAAACAGATTGTCCACTCTACATTTAGCATTATATATATCTTCTATTTTATTTCGTCGCGGATTATAGTTAAATAATTTTATTATTACTTTTGTATTATGGATCTCCGCAAAGTAACGCCTAATTCTATAAATTATTTATCAATATTGTTAAAATGATAAATATTATAATAATGTTAGTGTTGTATTGTTGTTTTTAAAAAAAATTAATGTACCTATATTACGTTTCTTTTAGTTCTCCAACCACCAAGGATCGCTGGCAGAAATCTTTTATAGAAATAAGTTATCCTTTGTTCTTGTTATCCATTTAACTCCATTTTTTGTATGTTTTCTTTTATTTCTTTTGACTTCTTTTGACTGGCCCGTTGGAGCAGTGGGTAGTGACCCTGCCTTCAGCTCCGCGGGTCGCGGGTTCGATTCCCGCCGAGGGCCAACATTTTCTATAAATGAATTTGTTGGTCTTTGAGCCTGGGTGTATATTTGTATTCAAGTATGTATTTAAAAAATATATAAGTATATATTCACCAGTTGTCTCTCACCCATAACACAAGTATTAAGTTACTTACTTTAGGGATGGACGACCGTGTGTGTAAGTGTCCCATATATTTATTTATTTTATGGTACGTAAGTAAATAAATATGAAATGTTGTCACCGTTTTAATTAGTTTCGCAAAGTATTCGCGACAGGGAATTATGCGGCAAATGATTACCTTGAAAGGAACCCCGGGGATCTTCGACTCTTGACAAATTATATTCGGGCGTTGACTTTAATAATGGCCACAAAATTTAAACAGGAGTTTTACCAGGGCTCGAGGACGCTTACTTGTGATGCTTATTTGCAAATTAAAATTATATTTCGCTAGTTTATTGCCTGTTTCGCTTAGTGTACGAAGTGAAGAGTTTTTGATAAAACAAAAAACGTATTATGTAAGACATAGGTAATATACGCCGTGTGGTATCCGGCTGAATAGAATAGCCCACCCTCATTTCTCACCGAGGTGTCGTAAAAGGCGACTAAGGTAAGTCGACCCGCCGTGTGGTATCCGGTTGAGTGAAATAGACCACCCTCTTTCTTACAGAGGAGTCGTAAAATACGACTAAGGTAAGTTGACGTCAGGCAGGCGGCCGGTCGTAAAATACGTAGCCGAATCATGTGACAACATGTTTGTAACATGTTGTGCCGACCCCACTTAGAGTGGGATAAGGGCAGGAGGATGATGATGTAAGACATAAGTATTATACCAGTGTTATTATTTTGTAACTGTTAAATTCCCATCATCCTCCTGTCCTTATCCCACTCTGAGTGGGGTCTGCACATGTTATAAACAAGTTATCACATAATTCGACGTATTTTACGACCGGCCGCCTGCCTGATAACTTATTTTAGTCGCCTTTTACGACAACTCAGTAAGAAAGAGCTTGCTCTATTCTACACATCTGGATACCACACGGCGGGTCGACATACCTTAGTCGTCTTTATGATACCTCGGTAAGTAATGAAGGAGGTCTATTCTACTCAGGCGGATACCACGCGGCGGGTCCACTTACTTTAGTCGCCCTTTACGACATCTTGGTAAGTCATGAGGGTCCGTCTGTATGTGATCAATATTTTCACAATCTTTTGAACGGAGTTATGTACCGTTATTACTAAAAGGTTATTCAATTCTTCCAGAAGGTTATAATACCTTACGGTTATAGTACATTACGATTTTTTGTAAATTGACTGAAACAGATATTTGTGACACGCTGATTTTTCACGTGGGCTGATTTTTCAAGCCATGGACACATCTAGTAAAAGATATATTGAATTGACCAACCACCAAGTTTTTGACGTGATAACGTCTTAAATAAGGTTGCGGCTTGGAGTCACTCATGAAAAAGTGTAACGCCCGCTCACGTCTGTTCCGATGAGTCACCGAACGAAAGAGAGGCCCGTCGGACTGGCGAATGCCTTGCGTCTCCCTCCCACTCCAATCCATCACATTTAAAAAGACGTTGTCACGTAAAATCTTTGCCCGTAAAACCGACTTTACAGGCAACCGTTTTTTTTCGCTTGCCCTTCTCGGTAGCAATTATCCGTACAACCAGTACTTACAAAAGTACTTGCCAAAGTCAGCAAATCTCGAGTTTGACCCTAAATAAATCAATTAGTATTAATTAAACGTGAATTGAATCTAATTGAATCTAATTGAAGATTTCAGTCGTCACAATCGACCCAGTAAATAACACCAGTACATTTAAGCAAACCATTTTGAAGCCATTATTCAAGTCGAGGCATTTAAATAATTTATCAAGGCTCTAAGATCGCTCGGATTCCTTTGTACATAATCGTTTGGCGTTTTCGCTTAATTTCCCCTCGAAAATAGTGTGCGAGCGGAGTTAACGGAATAAACAGCAGGTATAACTGAGATGTTTTTAGTGTTGTTCGGGAATTTCAATTAAAAGCTCGTTCTTTATTGAACTTGAATTTAATTAATGTGGAATCATGTATAAACTACAACTGGCGTCAACTTCATCGTTAATATACTGTTAGACATTAAGTCTAAATTCAATTTAAATTGAATAATAAAAAAATAAATGTGTTTAGGGAACCACGCCGGACACCTTACTGTGCACCAACACTTTTCACCACAAAATCCAACAACAGAATGATTCTACCACCAGTTCGGAACACTAATCCACTTGAGTAGAAATGGCGAGAAACTCAATGGTCAAGAATCTCATCACGAATAGCGATTATTTGATGTTAGATTCTAATAACACGAAATACAAAAGAGGTCTCCCAAACACGTCTACCTCCTACGAATGCCGCACGCCATAAGAAAAATAATGAGTTGTGCAGTGTTATTTAGTGGTGAGTTTTGCCATTGTGTTTTTCCTAAACCCGAAGGTCAAACAAAATTTGCTTGTCCCATATATCGTCATAGTGAATAAGCTTTAACTATATCGAATTTCAGTAAAATAGCTACAGCGGTTTTTCATACAGACCTAAAAACAGATTTTCTTCTCTTTTTTTTTCTTCCTCAACTGATGGGCCTCCACTGATCTACATAGGTCCACCCAAAGATCTTGTATCGCTTGGATCCATGGGCTCACTGCGACGTTTTTGAACCGTTTTCGCGTTTGGACCGCTCGGAGGTCCCCGTTAGGGTGGCATGCGACGGACTTCGGCGAGTCGCCTGCGCCCCGCTCGCCTGCGATGAATCGAATCCAAGGACTCGACAAGCATACAAGTCACGATTCTTTTTTTTTAACAGGAAAAAATCCCTTACGGGTACCGCCGACCGACGGGGACAGGCGGCAGTTATGTCGAACTCGCACCAACTAAAACTACCTGTGTGCTCCACCACGCTGCCGATGGCAAGTCCGAAGGTCCCTTGACAGGGCGGCAGACGATGGGCTTAGGCAAGTCGCTACCACCTGGACTCGCCAGCAGCAGTTTGGATTCAAAACAAAAGTTCACGGAACCGCTCCACCATCCCAGAGCAGAAGGAGGCCACCGCTGCCCACGATCGCTCCCTGCCCACCGTGGTTGTTAATACAAGTCACGTGTCAGGATTTAACATTTTTTCCCCATCTTAAAGCTAAAGAGGTTTTCACTTCAACAATAGAGATTAAAATAACACAGTCGGGGTCAGTATACCGTGTTACGTTGTACATATTTCTACATACCCCGTCCCGGAAATCGCGTATCATCTGTCGGCAATACGAAATAAATTGTCCCGAAAATTCGATTTCATGGGTTCGCCAGTTTTTATAGTCGAGGTTACTTGAATGGGATTATGCGAGTGGAATTGGAAAAAAAATCAGCGGCTGAATTGGAAATGTAAATGCGATATACATTTTTACAATACTATTGAAGATTATGTGAACGACAAGCTGGATCGGTGATTCCGTTCGCGTCAAATTAAATGTTAAAATAGCTTATGGAAGTTTTCGTTACTTTGCGTAATTCCATTCCACAAAAGTTATGATAGAATTGTTCTGCTATAATTTGCATTTGTTAAGAAAATCTATGTAATGCTTGTACCGCCGTGTGGTATCCGGCTAAGTAGAATAGACCACCCTCATTTCTTACCGAGGTTTCGTAAAAGGCGACTAAGGTAAGTTGACTCACCGTGTGGTATCCGGATAAGTAGAATAGACCACCCTCTTCCTTGCCGAGGTGTCGCAAAATACGATTAAGATAAGTTGATGTCAGGCAGGCGACCGGTCGTAAAATACGTAGCCAAATCATGTGACAACATATTTATAACATGTTGTGCTGACCACACTATATGGGCAGGAAGATGATGATATGTAGGTAATGCTAATTGTAGGAAGCAAAAACCATTCTCACACCTTATACGTACAGGATAATCACAAGTATCACAAAACACCGCCATGGACCGATTTGAAAAAATTTTTCAGTGTAAGATAATCGGTTTATCTAGGAAGGCTTTAAGGCTATATATACATAACATCACGCTAAGATGAATAGGTGAGGACAAGCAATAAAAAATATAACGAAAACGGCATAATTTAAAGCTTTCCTTGCGTGCGCCAAGTAAAATTGTTCCCTCTAAAAGTTCTAAATAAAAGTCCGCGACAGCATATGTCTATTTAAAGATAACCCACTTTAACAATTTTTATTGTTTTGAAATTACTATATTACGGTTTTAATCTTTCCAACGCCGTGTGGTATCCGGCTGAATAGACAAGATACCACCCTCATTTCTTACCGAGGTGTCGTAAAAGGCGACTAAGGTAAGTTGACTCACCGTGTGGTATCCGGATAAGTAGAATAGACCACCCTCATTTCTTACCGAGGTGTCGTAAAAGGCGACTAAGGTAAGTTGACCCACCGTGTGGTATCCGGTTTAGTAGAATAGACCACCCTCTTTCTTACCGAGATGTCGTAAAATACGACTAAGGTAGTTGACGTCAGGCAGGCGGCCGGTCGTAAAATACATAGCCAAATCATATGACATGTTTGTAACATGTTGTGCCGACCCCACTTAAGAGTGGGATAAGGGCAGGAGGATGATGACGGTTTTAATCTTTGAACGCGGGCGGAGCCGCCGGCAATAGCTAGTAACGAGATAAATCGACGAGAGCAAACAGATTTTAGGACAAATACCAGTTAAGCAGAATGGAATTTTCGAACACACATTTAGAGACTGGAATTTGGTTTCCAGACGCAAATTTCACAGGTAACATGTAGTGCGTGAGAGACTAGTCACGTTATTTAAGTTTACTCGGTTTTTCATTAATATTTTAAAGTCAAGCGTACTAAGATTAATACTCTTTTTGATCCCCTTATCCCACAGACAGACAGACAGACTTCGTCATTGAAAAATATATGTATGAATATACTTATATTTTTATGAATGGCCCGTTGGTGCAGCACCGCGGGTCGCCGGTGTGATTCCCGCCAAGGACCAACATTTCACATGAATTTGTTGGTTTTCGAGTCTGGGTGTATATTTGTATTTAAGTATATTTAAAAATTATAAATTCAAATTCAAATACAAAAGTAATAACAAAATTATTTTGCTATAATCCGCGAAGAAGTAACTTCTTCTTCTTTTACTTCTTCGCGGATTATAGCAAAATAATTTTATTATTACTTTTGTATTATGGATCTCCGTAAAGTAACGCCTAATTCTATAAATTATTCAAATTCAAAATTCAAAATATCCTTTATTCAAATGAACTTGTAAACAAGTGCTTTTGATTCGTCAACTCTACTGCTGGTTCGTAAAGCCGTTCCTACCGAAAAGAGCCAGCAAGAAACTCGGCGGTAGCTCTTTTGAAAATATAATTGTCTGTACAGTATACTGTATAACTGTCTTGTACAGCGTCTAAGCAAGCTATATCCACACATTCTTGTCTTCTAACTTATCCTCAACAGTATAGTAAGCTTTCTGGATCATATATAAGTATATATTTACCAGTTGTCTGTCACCCATAACGCAAGTATTAAGTTTTACTTTGGGGACGGACGACCATGAGTGTAAGTCCCATATATTTATTTATTTAATATATATTTTTAATATACCGCAATAAACGTTAAAAGGAAATATTGCTATTGATGTTAGTAATCAATTTCATCCGATATTAGAAATCTCATTCAGAAATTTCCCATTGAGCTATTTGGAATGAAATATTTTCTATGTTAATACAATTTTTTTCTATACATTCTTATAGGTTTGCCTCATAAATATTTAATTTCGGTCTTATGATGGAATTTTTCCCAAATTTTCAAATCCTATCTCAATATTGTATACAAAAGGTTTTTTTTTATGATCGACGAGATGAATACCAGCCTGTGATGTCGCCATATTGATCAAATACAATATTTTTATTAAAATATAACTCGCCATTCATCCTCCCATCCCACTCTAAGTGGAGTCGGCTCAACATGTTTTCGAGGTGTCGTAAAAGGAGACTAAGGTAAGTTGATTCGCCGTGTGGTAACCTGCTGAGTAGTATAGACCGCTCTGTTTCTTACCAAGGTGTCGTGAAGGGCGACTAAGGTAAGTTGACCAGCCGTGTGGTAACCGGCTGAGTAGTATAGATCGCTCTCTTTCTTACCGAGGTATCGTGAAAGGCGACTAAGGTAAATTGACATCAGGCAAAAAAACCTAGCCGAATCACGTGACAACATGTTCTGGGTCGGGGCCTCTCTAAAAGTGGCCTCTCCATCCGCTAGACGATGCATCGGGAGCACCAGATGCACTGACTTTCTCGGGGACCTAACTCCAGCGAGCGTCCGGTATAGGTTCACTGGCACTTGCGCTAAATAGTCATTAAGCAAGCCATCCAAAACTACTCGCTATAAAACCCAATAACCCAAAAATATTTTATTTACTTCAGTAGCAGTAATTACATCAAATACATTACCTTTTTTCCGCAATGCATTAATAGAAATCATCAAGAGGAAATA
Source organism: Morpho helenor (assembly GCA_029227775.1). Lineage (NCBI taxonomy): Eukaryota > Metazoa > Arthropoda > Insecta > Lepidoptera > Nymphalidae > Morpho > Morpho helenor. Next base: position 15,234,878 of record JARGCU010000037.1, on the reverse strand, counting down.
TTTCTATTGGAATTTCCAATCAATTTTATCCAATATTACAAATCATTCAGAATTTCTCATTAATATTTACTTCTATATTGTGGTGTATTATGAAAAAAATATTTTCTCCTAATACATTCTATAGGTCCACCGCCGTATTCGACTGAATAGACCACCCTCTTTATTACTGAGGCGTTGTAAAAGTCGACTAAGGTAAGTCGACCCGCCGTGTGGTATCTGGCTGAGTAGAATAAACCACCCTCTTTCTTACCGAGATATTCTTAAAGGCGACTAAGGTAAGTTGACCCGCAGTGGTATCCGGCCGAGTAGAATAAACCACCCTCTTTCTTACCGAGGTGTTGTAAAAGATGAATAAGGTAAGTTGACCCGCCGTGTGGTATCCGGCAGATTAGAATAGCCCACCCACATTTTTTACCGATAGGTTGTAAAAGGCGTTTAAGGTAAGTTGACCCGCCGTGTGGTATCCCGTTGAGTAGAACAGACCACCCCTCATTCTTACCGAGATGTCATAAAAGTCGACTAAGGTAGGATGCCACATGAGGGGGTCAACTTACCATCATGGTCATGGGGGGACATTATATATATTTTCTAATTTGACTGGCCCGTTGGAGCAGTAGGTAGTGCCCTGCCTTCAGCTCCGCGGGTCGCGGGTTCGATTCCCGCCGAGGGCCAACATTTTCTATAAATGAATTTGTTGGTCTTTGAGCCTGGGTGTATATTTGTATTTAAGTATGTATTTAAAAAATATATAAGTATATATTCACCAGTTGTCTGTCACCCATAACACAAGTATTAAGTTACTTACTTTGGGGACGGAAGACCGTGTGTGTAAGTGTCCCATATATTTATTTATTTATTTATAATTACTTTATCGCGGATTATATCTAGCAAAATAATTTTAATATTACTTTCCCAATATACCTATATGCTTCAATCGTTCTAATATTGCTTGAATGAATAAGCCATGAAAGCCAACATACAGACAGATTTTCGCATATATAACATTAATAACGATGTCAATTATTTCCATAACTGGGAGAATATAGAGCGCAGTCCGGTCACTATCATAATTCAAATGCGAGAAGGGTCAAATGTTGAACCCGGTTGATGAAATTAGTCTAGCATTTAGTGAGATTAATTAAACGCAATTTAGTTGATATGACAAGTTAATGTCTTATAATATATTAAGTGCGTAACAGTAAAAAGTATCAACATCATCCTAATATCCTTATCCCACTCTAAGTGGGGTCGAGAAATATGTTGTTACATGATTCAGCTGCAAATTTTGAGACCGGCCGCCTGCCTGACATCAATATACCTTAGTCGTATTTTACGATAGCTCTATAAGAAAAAGGGTGGTCTATTCTATTCAGCCGGATACCACATGGCGGGTCGATTTACCTTAGTCGCCTTTTACAACATCTCGGTAAGAAAGAGGGTGGTCTATTCTACTCAACCGGATACCACACGTAAAAACAGAAAAGTAAAGTAAACGTAACAGCAAAAATCATCTGGGAGATTATGGTGTATTGTGTAAAAAAAGGTAAAATAACGGCCTGCTGGGTACCTCCTCATCTGGAGAGAAGGGTTGGAGCTTAAAACCACCAACGTGCTCCAATTAGGATTTGTGGGTTACACATATCCACAGAATTCTTTAGAGATATACACGTTTCCTCGCGATGTTTACGTCACCGAAAAGCGTGTTATAAATTGCACATAAGTTTTAATAGGACAACCCGTTGGTGCCTGCTCGGATTTGAACCCGTGATCTCCTCAAAAGACTCGCACAGTGTCATCGCTGGGCTATCACAGCTTAAAGTTGGAAAGCTAAAAGTTAAAAGCTCCCGTTTTCCTACAGGAATAACACATATTGACGCAAACGAAATCGCAGTTAAAGCTTATAATGAAATACCATATGATGAAAATCGCCTTTTTATTAAGTTTGTCCACAGCATCAAGTAAGATGAATCCGTAAACCATTCATAGTAACTTTAAGGCCTCAGAGACGAGCGTTTCCCAAACTTCCGTTGACAAGTTATCGCGGAATACTTAAGTAAATTATCGTCCGAGTTAAATCGTCTTTCGGAGTCTGTTACGACTTATCCTCACAAATCTAAGTGATCCGATGAAAGTTGGATGCTGAGAGTTTATCTCGGATCAGCCGATAGTCTTCGACTAATTGATTGTTTTATAATGAAATTGGATTAAGGAAATCGGCCCGTAATAAATACCAAAATGAAGTGAAAGGACCAAAATGTTGGGATCTACTGGACAAAATATTTGAGTAACTGTCTGGTAGTCCCAGATAAATTGTTCGATGGTACTAAAGAACCATTTCTATTAAAGTAAAAACTTAGGATTAAACATCGACCAAACACATTCATGGCATTATCATATTTGTAACACCAGCCGAAAACTTTTTTTTCTTTACACTTAAACACTGTTAAAAGTCAGTTCAGTAAAAAACATGGGTTTTATTATTGATGAGACACTTAGTTGGGCACCTAATATCACTAATTTGAGCCAATAAATTTTGCATCACTTCACTCTCACAGAAATTTCTTCCTTTCGAAACTAAAATTAGGCTTGCTACATCTTTATCGCTCCCTATATTGGATTATGGCGATTATATATTTATAGATCTTACAGAAGAACTGTTAGCTGAGCTTGAATCTTCAGAATGTAGCTATTAGATATATTTATGTACTTTGTAAGTTTGACCACATCACAGAGTTTCGTCACAAAGTAATTGACCTCCCATCCTATCCAAAGAAATTAACATATTCTATACCTTCTTTATGTATATATTTCCTTCGTTTCAAGTGCATCCTACTTGAACACGAGTCTAAACGAAATTGTAAACGGTGTATCTTTTGATACGACCAGACTTGGAATGCTATGAATGACCCGTCCGCGATACAGTCTGTATTAGTGACAATAAAACCACTATCCTGTCACGTGTATGTATATTATTTCCCTCGTCCGTACGTCCATCCGGGTCATCGGGTTACACGTTTCAATTTCATGTAGGATGTGGCTGGCTAAGATCTTTAAATACCTAAGGTTTTGCCTTCTTCTTCTTCCTCATACATACCATGATACCAGATGGTGTGTCGCTATAGTAATTTAAAATATTAATTTGAAAAGTTTCGTGTTTTTAAGTATTTATTTTGTCGGCGACACTGTCGTTCAAGAAAGAGCAACTTCCAAGTTATTATCATTCAAATTAAGGGTGAAGTTGTTAAGCATCTAAGATTAACTCGCTCATTAATATTTTGTGCGGATCGTCGCGTAAAAAGTTTTCAGAATCTTGTCAAATCTTTGGGAACAATAGCTCTATAACATTTTTGAAGCGACTCAGTAGATTTTTTTTGAGTCGCGAACAGCGAGCTTCTACATGCAGATTCTGCATCCTACATCCCGCCTGGATAAAGTCGCCACATAAAGAGCTCATGAATAAGGGCCACGGATGTGCTTAATTGTTTTAAGCCCTATATACGAGGTGTGTTCAAAAAGTATCGCGAATTTTGTGTATTTTCAAAAATTATTTATTTATTCGTAAATATCTATTTTGTCCCCTTCAAAGTAATCCCTCTGGGATAGTATACACTTGTGCCAACGTTTTTACAAATCTTCGAAGCACTTTAAAAAATCATTTTTTTGTATCTTGTTCAGCTCCTCCTTCGATGCCGTCTTTATCTCGTCAATCGTGGCGTAGTGTCGTCCTTTCATGGGCCTCTTCAGTTTCGGGAGCAAGAAAATGTCACAGGGGGCCAGATCTGGGAAATACGGTGGCTGCGGTATCATTGGTCTGTTGTTTTTGGCCAAGAAGTCGCGTACAAGCAGCCATGTGTGAACAGGGGCGTTATCGAGGTGCAAAAGCCAATTTTTGTTTTTCTACAAATTATCGATTAAAATCGAATGGCACGAGCCAATCAATACGCCTAGGTCCTCGGCAATTTCTCTATCGATGATTCGAAGATTGGCCAATATCATTTTCTTCAATTCATCAATTTTTTCGTCTGTTGTTGAAGTGCTCGGGCGTCCGGCACGCTCTTCGTCATTCACATCTTCTCGGCCTTTTAAAAACATTTTGTACCACCGATAAACGTTGCTTTTGTCCAAAGTAGCTTCTCCATATGCCACAGTCCACATTCGGAATGCATCCGCGCACTTAATTTCGTTTTTCACACAAAAATCGATACAGGTAATATACATAATAATATACATAGGTTTGAATAGGTAAAAATCGAAGACGAACCAAAACACGTGCAAGCAAAGCAGCTGTCAACAATTAACCGAACATTCAAAATGGCCCAACTTGTCAGCATAAGTGAGAGACATATGTACCAACATAAAACCACAAAAAAATCGAAATTGGAATATACGTAACTCGCGAAAATTCAAAATTCGCGATACTTTTTGAACACACCTCGTATATACCCTATATAATTCTACTTGCTCGGCGGAGTGTTTGACGTTTTAGGCGATGTTATCGTGGAGTCTATCTTCTGGTGATGCTTCAGTTGCGGTGTGAAACGATTGTTGAGTTTGTGATAGTAATCGTCTGTAGTGCTTGTGTATTGTGGTGGATTTTGTGCATGTGTTTTTACGAATCCTGCATGTATCGGGTATGAAAACAAATAGTTCCACTCTACATTTACGTGGTCGGCGTTTTGCTTTGATCGTGGAGAATATCTCCTGATGATGTTTCGGTTACGAGGTTAAATGATCGTTGAAATTGTCGTAGTAAATGTGTGTAAGTGTCCGATACATTTATTTATTTATTTATTCTCCTGCCTTTATCCCTCTTGTCGACTTACCTTAGTCGCCTTTTACGGCACTTCGGTAATAAATGATGGTGGTTTATTCTACTCACCAGGATACCACACGGTGAATCAACTTACCTTAGCCGCCTTTTCCGACACCTCGGTAAGAAATGAGGATGGTATATTCTACTCAGCTGGGTATTACACTGCGGATGTTTTGTGATATGTGCGGTAACTAATCATGCATGTGTAGATAAAAGATATGAAAAAGGTTCCCATATTTCCATTTTATCTCAAACAAAAGCGGTCTTTGAGTGAAATATTGTAAGCGAACCCTCAAAATCCTGCCAAGTGGCATATAAGTCGATAAAAAATGTAAATACACTCGGAAAGAGTTTCCGAAAACAACCTCTGATAAAATATTGTTTGATGTTTACCGACGATTGAATCAACATCAAGTGGGAATTTGAGTGTCGGAATCGGAAATACTATAATGTAATTTGTTATTAATTGTAATAGCGGAAGTGGGGTTTTCTAATAACCGCTGTGTGGTATCTGGCTAGGTAGAACAAACCACCCTCATTCTTACCGAGGTGTCGTAAAAGGCGACTAAGGTAAGTCGACCCGCTGTGTGGTATCTGGCTGAGTAGAATAAACCACCTTCATTTTTTACCGAGGCAGCGCATGCAATGACAGATTTTTATGACTATTTTTTTACACCTTATTACATTTTTATTATTTCCCTATTTTTTTTAAATGTAATATTACCTATATTGCTCAGTAAAGATGCAGCTTTCCAATGGTGAAAGAATTTTAAAAATCGGTCCAGTAGTTTTTATAAAACAATTATTAAGTTACATATTTTGGCGACGGACGACCGTGTGTCCCATACATTTATTTTATTTATAAACTTTTTAACCCCTACAGCTTAGCAAGAATGCTTGTATTAGGAGTGCGTTAACGTCGGTAGTATAATAGCCGGGATTCGAACCCACGACCTCTCGATCGGAAGTCCCGTACCCTAACCATTAAACTTAAAACTATTATATACGCAAAACTAAAGTCTGTGTAATATGCGAAAGTATAAAAGGATGATTTAGAAAACGTTTCTAAAAGTTCAGGCCCCTTTGCAAACATGGAGCGAACGTTCGGCGCGGACCCTTTGGGAAACTTTGGGGAGTTGAATTGAATTTTTAAACTGTAAGCGATATACTTGTGCTGGGTTTCTGTTTATGAGAATGTGGAAGTGCTAGGAAAAGGATGATTTTTTATAACACTATTGTTGTCGCCATTGACTTCCGCTTTGTGTTTTATAGCATCAAAGTCATGAAACAACAGTTTGGCGCCCTTTTTGATTAAAATGGTGGCAACACTGTGACGTGTTGTTTCCGGTATAGTCTTCCTATTGATAAAACGTTTCAGTGACATTCAGTCTTAGTTCGTCATTCAAGAGAAGTGCATTTCGGAACGGGAATTGTGGTATTCCTATTATGTAGTGTTATTGTATAGTGTATAGTATAGTGTGCGCTAACACACCCTCATTTTTAACCGAGGTGTCGTAAAAAGCGACTAAGGTAAATTGATTTCAGGCAGGCGGCCTATCGTAAAATACGTAGCCAAAGGATATAACAACATGTTTGTAACATGTTGTGCCGATCCCACTTAGAGTGGGATAAGGGCAGGAAGAAGAAGAAGATACACTCAACTTTGGCTCGGCAAGACCCACGCCATAACCACACCATATATCAGTCCAGCACAAGTTAGCTTAGCTCACGACCTAAGTAACATCTAAGCATCTTATGCTCGCTCGAGTTTCGAGACTAGCTCTACTATTGAAAATTGTATCGTAACACGACAAATCGCAAAGGATGCGATTTTGTCTGCTGGAGATGGAGGTTTTTAATAAACGCAGATTATAGCAAAATAATTCTACCATAACTTTTGTGTGTGTTAGTTGGGTAGGTCCGTGCCTAGATGACCAAGTACAATTTCCGTATATTACTTAAAAATAAGTACCTGGCTGACCGCTGGCTGAGGCTGACCTAATTTTTTACAAAATAAAAAAAAGAAACTTCAAAAAAAATCTCTGAATCGGCTCCAATGATTTTCATTAAATTCAGCATGCAGGGGGGTTTGCGGGAGAAAATCGATCTACCCAGGTTTTATTTAAAAATAAACTCGTTTTATCCCTGTTTTGGGCACTAAAAAAAACTACTAAAATAGGAACATAAAACAATATATTTGAGCTGTCAAATGCAGTTGTGACATTCAAATGGTAAGCGGTTCGATTCCCAAATGTAACCCGGCACTTTTTTTTTAATTTACTTTAAAGCATTTTTATCTTTAAAAAAATTACCAAGCAAGGCTCGATCACCCAGGTACTAATATTTATAACGACATTTAATCAGAAAAAAAAAAGAATTATTTGATCTATGCGGGGTTTCTGTAACAGTTAGGCCCAATATTGGCGGTCTCCTTTCAAATATTTCATAGAATAACTAACATAAAATTTATACAGTCCGATTTGTTTTGCGATTACCAGAAAGTGGAAAATCAAAGGGTGAATTCAGCGGAGCGGAAAGCGGCGCACCTGCTGAGTGCCTGCAAAACGTGTACCGCCTGCTCCACTAGAACAGTCACTTGTTCTTACAACAAAGAAAATATGGCGATGACAGCTCTTTAATATTTTTCACTAGCTATTGCCAGCGGCTCTACCCGCGTTAAAGAAAAAAACCGTAATATACTCTTTTAATAACCATAAAAATTGTTAAAGTGGGTTAACCTTAAAAGCTACATATATGCGTCACAAAAAGTTCGAAAAAGTAAAAAAAAGAAGACACCTGTGTCGCGACTTAGCAGAGTTAGCAACTCATTCGATGGTCTTGGTATTCGCTTCTACAATAAAATTCCGCAATCCATACTAGACCGGTCTACAGAAAGGTTTAAGTTAAGTATAAGAGATGTACTTATACTTAAAGCATATTAGAAAATTGATTGATTATTTGGATGATAAAAAAGCCTGGATTTGAAAATCCAGATCCAAATTATTTTTTCAAAATAATCAATTTTTGATAATCGATTATTTTTCTTAAAAAATCGCTTTTAAGATTTTAAGATTAGGTATGCATTTTGGATGAAACCAATTTAGCCAAACTATACATTTTAATCCAATTTCACAAACAGCGCATCTGATATTATTTCTTGGTAGTTGTCCACTTTAATTAGCCTTTATTGGAATTAATTATTAATATTTTAAAAAGACAACTTTGAAATAGTCAGAAAAAAGTCGATTTTTAAAGGGATAAAAATCATAATTATTATTTATTAATCGATTTTTTCTACTCCAAGTCACATCCTTACCAAGGTCACCCTGGTCGGTAAGTCTATCCTTACAATGCCTTTTTATTCAGCTGAATCAACCCTTTGGTTACATTTAAATATTTTCGACATTTCCAAATCTTTTTTCGTAAGCTATTTGTGTTCGTAACGAGTTTATTTTTGTACTATTTACCGAAGTTCTCAGTGCGTCTCCAGAATTCGTTATTTCTTGTTGTTTTGTATTTCTTTACTAATACTTTAGCCTAATTTAGTATGTCTTAAACACAACAATGTAAAGGGTAGACTTAAATCTCTATTCTTATATAATTTAAAGAATAAGGCGTTTCTTTAAAGTGTTCCATAGTAAAAAAATAATCAATGATTTTCTGTTATCCGCGATTAAAAGAAATCTATCTATGCGACTCTCTAGAGACGATCATGAGTTCAACCCACGGTCCACCAATAAGTTTTTCTATTAAAAAAAACTTATGTCTCAACTTCATAATTGAAATTTATCACACGCTAATTAATAATTAAGAGTGGTAGTTTTTTCTAATATAAATCATAGTATAAATGATTAGTATTTTTTGCTAATGTAAATCATTGTGTACTCGTTAATAAGTGGTAGTTTTTTCAATTATAAATCATTGTGTAAATGAGACGTAGCTTTTTCTATTATAAATCATTGTGTAAAAGAGTGGTAGCTTTTTCTAATATAAATCATTGTGTAAATGAGTAGTAGTTTTTCTATTATAAATCATTGTATAAATGAGTAGTAGTTTTTCTAATATAAATCATTGTGTACATGAGTAGTACTTTTTCTATTACAAATCATTGTGTAAATCGGTGGTAAGTTTATGTATTATAAATCATTGTTTAAAATGAGTGGTAGTTTTTCTATTATAAATCATTGTGTAAATGAGTAGTAGTTTTTCTATTATAAATCATTGTGTAAATGAGTAGTACTTTTCTCTTTGTTTTAAGAATGTAGTCTAAAAAATTGATTGTGCATTCGGGAAACGTCCGCGGTCACCTCTCGACGGGTGCGCTTGATTCCGCATCGCTGCCTCCATCCCATGATTTTCCACATTATGCCCCACGATTATATACGGTTGCTATATTGTAACTGAGTAAAAATATAGCCTATAAAGATGAGTAACTAAGTATATTTATTTTTATATAACTAAGTATATCTATAGTTATTTTTAAAGATATAAAAAATGCAAATAAAAAAATAAAAAAGGACGTGATATCTGGGTTTTTTCGGTCGTTTCATCGATATTATCACATAAAAACATTAAAAAAAAAATACATAAAAATCGATTATTTATCGCATCCCTATTCCAGACCCCTTGAGGATTTACAGAATACACACTACTTCTTCTTGCCCTTATCCCACTCTAAGTGGGGTCGGCACAACAAGTTACAAACATGCTGTTACATGATTTGGCTGCGTTTTTGCGATCAGCCGCCTGCCTGACGTCAACTTACCACTGTCGTATTTTACGACACCTCGGTAAGAAAGTGGGTGGTCTATTCTACTAAACCAGATACCACACGGTGGGTCAACTTACCTTAGTCGCCTTTTACGGCACCTCGGTAAGAAATAAGGTTGTTCCGTTCTACTCAGCCGGATACCACACGGCGGGTCTACTTACTTACTTACTTAGTCGCCTTTTACGACACTTCGGTAAGAAATGAGGGTGGTACTATTCTATTCAACCGGATACCACACGGCGTTTATAGAATGCACACTACCCCATTATTTTTTAAAAGCAACAGGACAATGTTTCATCAAAGAGAATGTTCCTTACGTTTTTTCTCTGACAAGTTCAGTTCAAACATGTACCCGCATCCTTCGCAACAAAGATGCGCACAGCATCAATCGCACATCTCGTTATCTGAATATATTACCAACGTACCGGCCTCCTTTATCCGATCCCAATAAATCACCCTGAATTACAACAGATAGGTAAAAACGAACCAAAAAAACTCAAATCCTATTGATTTGTTTTACAATTGTGTTTAAATTACTCATAGCCAATAAAAATCTATACATAAAAAGTCACCAAAACCTGTATATCTCTATGTGATCGATTTGCTCAAAATCGACTGTAGGGATTTTTATACGGTTCTTACTAAAAGACAATGCAATTCTTGAGAAAGTTTTTGATTAGTAGTTTCTTTTCCGAAATGGCCAAACCGATGATGGGAGTTTCACTGGCAAAATGAAGTTGTAGAGCAATATATAGGTTTGTTTGTTATATTAGTACTCCTGTGGGGTTGCGATTTGCGCGGGAAAATCTTTGTGACACACTGATTTCCATGTGGGCGAAGCTAGTTTTAAAATATTTGCTGACTTCACTTTTACATAATACAGCGATTTAACAGCTAAGTTGACGCGAACAAAGTCCCAAAAACAAATAAATGACCTATTCATTATAAAATAAATCTGCCAAATATATATAGCGATGTGAAAAATAATCGTTTATTTTTTTTAAATAATCGATTTTTAATAATCGATTATTTTTTCATTAATATCGATTTTTAATAATCGATTATTTTTTCATTAATATCGATTTTAAAAAATCGATTATTTTAGGTATCCCTTTTTCTTTTTTATTACTCTTTTTCTTGTTTTTTAAGATTAGATATGTATTGTTGGATGAAACCAATTCAACCTAACTACACATTTTAATCCAATTTCACAAACAGCTAATCTGATATTATTTCTTGCTAGTTGTCCATTTTAATTACTCTTTATTGTAATTAATTATTTATATTAAAAAAGGCAACTTTTGAAAAAGTCAGAAAAAAATTGATTTTAAAAAAATCGATTATTTGTTATCAAAATAGTAGATTTTTAAAAATCGATTTATTTTAATGTCAAAAATCAATTATTTTTTAATCTGTTTTTATATTTTAAAAACAGATTAAAAAATAATAATCCATTATTTTTCAAAATTATCGATTTTTAATCATCGATGATTTTTTCATTAAAAAATCGTTTTTTTTAAATCGATTATTTTAGGTATTCCTTTTTCTTTTTTAATCTTTTCTCGTTTTTTAAGATTAGATATGCATTGTTGGATGAAACCAATTTAACCAAACTACATATTTTAATCCAATTTCACAAACAGCGCATCTGATATTATTTCTTGGTAGTTGTCCACTTTAATTAGCCTTTATTGTAATTAATTATTTATATTAAAAAAGGCAACTTTTGAAATAGTAAAAAAAAAATGATTTTTAAAAAATCGATTATTTGTTATCAAAATAGTAGTTTTTTTTTAAATCGATTTATTTTAATGTCAAAAAATCGATTGTTTTTCAATCGGGTTTTAAAGTAATCGATTATTTAACAAAATAATCGATGATTTTTTCATTAAAAAATCGTTTTTTTTAAATCGATTTTTTTAGGTATTCATTTTTCAGGTAACAAAATAATCATATTTTTTTAATCGGAAAATATCGATTATTTATTAATCGAATTTTCTACTCCATGTATGTACATGTATGGGTTTATTGTAACTAGGAATGTTCCTAGTTGCAATAAACCCACTAAATATGTCCAAAACTTATTGTTTTCATTGTAATTCTGAATGATCTTATATTATAATTAAAATAGGCCAAAAACAGCGTCAGATATTCGACACGCGCCTCTGCGATAGTTGAGACGCGAGCGAGCGGATCTTAATCACAAGTGATCATATCCTGGATCATCACCCGCTGTTCAGTCGAGTCAGTTAAGACCCTTCTGATGGCAACTTTGTAAAATGTTAGTAAGACATTAGTACTTCTTAAGTCGGCACAACAATAGCGTGGTATAATATACTAGTAGCGCCACCTAGTTTTAAATTCAGAACTAATTTCAAATACGTTTGTTTCGTTTTTCATACATTTTATACAGTTTCATATAGTGAATGTATGCAGTGCTTTTATTTTAAACGGACAATACATTGCTAAAAATATCGAAAATTTAGTATTAAAGTATCCGAATTGAAAATTAGTTTTAATTAAGTTATAGTATTTCCAACCTTTAATTTAACTTTTGACATATTCAGGCTAATGAAGTTCCATAATTGTTACATTAAAACCACCGTCAAGAAATTGAATGCATTATGGGCACTTTGTTTTTTTTCATAGTGACGTAACGTGATTATAAACACTATTCATTACTGAACTGTGGTACATAATTTAGTAGCAAGATTTAAATTTAGGCACTATTTCGTTGCGATGGACAAAAAAATCTTTTTTTTCCTTTATTTATTTCGTTAACAGTAAATATTATTGTTTATTTTTACCTATTAATTTCATTTGCTTACATTTTCGTAATGCGATTACGATTTTGTTCGAGGAGCCTATTCTCCTGATGATGCTTCGGTTTCATGGCGAAATGATCGTAGAGGTTGTGGTAGTGAGTGTGTAGTGCATGTATGGAGTGTTGGTGTTGGCGTCTTGTGAATTGTGACACGTGTGACGACTTGTCCTGCATGTATGTGGTATGTGATTGCTTGCTTCACACACTTAGCATTGCATGTATTCTCTTAACAAACGCGGATTACAGCAAAATAATTTCGTTGTAACTTCTGTACGGAGTTCCGCGAAGAAACGCCTGCTTCTATAAATCATTTAATTTCTTAGATTTCAACACTGAAACGCAACAAACTTGTTTAAAAACCGCTGTCAATATTGAATTGTAAATATTGACTGACGTCCAATATATTCCCATCTGCATTACTTTGTCATGCAGATGGGTATATTTTGGACATGAAAACAAACAACGGCCGTCTGCCTGTCGTCAACTTACCTTAGTCGTATTTTACGACACCTCGTAAAGAAAGAAGGTAGTCTAATCTGCTGAAACGGATACCGTACGGCGGGTCAACTTACCTAAGTCGCCTTTTACGACACCTCGGTTAGAAAGAGGGTGGTCCACTACACAGCTATAATAATATTGTTATTACTTTTATATCTTTCATATCATTTATAAGATTTCCTTATTCGTTCCCTTTTCACACAACAAACCAAGCAACGATCGTAGCAAAAAGAAATACTTTGTAAGTTAAGTGCACAATTCCGCTTTATTGTTAGGCGGCACCGCCTCCCCGGGGAAGGCAGATTTTCTTAATTACTCCGCCGCCTTAAGTCCTGATTCAATTCAGTTTGAGACAGTGAAACAACGTGGAATTTTCCGTCAATTACTAACCGTGAAATGTTGAGGGAATCGTTGTCAGTCTTTCAACTATACGTAATTGTAAACATAAAAACTTTCAATTTTGCATCATATAAACTTCCTCTCTATAAACTTGTTGATATAATTAAAAAGAAACACACTTTCTTACATGTGGCATCCGACTAAATACTAAGGTAAGTTGATTTCAGGCAGGCGGCCGGTCGTAAAATACATAGCCAAATCATGGGACAACATGTTTATAACATGTTGTGCCGACCCTCTTAGAGTGGATAAGGGCAGGAGAATGACATAAGCCTCCTCTCCTTTCTCGTAAGCGAATTAAGATGATTACTCCAAAAATGGGACTCGCAAAAGTTTGTAATAAGTTGGAAAATAACAAATCTATACTAATATATAAAGCTGAAGAGTTTGTTAGTTTCAAAGCGTTATTCTCAGAAACAACTGGACCGATTTGAAAAATTATTTGAGCGTAAGACAGTCCATTTATTGAGGAAGGCTATAGGCTATATTACATCACACTAAGATGAATAAGAGAGGAGCAGCAATAAAAATTATTACGAAAACGGCAAAATTTAAAGCTTTCCTTTCACGCGCTGAGTAAACGGTGAAAGTTATTTAAAAATCATGTATGACAAAACTGTTCCCCTCTAAAAGTTCTAAATTAAAGTCCGCGACAGCATACTCGTATGTCTTTTTAGGTTAACCCACTTTCCCATCCCATTTTTATGGTTATCAAAATACTATATTACAGTTTTAATGTTTCCACGCGGGCAAAGACGCTGGCAATTGCTAGTAAGCGTTTCGGGGCGGTGGTGGACGTATCCAATAATGGAAGCCGTCACCCCTGACCTGTAGCGAGTTTGCCCACAAGTTGGGCGTTTCTCGCCAGTGGAACAATATACCACAACTGAGATCCACTTAAAGCAGGAAAAAAAAGAAAAAATAAAAAAATTAACTCTACCTTTTTTTGGAGAGAAGGGTTGAAGCTTAGGTCTATTCCTTTTATTTTACAGCGTCACCGAACGTGATCCCAGAAGCTTTAATAGCGTCGGGGAACGTCGTCCTAAGGGTGCCTCTTGTGAGTTCGGACATTCGCTCAGGGCGACGTGTAGTTGAGGGCTGGTGGTATGACTTTGATTAGTCATCATGCCGTCGTGAATTGTTTGGTTTATATGGTTATACAATCATCACAATATCAGTAACCGTGTATTTAACAATTGGAAAGAGAGCCTGAACCATCTTGTTTGAACAGTCCTTAGAAAACCGAACGAAGATAATTAAAAAAATGGAACACACAAGAGTTTTAATAAGTTTGAAAATTTCAATTTACAAAAAAAGCAATCACAGAAACTGTTTAATTAACAGCAGTAACCATTAAGCTTAAATACTTTTTATAATATAATAATTATTTCTAACAATAATACTCTAATATCAAGACACAAGATTCACATTATCGTCTCCGCCATTATAATACTGCACAGCGCACGTTCATTACATTTGGCGCCATTATCGTGCTCTGTTCTAATTGGTTGAACAGTACTGCCAACATAATGTAAGTGAATGTTGCCAGATCGTATTACTTACATCGCAATTAACACTTAATGCTTCTAACGTCGATCGCTGATATGTCTTACTTGATGCATCCTGTTTTGATATAATAATTTTTACATGCTTTATAATAGCTTCGCTTTATTTGTTTGTATGGATTGATGGATTTTATCTAGGATGCAACGGGATCAATTTCGAAAGAAAAAGAGGGTGATGTTCCGTGGATGACATTTATTGCAATTATATAATTATTATCAATTATCGATTATTAATTATCGATTAACGAGTGTAACATAATATTCTAAATTGCATGATCAAGAACTCGCGGAGCATTATTGCTATTTAGGTTGAGCAGGCGCTTGAACAATGTATGTATGTTTATTTGTATTTATTTATTTATTTGATATTTGGAAAACAATGGTTCTATTACTAAATAAGTATTTAAATGTGAATGTATCATACATCAATAGTTTCCACAAAAAAAAAGTTTGTATGTAGCAAACTCGTTTAAAGTAAACTTTGACAAACCTTAAACTGATAAATATAGCTCAAATTTTGAGCTTATCGCGAACTGGTGGCAATAGAATTAAATAAATCATTTGAGAATTTTTTTTGGAAACAGTCGCACTGGAAAGTGGAAAATAAAAAGCCCCATATATATATATACACGAAAAAATATCTCATTTATGTCGTAAACAGAAATGCAAATTAGTGTGAAAAAATTCGACGAATTAAAAAACTCATTACTTGGGTACAGCTTCGAAAATCTTTTTTTTTTAATTAAGGAAATTGAACATGAATAGTACTACTATCTGGTGCTATTATGTTCCGCCGTGTGGTATCCAGCTAAATAGAATAGACCACCCTCATTTCTTACGTAGGTGTCGTAAAAGGCGACTAGGTTAAGTTGACCTGCCGTGTGGTATCCGGCTGAGTAGAATAGACGACCCTCATTTCGTACTGAGGTGTCGTAAAAGGCAACTTAGGTAAGTTGACCCTCCGTTTGGGTATGCGACTAAATAGAAATAGAAAGAGACCACCCTCAGTTCTTACCGAAGTGTTGTAAAAGTCGATTAAGTTAAGCTAACCCGATGTGTCGTATCGGGCTGAATAGAATAGATAATCCTCATTTCATAGAAAAGTGTAGTAAAAGGCTACTAAGTTAACTTGACTTCAGACAGGCGGCAAGTCGTAAAATACGTGGCCAAATCATGTAACAACATGTTTAAAACATGTGCCAACCACACAGAGTGGGATAAGAGCAGGAAAATGAATGTCATGTAACCAAATCAAAGCTTAACTCACAGCTTACGAGTAACTTCATAAAATCAAAACAGACAATGGCGGACCCTATTTCGTCAGATGAAATTTCTTATCGTGATATCTGCACATAGAAATGAAGGGCATAAAATATTATTGACTCATTCCTAAGGGCAGTAAGTGAGGGTAATTCTAATATAATGGACACTTTGTTTTGAAAGATGGAGTCATCTTAGATTACGCCGTATAAAGATGTTTAGCGTTATTGGTCGAATTTTATTGACCAACTCTGATATTTTATGGAAATTTGAAAATATATTACAGTAGAAGCTCTTTATTCGCGGGTTATATGTTCCTTAAATATGCTGCGAATACAGAAACCGTGAATACGAAATGGTATTTTATATAGGGTTATAGGGGATAGGTTAGTCATCAACGAAAAAAAAGCAAAAACATAAAAATCAGCTTAAAATAAAATAAGTTTTTAAATAATTTATAGAATTAGGTGAGATCCATAATACAAAAGTAATAATAAAATTATTTTGCTATAATCCGCGATAAAGTAAAATAGAAAATATATTGGTTATCATACCTGATACATGCAATGCATGCATGCAGCATGTATCAGGTATGATAACCGATTGTCCACTCTACATTTACCATTATATATATTTTCTATTTTACTTCATCGCGGATTATAGCAAAATAATTTTATTATTACTTTTGTATAAGTTTTTGACTCTTTTTTTATAAGTTACATATTATCTTTAGATTTAGGCAATGGTTTAAAAAATTTAGTAATGTTTTGAGTATAACAACACCGACAGCGGCGGAGGCGGCGTACCTTAAAAAAACCGCCAAGCGAAACAAACAACGCCGATAGCTTTTATAAACGCAATCTAAACTTAGTTGTAATAAGATCTATTTTATTTATCTTTCTATTGGTTCACTTGACGAGGAGCTGTCAAAGGATACTGAATGCTTTTATTTAGGTACATATGTATATGTATGTAACGTATGGCGCCGAGACGTGGACACTGACGGCGGGACTAGTCCAGTTAGTAGTCTAGTAGTTTAAAGTCAGTCAGCGTGCTATGGAGCGAGCTATGCTCGGAGTGTCTCTCAAGGATAAAATCAGGAATGAGATTATCCTCGAGAGAACCAGAGTAACCGACATAGCTAGCAGAATAAGCAAGCTGAAGTAGCAGTGGATTGGTCACGTCTGTCGCAGGACTGATGGCCGTTGGAGCAAAAGAGTCCTGGAGTGGAGACCGCGTCTTGGCAAACGCAGTGTAGGACGCCCATCGTCTCGCTGGACCGACGATATCCGGAAGGTTGTTGGGGCCAGGTGGATGCGCATTGCGGAGAACCAGGATGTCTGGCGCAGACATGAGGAGGAGGCCTATGTCCAGCAGTTGACTGCGATAGGCTGATGGATGGATGGATAGATGTATATATATGTACCGATTCGATCCATGAATAAATATCTTAGACCCCGAATATAGGACTTGAGTCCGCGAATAGTGAAACGCGAATGGATGAAGCGCGAATAAAGAGCTTCTACTGTATATTATATTGTTTCTTTTTAGTTATGAATATCGATCTAATGCTATGCATTCATGCATTGCAATTCATATATTCTTTATTCAAGTAAACTCTACTGCTAGTTCGAAAATCTGTAAATAAATAAAAACATCCCAAGTAGAGTCATTCCTTATCAGAACACCGGAATAATTCAAATAGAAAAAAATGTCTGAACAAAGGTCACTAAATATAAAGGCTCTGTTATAATGGACGGTTTTTAATTGCTTCCCGTATTGCTTTTACTGGTGACCCAATATAAAAGTGGTTTACTGAAATACAGTAAAATAATTTAATTTCGTATACTACACTTTTTTTTGAACTTTCTTAAACTACTTTACTTTTGTGTACTTTCTTAAAATTTCATTAATTCAATTAAGACACTATATTACAGTTATAGTTTCTCGAAAGGCAGACATTATTTTTCCTTACTATCTAAGGTCAGTCAAGACTATTATAGTCTTAAATATGATGTCCTTATTTTGACGTTGGGATTAAGTTCATCTTTTGATGAAGCGATCCTTTATATCTTTAACATTTAAATGAGTATGTATATACATATTTCGAATCTCGAAAACGCCTCCAAGGACTTTCATGAAACTCAGCATGTAGGGGGTTTTGGGGAAGAAAATCGATCTAGCTAGGTTTTATTATGACGTTTTATGCCTGTTTTAGGGCACTGAATAAAATGTTGAATAGAAAGTAAATGAAATTTTAGATGTCAAACGTAATACTGTGATAGCCTAATGGTTAACGAGCAGACGAAAAAAGTTCAAAACCCGGGTTCGAGTGACATATTCACCGGCGCTTTATTGTTTATTATTTTTATTTCTTTATTTTTCTTCTTTTATCTTCTTCTGTCTATCTTCTATCTATCTTAAAAAATTACTGAGCAACGCTCGGTCACCCAGGTATTTGTGTATACACTAGTTTCTTATATTTAATTAGGTATTTTATATACCTCAAATATATTGTGTCGACACGTTGCTGTATGAATGAGGTCTTAACTTGTAACCGTAATTTTTTGTTATAAACGTGTCGTTAATTCGTACAGTTATTACATCCATTGTTGTAACGATCGTTAACGATACTCCGCCATTGTATGTAACCGTTAACACTGTAATAGCTTCAGTACAAATTGATTTCATTTGTATTTCGTTCATTTATATATACAAGAGAAACTTGTATATATCCTTATAGACTCAGAAAGGTGTGGTCGCGCAATCTTCACATTGATTCGGTTTCGTTCGCGTTAACTAATATGTTAAAATACCCTCGATTATGCACTTGAGTTTTTATCGCGCTAAAAAGAAAAAATCAATTTTATTCTTTACATTATCCTATAATATGTATATATTAATTAACCTAATGTATATTACGTAATCTCGGAAATTCAGAATTCTTGAGGTTTTGTGGAGAGGGGGGGAGGGGGGAATTGATCCAGCTAGATTTTATTTAAAAAAACTTTTAATCCCTGTTTTTGTGCATTAAAAAATATAACTGAATATATGAAACACATACTTATTTTTGCCGAAAACTGTCAAACCAGCGTTGCTTATTTGGGGAACGAGTGATCTCTAGAGATGAAAATCGATCGATCGACCTTAGATCTAGCCCCGCCTACCCAATTATTTTTTTATTTTGTAAAAAATTACCATCCAGGTACTTTAATGTAATGTGCTATCAAATTTTATGTATATAATTATTAAATGTAACTTTGTGTTAAATAAAATTAAATAAATTTAACTTAAATAAAATTTAAGTTAAATGTAACCTTATACAGTTTATGATCGCTCTGTCTAAATACAAAATAATATTCTCTAAAATACTCCTTAGAAAGCGTTGTAAAACAGAAATGAGGCAAAATAATGGGTTGTAAATTTTAGCACAATCATTATGTATTGTAAGCGAATATTACAAGGTCGCTGTTATCGTGCATATTATGAGTGCAGCTGATGGATAACATACTAGCGATGTAAAAAATAATCGATTTTTAAAAATCGATTATTTTAGGTATCCCTTTTCTTTTTTACAATTTTTATTGTTTTTTAAGATTAGATATGCATTGTTTGTTTGAAACCAATTTAACCAAACTGCGCATTTTATATTATTTCTTGGTAGTTGTCCACTTTAATTAGCCTTTATTGTAATTAATTATTAATACATAAAAAAGACAACTTATAATAGTCAGAAAGAATCGATTTTTAAAGCGATAAAAATCGATTATTTATTAATCGTTTTTTTCTGCTCCAAGTCACATCCCTATAACAAACTCGCCGCGACGCCAGAAAGCAGTTATAGGGTTCCCTGTCACCGATCGTCTTACAAACACAGTCGATAGCGTGCTCGGCGTAAGCCTCCCTCGCCACCTCGGTACCATCGCGGTATGAAATGAAGATGGTCTGTTCTACTCAGCCAGATACCACACGACGGTACCGTATAAAATTATTTATTTAGCAATAAATAATTCTCTTTCATTACATTACATTCATTAGTAAAATAATTTTACTTTTGTACCGCTATATAATAACGTAAGTTAAAAGGAATCTTGGGACGTTTCGACTCAAGGCCGTTACAGAAAAAGAAAAGATCAGGGGTTAAAAGTATTTTTATAGCAAGAAATTAAAGTGAAGTTTCCAACGATAATTTGTCGGATTACGAATATTGTAAAGTAAAAATAATTACTGCTAAATTCAAATTCAAATTCAAAATATTCTTTATTCAAATAACCTTTTAAATAAGTGCTTTTGAATCGTCAACTCTACTGCTTGTTCGGAAAGCTGTTCCTACCGAGAAGAGCCAGCAAGAAACTCGGCGGTTGCTCTTTTAAAAATATAATTCTTAATACTATTTACATTAAGTCGTTACCGTCTTGTACAGGTTCAAAGAGAGCTATATCCACACATTCTTATCTTCTAAATAATCTTCAAGAGTATAGTAGGCTTTCTGTATCAGCCTCTTTTTAACAGTATTAAATAGAGGGTATTTAAAAAATGTATTAATGGTTATATTTAAAGATAACAAAAGCCGTGTGAAATTCGAAGTGTCGTAAATGGCGGCTAAGGTAAGTCGACCCACCGTGTGGTATCCGGCTGTGTAAAGTAGACAACCTTTATTTCTTACCGAGGTGTCGTAAAAGACGACTAAGGTAAGTTGAAGTCAGGCAGGCGGCCGGTCGTAAAATACGTAGCCAAATCATGTAACAACATGCGTGTAACATGTTGTGCTGCCCCCACTTAGAATGGGATAAGGACAGAAGGGTTATGATGAGTCGGCAGTCATACACGGTAATCCAAAAGAAATTAAGTGACTACCCATGTAAAAACGATGTCATTCAGTAAAAAAAGTATCACTTGATTTTAGACCCTTACAAAAACAAGTAAAGTTAAAACAACTTTTTAAAAATAAATTAAGAATATTTTACGTCCTACTGTTAACCGTTAAGGGATTTCTTCGTCTGGAGCCAATCCTCACAGCATGAGGTCATGCTTATCATAAACATGCATTGTCATAGGGACTGGAGGAGTATGTAAAATTTCAGCTCAATCGCGAATCGGGAAATGGATCAAATTTAACTTGCAAGATTCCACTTTCACATACATGAAAGGCAAGTTGAATAAAAGCTTTTAAAATGCTGGTTTTTAGTTTTGGTATATAAGTATTTTCCTTCATAAAAACCTACTAGCAATCGCCAGCGGCTCTGCCCACGTGGAAAGATTCAAACCATAATATTATGAGAACCATAAAAATGTATAAATGAGTTATCCTTTAGAGCTAGACATATGCTGTCGCGGACTTTTATTTAGAACTTTTAGAGGGAAACAATTTTGTAAAACATGATGTTTGAATAATTTTCACCGTTTACTTAGAGCACGCAAGGTAGCTTTAAATTTTGCCGATTTCAGAATATTTTTTATTGCTGCTCCTCTCCTATTCATCATAGTGATGTTATATAGCCTACAGCCTTCCTCGATAAATGGATTATCTTACACTCAAAAAAATTTCAAATCGATCCAGCAGTTCCCGATATTTGCGCGTTCAAACAATCTTACAAACAAACAAACTCTACAGCTTTTTACTCGTATATTATTAAAACAGACTAAAAGGAATATTATAGATTCAGATACTGAAAATATATTGTTATAGGGAATCTAGATTCGGATACTCTTTGATGGCTGAATATATAAAGCAATAAAAAAACACTTTTTGGGTATTCTGTTTTCTCAATGCCTTATGTTTTATATAAAAGATTGAATGTTATTTCTTAGTTCTAGACATCGTTTTGGTCCGTAAGAAATACAGTAAAAGTGAATATTGCTGAAATTTACATTTTCTACTATGTAAAGGTGTAGAAAACTATATATTTACAAATCGGTTTAAGTAACTATAGTAAAGTTAAACAATCGCTGCCCGCGGTGCTATAGTTATTATTATTATTTTTTATTTATATATTTTACTTTATAAAACATCTGTGCGCTAGGGTGCGGTGCTATAATCCGCGATAAAAGAAAATATATGAAATGCTAAATGTAGAGTGTAATATTCGTTCTCATACCTGATACATTCGTATTCATACAGGTATTCGAACAATGTGTGTTGCCTGTTTTCGCTTATGGCTCGGAGACTATGACTTTGACCAAACAATCCACAGAGAAATTCCGTGTCGCCCAAAGAGCGATGGAAAGAGCGATGCTGGGCATAACTATACGAGACCGGAAAACTAATGAATGGATACGCTCTAAGACCAAAGTCAAAGACGTAGTCACACTGATTGCCGAGCGCAGGTGGAGATGGACGGGACACATAGCTCGCATGAATACGGGTCGTTGGACGCGAAAACTGCAGGAGTGGCGACCACGACCGCATACTAGACCGCGTGGTAGACCGCCAAAACGATGGAAGGATGACATCGTACGACACGCAGGCCATGATTGGATGAGAAAAGCTCAAGACCGTCGGGAATGGAGGAGTTTGGAGGAGGCCTACGTCCAATATTGGACTCTGAACGGGTCGCTATAGATAGATAGATAGACCTGATACATACAGAATTTATAAAAACTCATGCACTACACACTACACCAACACCGATAACACAACAATACACAAACACTGCACACATTCATCACAACAATTTCAACAATTCTTTCGCCCCATAACCGAAGCATCGTCAGGAGATAGACTCCACGACAAAATGGAAAAAAATGCATGAGTTTTTACAAATTCTGCATGTATCAGGTATAAGAACGAATAGTACACTCTACATTTAGCATTACATATATTTTCTTTTATCGTGGATTATAGCAAAATTATATTCTCATTAGTTTTGCATTGGGTTATCATTAAAACTTTCATTCCATGCAAATCTTAATTTGAATAGAAAATTGAATAATATACAATTTTAACATTGAGCTAAGATATACACATTTGGCAACAGTACAATGTTTTCCTTATAATAATATCTGGCGCTATATTTGCATAACTTAATATTTTTGCCAAACCAACATTAAGTAAGGCCTGTACTTAATAGCCTTATATAGTCAAATTTAGTGTCTCACATAACACACACACACACATATATATATATATATATATATATATATATATATATATATATATATATATATATATATATATATATATATATATATATATATATATACTACTATATACTATATATATATATATATATATATATATATATATATATATATATATATATATATATATATATATATATATATATATATATATATATGTGTGTGTGTGTGTGTGTGTGTGTGTGTGTCTGTATATATTGCTCGGAAATTAAAAAAAAAACAAGGAAGTAAGCACCGATGACATGTGGGATTCGAACCCGGGTATTGAACATTTTGGGTCCGCCCGTTACCCATCGGCTATCGCAACATTACGTTTGACAGCCAAAAAGTCTTTGCTTTCAATTTTACATTTTACCAATTTTTTGTGTGTCCAAAAACAGGGATAAAATAAGATTTTACTTTAAATTAAAACTTAGCTAGATCGATTTTACTCCCTCAAAACCCTGTACATGCTGAATTTCAGAAAAATCGTTGGAGCCGTTTCTGAGATTCAGAAAATATATTTATATATATATATACAAGATTAACTCATCTAAATATTAAAGATGAGAAATAATATTATCTTTATTTTTAAAGGTTGATTTAATTTGAATACAGCACTGAAACAAATACGACCTTATCTCTGCCAAAACATGTTTCGCTTAGAATTCAGAACATGTCGAACAATCATGTTGTCTGGCAAAGTTATTTGTTCAGGTCAAACGGTCATGTACGGGTCTCATGTAAATGATTCAGGGTCAGTGCTATATCGAACAGAGCGGGTTTGCCTTTAAACTTTATGTCAATATGGGTCAACTAAAACTTAAATTTACCGTGCCAAAGGTAAAGTTGTTTGCGAGTAAGCATTTGCTGGCGATATCGAACCCTTATGAATATTTAGATACACCTCGAAAAGCATTTTTTTTTAAATTTTATTTAACTTTAATTTATACTTAGCCGGATACCACACGGCGGGTCAACTTACCTTAAACGCCTTTTACGACACCTTGGTAAGAAATGAGGGTGGTCTTTCCTACTTAGTCGGATACCACACGGTTCAATTCAAATTCGAATTCAAAATATTCTTTATTCAAATTAACTTGTAAACAAGTGCTTTTGAATCGTCAACTCTACTGCTGGTACGGAAAGCTGTTCCTACCGAGGAGAGCCAGCAAGAAACTCGGCGGTTGCTCTTTTAAAAATATAATTCTTAACAAAAGTTACATTTAGTAATTCCTGTCTTGTACAGGTTCAAAGAAAGCTATATCCGCACATTCTTGTCAATGGTGGATCAACTTACCTTAGTCGCCTTTTCCGACACCTCGGAAAAAAGGTGGTTTATTCTATTCAGCCGCATAGCATACGCTGAGTCAACTTACTGTGGACGAATTTTACGACACCTCGGAAAAATATAAAGGTGGTCTATTCTACTCAGCCGGATACCACACGGCGAAGAACTTACTTTAATCACCTTTTACGACACCTCGGTAAGAAAGACGGCGGTTTATTCTACTCAGCCGAATACCACACAGCGGGCCAACTTACCTTAGTCACCTTTTACAACACCTTGAAATGATACGAGGGTGGTCTTCTCTACTCAGCCGTATACCACAGATAACACAGGTTGATACATTTTATGTCAACCATAAACCAGTTAATGTGTAAAAAGACAATACTAAAGGCTCATTTTCATTGGCCGTTACAGCTCGAATTCGACGTGCGAGAGATTTTCTTTCACGCATGCCATAGCGACCGCATGCGGTAACCGTTTTCATTAGTTGATGAGGTCCGCATGCTGGATGGCTATTTTACTTCAGCGCGTGTCTACGCAGTATTTTTTAGAGTGGTGCTAAATGCTAGCTATGGATCAACAGTTCATTTAATGTAGAGCAATTTTATCTGTTTCTGACGTACTTAACAATATACGCAAACCGAATCCCCGCACCCCGTTTGCTTTACATCAACCGATGAATTTCATTGGTTGTTAGGTCGTGTGCGGGGAATACCCGCATGCGGTATATCGACTGCGATATCGATAGCGCATTTTCACTAGTCGTTATTCCGTATTCGGGGACTCCCCGTATGCTGTATAAATACTGAGTTATCGACCAGTGAAAATGAGCCCTAATAAAGTATGATAATTTAATCTACCCTCACCGCGAGTTCACTCGGCACGGTTTATTGCGGACGCAGTAAAAAGGGATACGTTTAATACCGGTATGGGTCCAACGGCCCCATATTATCGGCCTTAATTAAATACCGGTATGGTATTTCAACACTGATGAAGTTAGCAATAAATACCGTAAGTTCTTAATATAACATATTTTATTAGGTTGTAAAACTTAACGATGGCCTTCTACAATATTAACACTTATTCCTTTAAATAACACCCTGAGAAGACTTTGTATTATTAAAAACAATAACGATTTAGACAGAATATCTAATAGTCGTATGGAATCAGCGCTTAGGATAATATTGACTTATATATCAGATCTGTTATTTATTTTGCGACTGACTCGTTGGCGCAGTGGGTAGTGACCCTGCCTTCAGCTCCGCGGGTCGCGGGTTCGATTCCCGCCGACGGCCAACATTTTCTATAAATGAATTTGTTGGCCTTTGAGCCTGGGTGTATATTTGTATTTAAGTATGTATATAAAAAATATATAAGTATATATTCACCAGTTGTCTGTCTACCATAACACAAGTATTAAGTTACTTACTTTGAGGACGGACGATCGTGTGTGTAAGGGTCCCATATATTTATATTTTTTTTTATCAACAATATCATCTGATATGTTGCATATCAACAACAAAGTACTCAATTGACATTAAAATTATACATTAAACAACTTAAAATAAATTTAATTAAAGGTGATAACAACTTTTGAATTTAGTTACGACAACTGAGAAATAAGATTTATCTAATTTTATCTCATCGCTAAATTTAAACAAAAACAAATTAAAATATTAAAATTATTTAAAGGAACTTTATGTATATAAGGATAACAATATGTCATAACACGTCCACTCTCACCCGTTGCTCTGGAGTTACTGACGTAGTGCGATTGAGACAGTTTAAGGTTTCCTTTATAATTGTGTCTAAATGTACAAGTATATTCAATTATGTATTATGCATTTGTGTCTTGTACATAATTATATACAAGACATACAATACATAATTAAAATAATAATAGTTAATAATCACACATCTCAATCCACACAACTACAGCTATTCGACCTTGTACAAGATAGTAATGACTTAATGTAACTAGTGATACTTAACGTCTCTTCTCTCGGAGCAGCTTTCCAAACCAGTAGTACAATCGACGATTCAATAGCATTTGTTTATAAATTTACTTGAATAAAGAATGTTTTGAATATGTTTAACTGTCTCGCGAAACACTTTCGCTTTTTAACAACTACACAAATATAATTTGACTAGTCACAATTGCAATTATTAAAGTTTGTAAACTCCAATAACCTTGCAAGCAGTATTAAATTAATTACACTAATAATCATTAATACCCGCCCACGAAACATTCCTTCGAGGGTAGGTATTTAATTAAGCCAGATAAAACCGATTATTGTAATGAGAGCCCTCATAGACGATATCTTTTATTGTTGGCTCATTCGTGATTAATGTAAATAGTTATAATGCTAAAGAATTTTGTTAGCGCACACTATATACAATAATAGAAATACCACAATTCCCGTTCCGAGATGCTCTTCTCTTGAAAGGTGAACAAGCAACTGAAACGTTTTAGCAATATATAGGAAGACTCCACCGGAAACAGCACGACACAGTGTTGACACATTTCAGTCAAAAGAGCGCGATACTCGTTTGAAGGTGTTTGTGTTTGAAGGTTCATGAAGGTGTTGCTATAAAATACAAAGCGCAAATCATTGGCGACAACAATTTTATTTCACTTTTAAATTCATAGTCCTGAAGTCTTAAGTAAAAACTGCGCGAATAAAGTTATAAGTACCTGAGTGACCTGAGTAATTCGGAATTTTGCAACCTTGAGTACCTCGTAGCTCCCAAAGCCACTATGATCCAAATTCTATAATCTACCATCGTTCTTAGCTGTGTTGGAAGCATGCACTGACAAAGTTTCAGCTTTTAGAAAATGACGAAGGTCTGGCGCTCACGGGATCTTGGGCCATAACTGTAGTCAGCTACGCATTCAGCTGCAACGATTAACTTGTAACCATCGATCAAATTGTAATTATTTTTGTTGAAAAGATTTTCCGCCGAGTTTCTTTCTGGTTCTTCTCGGTAGAAGCAAACTTACGAATCAGTGGTAGCTTCTTTAAAAATATTTGACTGTTCAAAAGTACTGTAAACAGTCCACTTGAATAAAGAATATTTTGAATTTGAATCTGAATAACGTCAAAATAAATCAATAAATTCAAATGTAACCCTCACTCGAGTTTTAAAATGCTCTATTGCCTATACTAAGCCTGGGTAAATTGCTAGTGCTATATTCTGGCTGAGTAAAACCAATGGACGATATTCCCAGATCCCGGCCAATATCCTCCATAATTACAGTGGAGCTATCAGATTTTAATCAACCGACCCAAATCGCCAACATCAGGCGAAGTTTATTTTATTTGTTAGTAAATTTCAACCGCAGCGTTGTATTGGACTCGATAATTAAATCGGGACGTATTTAAACAATGTTATACTTTGTTTCGGGTTACTTCACCCTCGTTTTTGACCCTTTGTTATTCGTAACGAATTATAAATTTGTTGGATGTATTGAATTGGTTTTAAGGTATTCTTTCTCCTGCCCTTATCTCACTTTAAGCGTGGTTGGTAAAATATGTTTTTCTATTCCATTCTCTCCTATTATTCGTCAACTCCGGCGCTATTCATTTTATATACAAGTCATACTTCACACAATCCGACCATCTCTTTTTCGGTCTCCCTCTAGTCATATATCCATCCACATTCATGAACGAATAAATAAATAAATATATGGGACACATACATACACGGTCGTCCGTCTCCAAAGTAAGTAACTTAATACTTGTGTTATGGTAGACAGACAACTGGTGAATATATACTAATATATAATTTTAAATACATACTTAAATACAAATATACACCCAGGCTCAAAGACCAACAAATCCATTTATAGAAATGTTGGCCCTCGGCGGGAATCGAACCCGCGACCGCACTGCTCCAACGGGCCAGTCTATGGGCCGAATGTTAAGGTAATGAAATATAAATCAATCAAATTTATAGGTTACTAGCAATCCTGGAGGGTCCGCCCGCGTGGAAAGATTAAAACCGTAATATAGTCTTTTGATAACCATAAAAATGGTTAAAGTGGGTTAACCTTAAAAGCTAGATATATGCTGTCGTGGACTTATATTTAGAACTTTTAGAGAGGAACAATTTTGTGATACATGATTTTTGAATACCTATTACCGTTTACTCAGTGCACATAATGAAAGGTTTAAATTTTGCCGTTTGCGTAATATTTTTCATTGTTGCTCCTCTCCTATTCATCTTAGCGTGATGTTAATGTTATATAGTTTCTAGATAAATGCACTATCTTACACTGAAATATTTTTTTAAATCGATCCAGTAGTTTCTGAGATTAGCGCGTTCAAACAAACAAACTCTTCGGCTTTATATATTAGTATAGATTTACCATTACCAAAACACGGAAATGTTATATTAAAGCATTCCCTTTCTTGGCGATTGTAGAGCGAGAATATGGTGTCAATTTTGGCTTTGCCATTTATTAATTAATAAATAAAACCCTCATTACAACCCTGGCATGTACCTTTTTAATAGTGACAATTATCATTTAAATATTTATCTACTCTGATACTATAATACAAAGATTATAAAACTGAAACCAAAATTCTTATGACAAACATTACGTACAGGTCAAAAATAAAAAGTTAAAAAGTTTTATTACGATACTGGTCTTGTATGGACACCTGTATCATAATATAACTTTTTAATCATAACGATACACTCATACAACCTCCAGCTGGACCAAAGAGGTTGAATCTCTACCTTAAAAAAAAAGGTTTCAATGAACGAGTCCGCGGCGACGCAACACGCATGCGCAATGGATGTTTGCGCCTTGGCGCTAACATTTGACATTTAAAAATCTTTTCAATATTTAAACAAAGTTTAGTTTTTATTAATATTGTTTTACGTATAATAGTATGAGAGTAGATAAAGTAGTGTATGACACTATACATAACTTGGTCTTATAACACTCGAGTGATACTATAAAGAAACTCGCCTGCGGCTCATTTTTTTAAAACACACTCGTGTTATAAGAACCCTTATTATGCAACAGTATCATAATCTACTAAAATGACATGGAATGTGTTTTTTATTACAAAGTAAATTTATCGTGTTAAAGTAATTAATTAGGCTTGTAGTCATAACAAAAAAGGCATTTGGTGAAATTACGAACATAACTCATGCCGTCGTGAGAATTATTTGTGGAGGCACTTTTACGATCATTAACATAAGCGGCTTCCTTAATGCACGTGGCCTTCATTTCATTCCACACCCCATTTATCATTTATATTATGTGTAAATGTTCACGTCGTGTGGTATCCAGCTGAATAGAATAGTACCACCCTCATTTCTTACCGAGGTGTCGTAAAAGGCGACTAAGGTTAGTCAATTCGCCGTGTGGTATCCGGCTGTATTGAATAGTACCACCCTCATTTCTTACCGAGGTGTCGTAAAAGGCGACTAAGGTAAGTCGACCCGCCGTGTGGTATCCGGCTGAGTAGAATAGACCACCCTCTTTCTTACCGAGGTGTCGTAAAATACGACAGAGCTAAGTTGACGTCAGGCAGGCGGCTCGTCGTAAAAACGCAGCCAAATCATGTGACAGCATGTTTATAACATGTTCTGCCGACCCCACTTAGAGTGGGATAAGGGCAGGAAGATGATGATTATGTGTAAACGTTCGAAAAATAAAGGAAATAATTAAAGATAAAACCTTTATATTAGTACGTGATGTAAAACTTTGTACATCTACCCTCATGTAATTTTTGTTTCTTTTTAAGAATTTTGTTTGCGTGCCACAATGTGAGATTTGTCAGTCATCTTCATCCTCCTGTCCCTATCCCACTCTAAGTGGGGTTGGCACAACATGTTATAAACATGTTGTCATATGATTTGGCTACGTATTTTACGACCGGCCGCTTGCCTGACGTCAACTTACCTTAGTCGTATTTTACGAATTCTCAGTAAGAAAGAGGGTGGTCCATTTTACTCAACCGGATACCATGCGGTGGGTCAACTAATCTTAGTCGCCTTTTACGTTGTATTCCTTACCGGAGTGTCGTAAAAGGTGACTAAGGTAAGTTGAAATCAGGCAGGCGGCCGGTCGTGTAAAATAGCTAGCCGAATCATGTTACATGTTTATGACTTGTTGTACCAATCCCACTTCGAGTGGGATAAGGGCAGGAGAATGATGATTTGTATATAAGTACGTGATGAAAGACTTTTTCTTCCTACATTTAGCATTAAATAGATTTTCTTAACAAACGAAGCTTATGGCAAAATAATTCTACTATCTCTCTGTATAATGTATGTCTTCGGTTTTACACCAAAGTTATGCCGATCAATGTCAATCATTTCATTTGTGGATAAAAAATGCATTAAAATGCAAGATATTTAAATTCTGTTCTAATGAAAAAACAATTATATAATAATGTTTGCTAATTTTACGTGCACATATTAGTAGATCGAAGCCATGTTTAGCTATAAATATTTATTCTGGCATTTTAATGCCCAATAATTAATTATTAAAACCAATTAATTAATACGCTTGTATTATTCAACATTCTGTATATGATTGATATTAAAGTATAGATATTAATGTACTACATATAACATACACAGCAAATACAGAAACTGTATTGTTTTAAATAAATTAATGACGCTGTTAAAATTACAAAGCGGGCAAACATTCGCTATAATTACAAGCATAACTTATGACGCCGTGAGAAATATTTATTCAGGCACTTTTATGCCCATTAATTAAAATAGATTTCTTAATTATTAATTATTATTCAATACCTTGTAAATGCAATCATATTTAAGTATATTTACATACTACATAAAACATAAACAACAAATACAGAAACTGTTCTGTTTTAAATAAATTGATGACGGTGTTAAAATAACAAAGAAGGCAAACATTCGTTGTAATTACAAGCATAACTTATGCCGCTGTGAGAAATATTTATTCAGGCACTTTTATGCCCATTTACATAAACACTTCCTTAGCATACGTAGCTTTTAACTTCACACCCAGTTTTCTTTGATATTTACGTATTCCAAAGTAAAAATATTACAAAAATATGGGGTGAAAGCGCGGATATCGAAAAAATTTAGTATTATAAAAAAGCGCCATAAGTGGCATTTACAATTTAATCCCTCACGATTCCCTGCCAGAGAAATTTAAGGAAATAGGTATTCTTACATTGACTTTATAGTATATTTATAGCAATTTAATTTTTGTGCGTAAAAATATAAAAAAATGTATGGGACACACGCGGTTGTCCATCCCCAAAGTAAGTATAGTAAACATATACACGTATAATTTTAAAAACATACTTTAATACAAATATACACCCAAAATATATGTTTATAATGTTTTAAAAATGGCAATGTATATATTATACAGAGTAGGAACCGACATAAGCTTGCCGACATCATAACCAACCGACATAAATACGTAAGTCGTTTGTGGGTTTGGGTATAAGATTCTATAATAAAATTCCGGTATAAATTGTAGCTCTGCCATTTCAGCTGTTAAAAACACTATATTAATAAAAAGCTAAAACATAACGCCTACTATACTATTGAGGATTACTTAGATGATAAGAAAGCGTGGATATAACTCTTCAATCCGTCCAAGATAGTAATGAATAACTGCAACTAGTAATAAGAAGTTTATTTTGCAAAGAGCAACCGCCGAGTTTCTTGCTGGCTCTTCTCGGTAGGAACAGCTTCCAGAACCAGTAGAGTTGACGATTCAAAAACCCTTATTTACAAGTTTACTTGAACAAAAAACATTTTAAAGTTGAATTTTAATGAAATTAATTACGTTGGCAACCATTGCCGTAATTAATTACGTTAGCAACCATTGTCGTAATTACGAACATGTCATGCCGTCATGAGAAATATTTATTCAGGCACTTTTACGCCTATTATTTTATATATTTCCTTAATACTCGTAGCATTATTCCATACCCTGCTTATGATTAATATTAAATTTAAGCATTGATTAACATAACAAAGGTTGGAAATTGGGAATTGTGCGGGCATTTCGTGGTCGCGTGAAATATTTTTTCCGGACATTTTTGCGCCCCTTAATGTAAATGAGCGGCTCCTTTAGCCATATTGTTCATACATATTTCATGAGTTATATTACATCTTTTGTAAGTAACAGAGTTATTGTTACTTCGTTAATAGAATCAATAAAATACTTATTTCACCAAGATTTCAATTATTTCCTTTTTTTGTCTATACGTTTTTTTATTTCTTGGTTGGTAGATCTCACTGAAAAAAGAGAAGAGCGCATAAACTTAACAAGTATACGGGTTCAATCCCTGGTAGCGATATAAGTGCTTCATATTGACTGGTCGCGGGTTCGATTCCGGCCGGGTACCAATACTTTCTAGAAACGATTTGTTGGTGTAAGTCTGGGTGTATAATTTTTTATCATTGTCCTGCCCTCATCCCACTCTTAGTGGGGTAGGTATAACATGTTATAAAAATGTTGACATATGATTTGACTAGGTATGTTACGATCGGCCGCTTTCCTGACGTCAACTTACCTTAGTCGCCTATTACGACACCTCGGTAAGAAATGAGGTGGTCTATTTTACTCAGTCAGATACCACATGGTATAAATGTATTTAAGTTTGTATTTAAATATATTATTTATATATGCCAGTTGTCTTTCAGCCATAACACAAGTATTAAATTACTTAAATTCTGACTATGAATGTGTGAATTTATTAATTTCGGTACTTTGTGCAACATATTTATGGCACTTCCATAACAAAATACATTTAATATAATTCTATAAAAGGAATGTATGTTTTATAAATGTCATATTTAAATATGTATGTATATTTTATTTTTTATATTTATAAAAAATTGTTTTAAGAATTTATTATATTATTTTTATTTAAATACAAAACCAATTACTAAAACAAAAATGTTTAAAACGCAATCATAAAACAAAAATAATTCCCACCAAACAATTTCTATTACAATGTTAATAAAGGAACAAAGTTCGAACAATTCGAATTACGAATTCACGACGGCAAACAACGATGTCCGTCAAAATCTTTATACCGCAATCGATGGGATTTGTAATTCGAACGCGTAATATAATTCAATTTTATTAAAATTTATTCCGATTACGTCTGTAATACTGTAATGGGTTCCTTTTGAATTTGACGGCAAACATAGGCGTTCATTACGGCACGGATTACAATTGTAATAATATCTAAAACATTTGGATTGATTTCGAAACTTTGCCAATTAGATACAATCTGCGACAAACATTATTGAACTTGTAAAGGAATTTAATAATTGGTTTATTACGTAACACATATTTGTTTTGGTGTGTTGTAATATTTGGTTTGATATCGAATTCGATATTAAGATATTCAATATTCGTGGTAATATTAATATTTATTAATTAACGTTTACAAAGAAAAATGGTATTTAATATTTTACTTAGCAAATACACGAAATTCTAAATAACTTTTTGTACCTAGTATTTAAGTATAAAGTGATTAATTACGTTATTACTATAATGAGTTAACCCTTAACTGATAGTAATTAAATCAAGTAAAACAAATCACTAAGCGTGATATTTATAGATATTTTATTTTATATATATTACTAGTATAGATATATAAAAGTTTAGAACTTTCCCAACAATTGGGTATAAAAATTCTATAATAAAATTCTGCAATCAATTTCAGCGTTGCCATTACAGCAGTTTAAAAACACTGTTAAAAAGAGGCTGATACAGAAAGCCTACTATACTCTTGAAGATTATTTAGAAGATAAGAATGTGTGGATATAGCTCTCTTTGAACCTGTACAAGACAGTAACGACTTAATGTAAATAGTATCAACGATTATATTTTAAAAAAAAGCAACCGCCGAGTTTCTTGCTGGCTCTTCTCGGTAGGAACAGCTTTCCGAACCAGCAGTGGAGTTGACGATTCAAAAGCACTTGTTTACAAGTTTATTTGAATAAGGAATATTTTGAATTTGAATTTGTCAATTAATGTTTGGGACGAAACGATCGTATTGTCCTAGTAAGTGTGTGTAGTGATTGTGTGGTGTGCTGTTGGTGGCGCGTTATGTGTGGTGACTGACGGGTCTTGCATGTATGTATAAGGTACGCCAACGTTGCCTGCTTCCTATAAGCATTAGACTGTCTTAAGAATCATGAATTATAGCAAAATAATTGTATTATATCTTCTGTATTTAAAAACCTATTATTCTTAAATAATCCTTTTCGGTATAATAAGTTTTTGTATATCTACAAATCTTAACATGTACTTGTATTTCACAAGCAACTTGCAAATTGTATAAGAATTGTTACACAATCAGCAAAAGAGTTTTGCAAATAGTACAAGCGCAGTGGGAGTTTCATTGTTTCAGAGATAGATTGTGTACAAACAGCGAGAAAAGTTTAACACGTGGCAACTTTGCAAAAATATATTTAGAGATAACTTTACTTTGACATATTACTTAACAGTGACTTGTTTCTATCAAATTTGGGGCCCTCAGTTACGCTCTGTTTTTCTTATTAAAAAAAAGGATTCTTAATACATATACTAGCTGTTTTTGAGGCTTTATCTGTGTGGATATAAGTGCGTCAAAAAGTTTTTTCTGTGTAAATTCTGAACACGCGGAAATTTAAGGATAAAATGAAGCCTATATGTTGCTCTATAACCAGTGAAAGTCCCATCAAAATCGGTTTCGAATAATTTATTATTAACTTAAACTTTAAGAATTGCATCTTTTAGTACAAACCGTACAAAAATCCATTGTGAAGAATTTGAGATAAAATCGATCACATACAGATAGAGAGCTGATGTCTAAGCTTAAATTGTATTGTAAAGTAGCGGCCTGTTATTATCCCACTGCTGGGAATAGGCCTCTTCTCTCCGTTATAAGAGAGAAGGATTGGAGCTAAGACCTACCACGCTGCTCCAATGCGGATTGGTAGGTTACACATATCTCCAGAATTCTCTAGAGATATGCAGGTTTCCTCACGATGTTTTCCTTCACCGAAAAGCGTGTGATAAATTGCAATTATCAATTAGACACATAAGTTTTAATAGAAAAACTCATTGGTGTCTGCCCGGGTTTCCATGATCGTCTCTAGAGATTCACACGGTCGCACCGCTAGGCCATCACAGCTTTTTCTAAATTGTAAATTGTAAATCTCTAAATTGTAGTAAATCTCATTAATATAGCTCCCATAGATAAACCTTGAAATAGACAGACTTTCGTACTCATAATATTTTGTAATATTTATTCCCGCTTTTATTTATTTTTGTTCTTTGTAAAACATTATTTTATTGTTTAAGACTTCAAAAAGGCAGTCACGTTTGGCCACAAACGTGTGTGGTATTCAAAAGATCTTTTACTATAGTTTCTCAAAGAAAACTAAGTACTGAAACTGAAATTTTGTATTGAGACAGTTATGAACAAACACATTTGAAACGATCTGATCGAATAGTATAAGATATATAATGAAGCTACAACTGGTTCGGAATGATGCTCTTACCGAGAAGAACCAGAAAGAAACACGGCGGTCAATCTTTTAAACATTTTCAATTTTACATTATTAAATCTCAGTCTTATATGAAGCTGAAAGGATTTTCAAATCCAAGCATTTTTATCATCCCAATAATCTTCAATTTCGTAATATGCTTTACGTATAAGCATATATCTTATACTTAATTCAAACCTTTCTGTAGACTGGTCTAGTATGGATTGCGGAATTTTATCAATGAGTTGCTAACTCTGCTGAGTCGCGACACAGGTATCACAAGCTTTTTGTGACCACTCTTATGTATATAATATACATCGAATTTCGTCATATACATGTGTCGGTGGTAGACGTTACGACCTCCTTGTAAACAACATGTACGTGAAGCAGAGGTTTTGCAAGACAGCTAGCCATATTGACAATAGAAAACCGAACGGCGAAAATGCTATAGAGTAAATAGCTGGATCGTCTCCTAGTGCTCAGAGTACGGCCTCGTGAACTTCTTCTCATACCATCGATGTTATTCTTATATTTCAAGTGTAGTCAATAGAGTGATTTAACGTGGATGCATTAAAAGATGTCAATCCTAATTGGTGTTTATTGAATACGAGATTTTCAGTACAAAGATGATGAAAAAGGGCACAATACTGAAATCATTTCACCTTATCCCCTAGATTTTTTTTTTTTTTAAATATATGGGACACTTACACACACGGTCATCCGTCCCCAAAGTAAGTAACTTAATACTTGTGTATTAATTGTATATTAATGGTAGACAGACAACTGGTGAATATATACTTATATATTTTTTAAATACATACTTAAATACAAATATACACCCAGGCTCAAAGACCGACAAATTCATTTTTTTAAAAGAAAATGTTGGTCCTCGGCGGGAATCGAACCCGCGACCCGTGGAGCCGAAGGCAGGGTCACTACCCACTGCTCCAACGAGCCAGTCATAGTTTATTTATTTATTTATTATTTATCCCCTAGATAATATCAGCAGTCGGTAATTGTTAGTCGAAACATTTCACAACACCTCCAATACTTATGAAATATGTATGGAACGGCTGCGGTAGAAGCGGCATTTACATCAGGGATACAGAAAATATCCGGAATATTTTTTCACACGGACATAAGGCGCCGGAACAATTAATATATTCGTTTACCCGGTTTTTGTGATGGTAAAATTGTAAAGATACATTTAATTTCATTAATAATCAACGGACGCTGGGAAAAAACGAACTGGCATTTATGAGCATAAATTTTATTAAAACATATCAACATTCAATTGAATTATATTGTTAACTACTTTGTAAGGATAAAAACATTTTATATAACACTAGCTATGCTTGCGGATTCGCCCGCGTGGTTATTAGTGTATTTAATTTGAAAAAAAAAGAAGTTAATGTAAATTAACCATAAGAGATAGAGACATGCTGTTGCAGATTTTTTGTAGTATTTTTGTCGAACTACAATTCTCTAGTACATTACTTTACTGTTGATTTACGCGATGCATGCAACTAAAACTCCCAGCTTTATGCACAACTAAACAATTTACAAAAAAACTATAATGTACTAAACCTAACCTAACCTAACCCTTCTGGAAGAATTGTACAACTTTTTAGTAAAAACAATACATAGTAACTACACTAGTACAGTTAACTAAACTCCATTTTAAGAAAATTGATTACATACAGATAGACTGTTTATGGTGACTTTGTTTTATATTATGTATAGATATGGTAAAATAAAATTATGCGTATTTGAACACTCTCTTACATTTAAGCATAATTTATTTATTTCTTTTTATACATATCGTTGGAAAAGAGAAATTCCATCTTCCTGCCCTTATCCCACTCTAAGTGGGGTCGGCACAACATGTTACAAACATGTTGTCACGATTTGGCTACGTATTTTACGACCGGCCGCCTGCCTGACATCAACTTACCTTTGTCGTATTAAACGACACCTCGGTAAGAAAGAGGGTGGTCTATTCTACTTAACCGGA
Source organism: Morpho helenor (assembly GCA_029227775.1). NCBI lineage: Eukaryota > Metazoa > Arthropoda > Insecta > Lepidoptera > Nymphalidae > Morpho > Morpho helenor. The sequence goes on along the minus strand of JARGCU010000037.1, from coordinate 15,196,804 downwards.
TACCACACGGTGGGTCAACTTACCTTAGTCGCCTTTTACGACACCTCGGTAAGAAATGAGGGTGGAACTGTTCTACTCAGCCGGATACCACACGGTGGGTCGACTTACCTTAGTCGCCTTTTACGACACCTCGGTAAGAAATGAGGGTGGTACTATTCTATTCCGCCGGATACCACACGGCGAGTTGGAAAAGAGAAATTAAAAGTAAAAAAAGGACATGTATAAAGGCGGACTTATCCCTAAAAGGGATCTCCTCCAGTCAAAGTTTGAGTAACAGAAGAAAAAGGACAAGAATTGAAGAAAAAAGAGAAAGGACAAGTGCTCTAAAACATATAATGGAAAACAAATCATAAAAAGAAACATTTATCCAAACGTCTGAGTTACTTACTATTAAAAGAACTCGTGCTAAGTTTATAAATCAGAAACTAAATAATTAAGATTAAGAAATTTTACTGCAGCTTCTTTCATCTGAAAAAGTTCTGAGTTACTCTCGAGTTATCCCCGAAGAAGTTGCTTAAAAAGAGTAAAGAAATAAATCTGTGCAGCTAAACACCGAATAAAACGAAGCTTATAAATCTAAAGTCAATTAAATAATGGATTGAAAGCTCTTTAACTGCTTTAACAAGTGCTGAATCTGCATTAATTAAATTTAAACAAGATATCACTATCGTGAGTAGTAGTTCATAGTTAATGTATAGAACCGGCTATACTCACGTGTTATTCTATCGGGTTAGCCCGACTAGTTTCGAACCTATCTGGGGCACTTATTCATGAGCTCTTTATACTATGTTCCCGCCGCGATAGCATCATGTAAAGAGCTCATGAATAAGTGCCTGGGATGAGTTCAGTATAACAGGTGAGTATAGCCGGTTCTATACATTAACTAAGATTTCATTGAACATAGCTTATACCGTGTGGTATCCGACTGAGCAGAAAAGACCATCATCAATTCTTACCGAGGTGTCGTAATAGGCGACTAAGATAAGTTGACCCACCGTGTGGTATCTGGTTGATTAGAATAGACCACCTTCATTTCTTACCAAGGTATCATAATAGGCGACTAAGACAAGTTTACCCACCGTGTGATATCCGGTTGAGTAGAATAGACCACCGTCATATCTTACCAAGGTATCGTAATAGGCGACTAAGATAAGTTGACTCACCGTGTGATATCCGGTTGAGTAGAATAGACCACCTTCATTTCTTACCAAGGTATCATAATAGGCGACTAAGACAAGTTTACCTACCGTGTGGAATCCGGTAGAGTAGAATAGACCACCGACTCTACTCTTTCTTACCAAGGTGTCGAAAAGTACGACTAATCTAAGTTGATGTCAGGCAGGCGCAAGTCGGAAAATACGTAGCCAAATCATGTCACAACATGTTTATAAGATGTAGTGTCGACCCCACTTAAAATGGGATAAGGGCAGGAGAATGATGATTTCACAGAAGTCGTTTGTGACCAAAATGACCTGAGTCACTCAAGAACGTAGCTTGTATCTGAAATGACTTGAGTAACTCAATGTTTAAAAAATACTCAACTTAAAACAATAGTAAAATTGTGTTAATCCATACAGATCACAAATACAATATTACCTAAAACCCTTTGCAGCTAACAAAATGATTATAGTAAAAGACAAGAATTATTAGACACCCTTTCTCTCAACATTAATATTTAAGCAACAGCCAGACATGTGTCTTTTATTATTCAAGATTTCATCTGAACGAACGGTTTTCTAAGAATGTCATTCATACATGACGACACGACAAACAACGTCAACAAAAAAAAGAGTCAATAAAAAATTCACGTACCATAAAAATTGAAATACTAAAAAAAACAATATATCATCCTGTCCTTATCCCACTCTAAGTGGGGTCGGCACAACATGTTTTTCTCTTCCATTCTGTCCTATCTTTAGTCAACTCTGGCGCCACTCCTTTTATATGCATATCATACTTCACACAATCCAACCATCTCTTTTTAGGCCTCCCTCTAGGCACATATCCATCCACATTCAAATTTAACACACGTTTGGTCACATGATTTTCATCCCTCCTCATTACATGTCCATACCATCTCAATCTTGCATTTCTCGTCTTTTCTATAATGGGCGCAACTTTCAGACTTCCCCTTATATACTCGTTTCGTATTTTATCCAGTTTTGTCACACCACACATCCACCTTAACATTCTCATCTCATTTGCATGTACTCTTCTTTCATCCGTCTTTTTCATTGCCCAACATTCTGATCCATACAATACGACAGGTCTTATGACCGCTTTAACAAAAAATAATGAATTATTTAAATATGATTCACAATCAAAAATATGAAATCTGCAAACAGAAACGAGTCAATTAAAAACTCACGAACCTGCAAAAAATTTATTAGTATAATAAAAAACAATGAATTATTAAATTATAATTCACGATCAAAAATATGAAATTTGTAAATACACACGAGTCAATTAAAAATTTCGGGAATCAATTTAAAATTGAATTGCTGAAACAAAACAAGCAATGAATTATTTTTTCCACCGTTTTAGTATTTTGCGCATAGCAAATTTGTAAAATGCATGCACTAAACCTCGTTCGAAATACAAATAAATGTAGAGTTTAGAAATAGAAATAAGTGCAGAGTTTAGTTAGCATATTTTTTTAGTCAATGTAATTATAAACGATAACACATCTGATGACACATCTTTGATATTTAAAATAAATAGAAATGACGACAATTTTGACGAAGTAAACAGTGGTTTGTCGCAGGTTGCTCATTGGTTCAGACAAAATAATTTAGTACTGAACTCAAATAAAACAAAATGGATAGAATTTGTATTACCTAATGCTGCTAAAACAGCAAATAGACTTTTTATAAATAATGTTTCACTAAAAACAGATAATGCAACTGTATTTTTGGGAATGACTTTGGATACAAAACTCCAATGGAGCACACACATAACAACTCTTGCAGGGAAACTCAGTTCAGCGGCCTATGCCGTTCGAAAGATTAGACAGTTTACTGACGTCGAAACGGCAAAACTTGTTTATTTTGCTTACTTCCATAGTGTTATGTCCTATGGAATATTGCTATGGGGTAAATGCGCGGATAATGAAAAAATCTTTGTATTACAAAAAAGAGTCGTACGTGGCATTTACAATTTAAGACCGCGGGATTCCCTGCGAGAGAAGTTTAAGGAAATAGGTATTCTTACATTTGCTTCATAGTATATTTTAAGTAATTTAATTTTTGTATATAAAAATATAAAAAATTATAAAACAATAGGCGATGTATATAATAGACAAAGTAGGAACCGACATAAGCTAGCGGCCCCTGCTTTGCGCCTTGAAAAAGTACGTAAGTCGTTTGTGGGTTTGGGTATAAGATTCTATAATAAAATTCCACAATCAATTTTAACTTTGCCTTTACAGCAGTTTAAAAACACGATTAAGGAGAGGCTGATACAGAAAGTACTACTATACTGTTGAGGATTATTTAGACGATAAAAATGCGTGGATATAAATATTGTTCGACCCTGTACAAGATAGAAATATTAAATGTAACTAGCATTAAGAATTGTATTTTTTAAAAAGAGCAACCGCCGAGTTTCTTGCTGGCTCTTCTCGGTAGGAACAGCTTTCCGAACCAGCAGTAGAGTTGACGATTCAAAAGCACTTGTTTACAAGTTTATTTGAATAAAGAATATTTTGAATTGAATTTGAATAAGCTGTGTTAGGGTATCCGGTTCAGTAGAATCACCTTTATTGCTTTCCGAGGTGTCGTAAAAGGCGATTAAGGTAAGTCGACCCGTTGTGTGGTATCCGGCCGACTAGAATAGACCACCCTCATTTCTTATCGAGGTGTCGTCAAAAGCAACTAAGGTAAGTCGACCTGCTGTGCGGTATCCGGTTGAGTAGAATAGACTACCCTCATTCCTTACCGAAGTGTCGTAAAAGGTGACTAAGATAAATTGACTTCAGGCAGACGGCCGGTCGTAAAATATGGAACCAAATCATGTGACAAAATGTTTTCTGTAATAGCAACTCATTAACATGCAACAATTGTGGTGGTGAATGTGTGCAGTGCTTGTGTATTGTTGTGCCATCGGTGTCGGGTAGTGCATGAGTTCTTACAAATTCTGCATGTATCAGGTATGAGAACGAATAGTACACTCTACATTTAGCATTACATATATTTTCTTTTATCGCGGATTATAGCAAAATAATATTCTTATTACTTTTGTATTATGGACCTCCGCAAAGTAACGCCTAATTCTATAAATTATGATGGAATTCAGCAAAGTAATGCCCAATTCTATGAATTATAGATAGATAGATAGATAAAAACTTTATTGTACAAACACATAAAACACATAAAAATACATACGGACTTAAAGCAAACTTATGTATACGTACAAAGGGCAGCCTTATCACTGAGTAGTGATCTCTTCCAGGCAACCCTTCTTACAAAATTATTTCAATTAAATGTATATTAATATTTAAATAGTCTCTAAAAAACTAAAATATAAGAAAAAATTTCGTAGAAAGCTTATTCAGTACAGACAATATATGGTCAAGATATCATAACTTTACCGAGGTCGTCAAAAAGATCGCGTCGTTGTCGCCTCGACAAAAAAACCCCAAAAGCATAACAAAGTTATTTTTATTTCGTCACGTACCCTTTCGTTATGTTTAGCGTCCTCTGAGACGTGAGACAAACGTAACGAATTGCGTATTATAACGGAAAGAGGATCGCGCGTATTGTTTTATTTAACAACGAATATTTCAAGATTACATTGAATCGTTACGAAAGGCAATTAATCTTTGCTAAACAGTCACGCAAATATGAGGGGGGGATATGTTTATCGCGTTCCATTGACGCTTACACAGTTCCCTGGTTGTTTTTTAACTTTAGATATAAGAAGAAGAACCTGGGTGATCGAGCCTTGCTTGGTAATTTTTAAAAGATATCAAAAAAATATTTAAAAAATAATGGTAAAAATAATGATGACATGTGAGATTCGAACCCGTTGTTTGAAAGTTTTCGCTACATTACATCTATCGCAAACAACTAAAAAAATCCTTTGCTTTCTTATCTACATTTTACCATTTTTTATGCCCAAAAACCAGATGAAACTGTTAGTTTACATAAAAATAATGTGTATTACACCTAGGGCCATCTAGCGTTAAGTATGCAAGTCATATAGTATTTGTTCATTATCTGTTTTACCATGAATAAAAGCTTTAGTTCGTTCCAAGTCAAATAAGAGTCATTGCGTTTTATTATCCTTTTATTAGAAACGAATTTCTTTTAAATAAAACCTAACTAGATCGATTTTTCTCCCCCAAAACCCCCTACATGCTGAATTTCAGGAACATCGATAGAGCTGTTTCCGAGTATCAGAAAAAATATATTTATATATACATACAAGATGAACTCATTTAAATATTAATGATATGATATTGGTTTTGAAAAATACTAAGAAAATAACGAGTAAGAAAATAAAGAATAAATGAAATTTTGTTAAACAGGTTTTACCAACTTCATGTCCCGTTTTAACCGTTGAGGAGTTCCCTCGTCTAGATCCTATCCTGGCAGCATCAGGTCATGCTTATCATAAACATGCATTGTCATCTGAACTGAAGCATTATGTAAAATTTCAGCATGGCATTATCATTTAGAAGCAGATGTTATACGCCTCACAAGCATTCGACTCTTATCTCTAGAACCTGGTTGACCGAGATTTGTTCAGCAATTTTTTACAAAATAAAAAAAGAAGTTTAAAAAAAGAAAATTATTGGGTATGTGGCGCTCAATCCTAGGTATTTTCATTTCTTGAGACCGCCCGTTCCCCGCATAAGCTACACTTGACAATTTATGGCAAAAACAGTGTTTTATATTCAATGTAAATTTTAGTATTTTTAAATACCCAAAAACAGGCATCAAAGGATTTTTTTAATAAAACCTAGCTTGATCGATTTTTCTCCTTCAAAACCTACATGCTGAATTTCAGAAAATGAAATTGGAGCCGTTTCCGAGATTCCGAAGATTAACTCATTTAAATATTAAAGATTACCGGATAGCCTGGTTAGTAGTTAGTAGCATTTCATTTGATCGGTCCAACGCATGGGAGGTCACGGGTATACAGTATTGCAGATTATTTACTTAAATATGTTAAATATTAGAGTGGGATAAGGTAATTAATCGAGGTGTTGGAACGGATAAGAATTAACAAATAATTTACAGAATTAGTCGTTACTTTGCGGAGATCCATTCAAATTCAAATTCAAAATATTCTTTATTCAAATAAACTTGTAAACAAGTGCTTTTGAATCGTCAACTCTACTGCTGGTTCGGAAAGCTGTTCCTACCGAGAAGAGCCAGCAAGAAACTCGGCGGTTGCTCTTTTAAAAATATAATTCTTAATACTATTTACATTATGTCGTTACTGTCTTGTACAGATTCAAAGAGAGCTATATCCACACATTCTTATCTTCTAAAATACAAAAGTAATAATAAAATTATTTTAAACAAATTATTATAGTGTATCGCTATTTTTTATTATTTCTTTTGATTTTTCTTTGCACTTTGACCATAAAAGCTCTAGGTATTTTCTGAAACGAGGATTAAAAAAATATAATTATATTATTACTTTTGCAATCAAAATGTTATAACTAAGAAAGCCGTCGTAGTTGATATATTATTAATAAAAAAAACAAGTAATACTACATATTTCGATCAGGGTCGTCTCATTTGGAAGGCCTTCGGGGGCATTTTGTAAATGTACCTGTTAATATTTAACAAGGGTTGATAGTTTGTCAACTTTCACTCAGGCTTTGTACTACATGTGCTCTCAGGTATAAAGTAAACCAACATTTATTGTAAAAACCGCTTATTACTGTCCTATAATTTATAACACACACATATACATCACACACACAACTACAGATGGACAAATATGATTCTAATGTAAATGATATAAATATATGAGACAATTATAGATACACAAGCAATCGCCAACGGCTCCACATGCGTCGAAAGATTAAAACCGTAATATAGTCATTTGATAACCATAAAAATGGTTAAAGTGAGTTAACCTTAAAAGCTAGAAATATGCTGTATATAGAACTTTTAGAGGGGACCAATTTTGTAATACATGATTTTTGAATAACTATAACCGTTTACTCAGCGCACGCAAGGAAGCTTTAAATTTTGCCGTTTTCGTACTTTCAGTATGGCATTCTTATTGCTGCTCCTTCTCGTCTTCGAGTGTGATGTTACATAGTTTATAGCCTTCCTCGATAAATGGACTATTGTACATTTAAATAATTTTTCAAATCGGTCTAGTAGTTCCTGAGTAATCTCAGGAACTACTCAAACGCGTTCAAACAAACAAACTCTTCTGCTTTATATATTAGTATATATACACGATCGTCCGTCCCCAAAGTAACTTAATACTTGTGTTTATAATAATTTGATTACCCTATACAAACTAGTTGTACCTGTTAAACAGAGTTCTCCCAACGGCTTGATGACTATTTTTTTTAACAGGAACAAACCCCTTATGGGTACCGCCGCCCGAAGGGGACAGGAGACGGTTATGTCGGACTCGCACCGACTAAAATAATACGCTGCTGGTGGCGGGGATAGGGTACCTATGAAGACATTACCCCCATCCCCGCCAGCAGCAACTCTCTATCCCAGAGTGCGGCACCTCTGGATCGGGGCCTCTCTAAAAGTGGCCCCTTCCTCCGCTCGACGATGCTTCGGGAGCACCAGATGCATCGAACGCCTCGGGGACCTTGGGCGTCCGATTAAATGACTATAGACTAATCGCTTAACTCAGACTTCACCTGTGGGTTGCAAGGGCGCTGAAGTAGGACAAGAACGGAGACTGGGGTAGGTGCGGCTAGTGAAAGATCAAAAAGATTTTAATATCAAATCCCTGAATAAACTTACCGCTTATCATCCGACCTCATATTCAAATTTTGACCCCTCTATGCTATAAAGAGCACAAATCACCCACATTCTCTCTCGTTGCCAAAATTTTAGGTAAACGAGTGATAATATGTACTCATACTAATATTATAATATAAATGCGAAAGTCTATCTGTCTTTTGTGTGTATGTAACCAATATCTCACCATGTGACGTGGTTACATTCCCAAAAAACCATACAAAACGAAAGGACGCAAAGTGAATTAAAATTTACTGGCCCGATGGCGCAGTGGGTAGTGACCCTGCCTTCATCTCCGCAGGTCGCGGGTTCGATTCCCGCCGAGGACCAACATTTTCTATAAATAAACTTGTTGGTCTTCGAGCCTGGATGTATATTTGTATTTAAGTATGTATTTAAAGTATATATAAGTATAAATCCACCAGTTGTCTGTCTACCATAACACAAGTATTAAGTTACTTATTCGGTATAAAACCCAATACAAACATTGCATTTTAAGCGCAAATTAAATATTTCTTGATAGAGTACTTTAACGTTGATTTTGCGTAAAGTCGCGTGTATCACTAGTTAATATTGTAATTGCGAATGTGTTTGTTTGTAATAGTACTAAAAAGCAGACAAAGTAGGATATAGATATTATCCAAAGTAACAGCGACGATAAATTTTGGAAGCATATTTTATAGTATTATCACGTTTTCCCGTTAATGGCGGAAATACGACCTGGATTCTAAGTCAGGTCTATATAACTGGAAATGAGGTTAATAAATCGTACATTCCCCGAATTATTCGGGTCCTTAAATTTATTTATATCATCGTATTTTAATAGTACTTTTATATTCGACTTTCTTTAATATTTAAATGAGTTAATCTTGTATATATATTTATTCTTATATATATTTTATTTTTATATTTTCGGAAACGGCTCCAACGATTTTCCTGAAATTCAGCATGTAGGGGGTTTTGGGGGAGAAAAATAGATCTAGCTAGGTTTTATCTAAACAAAACTTTTTATTCCTGTTTTTGGACATTATAAATTCTAATATTTATATTGAATTTATTTTTTGCCTTTAATTGTCAAGTCAGCGTAGCTTATTTGGGGAATGAAAGCCTACTATACTGTTGAGGATTATTTGGACGATAAAAATGCGTGGATATAAATATTGTTCGACCCCGTACAAGATAGAAACATTAAATGTAACTAGTATTAAGAATTGTATTTTTTAAAAAGAGCAACCGCCGAGTTTCTTGCTGGCTCTTCTCGGTAGGAACAGCTTTCCGAACCAGCAGTAGAGTTGACGATTCAAAAGCACTTGTTTACAAGTTTATTTGAATATTTTGAATTTGAATTTGAATTTAAATGGCTGGTCGCGACAAATGAAAATACCTAGGATCGATCCCCACCTACCCTATTATTTTTTCTTTTTTTTTAAGTTTTCTTTTTTTATTTTGTAAAAAATTACCAAGCAAGGCTCGGTTAGCCAGATATTATATTTTAATAGTAGTTATGGATTAGGTTTATTTTAGGAAGTACATACATTGTATTCTATTATACTCGTAGCTTATAGTGTACAGAAAGGTTAAAATTAAATGTAAGAAATATACTTATACGTAAAGCATATTACACTATTGAAGATTATTTAGACGATAGAAATGTATGGACTTGAAAATTCAGCTTCATACAAGTAATAATGTAAATTTAAGATTTAAACTTATTTGTTTAATAATGTAAAATTGAAAATATTTAAAAGATTGACCGTCGAGTTTCTTTCTAGTTCTTCTCGGTAAGAGCAATATTCCGAACCAGTTGTAGCTTCATTAAAAATACTGATCCTTGACAATTCAAAAGTGCTTGATAGAGCTTATTTGAATAAAGATTATTTGGATTTGATAGTGGAATGATATCAGTACCTATATACTTGGTAACATAAATTAGGCGTATTCTAAAGGGGTACATCATAATCATATATCAATATGATTGACGATTCAAAAGTGCTTGATAGAGCTTATTTGAATAAAGATTATTTGTATCTGATTTGATTTAATAGTTTATAAAGATATTAGTACCTATATACTCGGTAACATAAATTAGGTGTATTCTAGGGCGTACATCATCATTCTCCTGCCCTTATCCCACTCTAAGTGGGTCCGCACAACATATTTTAAACATGTTGTAACATGTTTTGGCTACGTATTTTATAATCGGCCGCCTGTCTAACGTCATCTTACTTTAATCGCCTCGTACGAAATCTCGATAATAAATGAGGGTGGTCTATTCTACTCAACTGGATACCACATGGTAGGTCAACTTTCCATAGTCACCTTTTAGGACACCTCGGTAAAGTCTATTCTACTTACCCGGATACCACACGGCAAAATACAGACACATTTTATCATTACTGTTAATCTATGGTCCGCTAAGTAACGCTTGATTCATCGACCCTGTATGCCTCTAGTAGACAATATAAAATGTTCCCATTAAACGTATACAATTGTAGAAATATAAGCGGAAATACAAAAAAATGTTCGATTCGAAGTAGGCTAAAGTATCAACGCTTCAATCTAACACACAATGGCAAGCAATTAAGGTAAAATTTACTGGAAAAGAAATAAAAAGGAGTAACGATGGCCTAAATGACCTGGTGTTTAATGTCGCTAATACTTCAAAAAATTACAGAATCGAATCAAAATCATCTAAATTCAAACAAGTTATTTTAAATTGTCTAGGATCAATATGATTAATGAAGCTACAACTGGTTCGGAATGTTGCTCTTACCGAGAAGAACCAGAAAGAAACTCGGCGGTCAATCTTTTTAACATTTAATTTATAGAATTAGGCGTTACTTTGCGGAGGTCCATAATACAAAAGTAATTAATATATTATTTTGCTATAATTTATTATTATATCGCGGATTATAGCAAAATATTATTTTCATTAGATTTGAATTTTATTTACTTAATTAGATTATAGTCTTGTACGAAGCTGGAAGCTTTTATCATTTATATCATTTTCACTTATGCAATACTATAAGCATATTCATTACATTTAACTTAAATAAAGAAAATCAAATTCAAAATATTCTTTATTCAAATAAAGTTTTAAACAAGTGCTTTTGAATCGTCAACTCTACTGCTGGTTCGGAAATCTGTTCCAAAGGAGAAGTGTCAGCACCAAACTAGGCGGATACTTTTTTTCTTCCTATAACTAGTTACATCGTTTTCCTGCCTTTATCCCACTCTAAGTGGGGTCGGCACAACATGTTTTATTACTACCGGCCGCCTTCCTGACGTTAACTTACTTTATTATTCTTATAACTTGTTACATTAATGCATTACTATTTTCTGTAGTGTCCTTTATGTAAGTGTATCTTTGGGAAAATATTTATTTATAATATACCTACTATGTGTTATTTACGTGTGGTTTTGTCCATAGACATTATTAGATATTTTTTTATTAATTATAAGAAAAATTATTTACAAAAAGCTTTTTATTAGAATTTTTATTGATGAATTTTTATTTTTAAGAGCTTTAATTCAACTTGCAATGTATGATCATGTGTGATAGTGGAATTTTTCAAGTTAAATTTGACCCACTTACTGGGGTCCGATTGAGCTGAAATTTTTTATACTGGTCCAGACCCGATGACAATGCATACGTAATGTTTATGATAAGCATGACGTGATGCTGCAGCCAGGATTGGCTCCAGATGAGGGAACTGCTTAGCGGTTAACAGTAGGGACGTGAAATTTTGTTCAATACTTTTTAAAAGCATTTTTAAATTTATTTGTTAAGTATCTTTTGCGTAAAATTGTTTTGGAAAACTGCTAACGATAAAGTAAAACATAGGGAGGTATTTTTTGGAAGATATACTTTTATATGGTACTTCAACGCTACATATGCTGTCGCGGACTTTTATTTAAAACTTTTAAAGAGAAACAATTTTGTAATACATGATTTTTGAATAACTTAATATCACCGTTTACTCTGCTCACGCAAGGAAGGCTTTAAATTTTGCTGTTTTCGTACTATTTTTTATTGCTGCTCCTCTCCTATTCATCTTAGCGTGATGTTATATAGGCTAACTAAAGTATTGCTGGCAACCCCAGCCCTGGTGACATCTCTAATCAGCTGTTCTGTTTAATTAATTTCTTAAAACTTAATATAATATTGTAATATAAGTAATAAGTGATATAATCAATGTGGAAATATATGTTATTCTTCAAGATTCATAAATATAAGTTATAAAAATCATTGAAAAGGAAAAGCAAGTCCGCGTATAAACCTGTTACCTGTCACCGAAATTTTTCAGTTAATTTTTAAATTGGTGTTTATTAAATTCAGGGAAGTATCTTAGTTGTATCTTTTTATAATTATTATTTGCACCTTAAAACACACACAAAATATTTTCTTTTTTCTTTTGATTACTTCGTCTCTCGTACTTTCTTTGAAAGTATGTTGCAGATGTTCTAATCTTTGAAATTTACCTGAGATATATATTTTAAGCATTATTTGAGCAACTGTCTCGGTTTGCTTAGTATTTAAAAGCAAATTGGATGACTAATTTTGGAAAGTTATATGAGCAAGTCTACCTTTTTATTAAAAACTAAACTAATTACTACTCAGTCATTTTTGCCTCACTATTATTATTATTTTTTAAATATACTTAACTAGTTTATCAGCAACTAAACACACAACTAAACACACAACAGCTTATCATTTAATAGCAAGGTTGTTGCAATAATAGTGAATAATAATACAGTATTTCTCAAATAAATTCAGAATTTAATTACTGAGTAAATAAAAATTAAAAAAATTATATTTCTATAGTATACTTATCATGTCATAGCTGAACATAACATTGTAAACAATAATAACATCTTATAGCTATCACCATAAGTAAAAATATTATATATTATTGTCTCCTTTTGCTTGGTATTTAAAAGCTCAATTGATGACTTTAATATATAGCATTGTTTATAGCATTGTTTATTATCTTTTTGAATAAAAAGTACTCATTGTGCAAGTCTCTCTCTGCTTATTAATTAAAAGTGGAGTGGATGACTAATGTCACAATATCTTCAGGAATAGTTGATCACTTTATTTTTTATTTTTTTTAAATAACATAAAATAATATACAATTAACATCAATATCTGTTAATTAGCAACCAAATTAATTAAAGAATAAACTACTTCCCATACAAAAAGCTAATAACTCTTACTAATACAGTCTTACTTACTTTCAGCATAATCTTAAAACAAAAATGATGACCCGTCAAGCATCATTAAAAGACATGGAGTCAAAACTTAGATTGGCTTTGCAAGATTTAAAAATCTCAAAGGAGCTTAATGCTCAACTTCTTAAAGAAAGGGAAGACAGTGAGATTGAAATCACAAAAATTATAAAAAAAAACAGTGAATATAAAGATCAACTTGCTAAACTCCATGTTGAGTATACGGACATTTTACAACAACGAGATCAGCTGAAGGATATCATTGAATCATTTGATCAATGTGCTTATGAACATGAGAAGGCTCTGGGTCGCATAACAGAGTTGGAAATTAGCCTTCACGAGACACAACAGAATGTTTGTCAGCTGGAACAAGCAAAAAGTTCTCGTGAATCTGATGTGACCCAGTGTCTTTTTAGTGAACTTGTTGAATGTAGTTCAAGTAGTAATTTGGATAAAAAAATTATTGGAAATGAAGCAGCAAAGTTAGTATGCTTCAGTAGTCACAATAAATTAAAAAAATATATTAAAATCAATAAATTTATTAAAAAATCCAAACGAGTGATTAAAAACAAAAACTGCATTCAACAATTAGGGAAAGCTAAAAAGGAACGTTTGCGTTTAATTGATAAAATGAAATCTATAAATGATAAACTTCATTGCAGAAGACACTTGTATGACACTGAAACCCGGCAACAGCAAAATAAAATACATTCTTTAGAAAAATCCCTAAATCATATTACAGATCTTTACAGAAAGTCTCAAGTGCAAATTGACGAGCACATATCATCTTTTGATAACTTATTAGGTATTTGTAATGACAACTTAGAACGTATTGAATCTCTGTCAAGCAATAGCAAAGAAGTATATAAAAGAGACTGTTTGTGCATGCTGAAATCAGGAAGTGGAAGTGTTACACAAGTTTCTTCACCTTCTGTCATATGTAAATCCAATAACTTAGATACAAATAACTCAGTTACTACAAATATTAATATGTTGAAAAAGACAGATATAAATAATTCAATTAATTTGAAAGTATTTGAAAAGAAAACAATAATTGTATCAGATGAATTAGGTAAAGGCTTTGGATCTTTAATGAATCATTGTCTATCACATCCAGTTATTAATAGATGTTCACCAGGTGCTACCTTCAGTTATTTAGTTGACAGCCTTGCAGCAAATTCTTTAGATTGTAATACTAATGTAATTTTAATGTGTGGAGATAGCTTGAATATAAGCAAACAAGACATTATGAAATGTGTAGATAAATTGCTATTCCTACATGACAATACAGAATGTAAATTTATTATGTGTTCATTTCCTTACTCAAACACACTAACAAAAAAACAAAATGAACATATTTATAAGTTAAATTTATTAATTTATAATTTGACACTCCGTCATGGGAAGGCAATTAATTACTTTGATAGTAATAAATTTATTACATCATTTAAGATGACAAGGGATACTATGTATCTACCTTTTAGAATTAAAAGACATATAGCTACATTGTTAGCATACAATTTAAACAATAAAGTTACATGTGTAACTAATTCTTTTGACACATATATTAACTGTACTAATAGTACTAATATTTCTGTTTTTGACTCCTGTACTAGTAGTAGTACTTGTATTATTCCTAGTATTAATCTTTGTAGTGATAATACTAGTTTAAACTAGAAATAAGGACAACAGATAAGCCTTGTCAAATAAATTTAGTGCACCAGAATTTACAAGGCTTATCTGGCAAAGAATTCGAATTAGAATTGTTTTTAAAAAAATATAATATTGATGTTTTGTGCATAACTGAGCACTGGCTTAATAGTTCGCAATTAATGTTAAATATTAAGGATTATACAGTATCCAGTGCTTTTTCAAGAAAGACCGCAACTCGTGGCTCAAATCGTGGGGGTTCTCTTATACTAGTACGGGACAATATACAATATAAAAAAAGGAATGACATTATGGGTCTTTCTGTAGAACACACTGTTGAGCTGTCTAGTGTTGAGCTGGAGCAATATTTAGTAGTTTGCGTGTATCGGCCGCCCCCAGGCGATTTTATTGTATTTGAAGAAGTTATGGAGGAAGTACTTAAGAGGTTAAGTAAATCACCTAAAAAGTTATTAATTTGCGGTGATTTCAATGTAGACATTTTAGTAAAGACTTCTAAAAGAGAAAAATTACTTAACCTATTCAAATGTTTTAACCTTGATAATGTTTTTAATGAACCTACTAGAATAACTGCAACCTCAGCTACTTGCCTCGATAACATATTTTGTAATTGTAAAATCTTACATAAATCAATTATAAATAGCTTAAAATCAGATCATAGTGGACAGACAATATCAGTTCCTGGTTTAGAACAAAAGTTCAAGAAAATAATCCAATTTAGACCTGTTACTACTAAAAAAATTAATACCTTTAGAGATAACATCTTAGCTAAGATACCTAAAATTAATACAGCTCAGAATGATCCGGATGAACTTTATAATTCTCTCTTTAGCTTAATCAACCTTGAATTTAACCGTGTCTTTAAGATTGTGGAAAAAAAACTATCACCAAATCTAAAGTTTAGTGATTGGGCAACAGTTGGCATTTACAAAAGCCGGAATAACTTGTTTGACTTGTATGCACAAAAGCAGTTCAATCAAACCCCCACATTCGCCGATTATGTAAAAAAATATTCTAAATTATTTAAAATTGTTTGCGTACAAGCTAAGTCATTATATATAAAAAGGAAGATCGCTACTTCTGAAAATAAAATAAAAGCAACGTGGAATATTTTAAATGATGAAATTGGTAAAAATAAAATTCAAGGTAATAATAATAACAATCTTGAACTTAGCATCAATAACAAAATTATTACTTCCAATTTAGAAGTAGCTTGCACATTTGAAAGTTTTTTTCGAGACATACCAATTACCACTACTAAATCCATCAATTCCTCGCCAACATTAGCACTTAATCTTTTAGAGGGTTGCGTCACTGAATGTAACGTTGTCTTTAATTTTAAACACATTACCCCGTGTGACGTTCTAAAAAGCTTCCAAACAATCCAAATGAAAAAAACGGAAGATTTATGGGGAATGTCAGTGCGCACAATTCAGAATATCATTGATGTTCTTGCGTCTCATTTAGCTCCAATTTTTAATAAAACTGTAGATTTAGGTATATTTCCAGATCTTATGAAACACAGTAAATTAATACCTCTGTTTAAATCTGGAGATAAAAAAGATCCAAATAATTATAGACCAATTTCAATACTACCCGCTTTTAGTAAAATCTTTGAAAAAATTATGCTTAATCAACTGCTCCATCATTTCAATTCTAACAAATTACTTCATTCGGAGCAGTATGGGTTTACAAAGGGTAGGTCCACAACAGATGCGGGTGCAAGATTGATGAAACATGTATTTAGTGCTTGGGAGAAGTTCCAGAATACCTTAGGTGTTTTCTGTGACTTGTCAAAGGCATTCGATTGTGTTCAGCATGAGACTCTCCTGCGAAAACTAAGCCACTATGGGGTAAAAGGTACTGCACTGAAGCTTATTGCCTCATATCTCAGTAATAGAATTCAAAGAGTGTGTGTAAATAATATAAAGTCATCCGGTTCAATCACGAAAATGGGTGTGCCACAAGGCTCTATTCTGGGTCCCTTCCTATTTTTAATATATATAAATGATTTGCCATTTTATGTAAACAATATTTGTGACGTAGTACTTTTCGCAGATGATACATCATTATTATTTAAGATTGACAAAACCAAAACAAAAGTTGACGATGTGAACAGTGCTTTGTCACAGGTATCGCATTGGTTTACAGTAAATAATCTTCTTTTAAATGCAAATAAGACTAAGTGCTTAGAATTCACATTGCCTAATGTTGAAAAATTGGTAAATACAGTAAAAATTAATAATGAAATAGTAAAAACAGAAGACTTAGCTGTTTTTCTGGGAGTAACCTTGGATGCAAAGCTGCAATGGGGACCCCACATTACTAATCTTTGTAGTAAACTTAGTTCCGCTGCCTATGCCGTTAGGAAGATTAGGCAATTAGCTGATATTGAAACAGCAAGACTTGTCTATTTTTCTTATTTCCATAGCATTATGGCATACGGTATCTTGCTGTGGGGTAAGGCAGCTGATATACAAAAAATATTCGTTTTGCAAAAGCGAGCTGTACGTGCGATTTATAATATGAAACCACGTGACTCGCTCCGTGATAAATTTAAAGAAATAGGTATTCTCACCGTAGCTTCGCAATACATTTATAATAATATAGTGTTTGTGAGACAAAATATACATCTTTTTAATAAAAAAAGTGATATTAGTAATAGGCAAACCAGGAACCGAAATAAATTAATAATACCCAGGATACGGCTTCAGAAAGTTCGTAGATCGTTTGTGGGTCTCGGTATACATTTTTATAATAAAATTCCACAATCTATTTTGGACTTGCCTTTACACAAGTTCAAAATAGCAATTAAAAAGACACTGATTCATAAAGCTTATTATACTGTTGAGGACTATATTGATGATAAGAAAGCTTGGTTTTAAATTGCGACCAGCTACGCACTAGATTATATTGTAAATTTTTTAAATTGTTCTTAATTAAGCCATTATTGTAAAACTCAATTTTGAAAAGAGTGACCGCCGAGTTTCTTGCTGGTTCTTCTCGGTAAGTGCACCATTCCGAACCAGTGGTAGCTTCATTGTAATTTGACGATTCGAAAGTGCTTGTAAAGGCCAATTTGAATAAAGAATTATTTGAATTTGAATTTGAATATATTCTTCATCGATAAATGGACTATATTGCACAGTAGTTCCTGAGATTAGCGCGTTCAACCAATCAAACAAACAAACAAAACTCTTCAGCTTTATATATTAGATATAGTCTATAGCCTTCCTCGATAAATGGACTATCTTACACTGAAATAATTTTTTAATTAGGTCCAGTAGTTTCTGAGAATAGCGCGTTCAAACAATCAAAAAATCAAACAAATAAACTCTTCAGCTTTATGTACTAGTAAAAATGATATGGTTTTACATATATATGAGTTATTCAAAATTTCATTTTAAAGATATTATAAGCAATTCTAATTATATGATGAAGAGAGTGACATTCTTAATTTTAAACTTATATTATATGCAATTACTTTTGTTATTTTTGACAATTTTCATAATTTTATAAATACTTCTAACTAAATAACATAAATTTTTGCTTATACGTACTTACTTAGACGGTATTAAATATATAAAAATATATTGATAAGTATTATATAGTACGATTTGAAATCGTTATTAAAAATTAAACGATGTGTATGATTATATATGATTATACTTCTCGTTAATTTTTTAATTATAACTTAATTTTTATCTAATAAGTTGTAATTCTTATCGTTGAATAAGTTATAAAAAATAAAAATAACTTACCGTTACCAGCAAGCACACAAACACATTCCGCACAAAACACACACTAAGCACACAAAAATCGGAAATGAAAAAATCCGGACAAATCGGAACGAGATCGCGCGCTTTTCCCGCGTCCGGAAAAACCTGAAGCGTTAGCAACAGCCGGCAAATATCCGACTACTGAATTTTGAGTAACACGCGCGTTCCAACAAGTTCAGACGCATGCGTAGCGAAGACCAGAATTTTACTTACTGTAAACCTTAAAGTTACTGTAAATTAGAGTAACTTTTCAATAAACGTTCTCCGGACAAGTATATTTTCAGGTAAGGGTGAGCCTTGAAATTACTTTTCGTTTATTTTAGACACATCTGAAGCGGTTATGAAATCACTTTACGGATAATTGAGTTAACTTTATATAAAAGAAAAATATTATTGACTTTTATACATATGAGAAATATTTCCACCGTGTGGTATCCGACTGAGTAGAATAAACCACCCTTTTTTACCGACTAAGTCAAGTTGACCAGCCGTATGGAATCCGGCTAAGTAGGAGAGAAGAAAGAGAAAAAAAAAGTGGCTCTTTTCTTACCGAGGTGTCGTAAAAGGCGACTAATGTAAGATGATCAGTCGTGTGGTATCCGGCTGGATAGAATAGACCATCCTCATTTCTTACCGTGGTGTCGTAAAATGCAATTAAAGTAAGTTGACGTCTTGCGTCTTCGTTAGAATATCTAGCCAAATCATGTAACAACATGTTTATGATGCCATATGAGAAAAGTTAATAAATGTGCGTATAGCCACAAAAACTTCATAGGCAAAACCACAGCTCATACGCTGTGTAGTTTTAAATCTTTAGATTGACTCTTTCAAGAGAATTATTTTTTCTGTTACAATTCAAAAGTAATAATAAAATAATTTTGCTACAATCCGCCATGAAGTAAAATAGAAAATATATATAATGCTAAATGTAGAATAGACAATCCGTTTTCATACCTCATACATGCAGGATTTGTATAAACCCATGCACAAACCTCCACCACCGCCACCAAAATACACAAGCACTACACACATTCACTATCACAATCTTAACAATCGTTTTCGAACAATTCGTTCCCGCAACCGATGCATCATCAGGAGATAGACTCCACTACAAAATCTATTGCTTTGAGTTAATTGCGGATTATAGCAAAGTAATTTTATTATTACTATTGTATTACGGATCTCCACAAAGTAACGACTACTTCTATAAATTATTATAACTCAGTGTTCAATTGATAATTGCAATTTATCACACGCTTTTCGGTGAAGGAATACATCATGAGGAAACCTGCTTATTTCTTGAGAATTCTAGGGATGTGTTTAACTTATCAATCCGCATTGGAGCAGCGTGGTAGGTCTTAGCTCCAATCTCTCCAAAAACGGTGAGAGATTATATTCAGCAGTGGGATTATAGCAGTCTGTTACTTAACTTTTATAATATAAATTGTTATCGCATAAGCTTATGACTAAGAACCTGAATTAATTAGTTAAATATTCTTAGGTTTAAACCAACTGGAATGGAAACAAACTAATTACTTGTTAAACTTTGTATTTCCAAGCTCGAATACTAATAGCTGAGCGCATCCGATCGACCACAAAGCATAAATTATTTAAGTTTGCAGAATCAAATACAAACAAGTTGATTTCCACATTTAAAACGATAAAATGATCGGGCAAAATCGACAAGTAATTACAGATTAACACCAGTGCTAAATTGTTAACATTTATTCTTAAACTCCTGATTGTAATTCTAGAATAAACTGCTTCCGTCGGAACGCTCTGGAGTTTTAACAAAAATATTATTATTATTATTATTCTCCTGCCCTTATCCCACTCTAAGTGGGGTCGGCACAACATGTTATAAACATGTTGTAACATGATTTGGCTGCGTTTTTACGAGCGGCCGCCTGCCTGACGTCAACTTAACTTAGTTATATTTTATGACCTCGGTTAGAAGGAGGGTGGTATATTCTACTAAACCGGATACCACACGGTGGGTCAACTTACCTTAGTCGCCATTTACGACACCTCGGTAAGAAATGAGGGTGGTTATTTCTATTTAGCCGTTACCACACGGCGGGTCAACTTACCTTAGTCGCCATTTACGACACCTCGGTAAGAAATGAGGGTGGTTATTTCTATTTAGCCGTTACCACACGGCGGGTCGACTTACCTTAGTCGCCTTTTACGACACCTCGGTAAGAAATGAGCGTGGTCTATTCTACTTAGCCGGATACCACACGGCTACGCAAAGATTATAGATTAAAAAAATAATAACAGTTGGTTATTACAACTAAGGTGTATTGATTATTATTTTAATATATGTTTTCTTTTTCTTTTCTTTTTCACACTTTCAATTTTAAATAGTTCAACGCCGTGTGGTATCCGGCTGAATAGAATAGTACCACCCTCTTTTCTTACCGAGGTGTCGTAAAAGGCGACTAAGGTAAGTTGTCTCACCGTGTGGTATCCGGCTAAGTAGAATAGACCACCCTCATTTCTTACCGTGGTCTCGTAAAAGGCGACTAAGGTAAGTTGACTCACCGTGTGGTATCCGGTTAAGTAGAATAGACGAACCTCTTTCTTATCGAGGTGTCGTAAAATACGACTATGGTAAGTTGACGTCAGGCAGGCGGCCGGTCGTAAAATACGTAGCCAAATCATGTGACAACATGTTAACCCCACCTAGAGTGGGATAAGGGCAGGACGACGGTGATTGTATAGTTCAGTTTTGTTTGGTGGTTTATAAAATTATACTTGTAATATTTGGGGGTTGGTGGGTTAAAATATCAAGCCAAATCATGTGACATAATTTGGCTTTTATAACATGTGTCGACCCCACCTAGAGTGGGATAAGGGCAGGATAATG
Organism: Morpho helenor; assembly: GCA_029227775.1. Taxonomy (NCBI): domain Eukaryota; kingdom Metazoa; phylum Arthropoda; class Insecta; order Lepidoptera; family Nymphalidae; genus Morpho; species Morpho helenor. The sequence continues at coordinate 15,175,307 of JARGCU010000037.1, read as the reverse complement.
GGAATTGACATAAAATTCTTTTTATTTTTTTTGTTTACTAATTATTCCAAATAAATGACATACATTTAACTGATATAATAACATTTTAATTCTTAATTAAAAATAAATATTAAACATATTATTGTAATTGACAAAAGTTAAAAGGCAACACTATTCTCTACAATAACTTAACGCAAAAACAGACATATGTATGTACCGATGTGTGTTACAAGTTAAGGTATTAGCAGTTGGCGGAAAAAAAATTTGTACACCCTTGTGGGGTAGCTTACAGTAAAAAAATAAAAAAAATTATTACGTACATAATGATAACGAATATTTACGAAACTCCAACGTTCCGAGTGCCATATTAAAAGCGGTAAACGACGGCCAAAACCACTATGACAGCAAACAAACTTCCCGGGTCCCCTATAAACTCTGATAATAGTCGTTTTTCGCTTACAAGCCATTTTGGAAGCACAATCTGTGCCTCGCTCATATTACGACAGAATTTACGCGCCAAAAACTATTGAAGCAGTGCCACCATTGAAAAAGTTAAATAAAAATAATTTCGCATCCGGTTAAAACTGTGTTTATTTCAATGTATAATATGTAAGTGAACGAGCTTTGCTTTTTTATTATTCTATACATTTTTGTGCACAAAAAGTATCAGCATGTTGTTGCCAATGATTTCCGCTTTGTATTGTATAGCAGCACAGTCATGTAACAAGAGTATCGCGCCCTTTTTGCTTAAAATGGTGGCAACACTGTGACGTTGTTGTTTCCGGTTGAGTCTTCTTATTGATAAAACGTTTCAGCGACATTCAGTCTTTGTTCATCTTTCAAAAGAAGACCATCTCGGAACGGGAATTGTGGTATTCCTATTATATCGTGTTCTTGTATATAGTGTGCGTTAACAATCATTAATCTCAGCACTTATCCCACTTTGAGTGGGATTTTTTAACATGTTATGTAACATTATTCGGCTAGATACTTTACGACCGGCCGCCTGCCTGATCAGATCTACTCAGCCGGGTCAACTTACCTGTCACCTTTTCCGACACCTTGGTAAGAAATGAGGGCGTCTATTCTACTTTATCGGATACAATACGGTTAGTGTACTTACCTTAGTCGCCTTTTACGACACCTCGGTACAAAATGATATTGGTCTATGGTGGCAGGATACCATACGGCAAAAAGTGTATTTGCTAAAAATAATTATCATTCATTTTCGTTTTCATATGTTAAAACTATAACGAATTATTATATTTCTAAAGTACCTGGGTGACCGACCTTTGCTCAGTATTTTTTGAAACATATAAATAAATAAATAAATAAGCGCCGGAATCAAACCTAGGTTTCGAACTTTTTTGGTCACAGCTTTGCATTTGACAGCTAAAAATTTTATTTACGTCTGTTCCTTTTTTAGCATTTTTTTAGTGCCTTAAAACAGGGATAAAACGATTTTTTTTTTATTTAAAACCTAGCTAGATCAATTTTTCTCCCCCAAAACCCCTACATGCTGAATTTCAGGAAAATCGTTGGAGACGTTTTTCGAGACTCAGAAAATATATTTATACACTTAAGACTAAGTGCCTGGAAGAGATTCCGATTCCGGAATAAGCCCGCCATTGCAGTTGTTTTTTTATAATTTATATATTTATTTGTGCAATAAAGAGCTTACAAATAAACAAATAAACACTTCCTATATCTAATTACTTCAGTTACTACCCTCTATGTACGGGGTCTCACACGAAATTTGTCTATTTTTCACGTCACAACCAGGTCAGTCGGTCAAGTCGACGTAGTTACCTTTACGTTTTTTCCTCAACTGCGAAATGACATCCACGGACGTAATGACATAATCTATATATATAAAAGAAAGTTGGTCTTAGTTACACTATTTATAACTCAAGAACGGATGAATCAATTCGGCTGAAAATTGGTGGAGAGGTTGCTTAGAACCAGGAGACGGACATAGGATACTTTTTATCCCGTTCGATCGCGTTTATTTTATCCCGTCAAGTCACTATAAAACGTGGTATAACAAAAACGACTATGACATGGAATAACAAAACATAAATGACAACTATACGTAATTTTGTCTTTGGTTAAGTATGGTAAAAAATTTGACAATTATCAAAATAATAGCTAAACTTCACTACATAGTAAAGTAATAAGAGAGCTGTGAATGTTGTATATAAAGACATTCTGTAATTAATTGTAAAAATAAAATACATAGGGAAAATATAAAAGTAAAAGAAGAAAATGTAGTATATGAATTGAAATATTGCGAAGATAGCAGGGAATCTTAATGGTACATATAGGGAAAGAGGAATTGTTTTATTCCAAATTTAAGGCGTGCGGGCCACGGGCAGTAATGAATAAACCAAAACTACTGGATAGATTTTAATAATTTTTTTCACTGAGTGACAAAGGCTATATATTTTATACCCGTGCGAAGCCGGAGCGGGCCACTAGTCTTTTATATAGCTAAAACACACATAAAACAAAGTAAGACACGTCTGTTTGTACATTATTGTATAATTCATAATCCTTATATAATGTGTGATGTGTGTATTTTACCTTGTATATTTATATACAAGACACACGTAAAATACATATGCCATGTGGTATCCGGCTGAGTAGAATAGACCACCCACATTTCGTACCGAGGTGTCGTAAAAGGGGACCAATGTAAGTTTACCCGCTGTGTGGTATCCGGCACAGTATAATAGGCCACTCTTATTCTTACCGAGATGTTGTAAAAGGCGACTCAGGTAAGTCGACCCGCCGTCAGGTATCGGGTTGAGTAGAATAAACCACCGTCTTTCTTACTGAGATGTCGTAAAAGGCGACTAAGGTAGGTAGACGTCAGGCAGGCGGGCGGTCTTAAAATACCTAGCCAAATCACGTTACAACATTTTTAAAACATATAATGCCAACCCACTTAGAGTGGGAGAAGATAAGACTAGCAATCACCAGCGGCTCCACCCCCGTAAAGAGATAAAAACCGCATTATAGCGTCAAAATAATAAATGACAAAATATAGGTTATCAAAAAAATGATATAAATGGTTAAAGTGAGTCAACCTTAAAAGCAAGACGTATGCTATCGCGGACTTTTATTTAGAACTTTTAGAAGGGAAAAATTTTGTAATACATTATTTTTGAATAACTTTCACCGTTTACTTAGCGCACGCAAGGAAAGCTTTCGTAATATTTTTTATTGCTGCTCCTCTCCTATTTATCTTAGCTTGATGTTATATTTTATGTTATGCCTTGATGTTGCCGGTTGACAACGAAGAAAAAGAAGAAGATGTTTAACCTTCCTCGATAAATAGACTATCTTAAGCTCAAAGAATATTTGCAAATTGGTTTAGTAGTTCCTGAGATTAGCGCGTTAAAACAATCAGAAAAACAAACTCTTCAGCTTTATATATTAGTATAGATATCATACTTTAACTGTCTCTTTTAAATAAGCAGACAGAGCCGGGTAAAAAGTGTTGTCCTAATAAAAACAGCTTTGTCCTGCAATTTAGCGTAATAAGTCATCCTGCGAGTGGCGGACGTTCCATCAGAAAGCGCGCCTTTAGAAGCATTAATGCTGAATCAGCGAGAGAATAAATTACGCTCAGACAAAATAACGCCTCCGAGATTATATTTTATGACTGCTAGATGTCCCCGATTACTTTAAATTTCCGCGACAACAGCATCTTCTGTTTAAAAACAGATTTGTCTTCAAGACCTGATTTGACATAAGCGTAGATAGTTCAAGAAAAAAAATACGGTTTATATATGGGACATATATATGGGGATTATTTGCTAAAGCCCTAGCCTCAAGCCTAAATGCTAAAGCCTATTATACTGTTAGCGATTAGCAATAAAGCAATAATAATATAATTAAAATAATAAAATGAAGTTTCATTGTGATTTATTTCTTTTGTAATTTAGAGTAGTATTAAATTTAGATATTTACTTTTATATATATTTTTCAGAAAAGCTGTGGTAGCCCAGCGGTATCACCGCCCAGCGGTATCACCGCCTCTTTCGAGAAGGTTTAGGGTTCAAACCCTGGGCAGGCACCAATTAGTTTTCTAGTAAAACTTATGTGTCTAATTGATAATTCCAATTTATCACACGCTTTTCGGTGAAGGAAAACATCGTGAGGAAACCTGCATATCTCTAGAGAATTCTGGGGATATGTGTAACCTACCAATCCGCATTGGAGCAGCGTGGTAGGTCTTAGCTCCAATCCTTCTCTCCAAAAAAAAAAAAAAAAACGTAGAGAAGAGGCCTATGCCCAGCAGTGGGAAAGTAACAGGCCGTTACTTACTTATATTTTTCAGTAATAAAGATAAATTTTATTGTATTATAAAAGCTATGTATTTTTAGTATTTGCATACCGGTTTGGTTATTTGAAGATATTACATATAATATATTTTTAGCTTGCCAGCGACATTGTCCGCGTGAAAATCAGATAAAAAAGTAGTTATTGTGAGTTAACCATGAGAGAAAGAGTGATTCTAGCGTAGAAGTTCTTGTAGATCTACAATTCTCAAGTACACTAATGCAGTGTATCTCTGTTGGTTTAAGCGGTGCACGCGAGTTAAGCTCCCAGCAGGCGAATTTTTACACAATTAACATAATTCAAATTCAAATTTAAAATATTCTCTATTCAAATAAACTTGTAAACAAGTGCTTTTGAATCGTCACCTCTACTGCTGGTTCGGAAAGCTGTTCCTACCGAGAAGAGCCAGCAAGAAACTCGGCGGTTGCTCTTTTTAAAAAATACAATTCTTAATACTAGTTACATTTAATGTTTCTATCTTGTACAGGGTCGAACAATATTTATATCCACGCATTTTTATCGTCTAAATAATCCTCAACAGTATAGTAGGCTTTCTGTATCAGCCTCTCCTTAATAGTGTTTTTAAACTGCTGTAATGACAAAGTTAAAATTGATTGTGGTATTTTATTATAGAATCTTATACCCAAACCCACAAACGACTTACGTACTTTTTCAAGGCGCAAAGCAGGGGCCGCAAGCTTATGTCGGTTCCTACTTTGTCTACTATATACATCGCCTATTGTTTTATAATTTTTTATATTTTTATATACAAAAATTAAATTACTTAAAATATACTGTGAAGCAAATGTAAGAATACCTGTTTCCTTAAACTTCTCTCGCAGGGTAACATAAAACAGTAATGTACTATTAACTACCATTCGGAAGAATTGCACTACCTTTTAGTAAAACCCGTACAAAAATCCAGTCTGTATTTTGAGAAAATTGATCTCATAAAGACCGACAGCTTTTGGGGATTTTGTTTTATAATACGTATAAGCCGTGTGTTATCCGGATGAAAAGAATAGGCTCTTTCTTACCGAGGTGTAGCAAAGCTAATGTAAGTTGCGGTCGGTCGTAAAATACCTAGCCGAATCTTGTTACATGTTTATAACATGTTGTGCCGACTATACATAGAGTAGGATAAGGGCAGGAGATTGATGTAAATTTATTATAATACGTGCAGTTTTAGCTTTTCATGGCTCTAAGCTTTTTGGAAAAGCTTTACCAACACCATCTACTAAAAACCACTCATCATCCTCCTGCCCTTATCCCACTCTAAGTGGGGTCGGCACAACGTGCTATAAACATGCTGTCACATGATTTGGCTATTTTTTTACGACCGGCCGCCTTCCTGACATCAACTCACCTCAGTCGTATTTTACGACACCTCGGTAAGAAAGAGGGTGGTCATTCTACTAAACCGGATACCACACGGTGGGTCAACTTAACTTAGTCGCCTTTTACGACACCTCGGTAAGAAATGAGGTTGATCTATTCTACTCAGCCGGATACCACACGGCGGGTCGATTTACCCTAGTCGCCTTTTACGACACCTGGTAAGAAATGAGGGTGGTACTATTCTATTCAGCCGGATACCACACGACTGCTACTAAAAAAACCACGAATTCGCAAAATGCTTTCGCGATTTGTAAAGCGCTTAAATTAAGCGCTTTTTGGCAATTGTAATTGTTATAAAATAAATGTGAAAGTTCTTATTTCGCGTATTCAGAGACTCATGAGTCCGAAATAATTCGCGACAGCTGCATTAAACGAACCGAACTTATTAACGCCTCGGAAACTACCATGGGTTAATGTAAAAATGGCCGAATATTATCTATAGCACCTGGTTGCTAAACCTTGCTCGGTAATTTTTTACAAAATAACAAAAAAGAAACTTAGTTATCCTTTTTTCTGCAAACTAATTAAGGTAAAATATTTATTTGCTATACTTTTAACCGATTAGACAGCTATCATTTCTGTGTAAATTTCTTTGTTTCTGTATTTGTTATCCCTTTTTATTATTAATTTGTTTGTTTTTTTCAATAATATGTATTTAACTTGTGTAGTCATTATATTATATTTTAATTATTTTGGTGTAGTCGTCCGTGTTGTCACCGAGGCTGCAGCTGAAAATCGGTCCCGAGTGACATTGTCAATGTCATTCGGTTCATGCCGAGCTGTGTTGCCTTTTTTAAGATTGCATAAAATTTAGATGTAGGTATTTATTGTAATCGAATATTGTATTTTATTATAAGTGTACTCGTATTTGCCTATGTTTTATGCAGTGTTTAAATAAATATTTTTCTTTCTTTTCTTTCTTTCTTTCTTTAAAAAAAATAGAAAAAATAATTGGGTAGGTAGGGATCGAGGTTCGGAAAAACTCTTGTAATCGCTGATTATGAATTAGAGCCATTTTGGAGCCTCTTCATAATATTAAACTTCAGTCAGTAGGCGCTCGCCTACGTTACATTCTAAATTGTCCAAGATCGGATCCAACCAGACCAATAGTCGGATTTCAACCCATCTTGAGTTTAACTTAAGAATTAATAATTAGAATTAATTAATTAATTAGGACTTTTTTTTTTTTAGACAGGAAAAAAACCCTTATGGGTACCGCCGCCCGATGGGGACAGGCGGCGGTTATGTCGGACTCGCACCGACTAAAATAACCTGTGTGCTCCACTACGCTGCTGGTGGCGGAGATAGGGTACCTATAAAGACATTACCCCCCATCCCCGTCAGCACCAACTTTGTATCCCAGAGTGCGCCACCTCTAGGTCGGGGCCTCTTTAAAAGTGGCCCCTCCCTCCGCTGGACGATGCATCGGGAGCACCAGATACATCGAACGCCTCGGGGACCTAACTCCAGCGAGCGTCCGATAAACCCCATTCGGATCGCTCGGAGGTCCCCGTTAGGGCGGCATGCGACGGACTTCGGCGAGTCGCCTGCGCCCCGCTCGCCTGCGGCGGATTGGATCCAAGGACTCGACTTCCCGTTACCTAGTGGACTACCCTTACATAAGTTTACATGTAGGCACTCTATAATTGCTAAACACTTTTGTAATTAAGAAATTAGCATTGATTGCAAAAAAAAATATATTTCTTCTAGGTTGATAAATCAATTTTGGGGTTTCAATTCGTGTTTTTGTATATCATCAATTTAAGAAAATATATAGATCTACATGTTTAATATTTTAAATCATATAACAATATCCTTAGAAAATTGCTCTCGAAGGAAAACTGCCTCGATTTTATTCCCAAACATAAATCGTACCTTGACCTGTAGGAGAAAGTTTAAAAGTTACTTATGTTGTCCCTTCTTCGATAATGCTCATGGGACTTTCTATTGATCAGAAAGATCTATCGCTTTATAGCTTTTTCATCCTTCATAAACTTTTATGGGTAGAGGTTTTATGAAACTATTTCGTTACCAAATCGCGTGACTTATATGTAACCTTTTGTGTTATTTTGTTATATTTTTGTACTAATTCTTTTAATTAATATGAAGTACAAATATTATAAAGTAAAATAAAGGCCTACTGCTAGCCATAGGCTTCCTCTCTTCGTTTTTGGAGAGAAGGGTTGGAGCTAAGACCTACCACGTTGCTCCATTGCGGTTGGTATCATAACATAACATCCTTACAATTTCAAAAGATATGCAGGTTTCCTCACGATATGTTCCTCTACGTGGTAGGTCTTAGGTCCAAAACTTCTCTCCAAAAACGGAGAGAGAAGGCCTTTGCCCAGCCGTAGGATTCTAATAGACATACTTTATTTAACCTTTTTACAATTTTTCAAATTTCAACAAAAAAATAGTACATAATTAAGTTTATTTTAATACTAACGTCTACGCAAGCGAATTACTGCCATACCATACTATTCTATTCAAATGTGATTTGAATTCCTGAATTCGACGTAGAAATACATGAATTTCAAATTTTGAATAAAGAGTTTGAAAAAAAAGCAAAGACCACGCTGTTGTGAATTTGGTTGTTTTTTTTTAATTTATTCAATGATTCCAGCTGATGTAACACCGAATCGGAAAAGTAAATAAATGACTAAAACTGGGCAAGGGGGAATACAAATCGGAACACACTACGCGGTTTTTGTTAGTAAAAAAACATTATAAGAGACATATTTATCTTTAATCTTTATATATTACTAGTGGCCCGCTCCGGCTTCGCACGGGTATAAAATATATAGCCTTTGTCACTCAGTGAAAAAATGATTAAAATCTATCCAGTAGTTTTGGTTTATTCATTACTGCCCGTGGCCCGCACGCCTTAAATTTGGAATAAAACAATTCCTCTTTCCCTATACCATTAAGATTCCCTGCTATCTTCGCAATATTTCAATTCATATACTACATTTTATTCTTTTACTTTTATATTTTCCCTATGTATTTTATTTTTACAATTAATTACAGAATGTCTTTATATACAACATTCACAGCTTTCTTATTACTTTACTATGTAGTGAAGTTTAGCTATTATTTTGATAATTGTCAAATTTTTTGCCATACTTAACCAAAGACAAAATTACGTATAGTTGTCATTTATTTTTTGTTATTCCATGTCATAGTCGTTTTTGTTATACCACGTTTTATAGTGACTTGACGGGATAAAATAAATGCTGTCGAACAGGATAAAAGGTATCCTATGTCCGTTTCCTGGTCCTAAGCAACCTCTCCACCAATTTTCAGCCGAATTGATTCATCCGTTCTTGAGTTTTAAATAGTGTAACTAAGACCAACTTTCTTTTATATATATAGATTATTGTTTTGTTTACAAATCTTAAGATAGAGATACAATTTCCTTATGCTAGTACATGAGTAATTAATCTTTCGAATTTGATTCGAAATTCAAAAACCGCTACAACGATTTTCGTGAAAATTAGTATGGGGATTTTCGTGAAAATTAATATGGTGTTTTTGTGAGCAATAAATCAATCTAGCTAGGTACGTTTCAATTAGCAAAATGTTGTTTTATCCCTGTTTTCAGGCATTGTTAAACCGCTATAATATTATTTGAAAACATAGGCTAATTACACTGTCAACGTTCGAATACAGGTATCTCCTATCCTTTTTTTTCATATTGCATCTTTTTTATATTTTGAGTGTGATTTATAACTTACATTAACATGTTAGCGCACACTATATACAATAACACGATATAATAGGAATACCACAATTCCCGTTCCGAGATGCACTTCTTTTAAATGACGAACAAAGACTGACTGTCACTGAAACGTTTTATCAATAAGAAGACTAAACCGGTAACAACAACGGCACAGTGCTGCCACTGTTTTAATCAAAAAAGGCGCAATACTCTTGTTTCACGACCGTGTTGCTATAAAATACAAAGCGGAAGTCAATGGCGACAACAAACATGTATTAAACCGCGGGTACAGCTTTTCTTTTATATATGTTAAACATGCGTTATTCGTCTTTCTTTCCATCTGTTTGTCTGTTTATCTCTCGGCCTCAGTATGTCAGTCTGTTACACCTTCAGGGCTAATCCCCTAGATCAATATTGATGAAATTCTGTACAATTATATATCATATACCGGATTAATATATATACACATTTGCGATTCTACTTTGGAAAAACGTTTTATTATACATTTGGTATGTAAATGTACTTAATGTACCCTACATTAAGTGTGAAGTTGACGCGAACGAAGTCGAGAGCACAACACGTCTGTGAACACTAGTCTATAAACAAGTATATAGTATAAAAATAACTAGGCTAAAAAATCGTCCCATGTAGACCGTGCGATAGACAAAAAATATTCCGCGGCCCTCGTCCACGATTAACAAAGTTTAATTGTATTTTTAATTCGGCAGATTCTTCAAAGTTGATTCGTGTGCCATTCAAATGAAACACAAACCTCTTAGAGCCTGACAACTTACTGATAAGTTGATAAAGTTTAGTGATAAAGTGTCGGATAGTTAACCGACAAATAAACTAAGTAGCAGATAAATGTCTCTAAAAAGAGACTTTAAAAAGTGACATTTTAAAAAAAATTGCGGCCATTTTGAAATTAGTATTTACTATCCAGAGATAAACAAAATAACAGCCACATGATCTACCTGTTAACTTATTAGGAACTTTAAGTGCTGAATAAGCCTATCAGAAACCTGAGAAACGTAAAATTCCGAGATAAGTGTCAGATATGTTCCGAATAAGATAACTATAAGGTTATTGGTAACTTGTGAAACAGGCCCTTAGTCTTATGAAAACAGTACAATATGGCTTACATAAGTAAAGGGCTAAAAGAATACCCTTTTCTTTCACAAAATAGTAGATAACTACTTTTATTTAGGTATAGTAAAGTATAGTAACGACCTATAATCCCACAGCTGGGAATAGGCCTACTCTCTCCGTTTTTAGACAGAAAGATACTAAGACCTACCACGCTGCTCCAATGCGGATTGATAGGTTACACATATCACCAGAATTCTCTAGAGATATGCAGGTTTCCTCACAATGTTTTCCTTCACCGAAAAGCGTGTGATAAATTGCAATTATCAATCAGACACTTAAGTTTTAACAGAAGAACTCACTGGTTCCTGCCCGGGGTTTGAACCCGTGACCTCTCGAAAGAGTTCACGGTTTCACCGCTGGTCATCACAGCTTCGGTATTTTAACCTACAGCCATCTAGTGACAGTACATTAATTTATGCGTATCTGAAACTATATTCTTTTGGACAGACGCAGGGATCATTTCCCAAACCCTTGAGGGGTAGGTTAGTCGAAGTTAGGAAGTAGTCGACGTTCAGAAGGATATTCGACACTTATAGTTCGCACTACCCTTAACAGATGGCGCTGTTATACAATATAAATGAAATAAAAATATATACTTTTCCTTATTCTTAGAATAAACTAAATTATGGTGATCTTAAATGAAATTAATTGAAAGTATTTTTTCTTTATTTCATTAAATGAGTGCAAATATCTGAAGAGGTTAAATATTTTATAACAGCGCTATCTTGTTGATACGCCAAATAGTACATCAACAAAAATGTTGAAACCAGCACCTGAAGAGAAAAGGTTTAATACTAAACCATCATGATGGCGGTAATGATAAAATAAAAAAGTTAAAAATATGTGCGACTGTCTGGTTGCTGTGGATCAGACTTTTTTCGAATTCCCCTCTAAAAAGAACTCGTTTATTCCTAAAACAGTGCTCCATTCGCTACCAAATTTCGCAGAATCATTGGTCATTTTAAAGATTGCCTGTTTTCATTAACATCGGTCCAGCTGTTTTTGAGTCTATAAAGGACATGCAGACAAAATTTTTTTTAGCTATTAGATTATTGTGAAAAAAGTGTAGAGATCTTTCGAGCACTCTTTTTTACATAAAACTCGTATTGGTGGTCGTGGTTTTTAGGAATTTAACTCTTCTTATTTCATACTTTTAGCGCGATTAAATGTCAATTTTTTTTTAAATTTTGTAAATTGTTTTTCAGGATAATTTATTATTAGATATGATATTGCACTGGTCACCGGTTCTTCATAACTTTACAAAGCTTATGTATATTAAATTAAATCTGTCCGTTGGTAAACAGTGGGTAAAAGTTGAAAGTTGAGAGTTTATAGATATCTGTTAAATACAAACAAACATACATATATACAAGTAAATCTATATCTATACTAATATATAAAGATGTAGAGTGTGTTTGTTTGTTTGGACGCTCTAATCTCAGGAACTGCTGGACCTATTAGTATAATTATTTGAGTGTATGATAGCCCATTTAACGAGGACTATATACGAGGATTATAGACTATATAACATCACGCTAAGATGAATAGGAGACCAGCAGCGATGATTGAATTATAAATGAGCAAATATTGCGGCTAAAAAATCATGTAGGTATTACAAAATTGTTCCCCTCTAATAGTTCTAAATAAAAGTCTTTTAAAGTTAACGCACTTTAACCATTTTTATGGTTACCAAAATACTATATTACGGTTTTACACAGGCGATTGCTAGTCTTATATAAAGCATGTCGAAAAAACACCCAATTGATTTGAAAAAGAAAACAGTCCCCAATGCTAACTCAAATTACGGATATCGACAGGAAAGGCTGGGTACATTTGACATCGGTTTGACATTAATGGGATATCCTACACATGTTCTGGTTATTATCGCAGACACATATGGGATTGGCAGAAAACTGACAACGTCATACTAGAAATACATTTAATCCACGCTTTGTGGTAGAAAGGTTCGTAATACCACAAAATATATCACACAAAATATATCCACAAAAATATAAGGATTGGAGCTAAGACCTACCACGCTGCTCCAATGCGGATTGGTAGGTTTCATATATCCCTAAGATTCTCTAGAGATATGCAGGTTTCTTTACGATGTTTTCCTTCACCGAAAAGCGTGTGATAAATTGCAATTATCAATTAGACACATAAATTTTAATAGAAAAACTCATTGGTGTCTGCCCGGGTTTGAACCCGTGATCGTCTCTAGAGATTCACACGGTCGCACCGCTGGGCTATCACAGCTTAGCTTATTAACGTTATGTATGCAATGCTAAATGTAAAGTGTACTATTCGTTCTCGTTCGCTCGTAGAATACTTTTGTGCCTTATAAAAATACAACATCTCTGTATATTATTCACTAGCAATCGCCAACGGCTCCGCCCGCGTGGAAAGATTAAAACCGTTATATAGTCTTTTAATAACCATGAAAATGGTAAAAGTGGGTTAAATTTAAAAGCCAGACATTTTAAAACTTTAAGAGCGAAAGAATTTTGTAAAAATTTTTAAATAACATTCACCGTTTACTCAGCGCACGCAAGGAAAGCTTTAAATTTTGCTGTTTTCGTACTTTTGTTATTGCTGCTAATCTCCTTTTCATCTTAACGTGATGTTAAGCCTATAGCCTATAGCCTTCCACGATAAATGAACTATCTTACACTGAAATAATTTTTCTAATTTGTCCAGTAGTTCATGAGATTAGCGCGTTCAAACAAACAAACAAACAAACTCTACAGCTTTATATATCAGTAAAGATATTTTGACAAATAAATGATGACGAAAATGTTCCTAACCAGTTTTAAGAATAGTTTTTTGCTACCTCTTCTCGGTAGAAACAGCTTTCCGAACCAGCAATAGAGTTGGCGATTCAAAAGCACTTGTTTACAATACTTGAATAATGATTTAAATGTAATGTGAAACCATGTAAGTACTATGATAGGGGTGTCTTAATTGCATAAAATACCAACGTTTATTTACGTGTAACACATTAATAAATCGTCCGTTTACCAAGGTTAAGTTAAGTACAAATTCGTTCAAATCACGCAAACATTGTTTACGTATATGATATTACGATGAAGCTAAATTAAACAAGTTAAGTTAAAAAAAAAACTAATATTTATGAATAAAAACGGTTCCTATAAAGGATATACAGACATACATTCATTTTTATTTATTTGAAGAAAATAAGATTTTGCCGTTGTTGTTTGTTGTTTTGACTACCCTCATTTCGACTAAGTTAAGTTGACCCGCCGTGTGGTATCTAGCCGAGTGGAATAAACCACACTCATTTCTTACCGAGATATCGTAAAAGGCGACTAAGGTAAGTTGAGCCACCGTGTGGTATCCGGCTGAGAAGAATAGACGACCCTCTTTTGTACCGAGATGCCGTAAAAGGCGTGTAAGTTAAGTTGATCCCCTATATGGTATCCGGCTGAGTAGAGTAGACCACCCTTATTTCTTGCCGAGATTTCGTAAAACACGACTAAGGAAAGTTGAGCCACCGTGTGGTATCCGGCTGAGCATAATAGATGACCCTCTTTTGTACCGAGATGCCGTAAAGGCGTATAAGGTAAGTTGATCCCCTATGTGGTATCCGGCTGAGTAGATCATCCTCTTTCTTATCGACGTGTCGTAAATACGACTAAGGTAACTTAAAGTCAAACTGGCGGCCGGTCGTAAAATACGTAGCCAAATCATGTGACAACATGTTTATAACATGTAAAAAATATTGCACTCAATTATCTCATATTCGGCCATTTGTCCTCAAAATTATGTCAAACAAACCTCACGCAGTTTAATGTCTCTAATAAAGTAACTAATAAATCCACATATTTGTCTGTTACCCTAATAATCTCGGACTCATAAATCTGGGACGTGCGCATGCAAAATGCATAAAAATGCAGAATCAGGTTGTAAAAGTCCTTTTTATGAGAGAACGCCGGCTGTCTGGAATGACGTGTCCCGTACCATTGTGAAAAGTCCCTGGGAATAAAAAAAATAAAAAACAACCCCATAAAACTATCGAAAGTATATACACAAAAACATAATAGTTTATTAAACAATTTGTTATTAAAATTCAAATAATTCTTTATTTAAATTGGCTTTTACAAGCACTTTCGAATCGTCAAATTACAATGAAGCTACGACTGGTTCGGAAAGGTGCTCTCACCGAGAAGAACCAGCAAGAAACTCGGCGGTCACTCTTTTCAAAATTAAGAATTACAATATTTTTTAATTAATAACAAATAAAAAAAAATATAATATAATCTAGTGCGTAGCTGGTCGCAATTTAAATCCAAGCTTTCTTATCATTAACATAGTCCTCAACAGTATAATAAGCTTTATGAATAAGTTTCTTTTTAATTGCTTTTTTGAAGTTGTGTAAAAGCAAGTCCAAAATAGATTGTTGTTAGTGTAGTCAACATTCCGAACCAGTTTCATTAATCATTGATCCTTGACGATTCAAAAGTGCTTGAAAGAGGTTATTTGAATAAAAATATTTTGATTTGATTTGATTGTGGAATTTTAATATAAAAATGTATACCGAACCCCACAAACAATCTACTAACTTTCCGAAGCCGTATCCTCGGTATTATTAATTTCTCATTTCTCGCGACCACCCGTTCCATGAATAAGCTACTCTGACTTGACATATAACGGCAAAAATAGTGTTTCAATGTAAATTTTTTAATGCCCAAAAACAGGGATAAAACTTTATTTTAAAATAAAACCAATCTAGATCGATTTCTCGCTCAAAACCTCCTGCATGCTGAATTTCAGGAAAATCGTTGGAGCCGTTTCCGGGATTCCAAAAATATATATAAATACATACAAGATTAACTCATTTCAATATTAAAGTACCTGGGTGACCGAGCCTTGCTCAGTGATTTTTAAAAAGATGTAAAAAAAAATTGAAAAGAAAAATGAAAAAATTATAGGACAGGTGGGGCTCGATACTAGGTATTTTCACCTCTTTATACCACCCGTTACCCAAATGTGCTACCATGACTTTAAGTTTGACAGCGAAAAATTGTTATTGTATTCAACGTAAATTTCAAAAAAATTTTAGAGCACGAAAACAGGGAAAAACGACATTTTTTTAAATAAAACTTATCTATATCGATTTTTCTCCCCCAAAACCTACATGCTGAATTTTAGGAAAAACGTTGGAGCCGATTCCGAGATTCCGAACATATATATACATATATACATACAAGATTAACTCATTTAAATAGTAAAGATATACCTATGTGGACAATATTTTATCTACATACGCAATATTTTCAAGAAAAACACAACCCTAACTGCATGAACAGGTGCCTCGAGCGACACATGCGGCGTGTGTCAAAGTAGGCCCGACGTTCAGTATTGACCTCGACATCAACCTTGACCTTCACCGTTTTGACCCAGTCTCGCACATAACTGAATAGTTTAGTAATGAATTATATTACGAAGAACTTGAAAAGCTTTCTGGGGTAATTTAAATTGGACTTTCGGTAATTTGAATACTTCGTTTTTATTTATTAGCTAATATAAATAAATAAATAAATATATGGGACACTTACACACACGGTCGTCTGTCCCCAAAGTAAGTAACTTAATACTTGTGTTATGGGTGACAGACAACTGGTGAATATTTACTTATATATTTTTTTTAAATACATACTTAAATACAAATACACACCCAGGCTCAAAGGCCAACAAATTCATTTATATAAAATGTTGGCCCTCGGCGGGAATCGAACCCGCAACCCGTGGAGCTGAAGGCAGGGTCACTACCCACTGCGCCAACGGGCCAGTCAAATATTTCGTCATACATCTATATTTGTATTTGGGAAAGCTTACTATACTGTTGAGGATTACTTAGAAGACAATTATATGTGGATATAGCTAATCTTCAACCCTGTACAAGATAGTAATGACTAAATGTAACTAGTAATAAGAATTATATTTTTAAAAGAACAACCGCTGTTTCTTGCTGGCTCTTCTCAGTAGAAACAGCTTTCCGAAACAGCTGTAGAATTGACGATTCAAAAGCACTTGTTTACAAGGTTTCTTGAGTACAGATTATTTTTATTTATTTATTTTTAAATTTCTACGATAGTAAGGTGTCTCTTTAATGCACCGTAAAAGCAGCTACCAATAAAGTTGACTAAACAGCTGTTAAATGAAACCCACGCGAACGTTAGGCCCGTACTCCGTCAAATTGATTTTGCCACAAACACTCGCAAACTATAAATTGGTGGCAAACATTAAGGTGACTTCACACACGCAGTTAGACGAATATATAAAAGTACCTGCTTGGTCGAGCCTTGCGTGGTAATTTATTACAAAATCAAAAAAAAGAAATTAAAAAAAAAAATTGGGTAGATGGGACTCGATCCTAGATTTTTTCATTTCTCGATACCGCCCGTTCCCTGAATAAGCTGCTCTGGTTGACTTGACATTTCACGGCAAAAAAAGTGTTTTATGTTGAATGTAAATTTAATTTTTTAAATGCCCAAAAACATGACTAAAACGATTTTTTTTAATAAAACTTTGCTAAATCGATTTTTCTCCTCCAAAACCCCCTACAAGCTCAATTTCAATCGTTGGTGTCGTTCCAAGATTCCGAAAAAATATTTATATACATACAAGATTAACTCATTTAAATATTAAAGATAATATAAATATATAAGTAAGTAACCCAAGTACTTTTTTTACAAGATATAAAAAGGAGAACCTTGAAAAAAAATGAAAAATATTGTACAATTATTAACGAATCCTGTAACATGCTATAAACATGTCATATGAGACAGCTAGGTATTTTACGACCGGCCGCCTGCATGACATCAAAATTACATTAGTCGCCTTATACGACACCTCGGTACGAAAGAGGGTAGTCTATACTACTTTGCGGATACCACACGGCGGATCAACTTACCTTAGTTGCCTTTTACGACAACTCTGTAAGAAATGAGGGTGGTCTACTCTATTCAGACGCATATCACACAGCTTGTCAGCCATCTTTTAATATCAGCCTTCTTTTAGTAGTTTTTATGGCAATAATGGCAAAACTAACTGTTTGTAGAATTTTATTATAGAATCTTACACCAAAACCATGATACGCAGTTTGAGGCGGAAAGCAGAAGCCGCAAGCTTATGTCAGTCGTTATAAAAATGCCCCTCTGTTATATTGTTAGTAACAGAATAACTTCTGTCCAAAACTCAACCAGACGTTAATAATCTTTGAGCCGTACTTTGTTGTAGTAAAAACAGAATGAAAAATTCATGGTTCCGCTTGCATTCATACAGCAAAACAAGTTTTATGTCGCTCATTTGTAATGCCAAATAAACAAAACAATAAAGAAATACACTCGCGAACGGAAATAATACAAAGTAGATAACGTAAATAATTTTGCGATTGACTTTAAAAATATCAAAGGATATATTTTTTTAGAATTTGCTTGCGGCTCCCGCTTTGCGCCTTGCAAAAGTACGTAAATCGTTTGTTAGTCGGGGTATAAGATTCTACAATAAATTCCGCAATCAATTTTAACTTCGCCATTACAGCAGTTTAAAAACACCGTTAAAAAGAGGCTGATAGAGATTACATAGAAGATAAAAATATGTGTATATAGGTGCTTTTCGACCCTGTACAAGACAGCAACGACTTACTGTAAATAGTATAAAGAATTATATTTTTAAAAGAGCAACCGCCGAGTTTCTTGCTGGCTCTTCTCGGTAGGAACAGTTTTCCGAACCAGCAGTAGAGTTGACGATTGAAAAGCAGTTTACAAGTTTATTTGAATAATCAATATTTTGAATTTGAATTTGAATAGAATAAGGCCTATTTTGAGAAGTTCTATAGTACAAAAAATAATGAAATAATTTTCTAAAGTTATAATAATGCACCGTCCAAACCAAACCACCGTCTTTCTAACTGAAGTGTCGGAAAATACGGCTAACGTAAGTTGACGTCAGGCAGGCGGCTGGTAATATGTAGCCAAATCATGTGACATGTTTTAACATGTTGTGCCGATCCCACTTAGAGTGGGATAAATGCAGAAAGATGATGATTCTTCCACTAAAATAAGTATTGTTCTATTGTAAAGGAAACTACTAAGTTAACATACAATAGAAACTTGTATATTTAAGATACCGGACGCATTTTGGTTCGCTCTACATATTACAAAGTACAAACATTGCACAATTGTTGTCTTTATTTGCTGTATTATTGTTCGAAGTTCGTAAAACCAGACCGCAACTCTCTGTTTACTTATATATATAATGTTTGCAGCTTTAGAGAGCTTTATGTAGAGTTTTAAGGGCGTCCGAACACCTAGCGGAAAAACAGCGGCAGCTGGCATAAAAGTTTTACTTTATTAGGTCCACCAACAAAATGATATCTATCTATAATTATTATAAAACAGCCCCAAAAAGCTCCGTCTGTATGTGATCTATTTTCTCAAAATCTACTGAACGGATTTTAATACGGTTTTTACTAAAAGATAGTGCAATTCTTCCGAAAGGTAAGTTTGTAGAAGTTACGGTTTTATGCAAAATTGTTTTGAAGTTGTTGCGCAGTTGTAAAATACACGCCTGCTAGGAGATTTAGTTGCGTACGCTGCGTAAAGCAACAGAGATACACTAAAGTAATATACGAAAGAACCTTGGCGTCAGGCAGGCGGCCGGTCGTAAAAACGCAGCCAAATCATGTTACAGCATGTTTTTAACATGTTCTGCTGACCTCACTTAGAGTGGGATAAGTGCTGGAGGATAATAATATTGAATAAAACCAATGTAGCCAAACTACACATTTGAATCCAATTTCATAAACAGTGCATATGTTATTAAATAATGGTAGTTGTCCACTATAAAGTAAGTAAGTAAAGTAAGTAGCGGCCTGTTACTATCCCACTGCTGAGAATAGGCCTCTTCTTTCCGCTTGTGGAGAAAAGGTTTGGAGCTAAGACCTACCACGCTGCTCCAGTGCGGATTGGTAGGTTACACATATCTCCAGAATTATCTAGAGATATGCAGGTTTCCTCACGATGTTTTCCTTCACCGAAAAGCGTGTGATAAACTGTAATTATCAATTAGACTCATAAGTTTTAACAGAAAAACTCATTGGTGTCTGCCCGGGTTTGAACCCGTGATCTCCTCTAAAGAGTCGCACGGTGTTACCGCTGGGCTACCACAGCTTCACTATATATGTCCACTATAATTTATCTTTATTCTAATAAATTATTAATATAAAAAAGGCTACCGTTCAAAAAGTCATAAATATAATTGATTATTAAGTAAACGATTATTTTGATCTGAATTAATCGATTTTTTAAAAATCTGTTTATTTTGAAGGCATAAAAATCGATGATGTAATAATCGTTCTTTTTAACTCCAAGTCACGTCTTAACCGGATATCACTCGGCGGGTCAACTTACTGGTACCTTGTCGCCTTTTACGATACCTCAGTAAAATTTCAACAACCAACCTAGTGCGCAAGTAAAGTAACGGCCTGTTACTATCCCACTGCTGGCCATAGGCCTCTTCTCTCAGTTTTTTTTTTTTTTTGGAGAGAAGGATTGGAGCTACTACCTACCACGCGGCTCCAATGCGGATTGGTAGGTTACACATATCCCCAGAATTCTCTAGAGATATGCAGGTTTCCTCACGATGTTTTCCTTCACCGAAAAGCTTGTGATAAATTGCAATTATCAATTAGACACATAAGTTTTACTAGAAAACTCATTGGTGTCTGCCCGGGTTTGAACCCTAGACCTACTCGAAAGAGGCGCACGGTGTTACCGCTGGGCTAACACATAAGTGCGTAGATACCCTTATTATAAAGTCAAATCTTTGTTCCTTTGTTAAAGTTGTAACATAATTACCTTTCTGACATATTACATTGTAAATAACAGTACTTTAATTCCATTAATTGCATTAAAAGTAGTAAAGTTAATTAATTAAACATTACAGCCAAAAAGCATTGATAATATTTGACTAGCGCTTTTGAAGGAAATAATTACGGAAGCAAGGTTAATGAAAGCTTTATAAGCCATTTTCGGATCTCTCAATATGACATCAAGAAACAAGTTCTATGTTTTTTGTTTGAAATTACTAAAAAAAATTATGGGATTATATTGTAACTTATTAGGAACACCTGAAAAGCCTTTTTGAAGTTGATAAAGATGGGATTAAAATTTCTCGCATGCACACAAAAATTTAAAATCGCCATATAGTCTAGTAAATTTAGAATATTTTAGGTTAAAATTAACATTTATAATGTTTTTTTATATGTATTTATAATTTAAAAAAATAATTTATTATGATTTAAGGAAATAATTTATTTATGATCTCCCTGCCCATATCCCACTCTAATTGAGGTTGGTAAAACATCTTTTAAACATGTTGTCACATGATTTGGTTACGCATTTTACAAGCGGCAGCCTGCCTGACGTCAACTTACTATAGTCGTCTTTTACGACTTACCTCGCAAAGAAATAGGGTGGTCTGTTCTACTCAACCGGATACCACACGGCGGGTCAACTTACGAGTACCTTAGTCGCCTTTTACGACACCTCGGCAAGGTATGAGGGTGGTGTATTCTACTCAACCAGATACCACATGGTGGGTCATCTTACTTTAGTCGCTTTTAACGACACCTCGGTAAGAAATAAGAGTGGTCTATTCTACTCAGCATGACACGGCATACTTACATAACTACATTATAATTTTTATATATTTCCACATTCATTGCAACGAAATTGAGATAGAATTTCCAGTTAAAAATAGTCCACTCAAGTATGTAAATGATAACGCCCAGAGAAGCGATTAATTTTTCTAATTGCTCGTCCGTAACCGTGCGCTGCAGAAATCTAAATGTAAATTATATGTGAGGTGGTTATGTTTCTATGAATCATACTTCTAAAAGTCTATATATATATATATAAAAGAAAGTTGGTCTTAGTTACACTATTTATAACTCAAGAACGGATGAACAAATTCGGCTGAAAATTGGTGGAGAGGTTGGTTAGAACCAGGAAACGGACATAGGATTTTTATCCCGTTCGACCGCATTTATTTTATCCCGTCAAGTCACTATAAAACGTGGTATAATAAAAACGACTATGACATGGAAAAACAAAACATAAATGACAGCTAAACGTAATTTAGTCTTTGGGTAAGTATGGTAAAAATTTGACAATTATCAAAATAGTAGTAGCTATAAACGTTACTACATAGTATAAAACAAAGTCGCTTTCTCTGTCTGTCCTTATATCTCTATGTTTGCTTAAATCTTTAAAACTACGCAACAGCTTTTGATGCGGTTTTTTTAAAATATATAAATATATAGAGTGATTGAAGAGGAAGGTTTATATGTATAATAAGATTCAATATGGAGTAGAGAAATACTGTAATTTTCACTGAGTGACATAGGCTATATGCTTTATACCCGTGCGAAGCTGGGGCGGGACTCCTAGTCACTACATATTATAAAACAAAGTCCATATTTCCGTATGTACGCATAAAACTTTAAAACTACGCAACCGATTTTGATGCGGTTTTTTTTAATAGATAGAGTGATTCTAGAGGAAGGTTTGTACGTATAATAACATTCAATACGAAGTAGAGAAATACTGTAATTTTTGAGGTATCTGTAAATAATTACATTTTTTTCCGCTTACATTGCAAACGCAGGCTAAACCCTACGAGATTTATCAAAATGATGTACTAAGTATTTGTACACCTTGAAAAGGTCTACAGAAAAGTCCGCGATGGTATATATCTATCTCTTATGGATAACCCACAATAGCAGTTTTTTTCATTTACTTTTTACGAAAAATGATGCCTTATGTTCAAAGCAATTTTTATACAATACAGCATTAATCCTTATCCAATTGAGTACCTTAAATAAATTGTTGATTTAATATAGATCAATATGGCCGTTTACAGCATGCAATTTAAGTGAACATTTTCGGAGATATTACAGATTTAAAATGCCGTGAGGACGCCGCGCTTCACCCTATAGCACTTCGAATCTTTTAGAGTTTGTTTAAAGACATTCTGTAATTAATTGTAAAAATAAAATACATAGGTAAAATGTGAAAGTAAATAAGTAAAAATGTACTATATGAGTTAAGATATTCCAAAGATAGCAGGAAATCGTCTTGGTATAGGGAGAGGAAATTGTTTTTCTCCAAATTTAACGCTTGCGGGCCACTGGCAGTAATGAATAAATCAAAACTACTGGATCGATTTTAATCATTTTTTTTACACTGACTGACATGGGATATATATTTTATACCCGTGCGAAGCAAGGGCAGGCCGCTAGTAATTTATAAAATTTAGCGTTACTTTGCGAGGATCCTTAATACAAAAGTAATAATAAAATTATTTTGCTATAATCCTATAATAATAAGAGTTTGATTGGCCACTCTACTTTTAGCATTATATATATTTCTACAATTCCTATTTTACAAAAAATTTAAATCAAATCGATAAGACAAAAAATAAAGACATATTTCACGTACACGATATAAAAAAAAGCATAGATGAAATAATGTACAACAGGGGGCCTTATCGCTAAATAAGAAATAAAAATCACTAAATCGAAAATATTATTCTCATTTCTAGTAACTTACATTAGTCAATACTGCAGGGTACTACAGGGTCGCCAAAAAGCTATATTCATATTATCTTCTAAGTAATCCTCAACAGTATAGTAGGATTTTTGTATCAGCCTCCCTTTAACAGTGTTTTTAAACAGCTGTAATGGTAAAGCTTAAATTGATTGCGGAATTTTATTATAAAATCTTATACCCAAACCCATAAACGACTTACGTACTTTTGCAAGGCGCATAGCAGGAGCCGCAAAGCTTATGTCGGTTCCTAGTTTGTGTATTATATACATCGTCAATTTTTATAACTGTGTATATCTTATGGTAATAAACAGTGATATTAATGTAAGAATATATATATTTCCTCAAACTTTCACGCAGGTAATCACGCGGACTTAAATTGTGAATGCCACGTATGACTCTTCTTTGTTTAAATATACATTCTCTAGTTATTGAATCTATGGCTATCAAACAGACAGACACGGTCAATAAAATTTTTAAATATAATCTAAATTCTACAAAGGGATCACTTAACATCCTTTTCCCAAAAACTTCTGCAAAAGTACTTTTTAAATGTTCTCTAAGGATCGAAATTACTATCAAACACTTTGCTTGCAAATCACGTCTCATTTTAACTGGAAAGGTTGTATGAAATTGATGCGAAAACAAAAAACCTCTAAGATAACCATCGAACATCGGTTAAATATTCCTGTTTCAAATAAACTAGTCAACAAGTCCTTTTGAATCGTCAACTCTACTTTCTTTATTAATTTCTTGCTTGTAATAACTCCACTATATAAAATCAAAATTTTTATTCAAATAAGCCCTTTTAACCAGTTTTAAATCGTCAAGGATCGATTAGATTGAATAAAGCGACAACTGGTCCTAAATGCTCTTACCGAGAAGAACCAGCATGAAACTCGGCGGTCAATCTTTTAAACGTTTACAATCTCACATTATTAAACCGCAGTCTTGTATGAAGCTGATGGGATTTTCAAATCCAAGCATTTTTATCATCTAAATAATCTTCAATTTTGTTATATACTTTACGTATAAGCATATCTCTTATACTTAATTTAAACTTAATTCATAACTTTGCACATATTAAAAATCTATAAACAGCTTTTTTATAACACATTTCATGCATTAAAGTGTTTTTAAATCAAAAGTAATGAAAATATTACTTTTTTATAAAGAATTGCTATAATTCGCGATAAAGATAATATGTAATGCTAAATGTAGAGTGCACTAACTGATCTTAAACGTGATATATGCAGAATTCGTAAAAATACATCCACTACTCATCACCAATAACACAACAATACAAGCACTGCACATATTTATTACCACAATATCAATCGTTTCACCCCGTAACTGAAGTATCATCAGGAGATAGACTCCACGAACATATGTCGAAGGCTTTGCTTGTACAACACGATATGCACTTCTCTTCAATAAGGAACAAAGACTGCATGCAACTGAAACGTTTTAGCAATATATAGGAAGACTCCACCGGAATCGACACGACACAGTGTTGCCACCATTTCAGTCAAATGGGCGCGATACTCGCGATACGGTGTTACTATAAAATACAAAGCGAAAGTCATAGGCGACAACAATAGTGCATGAGTTTTAACGAATTCTGCATATATCAGGTATGAGAACGTATATTACACTCTACATTTAGCATTACATATATTCTATCACGGATTATAGTACAATAATTTCCATTACTTTTGTATTATGGACGAATAATTCTATAACTCTTTTTATATCCTTTCAATTCCGAAGTTTCTACAGGAAGAATAAATTCTAAGGCTAGGCACAAAGTTGCGAGGGCGAGTTACGACTAAGTTAGCAATAAAACCATTGATTAATCGTCTACGATATAATCCTTACAGATTAACCTAGGTTTTTCTTTGCCTTAACTACTAAGATAACGATTTAAAAATCCTAATTAGTCAAGAGTTTAGTTCTCAGGACTGGGTAATCGGTTGAGCTGTGGTAGCCCAGCGGTCACACCGTGCGACTCTTTCGAGGAGGTCACAGGTTCGAACCCGGGCAGACACCAATGAGTTTTTCTGTTAAAACTTATGTGTCTAATTGCAATTTATCACACGCTTTTCGGTGAAGGAAAACATCGTGAGGAAAGCTGCATGTCTCTAGAGAATTCTGGAGACATGTGTAACCTACCAATCCGCATTGGAGCAGCGTGCTCCAAGCTCCAATCCTTCTCTCCAAAAACGGAGAGAAGAGGCCTATTCCCAGCAGTGGGAGAGTAATAGGCCGCTACTTTACTTTTTTTTATCTCATGGTTTAAGCATTTATTAAAATAACACTTTTAAAGAGACGCTGACACAGAAAGCCTACTATACTGTTGAGGATTATTTAGAAGATAAGAATGCGTGGATATAGATATTGTTTGACCCTGTACGAGGTAGAAATAACTAAATGTAACTAGTTATTAGTATCTTTAATACATCATACATCTTCCTGCCCTTATCCCACCCTAAGTGGGGTGGCACAACATGTTATAAACATGTTGTCACATGATTTGGCTACGTATTTTACGACCGGCCGCCTGCCTGACGTCAACTTATCTTAGTCGTATTTTACGACACCTCGATAAGAAAGATGGTGGTCTATTCTACTTAACCGGATACCACACGGTGAGTCAACTTACCTTAGTCGCCTTTTACGACACCTCGGTAAGAAATGAGGGTGGTACTATTCTACTCAGCCGGATACCACACGGCGGGTCGACTTACCTTAGTCGCCTTTTACGACACCTCGGTAAGAAAAGAGGGTGGTACTATTCTATTCAGCCGGATACCACACGGCGGTTATTAGTATCTTTAATATAAAAAATTCGTTTTATCCCTGTTTTTGGTCATTAAAAAATACAAAAATTAAAATTGAATATTACATTTTTGCTGAAAACTGTCAAGTCAGCGTAGCTTATTCGGGGAACGTGTGGTCTCTAGAAATAAAAATACCTATGATCGACCCCCACCGATTATTTTTTATTTTTCTTTATTTTGTAAAAAATAAAGGTTGTTGGCTCGGTCAACCAGGTATTTATTTTGAAAACTTGAAAGAGCAACCGCCGAGTTTCTTGCTGGCTCTTCTTGGTAGGAACAGCTTTCCGAACCAGCAGTAGAGTTGATTTAAAAGCACTTGTTTACAATTTTATTTCAATAAAACATATTTAGATTTTGAACAACCTTTTGTCGTACGATACAATAATCCAAAACAATAATGCGATCCATCTTCTATACTGATTATAAAACAGAGTCCCCAAAGCTGTCAGTCTGTATGTGATCAATTTTCTTAAAATCTATTGAACGAATTTTAGTAAGATTTTTACTAAGAGATAGTGCAATTTTTCTGGATGGTTTAGGATTGGTGGTTAAACCAGCGGGGCGGTTCCGCGATCCTATGTTCTCTCCTGCGGATAGGCGGACAAGGCGTGTAGTGCAACAACAAGTCACAGCACTTACCTTAGCGGTTGTGGACTGTATGGTGGTAGCCTGCTCCAGATCTCTCGGGATCCGAAGAAGGCGCGGCGCGGATGACCGTTGCGGTACAAAAGCGGTGATGCGGTAAAGCGATACGGACTTGACTTGTCGGCGGTGTCAGTCGTAATGGCAGTTGCGGCGCGGCGATAAACCGCAATGGCGGCTGCAGCGCGACCGTTCGATTGGTCGCGCGACTTCACCACTGTCACTCACCACTAAGTTCATGGCAGTGACATGCTTTACAAAATACGCCCAACCAAGGATATTACGTTTTTATGTAAATTGTGTCGAAATCCCTTAAGTCGACGCGAGTGAAGCTTGTTATATACAATAGAATTATAAAAAAATACACATAACTTCGTCTCAACCTTTCTGTTTATGACGTTGTTTTCCATTACCTTCAAAGTATATTTCATTAGTAGAAAACATATTCCACGCCTCCGTAATTATAATATGAAACATTTTTCTCTTACTGCATGACATAATTAATTACATTAATTAAACAGCTTAATTGTGTGTTTGAGGGATTTAAGCCGCAATTATAATTACAGCATGTAATTACGACAAGAAGCTTTGTTACAAAGAATACATTAAAAGAATGCAATTTTTCGAAGCAGAAATAGACCCTTTTGTAATTGAATTTTGTAACCGATAGTCAAATTAAGTCAAATCAAAATAATCTATATTCAAATACGCTCTTTCAAGCACTTTTGAATCGTCAAGGATCAATATGATTAATGAAGCTACAACTGGTTCGGAATGTTGCTCTTACCGAGAAAAACCAGAAAAAATCACTCATCAATCATTTCCAATCATTTTCAGTTTTTTTTTAAGATATTTAAAAACCTAGCAATTACTAAGTTCAGTTAATTTAAAAGGGGACTCCCAAAAAACGTATCACAAAAGTTTTATATTTAAAAGGCGATAGTATCATCATCCTCCTGCCCTTATCCTACTCTAAGTGGGGTCGGCACAACATGTTACAAACATGTTGTCATATGATTTGGTTGCGTATTTTACGAACGGCCGCCTGTCTGACGTCAATTTACCTTAGTCGTATTTTACGACTCCTCGGTAAGAAAGAGGGTGGTCTATTGAACTCAACCGGATACCACACGGTGGGTCAACTTACCTTAGTCGCCTATTACGACACCTCGGTAAGAAATGAGGGTGGTCTATTCTACTCAGCCGGATAGCACACGGTGGGTCAACTTACCTTAGTCGCCTAATACGACACCTCGGTAAGAAATGAGGGTGGTCTATTCTACTCAGCCGGATAGCACACGGTGGGTCAACTAACCTTAGTCGCCTATTACGACACCTCGGTAAGAAATGAGGGTGGTACTATTCTATTCAGCCGGATACCACACGGTTAAAAGGGGATAGTATAAATTATATAATTTGAGTCCTTATAATATGAACAAAAGTTTAATAGACCTTTTAGACAAGTAATTTCGAAAAAACCAAAAATTCTTTCAAAAGTTTGGAAAGCACTGCGCTTGTGCGCGGCAAACCTCCGATCATCCCTCAGTTGATTTCAAACCACCCCTAACTACACACGGGTTCACTGAAGTCTGGAGGGTAGATTCGCGATACGCGGAAACTAGAAAGTTTAAAAAACAGTGAACTGCAAATAGTGCTGTGTGTACCGGAGTTAAACATAAGCTATTTTGGTACACTTTTTGGCGTGTGTGCAAGTGTGGTAAGTGTATTTTATTTTATATAAATACCCTCGAGTCCTTTTAAGTCAATTTAAATATGAAAATACCGTTAATTATATACATTGTGTGATTTACCTTTGCTGAAGTAAAAATGGGACTTTTATCCCACGTGAGTTAAGTAAGCTTATGAGACAATTATATGAGAAAGCTTTTTACTTTATCGCGACTTTTCTTGTGCAGTTTCAGTAATATTTTATTTTTAATATTACTTTTGTATTATGGATATTTTTAATATTACTTTTCTATTACTGATCTAAAAGTAACGCCCAATTCTATAAACTATTTTAGTTCAATTAGGCACAGAAGTTTTAACAGAAAAACTGCTCGGGGTGTGAACTCGTGACAAAATATTAAAAATTAAATTTCCCATGTAGTGGAAAATGTGTTAAACGTGAAAACATTACATCTCCTCATGTTTATTTATATATTTATAAGTTAAAAAGTTTTTTTTAACTAGCTATTAAGAATTTATATTTAAATACAAAAATGATAAAATTGCAAAAAAATAAACCTCATATTAAATGATTCTAATTGCAGAGTTAAATGATCTCCATTTAACTTTTACAAGTTTAGAAAATAAATAAAAAAAAATTCTATTAAAATTATGTGTGCCTAGTTAATATTTAGAAATTACCACGCAATTTCCGGTGAACAAAAACATCCGAGTTTGTCAATAAAATCTATATAATGCTAATGTAAGTGTAGGTAGCAAAATCCGTTTTCAAACCTTAAACATGCAGGATTAGTGTATTACAAAACACCACAATACACTACACAAGATCGACACACATTCACTGTGACAATCGCAACGAAGGATTCGCCGAAACGATTGGAACCGAATCAAAAAACATCTACTTTATCATTGAGGGTACTTAAAAGTTTATGTTGGCGGTTCTAATAGTAAAAATATAAAAAATAATTGGGTGTAGTAGCAGAGGTCATCACAGATGGTATTGCGTGTTTCCATGTAACATTAAAAGCAAATGTAACATTCCTACTCATATTTAACTACGATCTTGGCCTGCGATAATAGTCGTGACATAACCATTTTCTTTTATTTGATAACCAAATTCGGGTTTAAAAAAAATATT
Organism: Morpho helenor; assembly: GCA_029227775.1. NCBI lineage: Eukaryota > Metazoa > Arthropoda > Insecta > Lepidoptera > Nymphalidae > Morpho > Morpho helenor. Next base: position 15,145,772 of record JARGCU010000037.1, on the reverse strand, counting down.
CTGTATAAGAAAAAAAATTCTGGTTTTTTATGTCAGGAAAATCTATTATGGGTCATCACCGCTCAACGGTTGAGTATGTCGGACTCTTGCCGACTAAAAACCTGACAATGTTCCACCACGCTGCTGGTGGCGAGGACAGGGTTACACATTGCCCCCATCCCCGCCAGCAGCCGTTCTTTACCCCTAAAAGTGCCACCTCTGAGTCGGGCCTCTCTAAAGTAGCCCCTCCCTACACCAGACAATGTAGTGGGACCACCAGATGTAGCGATGGGAAATCCTAAAAATCGTCACGATTGTTGTAAGTAAGTAGCGGCCTGTTACTATCCCACTGCTGAGAATAAGCCTCTTCTCTCCGTTTTTGGGGAGAAGGTTTGGAGCTAAGACCTACCACGCTGCTCCAATGCGGATTGGTAGGTTACACATATCTCCAGAATTCTCTAGAGATATGCAGGTTTCCTCACGATGTTTTTCTTCACCGAAAAGCGTGTGATAAATTGCAATTATTAATTAGACACAAGTTTTAACAGAAAAAGTCATTGGTGTCTGCCCGGGTTTGAGCCCGTGACATGATCGAAAGAGTCGCACGCTGTTACCGCTGGGCTACCACAGCTTGACTTCACGATGTTGACCTTCTAGGAAATGCGTGTGATGTATTGCAATTATAGATTAGACACAAGTTTTAATAGAAAAATTAATGAATGCTTGCTTGTATCCATCTGAAAAGAATCATACAAAATGAACTTAACTTATTAATTAGAAAAGTAAGTGATCACGACCCGTGCGTCCTCGGCTTTAGAAGACAATCATATGGGTTTTTAATGTGGGACTGGGACTTAGCCTAATGTGGGACGCAATATGGATACTTGACTTCATCCCGTATCAAGAAAATAGCGTCAAATTGCAGCAGAAATGGTTGAATCTGTCAAACGAAAAGTATGTATGTCAATGCAGTTGAGACTCTAGTGTCCTCGGCATAAGTAGACAATCATAATATGGGGTTTTTCTTTTAGGACTTTGACTGGGCCTAATGTGGGACGCAACATTGATACATAAGCCTCGTCCCATAATAAGGAAATAGCGTCAGGTTGCAGCAGAAATGGTTGAATCTGTCTAACGAAAAGTACGCATGTCAATGCAGTTGAGACTCTAGGGTCATGGAGTCAAAGTGTTAAGTTTTATATCCGTTCTGACACGTCAGCTAATTGTATCTTCAGGTGACATTAGAGCTGAATTCACACAACCCTGTCATTTTCCATACATAAACTGTTTCCCACTGCACTATGCTCTGTTTCCCATAAATAAAGTCAAGTAATTCACTCAGTCGATCATAAAAATAACATATACAGATGTGGGAATGAGCGCCGTAAAATAACCAAATGTCTTATCCATAAACAGTTGAATTTGCAACCGAATTACCATTCCAGTGTTTATTACACCATTTCCATATACTTCCATTTCCATTATTTCGATATAATTTAGAAAAATAACGTGTTCCCAATAACATTATGATAAGGGTTTGGACATTTCAAGACTACTGAACGTTGTCAAATTATTTTCTATTTCGTAAGAGCACTCATCGTTGAGTGCTGAGAGGTTGTGATCGTTATAAGAGTATCACGGGTTCAAGTCCAAAGCACTTATGAGTTTCTTATAAAAACTTTTGTGTTCTCGATGCTTAATTGGTCACTATTGGGATAAACTCCAAGGGTATAAAGCTGCAGGTGGGAATTGGGGCAATGTGCACAATATTACTCTGTCCCCGTCACTGGCAGTATCAGTCTTTCAAATTCAAATTCAAAATATTCTTTATTCAAATAAACTTGTAAACAAGTGCTTTTGAATCGTCAACTCTACTGCTGGTTCGGAAAGCTGTTCCTACCGAGAAGAGCCAGCAAGAAACTCGGCGGTTGCTCTTTTAAAAATATAATTCTTAATACTATTTACATTAAGTCGTTATTGTCTTGTACAGGTTCAAAGAGAGCTATATCCACACATTCTTATCTTCCAAATAATCCTCAAGAGTATAGTAGGCTTTCCGTATCAGCCTCTTTTTAACAGTGTTTTTAAACTGATGTAATGGCAAAGCTGAAATTGATTGCGGAATTTTATTATAGAATCTTATACCAAAACCCACAAACGAATTACGTACTTTTGCAAGGCGCAAAGCAGGAGCCGCAAGCTTATGTGGGTTCCTGCTTTGTCTATTGTATACATCACCTATCGTTTTATAATTCTTTATATTTTTATGTACATAAATTAGATTTTAATCTGTGGTAGTCTGACATACCCATAGTTTTGTGTATAAGCCTATACAAAAGTATTATAAGATTTGCGATGTATATGTTAGCGCACACTATCAAAAATAACACGATATAATAGGAATACCACAATTCCGTTCCGAGATGCACTTCTCTTGAATGACGAACAAAGACTGACTGTCACTGAAACGTTTTATCAATAGGAAGACTAAACCGAAATCTACAACGGCACAGTGTTGCCACCATTTTAATCAAAAAGGGCGCGATACTCTTGTTTCATGACTGTGTTGCTATAGAATACAAAGCGGAAGTCAGTGGCGACAACATATATAATAGACAATGTAGGAACCGATTTAAGCTAGCGGCTCCTGCTTTGCCCTTGCAAAAGTACGTAGTGCGTTTGTGAGTTTTCCCATAAAGAGACCTATGACCAGCAATGGACGTTCATCGGTTTTACAAATAAGAATAATATAATATTTTTTACTAATTAAGTTCTTTCAATAAATGACACCATAGTTACTTTGTACGAATATCGTTATATGAAGCGTTTAGCGCTCCGTTCAGTTTTCCCTGCCATTTAAATGTGTCGCTCGCAAGAAGGGGGTAGATTTCAATTTACATCAAGTGTGCGTGTGAAAGTGGTTAGCATATTTGCTAACATTTCGCGCGGTCTGAATTATTCATGCAATTTTAAGTAGCTTTGTGTGTACGAATGCAGTATCTGTGTTGTTTATTTCGGCGGAAAAGTGAAGTGTAAATTGGATATTATATTAGAAAAGATTCGCAACAAAGCTTGTGGTATCTGGCTGCGTAGAATAGATAACCCTCTTACTTACCGAGTAAGTCTATTCTACGTAATTAAGTAAGTGTAAAAGATTAGCCGCCGAGTTTCTTGGTGGTACTTCTCGGTAGGAGCAAAATTCCAAATCAGTGGTAGCTTCTTTAAAAATATTTGACTATTCAAAAGTACTGTAAACAGTCCACTCGAATAAAGAATATTTCGAATTTGAATTTTGAATTTAAGGAGTCGTAATATAAGGTAAGTTGACGTTACGCAGGCGGCCGGTCGTAAAATACGTAGCCAAATCATGTGACAACATGTTCTATGTGACTACTATGGATCTCCGCAAAGTTACGCCTAAATCTATAAAGTGTCCTATACTATAAAATAATCTCAGAATTATTTTCAAAACCGTGCTATTTTTAATTACAACAAAATAATTCTAAGCATATGTCATGAGATCACACGAGAAAAATTCCTTAAAGGTTCCTCCAGTAAACGCATCAGTTGAAATTCGGAAGAACAATCAAGTCCATCCAGAACGAGCTAAATCAAAGTAGTTCTTTAGTATCAACCAATGAATAATTCCCCAATTTGCATTTAAAATTCGCTAAGAAAGTTTTTAGGCGATATAACAAGCAAGAAAATGAGTTTTGTTTTCAATTAAAAGCTTTAATTGGGTAGAAGTTACAATTATTTTGCTACAATCCGTGTTTGTTAAGATAATCTATGGAATGTTAACTAAGTTTATGACGCAGGCAACATTCGCATACCATATACCTTTGCCGAAAAACGTGCGATAAATTGCAATTATTAATTAGACAAGTAACAGAAGAATCTTTAATATTTAAAGGAGTTAATCTTGTATGTATATATAGGATCTGGTTGACCGGACCTTGCTCTGTAATTTTTTACGAAATAAAAAAAGAAACTTAAAATCAAAAATTATATGGCAGTTGAGGATCCAACCTAGGTATTTACATTTCTCGAGACTGCCCGTTCCCCGAATAAGCTATGCTGACTTGACAGTTTATATCAAAAATAGTGTAATAATATAAATTTTAGTATTTTTAATGCCCAAAAATAGGGATAAAACGATTTTTTTTATATAAAACATAGCTAGATCGATTTTTCTCCCCCGAAACCCCTACATGCTGAATTTCAGGAAAATCGTTGGAGCCGTTTCCGAGATTCCGAAAATAATCAACCAGGTAGTATTTATTAAACAAAAATATTAATTTACAAATAAATCTAGTCACGTGATGCTGTTTCTTGATCTATTTTCGCTCTTAAAGAAGCAGTAGTTTCAATTTTGCGGTAAAAGCACCTTTCTAAGGGTAGCTTAATTATGATTTGACTCGAAAGTGCTTTAAAGCCAATTTAAAAATAGCTTCGAATTCTTTTGAATTCGGGATTTGATTTTGTTAGATAAACAATGTTTGATTTCTTTCGACGAATAAAAATTTCATTGAGCTAGGTAACAACTTAATCTGCACAGTGATTCAGCGGGAGGAACTCGTGACACACGTGGGGCGCGATCTCTCCCTGCCCACTGTGGTTCATGCCATGGTGCGCAGGGAGCGATGTGGGCAGCGATGGCCTCCTTCAGCGAGGATGTTATCTCGCGGAAGGAGGCGGCGGAGCGGATCCGGGAAGTCGAGTCCTTAGATCCGATCCGCTGCAGGCGAGGCGTTCCTAACGGGGTTTAATGGGACGCCCACCCTATAAGGTCGCCGCGGCGGTCAATGCATCTGGTGCTCCCGATGCATCGTCCAGCGGAGGGACGAGCCAATTTCAGAGAGGCCCCGACCAAGACGTGGCGCACTCTGAGGTACAGAGTTGCTGATGGGGATGGGGGCAATATCTCAAAGGTACCCTGTGCCCGACACCAGCAGCGTGGTGGAGCACACAGGCTGTTTTAGTCGGCCATCGGGCGGCGGTACCCATAAGGGGTTTTTCCTGTCTAAAAAATTGGGTAACAACTTAATGGACACAATATTTTGTACGTATATTTTCGATGTTCCACTTTGACATTGGATAGCGGATTGGAAAACTATTCGGCTTCAGTAGTTGAATATTCCCTCAGGCCTCTTTACTCGGATTCTCTGCGGGGACGGATTTTATAGTAATATCAATTTGCAAATCCAAAATGCCGTGTGGTATCCGGCTGAGTAGAATTGACCACCTTTTTTCCTCTTTCTAAACGAGGTGTCGAAAAATGCGACTAAGGTGAGTTTACGTAACACAGGCGGCCGGTCGTAAAATACGTTGCTAAATCATGTGACAACATGTTATAACATTTTTTTTCGACCGCATTCTGAATGGGATAGGGGCAAGGATGATGATGACGTGTCCTGACGCATGTTTAACATATTTTTCCATCACAAAAAGTGTATAATATGTTAGATAAATTATTGTTAGTCTGTTCCGGATATCACTTGGGTAAACACTTTGACTGGCTCGTTGGAGCAGTGGGTAGTGACCCTGCCTTCAGCTCCACGGGTCGCGGGTTCGATTCCCGCCGAGGGACAACATTTTCTTTAAATGAATTTGTTGGTCCTTGAGCCTGGGTGTATATTTGTATTTAAGTATGTATTTAAAAATATATAAGTATATATTCACCAGTTGTCTGTCACCCATAACACAAGTATTACTTACTTTGGGGACGGACGACTGTGTGTGTGTCTCATATATTTATTTATTTATTTATTTATTAAAAAAACAGCTATCCAACCCACGCGACATCCATCAGAGAATTGTAAGACGATAAAACTTCAATTCAACGGGGGCTAGCGCCATCTTTTTGAATCGGGCAACGGACTTGGTTTTATATCATGTAACCGTACTGTTGTGTTTAACAATATGCGGAAAAATCGTAGTTTTATTTGTGGCACATCCTGAACAGTTATATTTACACACACCACTTAAGAAGGTTTCTCTTCAAAACTATGTCCAAAGATCGACGTCCAAATATGAAAGTATATCAGTAAACTAGGTCATAAAAGATTTGAATTCATTGTAACAACAGGTGAAAAGGACATTTCCTTAGGCATTAACCGCGAATGTGAATTAATTCTCACCTCTACAAGCTTGCTTGAATTCATAACAACTTTGAAACTGCTCGTTCGCTCACGTATACAATCCATTTACATTGTAAGATTTTATATTAGTATTAGATGTACCCGTAACTCCCGTAACCCGTAAGACCTACCACGCTGCTCCAATGCGGATTGATAGGTTACACATATCTCCAGAATTCTCTAGAGATATGCAGGTTTCCTCACGATGTTTTCCTTCACCGAAAAGCGTGTGATAAATTGCAATTATCAATTAGACACAAGTTTTAATAGAAAAGCTCATTGGTGTCTGCCCGGGTTTGAACCCATGATCGTCTCTAGAGATTCACACGGTCGCACCGCTAGGCCATCACAGCTTTTAAAAAAAGGGGGGTCCTCGGTCTCGAGGGAAGCCAGTTTGGCCAAGCTGGTCTGAATTGGTTGTCATTCAGATGAGACTCGCAAGAGTTTATCATTACCGAGTCCCAGCACTCGTGTCCAGCGCAGTCCTTACTGTCGCAGTCCGATTATCCTTCTGACTTGTCAGTTGCGATTTCAAAAAGCGTGTGATAAATTGCAATTATCAATTAGACACAAGTTTTAACAGAAAAAGTCATCATTGGTGCTTGCCCGGAGTTTGAACTCGACCTTCTTGAAAGAGTTGCACGATCTCACCGCTAGGCTATCACAGCTTTATCAAGCACATACTCGTACTCGCAACTCCACTTGCGTCTACGGGCGTCACACGGCTGGTCAACTTTCCTTAGTCGCCTTTTACGACACTTCGGTAAGAAATGAGGGTGGTCTATTCTACTCAACCGGATACCACACGATGCGTCAACTTACCTTAATCGCCTTTTACAACACCTCCGTAAGAAAGAGGGTGGTTTATTTGATTCAGCCGGATACCACACGGCGGACCCGTGACTACATTCGTGTCAACTTAATTTAAAGTACCCTCAGTTATGTGCTTTGTTTTTTCCTATTTCCGGAGAATTGACGGAACACTTTTGTCCAGTTAGCCCAGTGGGGATTCTTTGAATGTACTAAATTTAATCAATGTTGATCCAGCAGATTAGCCGTGTAAGCATAACTGGCAAACAGACTTTCGAGGTCATAACATTGGAACAGCTATAGACAGCGGTACTATCTACGATTACAGACAAATTTTAAAAGATAGAATTTTACTAGTAAAAATATTTTTACTGGTAAAACTTTATCTTTTAATTTTTGGTAAAAATTATTTTAATTGGTATTTTTCTCTTAACGTTATTTCTGACGGTTTAAGGTTAAATAATTTTGTTTAATTCTAATATATCGCACTACGAAAAAAATATCTTCTAAAAGATTGAAGTTAATTTCTTTGCAATAACTGACAATAGACTAAGCATTCCGTTATAATGCTATAATAATAATAAGAAAATATAATTATACAATGGTATAGCTTTTATAATAGTAGTAGTCTTTAGCTTTTATAATACCAGCAGAGAGAATATTAGCATGGTTTATCTTGTATCAACATATCGTATCGGTCCCGTGTCGTAAGATCAACAATATATTCTTCCCGCAAAAGTTGTGAGAGCGGCATTAATTAGTGTCATCGGAAGTTGGAACCAACTTGTGAGTTTCAGAAGAATGATCGCCAACTAGCGAGTTCATCTAAAACTAAGTTCTGTAAGAAATGTAATTAGCAACATGGTGATATAGTGTGATCGATGGAAACAGCTAACAGTATTCGATCGCCTACACTATTGATATTTCCTATGATACTGGTTTAGCTATAACATTGATATTTGCCAGGCACATAAATTGTACATCTAGGTAGAATACACAAAGACAATAGATGTCTTAGTGAACCGGACAAATTGCTTGCCCGATTACAAACTATTCGGATTTCCTCAAAATCCGATAAAGTGAAAGCAATTGCTAGAAGTGCGCCAGACCATAAATCTGACTACTCTATGAGAGACCGAACTTGAATTAGATTAAAGGTAAATCGAATTATATTATAGCTAATATCGATCTAAGTGTAACAATGCCTCTTAAGTTTAAGCGAAAAATTTATGAAACGCTCATAACACCTGTCGTATTGTATAGATCACAATGCTGGAAAATGAAAAAGACTGATTAAAGAAGAGTACATGTGAAAGAGATTAGAATGTTAATATGTGTGTATGACAAGACTAAAATACGTAATGAGTATATAAGGAGAAATTTGAAGGTTGGGCCCATTATAGAAAATTCGAGAAGTGCAAAATTTAGATGGTGTGGACATATAATTAGGAGGTATGAAAAATGTGTGTCCAAACGAGTGTTAAATATGAATGTGGATGGATATGTGACTAAAGGGAAGCCTAAAAAGAGATGGTTGGATTTTGTGAAGTATGACATGCATATAAAAGGAGTAGCGCCAGAGTTGACGAATGATAGGAGAAAATAGAAGAGAAAAACATATTGTGCCCCCACTTAGAGTGGAATATGGTCAGGAAGATGACGATGATGACTGATATTTGCTATGATACTGACATTTGCTAAGATATTTGCCTGTTAATAAACTGTTAACTTCAGTGAAATGCTGAGCCGCACTAAATAATTAAAAATATATACTGATACACTTTTATGATTTTCGTTCGCTTTTTGCCAAGTAATGCTAGAGTCGCCGATGTTCCGACGGTTTTATTCTCCCACCTCGGCAGCAACTTCCGCTACGTGACGTCACGGAAAATCTAATCAAATTCAAAAATCCTAGAATTTTCTGAAGGTATGCAGGTTTGCTCGCGATGTTTTCCTTCAGCATGTGATATATTACAAATATCAATTAGGAATGTAATAGAAAAACTTATTACTCCTTTCTCGTGATTGAAACCCGTACCCACTTGAAATAGTCGCACATCAATAGACTAAAGTACTTAATGATCCACATGTGTTTTCACTTACACTAAGTACAACCTTTATGATGTTTTCGTAATTGTTTTGGCAATATAAAAATGCCTTTGAGCTTCAAGGTTTTACCCAACAACAATGAAAATATCATAAAATACGTACAATAGGTGCCTAGTTGTAAGTGAAGCCTTTCTAACTGGTGTTAGAAATAAATATTGCCTTCTAACGTCCCATTTGGTATTTCGGTGAGTGTTACTAGAATTCAGAACAAGCCATTTTAGAACGAGTATGCATGTTTAAGGTATCCCCAAATTCCTTACGAAATGTGCTCGTTTCAATGTGATATCCAAACTCGAAAATTCTCGTAGAGGGTCTAAATCACTAGATACTGTTAACTGGAATTTAAACTACACTAGGCTTAAGCAAAGACCTTGCGGTTCAAATTCAAATTCAAATTCAAATTCAAATTCAAATTCAAATTCAAATTCAAATTATACGAAAAACGATATAAGCTCCATAGCTATTTCTACATCTTTTCCATTTTCTTCTTTAATCATTGGGACGGCTTATTTTTCTTCCTCTTCTACAATTATTTTGGTGTGTAGGATTATTTTTTATTTGGCAAGGCAAGGCAAATTAATTTTACCTTATCTATCAACTTCTTTGATTGCTTAGACATTAAGTGTTTAGTTAGCACTGGTATATTATAAAAAACAATTTTATCTTCTTTTTCCTATTTTGCTCAACCAATTTAGATGTCTTGTTACCTATTCAGTAATGGTATATCAATTTAACCTTCGTCTACTTTTTTGTCTTCTTCTTTAATTGATCGGTCTTTACTTTCCTGATGCAAAGTTTTAAAGATTTTCAATCCTTCGTTTTCTCAACTGTTTTTTACTAGAACTTTATCCAGTGACCACTTTTCCGTTGCTTTGATCATCATTAGTAAGAGATGAACCTAGATTACTAGATTTTTAGTTTAAAGCTCTGGATTTTTAGTCAACAGGACATCTTGTAACTTACCTAATGCTAGGAGCATACTTTTTCTATCCCGTTAACTTTGAAACTGTATACAAATTGGTTTTCACTAATCAATCTATACGTTCCATACAATGTTTTCAGTAATCAATAAAATTTCATCGTTACAATGAACACATCAAATAAAATTAAAGCCTAGTCAATGCATACTAAAGCAGATGCAAATTATAGTTCATGTTGTAGGCGTTATACGTTTATCTGATCCACACAAGGTCTAATAGAAATGCAATCTGCAAATAAATATCAAGGTTACATCATAGGTCGTAAATTTCGCTAGGCAGTTGCATCGATTTGTTTTCCTAAGTATTTAAAATTGCCTATTCGCTGAATATGGCTGGCAGGTAAACAATGCTGACGTGCAAGTAGTTATCGCAACGGTAATTCAAATTTTAAATTCGATTTCAAAATTTATTTTTTCACATAAACTTGTTATCAAGTGCTTTTAAGTTGTCACCTCTACTGCTGATTCGGAAAGCTGTACTGAGAAAAGTCATCAAGGAACTCGCAGGTTGCTCTTTTCAAAATAAAATTCTTAATACTAGTACGCCTCGGTAACAAATGAGGGTGGTCTATTATACTCAGCCGGATACCACACGACGCAAAATTTGTCTAAATCATATCTCACCAATATATAATAGCACAAGATATAAATTTTAATTGATTGAAAGTCGATTCATTGAACTGATCACTGTGATGTGAATATATTAATCGGGAACAAAAGCACCTCCCTTTCTTCTTTGTATGAATAATTCCATTGCTTTAATGTTATTTGGAATAAATACTTTTATATTAACGATTTGGATATTAAAAAAAATAGCTGTGATCGTCGAACGGTGAGACCGTATGCGTATTTCGAGGGGTCGTGGGTTCAAACACCAGACAGGTACATGTCTGACTGATATTTGCAATTCACCACACTTTTTGGTGAAGGAAGACATTGTAAGGATATCTCTTGAGAATTTCTGGAATATAACCTAAATTTATGATAAACAACAAAATATGCGGTGCGGAGGTTAAATAAATTGTAAGAGAGGGAATTTAACTGTTAGTATATAATAATACTGCTTGTTTGAATGATGCGTGGATTGCGTGAATTTTTTCGTAGAGCCTATGCCTATCTCCTGATGCAGCTTCGGTTATTGGGTGAAACGATCGTTGAGATTTTCGTAATGAATGTGTGTAGTGCTTGTAAGATTGTTTTCTGGTTACTTGCGTGGATTTTGCTTTTTACAATTAGCATTACAGAGATTTTGTTTACAAACGTGGACTATAGCAAAATAATTCCATTATTAATTTTGTACTATTTAATTAATGCCTGTAATTCCATAAATTACGATAAACAACTATGTGGTAGCATTACGTTCATCTGTAAAAGGACCTATCACTTAACTTACAACAATATCATAATAAAAGATGCCCTTTATGGGCTATCGTGAGACTTATCCGTTATATTTTTAATTCCGCGATCAATTTTAGCTTTTGTCATTACAGGAGTTTAAAAACACTGTTACAGAGAGGCTGATATAAATGCCTATACTAAACTATTGAGGATTATATAGATGATAAAAATGCATGAATATAGCTACTGTTCGACTCTGTACAAGATAGTAATGACTTAATGTCTAAACTAGTCATACGAAGAAAAAAAGAAGAATATATTTTTAAAAGAGCAACCGTAGAATTTCTTTCTGGCTCTTCTCGGTAGGAACAGCTTTTGAACCAGCAGTAGAGTTGACGATTCAAAAGCAATTGTTTACAATGTCTTGGATAAAAAATATTATGAATTTGAATAATCTTAAAGGTACCTTCTAAAATAGCCATCTTAGCTATTAAATTAGGCGCTGGGAGTAATAAACTTCTAATTAAATGTATTGTTTTATAATGGTTATATAAAATACGATATCGCAAACAAAGTGTCTAATTTATACTACCATTTACAGTAATAACACTCCGGTATCTTTCTTAAAGTACTAAATGTCAGGTTATATTTAATTTAAGTAATTTTATATTTTACCGTGTGCCGTGTGGTATCCAGCTGACGAGAATAGAACATCCTCTTTCTTACCGGAGCTCTTGACATCCGGCGGCGGCAGGTAAAATAACTCTAGCCAAAGCATGTAATAACATGTTGTGCCAATCCCATTTAGAGTGGGATAAGTGCAGGAAGATGAATATGTATGTAAAAATTGATTTCAATATTATATTTTATACCTCCTTTTTATTTAAAATATACTTCAAAATTTGATTCCTGCCACCAAATTCTTTTCCCAAAATATCATTGCTTCACTCGTCCCAAATTCCTATTATCCCCTTTTTCACGATTCCCTTATTTTTCAAATATTGATTTTTTTATAGTTAATGTATAGAAACCGGCTATACTCGCGTCTTATTCTATCGCGTCTATTTAGTTTCCGCCGCGATAACGTCATGTAAAGAGCTCATGAATAAGTGCCCCGGTTGGGTTCGAAACTAGTCGGGCTAACCCGATAGAATAAGATAAGTTATAGCCGGTTTCTATACATTAACTATGAATACTACTCACGATAGTTTAAATTTACAGATTTTTATATCTATACTAATATATAAATAGCCTTCCTCAATAAATGGACTATCTTACACTGAAAGAATTTTTCAAATCGCTCCGGTAGTTCCTGAGATTAGCGCGTTCAAACAATCAAACAAATAAACAAACTCTTCAGCTTTATATATTCTTCTTCTTCTTCTTCTTCAACCGATGGACGTCCACTGCTGGACATAGGTCTCTTCATGGGATCTCCAGAACACACGATTTTGTGCCGCTTGTACCCAGCGGCTCCCCGCGACCCTTTTGAGGTCGTCTGTCCATCTAGCAGGGGGTCTTCCGACACTGCGCTTTTCGGTGCGGGGTCGCCATTCCAACACTTTGAGACCCCAACGTCCATCGGTTCTCCGCACTATGTGCCCCGCCCATCGCCACTTCAGCTTCGCGACCCGCTGAGCTATGTCGGTGACTCTGGTTCTTCTACGGATCTCCTCATTTCTGATTTGATCACGTAGAGAAATTTCGAGCATAGCTCGCTCCATCGCCCGCTGAGCGACTCTGAGCTTTCTTATGAGGCCCATAGAGGCCCAGGCCTTTATATATTACTTGTAGTAAAAACGTAAAAAGTAATCTCGTTTTATTTTTTCCATATCAGACCTAACATTTTGTTGACTTGAATTTATGATTAAATATTAAAGCTAATTCTTGTAATAAAATAAACGCTGTATTGTATGTACTAAACATTAATTCTCATTATAAATTATTCTTAGTCTGTCGACTTGAAATTAAAATTTATGACCGCTGAGTGCGCCAGTCGCTTTACATTACTTACTGACTATGCAGAAAACCCTCTTAATTCCCGAGATGGCAAACTATTGTTGAGGGTCATGGAGAATTTAACTATATTAATATAATAATTAATCCATAAAATATACAGAATTTAATATCTATCCTTATATATAGAACTGAAGAGTTTATTTGTTTCTTTGATTGTTTGAACACGTTTATCTCAGGAACTAGTGGACCGATTTGGAAAATTCTTTCAGTGTAAGATAGTCTATTTATGAAGGAAGGCTATAAGCTAAGATAAATAGGAGAGAAGCAGCAATAAAAAATATTACGAAAACGGAAAAATTTAAAGCTTTTCTTGCGTGCGCTGAGTAAACGGTGACAGTTATTCAAAAATCATGTAATACAAAATTATTCCACTCTAAAAGTTCTAAATAAAAGTCCGGGACAGCATATGTCTAGCTTTTAAGGTTAACCCAGTTTAACCATTTTTATGGTTATTCAAAATGAAATAAGCTTGCGGCTCTTGATTTGAGCCGTTCAAAAGTTTTGGATTAATATTCTGAAATCAACTCCCGTAATCGATTTTAGCTTTGCCATTACAGCAGTTTAAAAACACTGTTTAAAAGAGGCTATTACAGAAAACATATACCTAACTAAGCCTACCATACTATTGAGGTTACCATAAATGATAGGAATGCGTGGATATAGCTACTGTTCAACCCTTTAGAAGATAGCTATGACAAAATGTAAGTAGTCACAAGAAATATATTTTGGTATATAATTTAAAGAGTAAATATGTTTTTGTAAATATGTAAATGTGTATAATTTAATGAGTAAATATATTAAAGAGGTCCTTCCGAGTTTCGTTCATCTCCGTAGGCGCCGTTTTCCGAACCAGCAGTAGAGTTGACGATCAAAAGCACTTGTATACAAGTTTAGTTCAAAAAATGATTTGAATTTTTTTAATAAACAAATCGACGTGAATAAAATCGCAGGTATATTTTGTAAAGTTACCAATGATTGAGGGTATTTTGTGTCGGCAACACTGAGCGCAGCGGGGGAGAGAAGGTGGCGGCGAGCTAGAAGAAGAAATTTCTATGGAAATGAATAATAATACAGCGATGAATAGAATTATGGGATCTTTTGTAAATTAGTGTACTAATTAAAGTGTCCGGAAATATAATTAAGGAAAGTTAATAATATAGTTTCATTACAATTTATTATTTCAATGTTATAATGGCTCTTACACATTTCAGATATAATATATCTTTATTTAGTTGGGAAACATGAAATTAAAATCTATTATGCTAGCACCAAACTACCGTGTCGGTTAGTTTATTTTACTAAGCAAACTATTACTAAATGTACTAAATGTTGAACGAGCCAGTCCCGAAATTCCCAAGGGAGACCCGTGTTATTATCGTTATATTATTTGAGTATACTAGTGATGTTTCTACTTTCTATAGATTGTCTACATCACCAATTTGTGAATATATACATCCAGTCCTAAAATCACTTAACGATTTTTTGTAAATATTGTCGTGTAATTGTTACAGACTACAAAATATTTGTCTTAAGTAATCAACTATTATTAGCCACTAGTTTAATTTACTTATTGAACAACAAAACATTAAATTAAAAAATTAAAGTTATCATAATATAATTGTTTTGCTATAATATAATCCGCGTTTATTTATGCTAAGTGTAGGAAGCAAAAACCGAAATAAAGATAAACAAAATCAAGCAAAATCGCAATACGCTTTACGATTTTGTTGTGGAGGCTATCTCCTGACGATGCTTCGGTTACGAAGCGAAACGATCATTGAGATTGTCGCAGTGAATGTGTATAGTGCTTGTGATACGTTTTGTAACTAATCCTGCATGTATAAGGTATGAGAGAGTATCGCTTCCTACGCTTAGCATTACATAGATTTACTTAACAAACGCGGAACATAACTTTTGCAATCTGGAATTCCACAAAATGCCTACTTCTATGAATTACTCAATTTAGGCATTAAAATGGCCC
This sequence comes from Morpho helenor, assembly GCA_029227775.1. Lineage (NCBI taxonomy): Eukaryota > Metazoa > Arthropoda > Insecta > Lepidoptera > Nymphalidae > Morpho > Morpho helenor. The sequence continues at coordinate 15,130,417 of JARGCU010000037.1, read as the reverse complement.
ATCATCATCTCCTGCCCTTATCCCACTCTAAGTGGGGCACAACATGTTTTAACCATGTTGTGATGTGATTTGGCTAGATATTTAAGACCGGCCGCCTTCCTGGCGTCAACTTACCTTGGTCTATTCTACTTAGCCGGATACAACACGGTAAAAGTGTTAAATTGGCCAATATGCAAAGCATTTAAGGTGGAAGATATATGCAAGTTCCTTAAATATTTCTCGAAAGGAATGTTATATCTTAAATTATAAAAGGCTCTTTCTATGAATCCAATACCAATATCGGGTATCAAACAAAGGAGGGTAGGTCAAATATTTCAATATACCTCCCAAAAAGACGGGCGATATTGAATGACAAGTGATTTGACGTATATTGGGAAATATCTGTTTGTGTTGACAATATATCTATAGCAAAAAAAGTAAAGTAACGGCCTGTTACAATCCCACTATACTGGGCATAGACCTCCTCTCATTCCTGACGATAAGGGTTGGAGATAAGACCTACCACGCTGCTCCAATGTGGATTGGTAGGTTACACATACCCCGATTTCTTACTGAGGTGTCGTGAAAAGCGACTCAGATAAGTTGACACGCTGCATGGTATCTGGCTAAGTAGAATAGACATACCTCTTTCTTACTTAGGTGTCGTAAAAGGTGACTAAAGTAAGTTGATGTCAGGCAGGCTGCCGGTCGTAAAATACCAATGTTAACAAAATGTTAATAACATGTTGTGCCGAACCCCACTAAGAGTGAAATAAGGGCAGGAGGATGATAATAGATTTTAAATTCTGTTTCTTATTTCAAAAGACAAAAGTCCAAAATCAAAAATCACAATCAATAATCGAGGCATATAAATCTTGCATCTAGGTAGAATACACAAAGACAATAGATGTCTTAGTGAACCGGACAAAGTGCTTGCCCGATTACAAACTATTCGGATTTCCTCAAAATCCGATGAAGTGGAAGTAATTGCTAGAAGTGCGCCGGACCATACATCTGAATACTCTATGAGAGACCGAGCTTGAATTAGATTAAAGGTAATCGAATTATATTACAGGCAATATCGATCTACATGTAACAATGCCACTTTAAGAAAAGGAAAAAAATTAAAATATGGTCATAAAACCTGTCGAATTGTATGATTCAGAATATTGGGTAATGAAAAGAAGAGTGCATGCAAATGAGATGAAAATGTTAAGGATGTGTGGTGTGATAAGATTAGATAAAAGACGAAATGCTGAAAGAAAGAAAAGATGAAATACATAAGGGGAAGTTTGGACTTGCACCAATTATAGAAAAGAAGAAAAGTGCGCGATTAAGATGGTGATGACATGATGAATGACATGTAATGAGGAGGGATGAAAATCAGGTGACCAAAGGTAGTATATAAATGAGTTAAATATGAGAATAGAGGGAGGCCTAAAAAGAGGTTGGATTGTGTGAAGTAACATGTGTGGAATAATAGCAGGAGAATGTCAATGAGTTACGATTATTACACTTTTACTGTATCTAAAGCCAGGTCACTAAAGTTTACAGAATTGACTGCCAGCTAAAGCCATGCGGCCCCAGCAATGTTTCCGTGTCGTTAAAATGAAACGGATGTGACGTCAGCCGTGCCACCATATCGTCACTCACCTAACACCAAGACAGGGGTTGCTTCAATATAAGCCGTATTCAGCCCTTGCTGGATGTATTTTTGATACAGTAAATATTTAGAAAGATATTAGTCCCGAATTCAACTTAGATCGGCAGCGTTTGGGAAGCTACGAGAGATCTTTTCGTCCAAGATACCTCAGTGCTCAGTGCTTGAAGATCAAAGTCTTTGAACAGTGCAAACCCAATGTGGCCGCTGAATATGGGCTTATGAGAAAGTTTAGAGTCACTCAGTGGGTGATGGAGCGGGCTATTCTCGGAGTATATTTGCTTAATCAAATCAAAAAAGAAGATCCGTAGTAGAACCAGAGTCACCGATTAACTCAATGGGTCGCGAAGTGGTGATGGACGGGGCACATACTGCGGAGAACCTATGGGCGTTGGGGTCTTAAGATGTTAGAATGGCGACCCTGAGTGGTAAACGCAGCGTCGGTAGACCAGCTACAGATACCGATGGAGAGATGCAGACAGACAGAGGTAACAGACGTCCTGTAAAATGTCGCGGGCAGCTGCTGGATGCGGTACATGACCGTGTGTGGTGGATATCTCGTAAAGAGACCTATGTCCAGAAGTGGACGTCCATCAGTTGACAAAGAAGAAAAGAAATGTGTATTAGTCTTAATTCTGATTGGTTTTTATTTCGGTACTTTATACTTCACTCTATGTACTTCCCTCTTTAAATGAATAAAATGATTTCCCAACAAGACATACTTATAATTCTTAGTATGGATATATCTATGGACTATAGATATACAGTTGTTATTTTAAAGTTTGGTTCATTCCCTTTTGTTTTGGTCATAAAGTAAACAAAATTACATTAATGCGATTTCACATAAATATTCTAGTCGCAACACGTCAAAAACCCGATTTCCGGTGCACGCTTAAAGGAAATGTCGCGAATTTTTAAGTGTCACTCAATTTATGCTTTCGCAACGAGCTCATTTGGAACATAAATTGCTCCGAAAAAGTTCGCCCAAAAGCGTCGTAATTTGACGTTTCAAAGCGAATGTTAAAAATTAAGGTTAAATTTTAACATTTCGCGAAACGTTTCCAATTGAAAAATTGTTGCAAATAGTGCAACCATAAACGGAAAATACAACACAAGATATCCGCATTCGTCGATTGAAAAACGGACATTTTGTTCAGCGCTATTTGATTTGTGATCGCTGCGTGAAATTTTAGCCGATTTTGACCGAAAACGTTTTTAAAAGTTTCTTTAAATGGATTTTTAATAGATATTCTATATTCAAATTGAATCATTCATTAATGGAATCCTGATTTAGTAACCTTATGTTTAGAGAATTCTGGGGATATGTGTAACCTACCAATCCGCATTGGAACATCGTGGTGGGTGTTAACTCCGCGCGTGGTGGGTGTTAACAAAATACCGTGTGGTATCCGGCGGAATAGAATAGTACCACCCTCATTTCTTACCGAGGTGTCGTAAAAGGCGACTAAGGTAAGTTGACCCACCGTGTGGTATCCGGTTAAGTAGAATAGACCACCCTCTTTCTTACCGAAGTGTCGTTAAATACGACAAAGGTAAGTTGATGTCAGGCAGGCGACCGGTCGTAAATTACGTAGCCAAATTATGTGACAACATGTTTATGACATGTTGTGCCGACCCCACTTAGAGTGGGATAAGGGCAGGAAGATGATGCCTATGCCAGCTAAGGTCTAGTAACAGTAGAGTTGACTATTCTAAAGCACATATTTACAACTTTTTTTAATTCGAGCATTTATTTTTGGGACTGGCACATGAAAATACTTTTTTTAATGTCTGCCCAACATGTGCGCGTTACAGCTGTAATGAAACCAATAAAATCTGTCACTAATGGCAACACTTGGAGTTTTATTTCTACGAAATAGGTGTAATATAGCTCACTACGCCACCATTCACGTTAGTTATATTTTTATGGTTTCTCGTTACCTTTGAAATAACATGACATTCTAAGTTATCCTCAATAGTTTAGTGGACTTTCTCTATTAGCCTTTTATTAAGTATTTAAAAATTGCTGTAATGGCAAAGCTTAAATTGGTGGATTATTTGAACCCGTTTAAACCTAGATAAAAGGCGAACAGTCATGCCGTTCAGCTATCGCAGCCTTCTCTACAATTAATGCTTACAATTTTCACGGCTGCCTGTGTATTTAGGAGATTAAAGTCAATACAGAGATAATAACCATTATTTACCGAACACGCCCATTTAATTCTGTTGTAAGATAATGAAGTTTATTTATAATAACGGCTTAGAGCTAACATTATAATGAACATTATTATATTACGCAGATTATTTAATAGTTTCGTGGAAAACATATCTGGTATTATGTTTGTGAGTTAATAATGTAATCGTCGGCATATACTTAATTATATTTGAGGGTAGTTTGATTATTTGTTTTGCCAAATTCTATTTTTAAAGAAGGTTAAAGTTAGCCAGTTAACGGGAAAACTACATTTGTAACATAACGTACTCGTAACACATATAATTCCTCACTGAATAACAGATGGCGCCACTAGTCGTATACTCCGCTCTACCCTCATTTCTTACTGAGTATTCGTAAAAGGCGACTGTTGACTCGCCGTGGGGTATCCGGTTTTATATCGGACGTCTGGATTACAGGTCCCCGAGGCGGCCGGTGCATCTGGTGCTCCCGATGCACTGGTTAGGGAGGGGAGATTCTCTTTCGAGGGGTCCCTACCCGGAGGAGGTTTTCTCTGGGATCAGAGCTGTTGGCGGAGATAGTAGCAATGTGTACAACGATACCCTGTCCTTGCCATCGGCAGCGTGGTGGAGCACACAGGTTGTTTTAGTCGGTGCGAGTCCGACATAACCGCCGCCTGTCCCCGTCGGGCGGTGGTACCCGTAAGGGGTTTTTTCCTGTATAAAGGGGTATCCGGTTAAGTTGCATAGACTACCCTCATTTCTTACCGAGGTGTCGTAAAAGGTGAAAGTTTTTTACGTGCTTAGTAAAGAAAATAAATAAATATATGTCGGAAATTTTACCAATTTATCGTTAAACTTTAAAAGCTAATTACGTAACATTATCTCAAACACATGGCCCGTGTATGATTAAATTTACCACTTAAATGAATTTAGGAAAGCATTAATCAGATTACCACACGCCATTAAAGGCTACACCGACCCACGTCATGAGGCATCGACAGCATAACTTGTTCCTACATGCTTATGGCTTTAGAACTACCAAAAGTTACAATAAAATTATTTTGCTGTAATCCGCGTTTGTTAAATATGCTAAGTGTATTCAAATTTAAATTCAATATATTCTTTATTCAAATAAACTTGTAAACAAGTGCTTTTGAATCGTCAACTCTACTGCTGGTTCGGAAAGCTGTTCCTACTGAGAAGAGCCAGCAAAAAATCGGCGGTTGCTGTCTTAAAAATAAGCACCTGGTTGACCGAACCTTGCTCGGTAATTTTTTACAAAAGAAAAAAAAAATTTAAAAAAAGAAAAAAAATAATTGGGTGGGTGGGGCTCGATCCTAGATATTTTCATTTCTAGAGACCACCCATTCCCCGAATAAGCTACGCTGGACTTGACAGTTTTCAGCAAAAATAGTGTTTTTATATATTCAATGTAAATTTTTGCGTTTTTTTAATGCCTAAAAACAGGAATAAAACGATTTTTTTTTTAAACCTAGCTAGATCGATTTCCCAAAAAAACCTCCTGCATGCTGAATTTCAGCATGAAGGAGTTGAAGTTGAATTGAGGAGGGTGAATTGAGGAGCATTGAGGAGGTGAAAATTGTTGGAGCCGGAGGAGGAGGAGAAAAAAAAATATATAAATACAAGATAAACTCATTTCAATATTAAAGATAATTTCGTTGAACATTATTACAATAATTATAACATTACAAGAATGCTAAAATCGATTTCTTAATTTGGAAAAATTGCAACATGTACTAGCCAATTATATGTGCGATAAAGTAGGCTAATCTTAATAATTCACTCTCATCCTTTTCAACAAAATAATGTATAAATACAAATAATAAACATTTTCAAGTAACATGAGCAAAGACAAATATATTTGAAATATCAGACCCCAATTTGTACATCGAAGTAATTTATATTTCTTTTCGAGCGACAGAAGCGAAATCATGTCTATGTTAAAGTGAAATAAGGTTCAAATTCGGAGAAACCACAGTATCTTCACCGCAAGAAACTTATAACTTCTTGTAACATGTAATAACATTGATCACCAAATTTCTATCATAATTCAAATGTCAAAGAGCAATGTTACCGGCTTCTTATATATCGTATACAACTGTTTCATCTTCTTTGCCTTATTATTAAAAACTTTTATTCGACTTGTATGTATAAATGGTCTGTTATTATCCCACTGGTAGGCCTCTTTTCGTTTTTGGAAAGCAGGCTTCGAGTTAAGGCCTACCACACTGCTCCAATACAGTTAGGTAGGATACACATATCCATAAACATTTTTTTGAGATATGCACGTTTCCTCGCGATGTTTTCCTTCGTTGCGTGTGATGAATTGCATTTATTTATTAAACATAGTATAAGTTTTCTCATTGGTTACCCGTTACCTCTCGAAAGAGTCTCACGGTCTCACCGCTAACACGGCTATTACAGCTAACATTATCACTGGGCTATCATAGATTATACAGCGTGTATATATGCAAGGTGGAATCCTGCAAGTTAAATTTGACTTACTATCCGGGGTCCGAATGAGCTGAAATTTAACATACTGGTACTCTCTCGATGACTGCATGTTTATGATAAGAATGACCTGAGGCTAATGGCAAGATTTGCTCCAGCCGAGAAAACTCCTCAACAGTTAACAGTAAGGACATGAAAGCATCAGAATATATATATATATATAGAAATATTCTATTCGTACGGAAAAATACCCATATGTACAAGACGAAATTCAACGTATATCATAGACATACGAGAGGTCACAAAAAGCTTGTGATGCCTGTGTCGCTACTCACTACAGTTAGCAACTCATTCGACGGTCTCGGAATTCCGCAATCCATACTAGACCAGTCTACAGAAAGGTTTAAGTTAGGTATAAGAGATGTCCTTATACGTAAAGCATATTACAAAATTGAAAATTATTTGAATAAAAAAAGCCTGGATTTGAAAATCCTTTCAGCTTCATACAAGACTGCGGTTGAATAATGTAAAAATTGAAAATGTTTTAAAGATTGACCGCCGAGTTTCTTTCTGGTTCTTATTGGTAAAACAACATTCCGAACCAGTTGAAGCTTCATTAATTATATTAGACCTTGACGATTCAAAAGTGCATGAAAGAGCTTATTTGAATAAAGATTATTTTGATTTGATTTGTTAAAAGCTTTTTGACTTGACTAGTTAAACCAAACCTACATGTTGTTTTGTAGATTAAAATTTTCTGTAAATCCCCATTCTTTTTTCTTTTGTTCAACGCACGAAAGTAGGGGTTTGAAATTTATAACCTAATAAAATCCAAACTAGTATTCTATCCAAACTAACTCCGGTAATAGCTTTAAGTTTATCGTTCTGTCTGTTATTTTGTATATCAGCTTTGCATTAGATTATAATAAATCGCAGTCTCTTCAGGCATTCAAAAACAAAGTGCTTTACTTTTTCATTATTAACTGTTATTGATTGTAGAATAAAAAGCTTATTTTCATTCTTATTGAACCCCAGCGGTAAACTTTAGTACTGTCTGTATTTTCGAATACACAGAGGTGAAATTGAAAGCCTTAAGGACTTTAATGTTTAATTTATATTGTCACAGATTACAATTTGTTTTAATAAGGCTGTGATCGTAAAAATGAGGAAGTTGACAACAGTTCTGAGCCACCTTTTATTAGCTTACTAGCAATCGCCAGCGGGTCCAACCGCGTGGACAGATTAAAACCGTAATATAGTGTATTGATAGTCATAAAAAAGGGTAAAGTGGGTTAACCTTAAAAGTTAACATATGCTGACATATGCTGTCGCGGACTTTTATTTAGAACATTTAGAAGGGAACAATTTTGTGATTCATGATTTTTTAATAACTATTATCGTTTACTCAGCGAACGCAAGGAAAGCATTAAATTTTGCCGTTTTCGTACTTTTTTTTATTGCTGCTCCTCTCCTATTTATCTTAGCGTGATGTTAGCGTTATATAGCCTATAGCCTTCCTAAATAAATGAACTACCTTGCACTGAAAGAATTTTTCAAATCTATCCAGTAATTCCTGAGATTAGTGCGTTCATACAATCAAACAAACTCTTCAACTTTATATATTAGTATAAATTAAAGGCCTGGAATCAAGTCCTTTAGAATACATTTGCGACACAGAAAAATATATAAGCAAACCGAACGTCATAAGTCTGAACACTGTATTTCAAAAGATTTCACACCATAATATCTGCTCAGGTTAATTGGCTTTCTACGACCTTTACAAAGTCGTCTTTCCCCTTAGGTCTTTCAACGCTGCGTTTTCTAATTAATAAACATTATTTACACATTGTAGGACTTAACGCCCATCGCTTTTACGTACTTCTGCTCGTTACTCAGGATTTTCTTTAAAAAAAAGTAATTTGTGATCCTTAATTTATCTGGTAGATTCCTATAATATTATTGCTTTATATAAGTTGTCGGAATTTGCCTGGAAAGGGCCAATATTTTCATCATTAAGGTAACCCGCTTTATTTAAACTCATTATTATTGTGGTTATAATTGTGGCTTCCAAATAAAATCAGGTCATAGCTTATAGTCGTGTATTTTCGAATTATGTTTAATATTTAAATGAGTTAATCTTGTATGTATATATGTATGTATGTATAAGATTCTATGATAAAATTCCGCAATCAATTTTAACTTTGCCATTACATCAGTTTAAAAACACTTTTAAAAAGAAGCTGATCCAGAAAACCTACAATTCTGTTGAGGATTACTTAGAAGATAAGAATATGTGGATATAGCTCGCTTAGACCCTCTGTACAAGATAGTAATGACTAAATGTAACTAGTAATAAGAATTATATTTTTAAAAGTGCAACCGCCGAGTTTCTTGCTGGTTCTTCTCGGTAGGAACAGATTCAAAAGCACTTGTTTACAAGTTCGTTTGAATAAAGAATATTAAATTTGAATTTGAATTTGAATATATGTATTTTTTCTGAATCTCGGAAACGGCTCTAACGATTTTCCTGAAATTGAACATCAATCGATCAATCGAAAAATCGATCTAGCTAGGTTTATTTAAAAAAAATTGTTTTACCCCTGTTTTTAGGCATTAAAATAAATTGAATTGATTAATGTAAAATTGAAAACAAAGGATTTTTTTAGCTGGCAAACGTGAAGTTGCGATAGCCGGAGGGTAACGGGCGGACCGAAAATGTTCACAACCCGGGTTCGAATCCCACATACCATCGGCGCCTTCTTTCTGTTTTTCATTTTTTTTATATCTTTTTAAATAATTACCGATCAAGGCTCGGTCATCCAGGTACTATAGATTTAAGTAACGGCCTGTAACTATCCCACTGCTGGGCATAGGCCTCCTCTCTCCATTTTTGGAAAGAAGGATTGGAGCTAAGACCTACCACGCTGCTCCAATGCGGATTGGTAGGTTACACATATCCCTAGGATTCTCTAGAGATATGCAGGTTTCCTCACGATGTTTTCCTTCACCGAAAAGCGTGTGATAAATTGCAATTGTCAATTAGACATAAGTTTTTTAATAGAAAAACTCATTGGTGTCTGCCCGGGTTTGAACCCATGATCGTCTCTAGAGATTCACACGGTCGCACCGCTTGGCCATCACAGCTGTCACTATAGATTTACATGAGAAGAATGTGTTGTGTGCATTCGTTAAGTTGAGATATATATTTTGAATTGATAACCGATGTTTGACTGACTAATGTTAGGTTCAAAATGGTCAGTTTGCTTTTAGCATTTGGTAGATGGCGCTATTAACTCTTACTTGAGATTTGACGTTTTTTTTTTTATTTAACTTTAAGTCTCCCTTTGTTTATGGACAGGGACAAGTTTTAGGTCTATTCTATCCACCGCCAACACTATCTCCTGCTATATAAAATAATCGGCTACTTAGGCATTTTTTCAAAAAAATTAGCTCTTCGTTTTTATTTATTTATTTATTTATTTATTCTTATTGCACTATACAGAGGTACATAGGTTTACTACTGGAGGTCTCGAAATTATTTATTTAATCCGGTAATTCGGATCTTTGTTATTTTTAAAACTTTTATCATCCTTTATCCCACTCTTAGTGAGGTCGTCACAACATGTTGTCACATGATTTGGCTACATACTTTACGACCGGCCGCCTGGCTTATATCAACATACCCTAGTTGCCTCTTATGACATTTCGGTAAGAAATGAGGGCAGTCTATTCTACTCAGCCGGATACCACACGGCGGGTCAGCTTACCTTAGTCGCCATTTATGAAACTTCGGTAAGAAATGAGGTTGGTCTATTCTACTCAGCCGGCTACCACACCGCGGGTCAACTTAACTTAGTCGCCTTTTATGACACCTCGGTAAGAAATGAGGTTGCTCTATTCTACTCAGCTGGATACCACACTACGGTCACATACGGGTTAGTGTAATAATAAGGAAATACTTAAGTAAAGTAAAGTATTAGTATAAGTAGAGGATATTTTGCAATAGCCGGAAATCGAACTGAAAACCTTGCAAGACTAAAAGCGTACGGCTAAATATTATTTAATGAAATACCCAAAATGGGAAGCAAAGGGCATCGGCCGCCCTTCAAAATTACCATATAAATTTAAGCCTTTGTTCTACAGAGTGAAAGTAATAGGATTTTGGGGTATTCTAATTTATTGTAATAGATTTATAATATTTATTCTTTGAAGTTTCTAAATCACTGAAAACCAAAGGCAATGCTTCGGGGCTGGTTTATATGTAACAATTCAATTGATCTTACAAATATTTCGCTCGTAATAAGAATCAGCTATATTCATATTCTGCTGAAATGAATTGCAAATATAAATTTTGCTATTGAAGGGGTGAGGAGCTGTGGTAGCCCAGCGGTAACACCGTGCGACTCTTTCGAGGAGGTCACGGTTTGAACCCGGGCAGACACCAATGAGTTTTTCTGCAAAAACTTATGTGTCTAATTGATAATCGCAATTTATCACACGCTTTTCGGTGAAGGAAAACATCGTGAGGAAACCTGCATATCTCTAGAGAATTCTGGAGATATGTATAACCTACCAATCCAATCCAATTTAGTCGGTGCGAGTCTGTCTGTATGTAATCTATTTTCTTAAAATCTATTAATGGATCTGTGTACAGTTTTTATTAAAAGGTAGCCCAACTCTTTCGACAAGCTCACGGGAGTACATTACAGTTTTCTGTAAATTATGTTGAAGAGGTCGCCCGGTTGTAAGAAAACTTGGCTGCTGGAAGCTTTAGTCGCGTGCGCTACATAAACCGACTAAGATACGCTAAAGTAATGTACTAGAGAATTTTAGATTAACAAAAATACTATTAAAAGTCCGCGACAACACGTCTCTATCGCTTATGGTTAACTCACAATAACTATTTTTAATTATAATTATTACATTTGGTTGGGCGTGTTTTGCAATACATGTCACTGCCACGAACTTAGTGGAGAGTGACAGTGGTGAAGTCGCGCGACCAATCGAATAGTCGCGCTGCAGCCGCCATTGCGGTTTATCGCCGCGACGCAACCACCATAACGCTTGACACCGCCGAGAAGTCAAGTCCGCATCGCTTCTCCGCATCATCGTTTTGTACCGTAACGGTCATCCGCGCCGCGCCTTCTTTGGATCCCGAGAGATCTAGAGCAGGCTACCACCATACAGTCCACAACCGCTAAGGTAAGTGCTTTGACTTGTTGTTGCACTATACGCCTTATCCGCCTATCCGCAGGGGAGAACATAGGGTCGCGGAACCGCCCCGCGGGTTTAACCACCAACGTTATTTAGACGGGAAAAACATTTTACTAATATACATACACAGCTAGTTGTATACATATTAGCAAAATGATTTTCCTTGGGGATTATACAAAATAAGATCCACTATTATAGAAATAAAGAATCCTTTATCATTTTCGAAAATTATCTTTCCCATTGAAAATGCCATTCTAATAACACGCCAAATTAAATACAAAAGGGAATCGCGAATTCGTTTAGATTGTATCACAATATTATGAAAATGGTTTTCGAAATAGCATTTCATAATTTCCTCGGGTTTAGATTGCATATAGTTTGGTTTCGTCGAAACATTTTTAATAAGGTTTAAAAATATTATTTTATTATATCTTTCTCCTATTCTTATCCTATTCTAAGATATCTCTACAGAAAGGTTTAAATTAAGTATAAGAGATATACTTGTACGTAAAGTATATTACAAAATTGAAGATTATTTGGATGATAAAAGAGCCTGGATTGAAAATCCTTTCAGCTTCATACAAGATTACGGTTTAATAATGTAACATTGAAAATGTTTAAAAGATTGACCGCCAAGTTTCGTTCTAGTTTTTCTAGGTAAGAGCAACATTCCGAACCAGTTGTAGCTTCATTAATCATATTGATCCTTGAATTTCAAAACTGAAAGAGCCTGTTTGAATAAATTTTATTTTTATTTGATTTGATTGGAAATACTATAAAAAATAGCCCGGCAGCATGTCTCTTTCTTTTATGGTTAACTCGCAATAACTACTTTTATGTTTATAGAATTAGGTGTTACTTTGCGGAGATCCATAATACAAAAGTAATAATAAAATTATTTTGCTATAATCCACGAAGAAGTAAAATAGAAAATATATATAATGCTAAATGTAAGTGGACAATCCACGGACTCCACGACCTATTTCCTGATGATGCTTCGGTTGCGGGGCGAAACGATTGTTGAGTTTGTGATAGTGAACGTATATAGTGCTTGTGTATTGTTGGCGGTGTGGAGGTTTGTGCATGTGTTTTTACGAATCCTGCTTGTATCAGGTATGATAACCGATTGTTCACTTACATTTAGCATTATATATATTTTCTATTTTACTTCTTCGCGGATTATAGCAAAATAATTTTATTATTACTTTTGTACTTTTATGTTCAAAACTTCAATTCGGGTAAAATTTTGTAATACTGATATCCGCGCCAGCAATAGCTAGTAAGTAATAAAATATGTGTCCCTGTGACCTCCTCAAGGTAACAGTCGTGAATACGCTAAAATATCCCAAATTAAAACTACGTCTGACAGTTACTTTTTATTTGTAAGAAATAAAAACCAATTAGTGCTTTAATTTGCTCACAGTCCGTTCACTAACAGTATTAAATGGCGTTTCTCGTTTAAAACTTTTCCGACTAAAAAGCGACTCGCAAAAAACGTTCAAACATTTTTCCCGTAAGCCGACTGTCACGGCTCTTTGTTGATTGTCAAAGCCTGTGTTTTTGCTAACATAAAGCGGAGCTGAAATGTAACAAACATCTGAAACTCAAAAATACCTATTGAGTTTCAGATGTTTGTTACATTTCATTTCATTGATGTTTGTTACGTTTGTTTTTCTCAGACGAGATTTTAATAACGAAATCGTTTCCTCAATCAGAAATTCTCCAAATATTCCGATAAGTTGATGTGGTATCCGGCTGAGTAGAAATACCACCCTCTTTCTTACCAAGGTATCGCAAAATTGACTTAGATAAACTTACCTAAGTCAATTTTGTCAATCAAGTTAATTAACTGACCCGCCGTGTGGTATCTGGCTTAGTGGAATAGACCACCCTCATTTATCACTCAAGTGACCAGCCGCGCGATGCGATATCTGGCTGAGTAGAAAAGACCACCCTCATTTTTTACCGAGGTGTCTTAAAAGGTGACTAAGATAAGTTGACCCGCCGTGTGGTATCTGGCTGAGTGGAATAGACCATTCTCATTGCTCACTGAGTTGTCGTGTATCCGGCTGAGTAGAATAGACCACCCTCTTTCTTACCGAGGTGTCGCAAAATTGACTTAGGTAAGTTGTCCCGCCGTGTGGTATCCGGCTGAGTGGAATAGACCACCCTCATTTCTTACCGAGTCGTCGTAAAAGCAACTTCGGTAAGTTGACCCGCGGTGTAGTATCCGGCTTAGCAGAATAAACCACTCTTTCTTACTGAGGCGTCGGAAAAGCTGACTAAAGTAAGTTGACTTCAGACACACCTGTCGGTCTTAAAATGCTAGTCAAGTCTTGTTACATGTTTATAACATGTTTTGCCGACCCCGTTTAGAGTAATTTAAGGGCAGGAGAATGAATTGGGTACTGTACATGGTTATGTCCGGAAGTTTTTTGAAATTATTCAGCCTATACAGGTCAAGGTAATGCAGATATGAAGAGTTTTGAAAGACGAGCGTTGTCAGTAATATATCTGTAGGTTTACTGTTTATACGGTTAAACTGTTATAAAGTAACAGTTTAGAGAGCTTTTGACGTTATTCACCCTATTTAAGTTCAAGGTAATGCAGATATGAAACCTTTGAAAGAAGAGCATAATACTCAGTAATACCTATAGTTTTGTTAGTTGGTAGGTTAAAAACGCTATTAATATTAAACTAATTTTTGAATTTGAACTATCGTGAGTGTTATTCATAATTAATGTATAGAAACCGGCTATACTCCCGACTTATTTTATCAGGTGAGCCCGACTAGTTTCAAGCGGGGCTTGAGTTCATACGGGGCTCTTATTCATGAGATCTGTACGCGGCTCATCCGACTATACCGACTGCTAGTCGGGGTCATCCGATAAAATAAGACGTGAGTATAGCCGTTTTCTATACATTAATTATGAAAAATACGATAATTCAAATTCAATAATTTTCTTTAAATAAAAGATTGGACATGTGACTTTGATCGTGAATGAAAAAACTTCTATAGGTTGATAATAGGTGACTTTTCAATGTCGGATATCAATCCTATTCCTGTAGAATTAACAGGATTTCTACATTCCATATGTTACCCCGGTGTATAAGGAATAATTGTAGAACATTGCATCGATATTGGTTCAGACAGACTTTCACATTTATAATATTACTAAGGATATATTCAAATTCAAATTCAAAATATTCTTTATTCAAATAAACTTGTAAACAAGTGCTTTTGAATCGTCAACTCTACTGCTGGTTCGGAAAGCTGTTCCTACCGAGAAGAGCCAGCAAGAAACTCGGCGGTTTCTTTTTTAAAAATAAAATTCTTAATATTATTTACATTAAGTCGTTACTGTCTTGTACAGGTTCAAAGAGAGCTATATCCACACATTCTTATCTTCTAAATAATCTTCAAGAGTATAGTAGGCTTTCTGTATCAGCCTCTTTTTAACAGTGTTTTTAAACTGCTGTAATGGCAGTGCTGAAATTGATTGCGGAATTTTATTATAGAATCTTATACCAAAACCCACAAACGAGTTACGCACTTTTGCAAGGCGCAAAGCAGGAGCCGCAAGCTTATGTCGGTTCCTGCTTTGTCTATTGTATACATCACCTATCGTTTTATAATTCTTTATATTTTTATAGTTTCAAATAAATACTTAAATACCTAAATACACCCAAACTTAAAGAACCAGGGAGCTATAAACAGAATAGGCGTCCAAATTTTTTTAATAACAGTGCGGCTCGATAGGAATCGAACTTGCGACCAACGCCATTTGTTTTTACATTTTCGTATATAAACTTGCATAAATGAAAATCAATGACTTAGAGGTTGCTTCAAGACAATAAGTCTCAGGTCGACGAACGTCATTTGTAACTTTTGCAGGATTGATGAATATTTACTCTGAAACTTGGAATTTGGTGGCACTTTATTGAAAAGCAAGGCATCTTTATTGAAAAACTTTACCGACGCTTTGTGTTATTAAGATATTATTCTAATACTAGCAGACAGGGCGACGTGTTGCTGTAGAACTCTGTTTCTGTCTCTCAACTTACCCTTCTAATGTTTTAGCGCGCGTTAGTTATAATTTCACATCATCATCTTCCTGCCCTTATCCCACTCTAATTGGGGTCGGCACAACATGTTATAAACATGCTATCACATACATGATTTGGCGTTTTTACGACCGACCGCCTGCCTGACGTCAACTTACCTTAGTGTATTTTACGGAACCTCGGTAAGAAAGAGGGTGGTCTATTCTACTAAACCGGATACCACACGGTGGGGCAACTTACCATAGTCGCCTTTTACGACACCTCGGTAAGAAATGAGGTTGGTCGATTTTACTAAACCGGATTCCACACGGTAGGTCAACTTACCTTAGTCGCCTTTTACGACACCTGGGTAAGAAATGAGGGTGGTACTATTCTGTTCAGCCGGATACCACACGGCGTTTAGTTATAATTTCACAATAACTTTTAAAAGTAAGAGCCAGCTACCCTACCCTAACAGACCAAAATAATGACGTCAATTTGAAAAATATAAATTTTATTTCAAACCGGGAATTAAACTCGTGATGCCCAGTAATAAGGTAGCACAACAACAAATATCATGGAAAAATTTCATCCCATACCAAACCCGAAGGATGTATATGATTATATGCATTTCTTGGTAGCGCATACATCAGCCAAACAAAACATACCATTGAGCGGGTCAAAGAGCACATAGCTGGAGGTAAAAATAACCAGCCAACGAAGTCAGATTTCACAGACCATCTGCTTAATTCGGAGAATCACTGGATTGAGCTTCATGATCCCAAAGTCATGTCTGATGTCCACTATTATGCAAGAGTGGCGCGAATTATAACATATCAGTATTATGTCGCAGTAAAAATTATAACCTTTTTTAATGATATACTTTATTTAATGAAAATTACAAAAAATATTGACTGTAAACTACGAGAGACCAAGGTCTTCGAACAGTGCGTGTTGCCAGTGATGACTTACGGATCGGAAACGTGGTCGCTGACTATGGGCCTCATAAGAAAGCTCAGAGTCACTCAGCGGGCGATGGAACGGGCTATGCTCGGAGTATCTCTACGTGATCAAATCAGAAATGAGGAGATCCGTAGACGAACCAGAGTCACCGACATAGCTCATCGTATCGCGAATCTGAAGTGGCAATGGGCGGGGCACGTAGTACGTAGAACCGATGGGCGTTTGGGTCCTAAGGTGCTGGAATGGCAACCTCGCACTGGAAAGCGCAGCGTTGGTAGGCCCCCAACGAGGTGGACTGACGACCTCAAAAAGGTCGCGGGGAGCCGCTGGATCCAAGCGGCACAAAATCGTGGATTGTGGCGATCCCTTAAGGAGACCTATGTTCAGCAGTGGACGTCCACCGGTTGAGAAAGAAGAAGAAGAAGAAACTACGAGACCCGAACAAAGAGTGTTTTACTAATACTATGGCCTGTCCGCACTATCCTCCGCACTTCACTTGTTCTGCACTAACATATAACATGCGATCAAAAAGCATCATACGTTTAACAGAGAAGAGGGCTTCAGATTGCCAACCACTTGGGATCCAGTGACTTCGACATACAAACCCGAAATAAATTTTTGCAAGCTATATCGCGTACAGATAATATCAGTATGATGTGCAAAAGATCTTGTGTGAATTGCGGTTCAAGTCAGAAGATGAACAAAATGACTGCAGTACTTGGGAACGAAGACGCCGCGGCGCTCCAGTCAGTTCGTGATCACGGTGGATGCAACTCTGCCAAAACCTTGAAAATATAAAGCTAACTCGATTTTAACGCAATGTGACCAATGCCTGATGATTTTTACCTAATACCATGGAAGCCTCAAGCCGGTGATATAGGGTTTACTTCAATTAACAGCCAATCTAGCATTCTTTAATAACATTTGACAATTCATTAAAACGGACGTACGGAATAATATCCATATGTATAAGACGAAATTTGGTGTATATCATAGACATACGAGAGGTCACAAAAAGCTTAAGATACGTGTGTTGTGACTTAGCAGAGTAAGCAACTCGTTTGATGGTCTCGGTATTCGCTTTTACAACAAAATTTCGCAATCCATAACAGACCAGTCTACAGAAAGGTTTAAATTAAGTGTAAAAGAAATGCTTATACGTAAAGCATATTACAAAATTGAAGATGATTTGGATGATAAAAATTCCTAGATTTGAAAATCCTTTTAACATACAAGACTGCGGTTTAATAATAATAAAATGAAAATGTTTAAAAGATTGACCGCCGAGTTCTTGCTGGTTCTTCTCGGTAAGAGCTACATTCCGAACCAGTTGTAGCGTCATTAATCATATTGATCCTTGACGATTTAAAAGTGCTTGTAAAAGCGTATTTGAATAAAAATTATTTTGATTGGATTAGATTTAAATTAGATCTATATATGGAGCAAAGCAGCAATGAAGCCAAATGTCTGACCCCTCTAGTCGTAACCAGCTAATTTATATTCACATCAGATAGCTGTAACGAAATCTGTTTATTGGATAGCATAAAAATAAGGCAAATTGACTGCGCCGCCATTATTCAGTCTTTATCGTTGCAACCTAAATGTTACAATTCAGATGACTGACCTTATAAAAAAAGATGTAGGATTCTGTGCCGAGAGCGATTTATAATGTATATATTAAAAACAAAGTCCCTTTAAGATTATTATCTGTATAAATATTTTCAATGAACGGATTTATTAATTTAAACTACCACGAATAGTATTCATAGTTTGTTTGTTTGAACGCACTAATCTCAGGAACTACTAAGCCGATTTGAAAAATTATTTTAGTTTAATATAGTCCATTTATTCAGAAAGGCTATATAACATCACGCTAAGATGAATAAGAGAGGAGCAGCAATAAAAAATAGTACGCAATACGGAAAATTTTAAAGCTTTCCTTTCTTTTTCAAAAATCATGTATTATAAATTGTTTCCCTCTAAATGTTCTAAATAAAAAACGGTTGCCTGTAAAGTCGGTTTTACGGGCAAAGATTTTACGTGACAACGTCTTTTTCCCAGTAGAATATTTATTGACATGAATATTATTAAATTGCACAATAGGAACAAGGAATTGAATGAAAATAAGAATTGCACAAATTTTAACTATAGAAATATATTTTGTTTACCAGAGACACAAGCACGCACCGATTCAACGCGCCTAAGTCTCTAGTGCTGCGCGCGCAGCGGACCAATCATGTTTGAGTGGGAGAGAGACGCAAGGCATTCGCCAGTCCGGCGGGCCTCTCTTTCGTTCGGTGATTCATCGTAACGGACGTGAGCGGGCGTTACACTTTTTCATGAGTGACTACAAGCCGCAACCTAATTTAAGACTTTGTCACGTCAAAAATCGGCGACATCATATGTCTAGCTTTTAAGGTTAAGCCACTTTAAGCATTTTTATGGTTATCAAAAGACTATATAACGGTTTTATTCTTTCTACGCGGGTGGAGCCGTTGGAGATTGCTAGTGTTATATATAGTTCTTAGTACACTACATCTTATGTGAGGCCCTAATCAGAATCCGAAACACGAGGCCTGAAAGGGTCTAAGTAGGGTCCTAATAGACGGTAAACGGCATTTGTGGCCGTAATGTGCCGGAGAACTAAAAATAACTATTTACTACCCTCGAGGGTATTTCAAAGAAATAAAAACCGTGTTAAAAGGCACTACGTGGTATAAATTTTGATGAGGACATGGTTTAAAACCAAAAAAACACCTGAACTTCCGGAAACTATTTTCATGTTCGGTATGTAAGGGGTTTGGGGGGGGGGGTAATGGATCTAATCTAGCCAGGCTTTATTAAATAAATTTATCTTTTTATCCCTGTTTTCGGGCACTGAAAAAATACTATAATAACAAAGAATCCAAAAGTTAATTTAGCTGTCATTAGTAAAGTTGTCATAGACGCCGTGTGATATCCGGCTGAATAGAATAGTACCACCCTCATTTCTTACCGAGGTCTCTTAAAAGGCGACTAAGTTAAGTCGACCCGCCGTGTGGTATCCGATTGAGTAAAATAGACCACCGAGTAGTCGTAATATACGACTAAGGTAAGTTGACGTCAGGCCGCTCGTAAAATACGAAGCCAAATCATGTGACAACATACATAAGATGTTGTGCCGACTCCACTTAGAGTGAGATAAGGGGAGGAGAAAATAATATATTGTATGTAAAGAGTTTTTGCTTCCACAAAAAAAAAAAAAAAAAGTAAAATGCGACTAAGGCAAGGTCGTAAAATAAGCAACCAAATAATGTGACAATATGTTTGTAACATGTTGTACCGACCCCACTTAGAGTAAGATAAGGGCAGGAGGATGATGATGGTAAAGTTGTAAAGCTCAGTGGGAAACGGGCGGCCTACAGCACACCTACTTACATATATCACCAACACTTTTTTTTTATTGTCTTTTTATATCTTAAAAAAAATACCAACCAAGGCTAGTAACCCAGGTATTATTGTAAAAAATACTAAGGTTCGACAGAGTACAAAAAGGTTGGCAAAATCTGCTCTGAGGGTATTATTTAGGCAAACAGTAATTTTAGACAACATTAACCTTTTTTCTAGGCTTTGCAACGAACAAAAAAGTACTTTATCTTCCACTTTGTTAATACTTAAGATAAAATATGTTTTCATTTACCCAAACGTGAAATACGTAATACGCCATATTTATTTCAGACTTCAAAGGAAAATGTGTTTTTTTGTATGCTTTATTACATAAATTATTACTTTATCCTTACTTTATCGGCTCCACCCGCGTGAAAAGATTAAAACCGTAATATACTATTTTCATAATAATAAATATGGTTAAACTGTTTATAGAATTAGGCGTTACTTTGCGTAGATCCATAATACAAAAGTAATAATAAAATTATTTTGCTATAATCCGCGATGAAGTAAAATAGAAAATATATATAATGCTAAATGTAGAGTGGACAATCGGTTATCATACCTGATACATGCAGGAGTCGTAAAAAACACATGCACAAACCTCCACCACCGCCACCACGATACACAAGCACTATATACGTTCACTATCACAAACTCAACAATCGTTTCGCCCCGCAACCGAAGCATCATCAGGAGATAGACTCCACGACCAAAATCGCAAAGCGAAGCAATACCCAAAAAGCCTAGTTAAATACTAAGGTTAAATACTAGGGTGGGGTTGAACGGATTAGTATTTAACTAAGCTTTTTGGGTATTGCTTCGCTTTGCGATTTTGGTCGTGGAGTCTATCTCCTGAAGATGCTTCGGTTGCGGGGCGAAACGATTGTTGAGTTTGTGATAGTGAACGTATATAGTGCTTGTGTATCGTGGTGGCGGTGGTGGAGGTTTGTGCATGTGTTTTTTACGACTCCTGCATGTATCAGGTATGATAACCGATTGTCCACTCTACATTTAGCATTATATATATTTCTATTTTACTTCATCGCGGATTATAGCAAAATAATTTTATTATTACTTTTGTATGGTTAAACTGTGTTAACCTCAAAAGCTAGACATATGTTGTCGGGTTTTTTTAGAACTTTTAAGGGGAATTTTGTTACACATGATAGGGATCTGTAATAAAAATGTAATAAGGTGTAAAAAATTAGTCTTAAAAATCTGTAATCGCATAAAGTAGCGGCCTGCTATTATCCCACTGCTGGGAATAGGCCTCTTCTCTCCGTTATAAGAGAGAAGAATTGGAGCTAAGACCTACCACGCTGCTCCAATGCGTATTGGTAGGTTACACATATCTCCAGAATTCTCTAGAGATATGCGGGTTTCCTCACGATGTTTTCCTTCACCGAAAAGCGTGTGATAAATTGCAATTATCAATTAGACACATAAGTTTTAATAGAAAAACTCATTGGTGTCTGCCCGGGTTTGAACTCATGATCGTCTCTAGAGATTCACACGGTCGCACCGCTAGGCCATCACAGCTCTGTAATCGCATGCGCTGCGGAAAATATTGATGATATATTTAACAAAATAAAATCTATAGTCTGACTTAGTAGACCTTCCACTGCCATGAGATCGGTATATACGCGAATGAAACCGCGGGATATTACAATGGAATATATTTATGCCAGTACCCGTATTAACATTAAAATAATACCCGGGAAAGGTCGGTTTAAACGACGTTATAAATGTCAGGAAACACAGCCCGTTTGATATCTTTTCGTTACCAACATTGCCTATTTAGTTAGCGTAGTTCAACCAGGATTTCCTTATAACACTAATCCGTATGTGACCGTCGTGTGGTATCCGGCTGAGTTGAATAGACCACCCTCATTTCTCAGCTAAGTGTCGTAAAAGGCGACTAAGATAAGTTGATCCACTTTGTTGTATCTGGCTGAGTAGAATAGACCAACCTCATTTTTTACTGAGGTGTGGTGAAAGGCGACTAAGGTAAGACGACCCACCATTTGGTATCCTGTTGAGTTGAATATACCACCATTTTTCTAACCGAGGTGTCGTAAAAGGCGACTAAAGTAAGTTGAACCGCCGTGTGGTATCCGGCTGTGTAGAATAGACCACCCTCATTTCTTACCGAGGTGTTGTAAAAGTAACTAAGATAGGTCGACCTACAATGTGGTATCTGGTTGAGTAGAATATACCACCATATTTCTTACCGAGGTGTCGTTAAATACGAGTAAGGTAAGTTGACGTGAAGCAGGCGGCCGGTTGTAAAAACGCAGCCAAAGCATGTTTATAACATGTTGTGCCGAACCCATAGAGGAATTATGAAACAGTATCATATCATTTGAATGGTAGTCTGTTTTAGATGTACCCGCGATTTCACTCATCATTAAATAAAAGAAAACCAGAACGAGTTGTTGAGATTGTCGTAGTGAGTGTGTGAGTGTGCAAGGGAATAGTGAATATTTTACACAGCGCTCCGTAAATCATCTCTAAAATTACATAATAAACAAAACACTTACTTAACCCACCACGTAATAATAACTATTAAAGTTAAGCCCAAATCGACTGTCGTATAATCAACAATTTTTGCATCAAACTCAACTTTATGTCTCAGCATTACGGTATCTTTTGGCTCAAACACAAGAAAAGGGTGTTTTAACTAATAAAATTATCTTTGTTAATGTCTCACAGAAACTCGAATATTTAACGTTCCAAAATGAATTTTCACTGTCGCAGCAGACTAATAAAAGAAGCCTGATATAAAAAACCTATTGGAAATTACATATATAATTTATAGAATTAGGCGTTACTTTGCGGAGGTCCATAATACAAAAGTAATGAAAATATTATTTTGCTATATATTTTTGATTATATTTTTGCTTTATATTTTTGAGTCTCGGGAGCGGACTGTATTTCGCGTGTAAACATGTTTCATAAATGCTTTCTTTTTTCCACTGATGTGTATGTGCAGTACGAAATAATATGTGTATCTTATGCAGTTTATTTATTGTATTTATTGTTTGTGATTATTTGTTTCTTTTTTATTGTATTTTATTATTTTTATACTTTTCATTTAAGCTGCTTAATGTTATATAATAGTATATAAGAATATGTTGAATAGTTTTCTAGTTGTTAAATATTAAGAATTCGTAAGCATGTCCATTACGTCACATTAGGTTCACCCTGAAAACCAGCTTTGCAGCTTCGCTGCAATCTTTGCGCTGAGGGCGAACCTATATTTGACCATCATTCTATTTGTTATTTTTTATTTTTGTATTTCTTTTATTTATATTTTGGTCAAATAAAAATTATTTCTATTTCTATTTCTATAATCCGCGATAAAAGGAAAAATATGTAATGCTAAATGTAGAGTATACTATTCGTTCTCATACCTGATACATGCAGAATTTGTAAGAACTCATGCACTACCCGACACCGATGGCACAACAATACACTAGCATTGCACACATTTATCACCATAATCTCAACAATTGTTTCGCCCTGTAACCGAAGCTGCTTCCGTACCGCAGATGCTTCGGTTTTCGGCAAATGCTTTGCGATTTTGTCTTGATTATGAGAACGAATAGTACACTCTACATTTAGCATTACATATATTTCCTTTTATCGCGGATTATAGCAAAATAATATTCTCATTACTTTTGAATTACATATATCAAAACAATCTTTATACAAATAAGCTCTTTCAAGCACTTTTGAATCGTCAGGGATCAATATGATTAATGAAGCTACAACTGGTTCGGAATTTTGCTCTTACCGAGAAGAACCAGAAAGAAATTCGGCGGTCAATCTTTTAAACATTTTCAATTTTACATTATTAAACCGCAGTCTTGTATGAAGCTGAAAGAATTTTCAAATCCAGGCTTTTTATTATCCAAATAATTTTCAATTTTGTAATATGCTTTACGTATAAGCATCATTCTCCTGCCCTTATCCCACTCTAAGTGGGGTCGACACAACATGTTACATCCTGTTTTATGATTTGGCTATGTCAGCCGCCTGCTTGACTTCAACTTACCTCAGTCGTATTTTACGACACCTCGGTAAGAAAAAGAGTGGTCTATTTTACTTAACCAGATACCACACGGTGGGTCAACTTACCTTAGTCGCCTTATACGACACCTCGGTAAGATATGAGGGTGGTCTATTCTACTCAGCCGGATACCACACGGCGGGTCGACTTACCTTAGTCGCCTTTTACGACACCTCGGTAAGAACTGAGGGTGGTACAATTCTATACAGCCGGATACCACACGGCGTACATATATCAAAACAATCTTTATACAAATAAGCTCTTTCAAGCACTTTTGAATCGTCAGCGATCAATATGATTAATGAAGCTACAACTGGTTCGGAATTTTGCTCTTACCGAGAAGAACCAGAAAGAAATTCGGCGGTCAATCTTTTAAACATTTTCAATTTTACATTATTAAACCGCAGTCTTGTATGAAGCTTAAAGGATTTTCAAATCCAGGCTTTTTTATCATCCAAATAATCTTTAATTTTGTAATATGCTTTACGTATAAGCATATGTTTTATACCTAATTTAAACCCTTCAGTAGACTGGTCTAGTATCTTATGATTTGGCTACGTCGGCCGCCTGCCTGGCGTCAATTTAACTCAGTCGCCTTTCACGATACCTCGGTAAGAAATGAGGGTGGTGTGAGTTTTCTTTTCTACTCAGCTGGATACCACACGGATCGACATCTTAGTCGCTTTTTACGACCTCTCGGTAAGAAATGGAGGTGGACTATTCTACATAGTCGGATACCACACGGCGGGTCGACTTCCTTAGTCGCCTTTCACGACACCTCGGTAAGAAATGAGGGTGGTCTATTCTACGTCGACTTACCTTAGTCGAATTTTACGACACCTCGCTAAGAAGTGAGGGTGGTCTATTCTACTTAGCCGGAAACCACACGGCGTTATGTTCAAACATCTGTATTATTCACTTTCAAGACATAGTAATATGAATAAAACTTCGTCTTTCCATCCAAAAAATAAGTGTAAATTATGGACTACTTAAAACTTAAAGTTGTGATGAAAGTTTATTTAAAAGTAGGTGCATTAGAATATATTTTTAATATTTTCTTTAAGAAGTTTCCCGACGTGGCGGACTTCGTTTAAAAATATATACCTAACCAACCTCTCGCCACATTTAAAGTTTTAAGTACACTATAAATCGTAATAAAAACTACGAAAGCGCCAAATTTAATTAAAATATTAACAGCGTATAATTTTTTTATAACGACATCGTTCTATATCATTCTATATAGGTAAGCTAACCTATTCTCGACACCTATCCAATTAATTGACACCCTAGCAATTTTCTTCCAAAAATAAGAAAATAACAACCCTAAATAGTTCCATTTGTACCAATTTTATTAGATAATATCATAATTTCTTATTTTGGCAACAAAAAGTTGCAATAACAATAATATGGCGACTAATCAGCTGAATAAAAAAGAGCACATAATAAATTAAGTAATAATTTATCGTTTTCTTAAAAATTTGACAAGGTAAGTATCTTACAATTATTGTTAAAACATTCTGTTTTCAGTCTGAAATACGTCGATTATAGTGTTATTGTGGTGTTTATAGTACAAGTTAACTAATCGATACGATCTATTTCAAAATTTTTGTTGTAATTGACTTTGTTTTATGGTGTCAACATATGGTCCACTGAAAGTACCAGAATACCAATACATTGACATCCATGTTAATAATTAGAATTTTGTAAAACTAAGGTCACATAATATGTAATCGTTTCTTTTAATCAATTTTCTTGTTGAAAATCCTTTCAGCTTCATACAAAACTGCGGTTTAATAAATGTTTAAAAGATTGACCGCCGAGTTTCTTTCTGGTTCTTTTCGGTAAGAGCAACATTCCGAACCAGTTGAAGTTTCATTAATCATATTGTTTCTTGAAGATTCAAAAGTGCTCGTAAGAGCTTATTTGAGTAAAGATATATTGATTTGATTTGATTTAATACATAAAAACATAAATAAGGTACCTATCTGCGTGCTTTACTTGGTTTTCATAAAAAACTGAAGGGTGTCAATAAACTGGAATTTGAAGTGTCAATAATAGGGAATTCTGTGTCAATATTTGGGTAAACCATTGAAATTCGATAAATATCATAAATTCAATAAAAAATAATATCCTAGTTAGAATTTGATTTTACTGGCAACATCTTAAAATAGTTGTCTATATTTACCAAAATTTATCGTTATTTGGAAACACTGTGGAACGCTTATATTTATTTCTTTTTATACGCTCGTTCTAAAAGTGTCAATAATTGGGTACTTTACCCTAGTTAGTGATGTTTTTGAAGCATAAAAACCGTGAAATATTTAATGAAAAACGATGTGACTTATGCATATATAACAAATTTCGCATAATTTATAGAAGTGGGCGTTGTTCTCATACCTTATACATACATGCAGGATTAGTTAGCGTAGTAACCACAAAACATACGTGTCCACTACGTGAGGTTACACAAGGTACGGGCCAACCATGGTGGAACAACGAACTGAAAAAACTCAGGAAGAAAGTACGCAAATCTCAAAGAATTGCCCTTAAGAAAGGGGATGAATTGAGCTGGGCAGAATATAGGAAGAACAGGACGGAATTCCGTAAAAAGTGCAGAAAAGAGTCCAGAAATGGCTGGCAGGTGTATTGCAACGGGGTCACAGAATACCTTGAAGCAGCACGTCTAATGCGAATACTGGCAAAAGACAGAACATGCAGACTGGGTAGTATTAAATTGGATGAGACAATAATTACGGATCCCAAAATAATACTAACCAAAATGGCAGAAGCACATTTTCCAGAATGCAAAGAAATTAAAGAGGAAATGATATCGCCAAGCACCAGATACCACTGGTCAGACCCGGGAAATATCATAACAGCAGAGCATATTAAGTGGAGTATCAAGTCATTTGCACCATACAAAGCAGCTGGTCCAGACGAAATATTCCCTAAAATGCTACAGGTAGCATATGAATATATTAAAGGAAACATGTTAGCACTCTTCAATGCTAGTTTGGCGTGGGGCTATATCCCGACGAGCTGGAGAAAAGTAAAAGCGGTGTTCATTCCAAAACCTGGAAAGAAAACCTATCAGGAACCGAAGTCATTTCGGTGTATTAGTTTGTCCTCGTTCATTCTAAAAACACTAGAAAAAGTGATCGAAGGACACATAAGAACTAACCTAGAACAAAGCAACCTTCCACTGCATGAAAATCAACATGTATATATGGGGGGAAAATCAACAGAAACAGCTCTCCATAATTTAGTGGTAAGGATAGAAAGAACTTTATGTAACAAAGAAATAGCATTAGGTTGCTTCTTCGATGTAGAAGGTGCTTTTGACAAAGCAAATCGCAATGCTATAAGAAACTCTATTTGTAGGGAAGGAATATCATATGAAGTTGGACGCTGGATAATGAACATGCTAGAGCATCGTTCAATCGCGGCGGAGCTAAGCGGAGTTACACACATAATAAAATCAACGAGAGGATTTCCTCAGGGAGGGTGTCTCTCTCCTCTTCTGTGGTGTCTCCTACTAGATCCATTAGTTAGGAAGATTAATGATATGAGGACATACATGCAAGCATACTCAGATGACGGTGTCCTTTTAGTAACAGGGAAAGACCTGAGCACTATAAGGAACATAATGAGTATTAGTATTAAAGAAACACTAAGATGGTGTCAGGAAAGGGGATTAAACCTCAATCCGACGAAAACCAAACTAGTCCTTTTCACAAACAAAAGGAAAATAGCCAACTTTAATCCACTCAGCATAAAGGGTGTAGAGATACAGTTGATAAAGGAAATAAAGTACTTAGGTATAAAGCTAGACAAAACCCTAAGGTTTAGAAGTCACATCAAAGAACAATGCAACAAAGCAAAAATTGCACTTATGCAATGTAGAAGAGCGGTGGGCAGAACCTGGGGTATGAAGCCAAAAATTACCAAGTGGATATATACGGCTATCATTCTACCCAGAATACTGTACGGCGCTTCGATTTGGTGGCACAGAGCCAACATCGGAGTCAACAGCAAGGATTTAATGAAGATACAGAGGATAGCAACACTAATGATCACAGGCGCAGTGAGAACAACCCCATCCGCTGCACTAGAAGTTCTGGTGGGACTCTATCCTCTAGATCTAGCAGCTAAGAGAAAAGCTATAGAGCAATGGTATAAGATGAAAGTGTTCCAACAATGGAAAGGAAACTTTACAGATAAAGGTCATACGGATATAGAAAAGATTTACGGAGAAAATCTGTCTATGGTCGTCAGGAGAAGTGACTTGATCAAGAAACAGAAAATCTTCGATAAAAAATATAGGATACACATAGGGGTAAAAGAAAACTGGGAAGTGGAAAACAGCGCGAAGAGTCAGACCATCTGCTACACGGACGGGTCTAGACGAGAATCCGCGAAGCTGGCGGGAGCTGGAATTGTCTACGGCACCTCGTCAGATTTACACCAGGTCCTAAATCTGGGTAAATATACAAGTGTCTTCCAGGCCGAAATGATAGCTATCATGGAGTGTGCCAGGAAACTCAAAGAATCACAAATAACATTAGAACATAATATAGTCATATATAGCGATAGTCAAGCAGCTTTAAAAGCACTTGACCGCATAGAAACAACCTCAGCTATCGTGAAGGAATGTAAGCGTGAACTAAACGAACTAGCTGAGAAGGGGGAAGTAACGATTGCATGGGTTCCGGGACACTGTGGCCATGCAGGGAACGAAAAAGCTGACGAATTGGCAAGAAAGGGAGCTAGTCAAACATTCGTAGGACCAGAACCCTTCCTCCCAATTGCACATAATACAATAAAGTGTGTGATAGAAAAAAGAATAGAGACAGAATCTAACAAAAGATGGAGAAACACAATGCTCAGACAAGCAAAGTTGTTTCTCAAATCGTTTGATACAAGAAAGTCTAAACAGCTGATGTCTCAGAGCAGGGAAAATGTAGCAATTGTAACAGGCATTACAACTGGGCACTGCCTGTTAAACAGACACCTGTCAATAATGAGAATAACAGAAGATGCTGCGTGCCCAGAGTGTGGAGAGGAAGAAACGAGTCTTCACCTTATGGCTGAGTGCCCTATGTACTCGCTGGTAAGATGGGAGATACTAGGTAAGGATGAAATTGAAGTTGAGGATCTGACAAATATCTCCTTCAGGGATATTATCAGGTTCGTAAAAGCTACGGGTAGATTAGAGCAGGTGACACTGTCGGGACAGCAGTGAAACCCTTGTCACAACATGGGGAAATGGGTGGAATAGTCCGGAATAGGAGCTGATCACCCGTCCTGCACCGACAGGCGTCCCCGAAATTAGATAGATAGATAGAACCACAAAACATCATCAAAACAACAAAATAAAATATTGCAATTTCTATATTTACCGCTGAAGTTTCTACATTGAAAGTTTCAGTTTTTGTATTACCTAAAATTAGAATTTTGCAATTTGTTGCGAGTCAACTTTAACGTAAAAATACCCTCAATTGTTTATGTGCTTTTAGTCTGTTCCCGAAGGAAATATGGATTTTTTATTCTAATTTTTAATAATCAGAATAAAAAATCCCATATTTCCTTGGAGGCCCATTATATAAGCTTCAATTTTACCAAATTTCATCATTGTTTCTCTAGCGGATTAGCACTAATGGCGTAACAGACAGACAGATAATTGCTTCATCATCATCCTCCTGCCCTTATCCCACTTTAAGTGGGGTCGGCACAACATGTTGCAAACATGTCTTATGATTTGGCTTCGTATTTTACGACCGGCCGCCTGCCTGACGTCAACTTACCTTAGTCGTATTTAACGACTCCTCGGTAAGAAGGAGGGTGGTCTATTTTACTCAACCGGATACCACACGGTGGGTCAACTTACCTTAGCCGCCTTTTACGACACCTCGGTAAGAAATGAGGTTGATCTATTCTACTCAGCCGGATACCACACGGCGGGTCGACTTACCTTAGTCGCCTTTTACGACACCTCTGTAAGAAATGAGGGTGGTACTATTCTATTCAGCCGGATACCACACGGCGGGTCGACTTACCTTAGTCGCCTTTTACGACACGTCAGTAAGAAATGAGGGTGGTACTATTCTATTCAGCCGAATACCACACGGCGGGTTTAAATATTAAATAAGTTAATAGTTAATATCATCTGCTAAATGTTTAGGAATAGTTCTATTCCTTCTGTATATATTTTGTATACCCTTTATAAAGTTCTAGAGTTTCATACAAAAAATCTTTTCTCCAATATATCGGTATATGAAATCAGTTTATCATAATAGAAATAAATTAAAGACAGAATTCAATTATCCATTTCTATATACTGTACACGCAAAGAAAATGATTGCTTTCCAAAAAAACATCAAAGCCGAGATGTAAGAGACTTATAGACATGTTGAACGTAATCCGATTTAGAAAAATATTCTCGGACTACGTTACTTTACTCATAATTAGAAAAGAAAATTAAATTATTACATACAACCATCATACCCCCCTTATTCCACTCTAAGTGGGGTCGACATATGTTTTAACACGTTGTTATATGATTTGGCTTGTTATTTTACGACCTGCCGCACACCGGACGTCAACTTACCGTAGTCGCCTTTTACGACACCGCGGTAAAAAATGAGGCTATCTATTCCACTCAGCCGGATGCCACACGGCGGTTCAATTTACCTAAGTCGCCTTTTACGGCACCTTGGTAAGAAAAGGGGGTGGTCTATTCTAGTCCGCGGGATACCACACGGCGGGTCAACTTACCTCAGTCGCCTTTTCGAGGTGTCGTAAAAGAATCGTTATATCCGGCGGAGTAAAATAGATCACCCTCATTTCTTACCGAGGTGTCGTAAAAGAAAAATCGTTATATCTGGCGGAGTAGAATAGATCACCCTCATTTTTTACCGAGGTGTCGTAAAAGGTGACTTAGGTAAGTTAACCCGCCGTGTGGTTTACGGCTTAGAAGAATAGATCACCCTTTTTTCTTAACTAGGTGTCGTAAAATACGACTAATGGGAGTTGACGTCAGGCAGGCGGCCGGACGAAAAACACCTAACCAAATGATGTGACAACATTTTCCGCCGACTCCTTTTAAAGTGGTATAAGGGCAGGAGGTTGAACAACGTTGGTCAGACCAAAATGACTTTCGAATTTTCAATATTAGTAAGAAAAAGAAAGTGGATAAAAACCTCTTTCAAAGTTAATGTTCCAACGATTCAGTGTTAAACGAAAATGTAACTCTCGACAGTATTTTCTATATCGGTGAAATATTGTTCCGGCTACAGCGAAGAAATAAAATATGATCCCCTTTCAGCTTTTGTTAAAGATAACAAAGAAGTACAGAGATAGCGGATAAAAATAATTACCTTTACAAATATGATATATGAAAGAAAAAAGTTTTTAAATGATTTATAGAATTAGGCGTTACTTTGCGGATATCCATAATACAAAAGTAATAATAAAATTATTTTGCTATAATCCGCGATGAAGTAAAATAGAAAATATATATAATGCTAAATGTAGAGTGGACAATCGGTTATCATACCTGATACATGCAGGATTCGTAAAAACACATGCACAAACCTCCACCACCGCCACCGCAATATACAAGCACTACATACGTTCATTATCACAAACTCAGCAATCGTTTCGCCCCGCAACCGAAGCATCATCAGGAAATAGACTCCACGACCATGTACAGGATGCATGTATCAGGTATGATAACCGATTGTCCACTCTACATTTAGCATTATATATATTTTCTATTTTACTTCATATTTTATTCATCAAAATAATTTTATTATTACTTTTGTAAAAAAGTTTTTTTTATTTCTGTTAAATATATACGATTAGCAATCGCATGCGGCTCCGCCCGCATAGATAGATTAAAACTGTAATATATTTTTTTGATAACCATATAAATAAAAGTGGCATAAAATTTAAGGTTAACTTAAAAGCTAGACATGTGCTGTCACGGCGTTTATTAACTACTTTTAGAGGGAACAATTTAGTAATACATCTTTTGAATAACTTTTACTGTTTACTTAGTGCAAGGAAAGGTTTAAATTTTGCCGTTTTCGTAAAAAAAAATATTGCTAATCCTCTCCTATTCACCTAAGCGTGTGTTGTATAGTCTACAGCCTTCCTCGATAAATGGACTATCCTACACTCAAAGAACTTTTCAAATCGGTTGAGTAGCTCCTGATATTAGCACGTTTAATGTCTCAAACAAATACACAAACTCTTCAGCTTTATATATTAGTATAGAGAATAGATATGATAATTATAGAAGCGGGCGTCCTTTGTGGAATAGCATATCTAAAAAGCATATCGTATATAGCTGTTAAGATATAATTATTTTGCTATAATCCGATTAGATCTGATAAGATTCCCTTAACAAAGCGAATTACAGCATGTGATATCTATATTTATTGTTTGAACGTGCTAATCTCAGGAACTACTGGACCGATTTGAAAAATTATTTGAGTGTAAGATAGTCCAATTATCGAGAAAGGCTATATAGTAAAGGCTATAAAGGCTATATATATAATATCACGCTAAGATGAATAGGAGAGGAGCAGCAATAAAAAATATTAACGGCAAAATTTAAGGCTTTCCTTGTTTGCGCTAAGTAAAATTATTCAAAAATCTCTTATAAATAACGCACCATAACAACTTTTATGTTCAAATTTCAATTTTTAAATAAAAAAAAGTGACACTAATTTCCATGCGTGCACAGTTAGTTCTTTAATAAACATTATTTTAATTTGATTGCATTTGTTACTTAAACGCTTCAGTTACCGCAAACCAAGATACGGGAAAAGCATGTATCTTAATAAACTCAACTTTCTCTCGATAAAATACAAGCACGTACAAATAGGGGAAAAACAAAATCAAATATTCAAAATCTCGGACGCTGTTATGCATTCTCGCTAAAGAGGAAAGTTTTTTGAAAAACAAACATCTGAAGGGCTTTCATGGCTTGTGTATAGTAAGGCAAGGAAAATATATTGCATAAATTTAATTGCCCATTAGTTACTACAGACTTTAAATTTATAGAGATATAATAATATATGAGACATTTACACACACGGTCGTCCGTCCCCAAAGTAATTTAATGCTTGTGTTATGGGTGACAGACAGCTGATGAATATATACTTATATCATTTACATACTTAAATACAAATATACAACCAGACTCGAAAACAAACAAATTTATAGAAAATGTTGTGTCACACAACATTTTCAACTCAACGCCACACCGTACAGTTGGCTCTCGGCGGAAATCAAACCCGCGACCCGCGGAGCTAAAGGCAGGATCACTACCCACTGCACCAACGGGCCAGTCAAATATATCAGATCCAGATATCCTTATACGTAAAGCATATTACACAATTTAAGATTATTAAGATGATTAACATATGAAAATCATCATTCTCCTGCCTTTATCCTACTCTACTCGTAAGTGTGGTCGGCACAACATGTTTTAAACATGTTGTTACATAATTCTACTAGTTATTTTACGTACGGCCTTTTACGACAACTCGGTAAGCATTGAGGGTGATCTATTCTACAGACCCGGATACCACACGGTGGATTTAAAATGTATCTTACTAAATTGAGGCTAATTTTGAATGAGGTCCCTTTTATTAATTTAAGTACAATATGCACAATATTAGTAAATATGCAAGCTGTGATAGCCCAGCGGTGTGACCTTGTGAATCTCCAGAGACGATCATGGGTTCAAACCCGGGCAGACACCAATGAGTTTTTCTATTAAAAACTTGTGTCTAATTGATAATTGCAATTTATCATACACATTTATCGGTGAAGGAAAACATCGTGAGGAAACCTGCATATCTCTAGAGAAAGAAGGGACATGTGTACCAATCCGCATTGAAGCAGCGTGGTAGGTGTTAGCTCCAATCCTTCTCTCCAAAAACGGAGAGAGGAGCCCTATGCCCTGCAGTGGGATAGTAACAGACCCTTACTTACTGGTATGTATATTTACCTACAATAAGTCTAAACAAGTGGAGCAGAAGAAACTATATACCTACAGTTTAAATAACATGTTCGTTTGATCATTGATCCAACGACTTAGTGAGAGTCACTTGAGAGGCCGTTCGAGACTCTTCTCTATTAGTTCGAAATAACTAAGAGCTATCGCTCCGTGAAGAGACTACTCGAGTGACCACAAAACAGTACTTTTAAAACTTGATACAGAAAGCTTTAAAGTGTAAGAGATATTGCTTATACGTAAAGCATATTACAATATTATGAAAATGCCTGAAATTGAAAATCCTTTCAGCTTCTTACAAGGTTTGATAATGCAAAAATGAAAATGTTTAAAAGATTCACCGCCGAGTTTCTTTTTAGTTCTTCTCGGTAAGAGCAACATTCCGAACCAGTTGTAGCTTCATTAAATTGATCCTTGACGATTCAAATGTTTTTGAAAGAGATTATTTGAATAATGATTTTTTTTCTTTTTGGACACTTATACACACGGCCGACCATCCCCAAAGTTACTTAATACTTGTGATATGGTAGACAGACAACTGGTGAATATATACTTATATATTTTTTAACTACATACTTAAATACAAATATACACCCAGACTCAAAGACCGACAAATTTATTTATAGAAAATGTTGGCCCTCGGCGGGAATCGAATCCGCGACCCACGGAGCCGAATGTCACTACCCACTGCGCCAACGAGCCAGTCAAATTTGATTTCATTCCAAAGTGATTTCATTTGAGTTTCAAATTTTTTATACTTCTTTAATCTCATTCCTCTTCATACGATATTCTTAAATCGCATTATAAATATGGAAAATCAAAACTAAGTTAATTCTAGCGTGATTTTTACCACGGCCCCGAGCGAAGTAAAAAAAAGTAGCGATCGAGCCTTGTTTGGTGTTTTTTTTAAGACTAAGAAGAGTTAAAAAAATTAAAAATAAATGGTTGGTGATAACTGGGCTTGATCCAGGGTGTTTTAACTTCTTTAATCCGCCCATTCCCCACTGAGCTATTACAGCTTTAGAAATGAAAGCAAAAAAAGAATTTTTTATATGTCAATTTTAGCAGTGTTTCAATACTCAATAATTTAATCTTTACAATTTATTTCAATTTTAGCATTTTAGTTTTTTCAGTGCCCGAAAAAAGGGAATGACAGCATTTTTTTTTTAATCTAGCTAGATCAATTTTTCTCTCCCTAAATACATGCTGAATTTCATGAAAAGCGTTGGAGCCGTTTTCAAAATTCAGAAAAATATATTTATCTTTAATATTTCATCATCTTCATCATCTTCCTGCCCTTATCCCACTCTAAGTGGGGTCGGCACAACATGTTATAAACATGCTGTAACATGATTTGGCTGCGTTTTTACGACCGGCCGCCTGCCTGACGTCAACTTACCTCTGTCGTATTTCACGACACCTCGGTAAGAAAGAGGGTGGTCTATTCTACTAAACCGGATACCACACGGTGGGTCATCTTACCTTAGTCGCCTTTTACGACACCTCGGTAAGAAATGAGGTTGGTCTATTCTACTCAGCCGGATACCACACGGCGGGTCGACTTGCCTTAGTCGCCTTTTACGACACCTCGGTAAGAAAAGAGGGTGGTACTATTCTACTCAGCCGGATACCACACGGCTTATATTTATCTTTAATATTTAAATGAGTTAATCTTGTATATTATTTTAACCCACGGAGTGGTACAGACGATGCGGCATTGATGATGGCAAATGAATCCACTGTTCACTTAAACGTATAAGAATTTGTTAGATATCATTTTTCTATTCTATTCTTTTTCTATCTTTAACAATGCTAAGTATGCACACATTTAAAAGTAATTACTCAAAACGGTCCACTCGATTGTGTCAAAGTCTTCCTTCATTCTCGATCTTAGATAAAGGGGATGAAAAATTGGGCATCGTATAATTATGTTACCAAAGGGAGAACTTTCTCGTAACGAAAGTACTCCCAAAGAAAAATAACATTATAAAGATTTCATAGAGATTTCGGCTCACATTTTTTACCGCTTTTAATAACTTGTGCGAGATATTGCCAGGATGTGATTCGACAACAAACACCACTGTTTTATTCAGACCGATTGAGGAAAATGTGTGAAAAAAAGAGTTTATTTTCCCCTTTTTATCAGGGGTAAAACAAAAGTTTAACAGGAACTCACAAATGTTTTTTAAACGACTTTTGCGTTTTCTTCGTTTCTGTCACAAACGTCGTTGTATTTATAAATTTGGAAATATCTCTTTTCAAATAGCAGTTTAATTACATTTATTAATAAGGCTTAATTAATAAGACTCACCCGTTGGCGCAGAAGTGACCATGCCTTCAACTCCGTGGGTCGTAGTTTCGATTCCCGCCGAGGGACAACCCATTTCTAAATATAATTTGTTGGTGAGAAATGAATTACCGAGGTATCGCAAAAGGCCACTAAGAATGATAATGAATTTGTTGGTCTTCGAGTCTGGGTGTATATTTGTATTTTAGTATGTATTTAAAAAATATGTAAGTATATATTCACCAGTAGTCTGTCTACCATAACACAAGCATTAAATTGCTTTGGCGACGAACGACCATGTGTATGTAGTGTGTATATTTATTATTAATTATATTCACCACCACAATATCAACAAAATGCAAAACAAGAATATAATATTACAGAACATGAATATTTCTAGAAAATAGAAAACTAGTGCGCTAGATGGAAGAATATCGCTGTAAAGTAAATTCACTTTCTAGAACGGTAGAGCGTCAAATAAAACATCCGAGTCAAATTATACGGGGAGGTATTGTTACAATATTTTCGCCTGCAGGATATAAGGCACAATTTCACCTTACCGTTCGCAACTTCAACAATTTATGTGAAATAAGATTCTTTGAGGAAAATGAGTGTTTTATTCGAGACGTCTGCCTTTCATTTGCTTTCAAAGAGTAGGTGGAAAAACAACTTTCGCATCACGTTGCAAAAAACAGATCAATACTTAGGTTGTTTGTGATATTTTTAAATCACCTTTAAATTCAATTTATTTCCAACAAATGTCAAGTTACTGCAAGATTAATTAAACTGTCACAAGCAAAATGCCGTTTCCACCTGAAAACCCGCAATCACCAGGGCTATTTTCACTTGATCGGGCTTTGTCTTTAATACCAATTAAATTATATTGACAGATTAACATAGTTCCTTGATCCATGGATTGAGGTAGTAAATTGGCGATCCAGCACCGGAAAGTGAGGAGTGGGGGAAGGGGGGGGGTGGATAGAACACCTAGCATAACAGTATTTAAACGTTTAGTCACGCATCGGTCTCCGAATCAACTTAGATAAAACTATTTATAGAAGCAGGCGTTACTTGGCGGAACTCCGTAGTACAGAAGTTACAATAAAATTACTTACTTAGTAATGTCTGACAGATAAAACCAAAGTAATGTTCAATGAAGATATCATTCCGGAACCGATTGAGCCTCATGGGTTGTTCAGGAGGTTGACCTCGAGGTTGTTCAGATGTATGTCTTGGTCAAGTCTTGGAGATTGCGTATAGGAGTCATCATCGAGTCTTTTCGTCACCCATACCACATAGGCAAAGGTCTTTAGCTAGGGCGTAATGACATATAGAGCCGAGACGTGGACACTGATAATAAGACTGGTCCACCAACTTAAGGGCATTCAGTGAGCTATGGAGAGGGCTATCCTCGAAGCTTCTCTGAAGGATATATAATCCGACAGAGAACTAAAGGCCATAGTCCAAAGGATGAGCAACCTCAATTGGTAGTGCAGGTTGTTGAAGATGAAACGGTTACGCAAACGCGTAAACAAAGTCGCGGGTAGCACTAATACTTAACATATTATAGTTTAAGTGAAAGCTCAGCATAAAAGCTTTCATGCACGTAGCGACACTCCGCACGTACGTGTTAGGACTTCTGAAATTTCTACGCAGACAGTTCCAGCTTAAAACTCCCCCATAAAGCAGATGTGAAAGTTTTAACCGATTCAAATCTTGTTTGGGTTCTCTAATTACTTCCTCTTGAATTCTGATTAGTCTCGTATTATCTCACTCCAAAATAAATATAGCTTTTTCAAAATATGTAGGTACCTGGGTGACCGAGCCTTGCTCGATAATTTTTACAAAAAAAAAACCTAAAAAAAATATGTTTGGTGGTGTAGTGCTTGATCTAACTTATTTTCATTTCTTTAGACCGCCCGTACCCCGAATAAGCTACGCTGACGTGACAATTTACGACAAAAATAGTTTTATATTCAAAATAATTTTTGTTAGTGCCCAAAAACAGAGATAAAATTTTTCTCTAACAAAACCCCCTACATGCTGAATTTTAGGAAAATCGTTGGTGCCGTTTTCGAGATTCCGAAAATATATTGCATGGACAAAGTTAATCTAAAAACAATTCTATTCAGGTCAATATGTATTTATGTATGTCATCATCGTCATTCCCCTGCCCTTATCCCACTCTAAGTGGGTTCGGAACAACAGGTTTTAAACATGTTATAACAATTTTTTGGCTATATTTGACGACCGGCCGCCAGCCTGTCGCCTTTTACGACACCTCGTTAAATGAGAGTGGTCTATTCTACTCAACCGGATACCACACGGCAGGTCAACTTACCTAAGTCGCCGTTTACGACACCTCGGTAAGAAATGACGGTGATCTATTCTAGTCAATCGGATACCACACGGCGGGCGTATAAAATTTGTTATTGAAAAATTAATACAAATAGAAGACAAAGGTTAATTTTGCTTTCATTCCTAAAGTTGCAATAGCTCAGTTGGGAACGAGCGAACTAACGAAGTGAGAATACCGGTGATCAAGTCATGAGTCATTTCTTTCTGTTTTATTTAAAAAAATTTGGAATTGCATTTTTTTTTTTAATTTGAAAAAAACATCCAGATACTGTTTCATATAAGATTACTTAGCACAAATAAAATAAATATCAAAATACCTAAATATCTATATAAGTTCTACATTAATTATTCTCATTTCATTATCAGTCTAAATAAATTATTCAACTTTTCAGGCAAACAAAGAATTGTGGAGAGGTGTTTTAAAATGTTTACTGGAAAGTTAGTTTGTTCGCTAAATAGAGAATCATGCTTTTGTCTTTTTGTCCATTATGCGGTAGAAACTGTTGAAACTTTGAATTACGAGTCAGTATAAAAGAACGAAAACGAAGCAATTGTTTTTTATGAAGTGGCTTTAGTATTTTATAGCTGAACTAGCAATCGCCAGCGGCTCCGCCCGCGTGGAAAGATTAAAAACGTAATATAGTCTTTTGATAACCATAAAAATGGTTAAAGTGGGTGAACCATAAAAGCTAGACATATGCTGTCGCGGACTTTTATTTAGAACTTTTAGAGGGGAACAATTTTATAATACATATTTTTTAAATAACTTTCACCGTTTACTTAACGCATGCAAGGAAAGCTTTAAATTTTGCAGTTTTCTTCCTCTGTTCATCTTAGCGGGATGTTATCGATATTAGCCTACGAGTATATATATAGCTCTCCTCGATAAATGGACTATCTTACACTCAAAGAATTTTTCAAATCGGTTCAGTAGTTCCTGAGATTACCGCTTTCAAACAAACAAACTCTTCAGCTTTATATAGACTAGCAATCGCCAGCGTCTCCGCCTGCGTGAAAAGATAATATAGATAAAATTATCATCATCATAATTCTGCCTTTATCCCACTCTAAGAGGGTTTAGAGTTTCTGCTGGCGGGGATGGGGGCAATGTGATCAACGGTACCCTGTCCTCGCCACCAGCAGCGTGGTGGAGCACTGTTAGGTTTTTAGTCGGTGAGAGTCCGACATATCCGCTGCTCGTCCCCGTGATAACCCATAATGGGTCCTGACACAAAAAAACTATTGTGGCCGTCAAGAAGGACTGCCCAATACGCGGTACTCTTGAGAGTTTTTTACACAATAAAAAGGTCTGTAACAAAATTTCTCTGAATACAAAACTAGATATGTTTTTCCCATATTCCGAAATATATTTCGTTACCCCTTGACCTTATAAAGGATCGACTTGGGATCTTTGAGCCGAGTATTTGCACAGTACTTTGTTATTGGTTAAACACGAGTAGTAAATGTCGAGAACGGGGTAAATTGTTTTCAACGCCCTTTGGGAGTGATCTACTTAGCCATAAGCCAATGGTTCCGCATTTAATAACCATGTTAAATTGTTTTTGTATATATCACATTTTATTGTAGTAAATAAGTATAATCTTTAATATTTAACGCCGTGTGGTATCCGGCTGAATAGAATAGTACCACCCTCTTTTCTTACCGAGGTGTCGTAAAAGGCGACTAAGGTAAGTCGACCCGCCGTGTGGTATCCGGCTGAGTAGAATAGACCACCTTCATGTCTTACCGAGGTGTCGTAAAAGGCGACTAAGGTAAGTTGACTCACCGTGTGGTATCCGGTTAAGTAGAATAGACCACCCTCTTTCTTATCGAGGTGTCGTAAAATACGACTAAGATAAGTTGACGTCAGGCAGGCGGCCGGTCGTAAAATACATAGCCGAATCATGTGACAACATGTTTATGGCATGTTGTGCCGACCCCACCTAGAGTGGGATAAGGGCAGGAAGATGATGAATCTTTAATATTTAAATGAGTTAATCTTGTATGTGTGTATTGGGTATATATATATATATGAACTTGTATGTATATATGACTGACCCGTTGGCGCAGTGGGTAGTGACCTTGCCTTCAGCTCCGCGGGGCGCTATATCACGGCAATATATCACGGAAACGACTCCACCGATTTTCCTGAAATTCAGCATGTAGGGGGTTTTGGTGGAGAAAAATCGATCTAGATAAGTTTTGTTTAAAAAAATGTAGTTTTATCCCTGTTTTCGGCCTCTAAAACTTTTTTGAAATTTACGTTGAATACAATATCAATTTTTCGCTGTCAAACGTCAAGTCATGGTAGCTGATTTGGGAAACGGACGGTCTAGAGAGGTGAAAATACCTAGGATTGAGCCCACCTGCCATATTATTTTATTATTTCTCTTTTGATTTTTTTTTAATTTAAATTTTTTTTTACATCATTTTAAAAAGGCTCGTTCACCCAGGTTCTGTACACTAAATTACATTAAACACTATTTTCTAAGACACTTTATTGAAGTTTAAATAAAGTAAAATGCGACTTAGGTAAGTAAACGATAGGCAGCCGGCTGGTCATAAAAAAACTAGCCATAACAATATGTTAAAACATGTTGAGCGTGTGCGTGAGATAAGGGCATGAGAATAAATGAAAGTTATCAAAATAATCTCTAAAACAAATTACAACTGAAAGAAATGAATTTGTAACAAATTACAAGTAGTAAAAATTGTTCGTTTACACATGAATGCAATATCAACTTTTTCCATTCGTTATACAAGAAAAGGGCAAAGAAAGTAGTTATGGAATTTTGCATTTCAAAAAAGAACAGTTCCCTGAAGGGTCTGGAGTGCGACCTTTGTGGGCCGCGTCACGCCTACGGCATTCTGAGAAATTATCAGCAAGTGCTTTTATGAAAATGTTTATGTAATTTAAATTGCTCTAGAGACATTTTTATATTAAATTTTTTGCTTTAAATAGAAACCTGTAAACTTAATTTGAAATTAAAATACCACAGCATAGTAATTATTAAACAAAAATTATCAATGATTTTTTGATCAATCAAATTATTCCAAGGGTTAATATAGCCCAAAAATTAACGGGTTCAATAGGTTGAACTTGTTAGTAGTATTCATGATTTTTTTCGCGCCAACATTCATATTTAACACTCGTTTGGTCACATGTTTGTCATCCATTTCATTATGTACCTATTATACCATTTAATAATTTAGTTAATTAATTGTATTATCATTCTCCTGCCCTTATCTAAGTGTGATCGAAACAACATGTTTTAACATTTTGTTCATGCTTTGCATCATCTCGGTAAGAAATGAGGGCGAGTGTCTACTCAGCCGGATACCACAAAGCGGGTCAATTTACCTTAGTCGCCTTTTAAGACACCTAAGTAAGAAATAAGAATGGTCTATTCTACTCAGCCGGATAACACACGGCAATTTAATTACATGTATAAGTGCGTATCGCATCTTTGAGTTCTTTGGTCACATCGCACGGAAAACAGGCGACAGCCTCGTGAAGCTGATTATGACCGGGAAGGTAGATAGCAAAAAAACGCGTGGAAGAAGTCCAGTGCGCTGGACCGACCAACTTCGTACAGTGCTCAAAACCAATGTATCTGTTGCCTTTCGTGTAGCTGGGGACCGTAGCAGATGGAAAACAGTCATTCATCAGTCTAAGATTCCTTAATTCAAATTCTAATTCAAAATATTCTTTATTCAAATAAACTTGTAAACAAGTGCTTTTGAATCGTCAACTCTACTGCTGGTTCGGAAAGCTTTTCCCACCGAGAAGAGCCAGCAAGAAACTCGGCGGTTGCTCTTTTAAAAATATAATTCTTAATACTATTTACATTAAGTCGTTACTGTCTTGTACAGGTTCAAAGAGAGCTATATCCACACATTCTTATCTTCTAAATAATCTTCAAGAGTATAGTAGGCTTTCTGTATCAGCCTCTTTTTAACAGTGTTTTTAAATTGCTGTAATGGCAATGCTGAAATTGATTGGGGAATTTCATTATAGAATCTTATACCAAAACCCACAAACGAATTACGTACTTTTGCAAGGCGCAAAGCAGGAGTCGCAAGCTTATGTCGGTTCCTGCTTTGTCTATTGTATACATCACCTATCGTTTTATAATTCTTTATATTTTTATGTACATAAATTAAATTGCTTAAAATATACTGTGAAGCAAATGTAAGAATACCTGTTTCCTTAAACTTCTCTCGCAGGGAATCACGCGGTCGTAATTGATCACGACCCCCAGCATTGGGGAAATCGACTAGAGGATGATAAGTGCGTAATTTCTTTATTAGAACTAAATATGGATTCCACTAGAAATTTGATTCAAATTTTAATATTGAGGCTATATACAGAGAACTAAAAGAAATTATAATTTAAATCTACTAATTTTCTCAACTAATGTTTACAGACAAACAGATCTTAAATCTTACGATATCATCAACAGCGGCAAGCTCCTAGTTAATGTCACTGATAAAAAATAAACAAAACCCCAACACAAATGGTTAGGATGAAAAAGAAAATTAAAAATGTTTCAAGTCAACCCTTGTCTGAAACACTTCCCAAAACAAAAAAAGTCCAAGATAAAGGCATCATGGGGTAAATAAATTGCAAACGGGAATCTACTGTCTCCTAAAAGGGTTAATTCTGTAGACTGAAACACACATTAATTCAAATACAAATTCAAATTCAAATTTATTTATTGCTTAATGTGGTAAACAGTGATGTTACATAAATATAATATAGAACAACACATTCTGCCAATTATAAGCATGCAAAGTACAATGTATAATGTATAACATTACAGCAGTTTAAAAACACTGCTAAAAAGAGGCTGATACAGAAAGCCTACTATACTCTTCAGGATTATTTAGAAGATAAGAATGTGTGGATATAGCTCTCTTTGAGCCTGTACAAGACAGTAACGACATAACGTAAATAGTATTAAGAATTATATTTTTAAAAGAGCAACCGCCGAGTTTCTTGCTGGCTCTTCTCGGTAGGAACAGCTTTCCGAACCAGCAGTAGAGTTGACGATTCAAAAGCACTTGTTTACAAGTTTATTTGAATAAAGAATATTT
This sequence comes from Morpho helenor, assembly GCA_029227775.1. Taxonomy (NCBI): domain Eukaryota; kingdom Metazoa; phylum Arthropoda; class Insecta; order Lepidoptera; family Nymphalidae; genus Morpho; species Morpho helenor. Next base: position 15,086,640 of record JARGCU010000037.1, on the reverse strand, counting down.
TGAATTTGAATTTGAATACATAATGTTATCTTTTATTATTTTACTAATATTTAATTTTATCTATTAAATTATTATATTTATCAAAATTAACATATTATTATTCAAAATACACTTTATTCGAATAAACTTTTAAACGTGTGCTTTTCAATCTTGAACTCTACTGCTCTTTCAAGAAATTTCTCCTACGTAAAAGAAATAGAAAGAATCTTGGCATATGCTCTTTTGAGTATAGAGTTGCACGAAATGTAACTAGTTAATAGTTACATTTTGTCATATCTTTCTTATACAAGGTCGAAAAATAGCTATCTCCACGCATTGTTATCATTTAAGTAATCCTAAATAATTTAGTAGACTTTCTGTATCAGCCTCTTTTTAATGTTTTTTTAACTTAATCATCCTCCTGACCTTATCTGACTCTAAGTGGCGGGGCAGATGCTATAAACATGCTGCCACATGTTTTGGCCAGGTTTTTTACGACCAGCCGCCTGCCTGACGTCAATTTACCTCAGTTGTATTTTACGACACCTCGGTAAGAAATGAGGGGAGTCTAGTTTACTCAGGAGGATACCACACGATGGGCCAACTTACCTTAGTCGCCTTTTATGACACCTCGGTAAGAAATGAGGTTGGTCTATTCTACTCAGCTGGATACCACACGGCGGGTCGACTTACCTTAGTCGCCTTTTACGACACCTCGGTAAGAAATGAGGTTGGTCTATTCTACTCAGCCGGATACCACACGGCGGGTCGACTTACCTTAGTCGCCTTTTACGACACCTCGGTAAGAAATGAGGGTGGTACTATTCTACTCAGTCGGATACCACACGGCGGGTCGACTTACCTTAGTCGCCTTTTACGACACCTCGGTAAGAAATGAGGGTGGTACTATTCTATTCAGCCGGATACCACACAGCTTAAATTAAGACAGTATTACAAAATACCTGATTAAAAAAAAAGTAAGCTTATATTCACCGTAACAGACTCAATAAGGCCGATCTAATTTAATTTTCCGCTCAAAAAGGTTTTTAACGGAGGTAATCAAGGACCTTTCTCAATCAAGAAAGTATATGTACTCTGGATGACACGGCTAACTTGACAAACATGTCCGCTCGTGAGGTCGGTAACAAATTTAATTACCGAAAAGACCCCGGTTTAATTACGCTTTGTACGGTAAACATTTTCTTTTGGACAGACCCCTAATTAATAATTCTCAGTTACTGCAATAAGCTGTGATAGCCCAGCGGCGAGATACTGCGACTCTTTCGAGGGTGTCACGAGTTCAACCCCAGGCGTTTTTTTTAAGTTGACAAGCAATTTGCGTTACAAAAAACTAGTTAACTCGTTAACCTCTTCAGCTAAGCTTAATGCTTGTGCTAGGAGTGGGTTAACGCCGGTTGTGTAATGGCCGGGATTCGAACCCACGACCTCTCGATCGCAAGTACGTTACTATAACCATTCCGCTACCTTCGCTTCTTTGGGAGTTTGTCTTTGGGAGTTTCTCTATTAAAACTTTTGTGTCTAATTGCAATTTATCACACGCCTTTCGATGAAGGATAACATCGTGAGGAAACCTGCATATCTCTAGAGAATTCTGGAGATATGTGTAACCTACCAATCCGCATTGGAACAGCGTGGTAGGTCTCCACTCAAACCCTTCTCTCAAAACTTGAGGGAGGAGGCCCATGCCCAGCATTGAGATAGAAACAGGCCGTTACTTTTACTACTTCGATTCTGGTATTAACTCCTTGCTGAAGTCCTACCAACCTAAATATATTGTTTAAAAAGTAACGGCCTGTTACTATCCCACTGCTTGCCATAGGCCTCCCCTCACGGTTTTTGGAGAGAAGGATTTGAGCTAAGACCTACCACGCTGCTCCAATGCGGATTGGTAGGTATTAAAATTCAAAATATTCTTTATTCAAAAAACTTGTAAATAAGTTTTTTGAATCGTCAACTCTACTGCTGGTTCTGAAAGCTGTTTCTACCGAAAAGAGTCAGCAAGAAACTCGGCGGGTGCTCTTTTAAAAATACAATTCTTAATACTAGTTACACTAAATCGTTTCTATCTCGTACAGGGTCGAGCAATATCTATATCCACGCATTGTTATCGTCTAAATAATCCTCAACAGTATAGTGGCTTTCTGTCTCAGCCTCTCTTTAAAAGTGTTTTTTAAACAGCTGTAATGGAAACTTGTTTGCAGGCAAAATAAAATAAAGGGTGGGGTTGAACCGATTAGTATTTAACTAAGCTTTTTGGGTATTGCTTCGCTTTGCGATTTTGGTCGTGGAGTCTATCTCCTGAAGATGCTTCGGTTGCGGGGCGAAACGATTGTTGAGTTTGTGATAGTGAACGTATATAGTGCTTGTGTATCATGGTGGCGGTGGTGGAGGTTTGTGCATGTGTTTTTTACGACTCCTGCATGTATCAGGTATGATAACCGATTGTCCACTCTACATTTAGCATTATATATATTTTCTATTTTACTTCATCGCGGATTATAGCAAAATAATTTTATTATTACTTTTGTAATGGAAAAGCTAAAATTGATTGCGGAATTTTATTATAGAATCTTATACCCAAACCCACAAACGACTTACGTACTTTTTCAAGGCGGAAAAGGAGCCGCAAGCTTATGTCGGTATACATTTGTTTACCTTGGTAATATATCTTTTCTTCTTATAGCTTCTCCTTTTACTATAACTGCTCTGTAGCTCTTTGGTAAAATTTATAGTAGACTACGAAATTGCCACGAAAACACCGTTACATAAAATTAAATCGGATTGTTTGTAACAAGTTTAATGGCCTTTTTATTAGCCGAAACCGTTTTAATTAAGAGGTAATGGTTAATCGATGTGCTTGACCTTATAGATAAAGTATCAACCATCAAGCCGATATATTTACGGTTTTTAAAAATAAGCGTTACTTTGTGGAATTCCATAATACAAAAGTTATGATATAATTATTTTGCTATAATCTACGTTTGTTAAGAGAATCTATGTTATGCTAAGTGTAATAAATAAAACCGTTCTCATACCTTATATATACAGGATTATTTACACCATCAACAGCACACTACACAAGCACTACACACATTCACTAGGACAATCTCAACGATCGCTTTGCGATTTTGTCGTGGTGCCTATCACCTGACGATGCTTTGGTAACGGAGCGAAACGATCGACGTTTGAACTTCTGAAGCGATTTGAAAAAGGATATAGGCTATATAACATCACACTAAGCTGAATAGGAGAGGAACAGCATTAAAAAATATAACGAAAACGGCAAAATTTAAAGCTCAGTGCGCTAAGTAAACGGTAAAAGTTATTCCAAAATAATGTATTACAAAATTGTTCCTCTCTAAAAGTTCTGAATAAAAGTCCGCGACAACATATGTCTAGCTTTAAGATTAACCCACTTTAACTGGTATTATGGTTATCAAAATAATATATTACGGTTTCCACGTACGCAGAGCCACTGGCAATTGCTAGTATATAAGCTTCAATTGTAGCAAATTTAATTGAAAATTTTAGTGTATTCAATTTTAAGATATAACTGCGACAATCAAAGCCTTGGTTGGAGAATGTGATATATTGCTTCCTTCTACTTTAATATGCTTTGTTGGACGAAAATTCTCTTGTTTCCTATGATTTACTTTTCAAATAACTCAACGGATGCAACATTTTGCATAACGGACGTCCGGCTCGACTGGTCTTCGTTAAAGGAGCAGTTATAATTAACGTTTGCTATTTTTAAAAGGAACACTTTATTGTAACAATCTTGACAGAAACTGCGCATATACCTAAATGTAAATTTCAAAGTCTGTTTGTTACTTAGACGACTAATATTGATTAAAAAACAAAGTAAAATAAAGTATCATCATCATTCTCTTACCCTTATCCCACTCTAAGTGGGGTCGGCACAATATATCTTCTTCTTCCATTCTCCTCTATCATTCGTCAATTCTGGTGCCACTCCTTTAACGTGCATATCATTTTTCACACAATCCATCCATTTTTTTTCGGCCCCCCTCTAGCCATACATCCATCCACATTCATATTTAAAACTCGTTTGGTCACATGATTTTCATCCCTCCTCATTACAAAGTAAAGTATCATCTACTTATGAACAAAAATTTATTTATAAATTATATATTCAAATTCAAATTCAAATTTCAAATTCAAATTCAAAATATTCTTTATTCAAATAAACTTGTAAACAAGTGCTTTTGAATCGTCAACTCTACTGCTGGTTCGGAAAGCTGTTCCTACCGAGAAGAGCCAGCAAGAAACTCGGCGGTTGCTCTTTTAAAAATATAATTCTTAATACTATTTACATTATGTCGTTACCGTCTTGTACAGGCTCAAAGAGAGCTATATCCACACATTCTTATCTTCTAAATAATCCTCAAGAGTATAGTAGGCTTTCTGTATCAGCCTCTTTTTAACAGTGTATAGAAAAATTTATATCTATATTGCATTTTTTTTTCACTTGTGTTATCTCTAGTGCAAATATTAATTTATGTATCAATCCACATGGTAATATGGTGGTGTATAAGCTCCAACCCTTCTTCCATAAAAAAGAGAGGTTGCCTATGCCTAGCTGTGGGATAATCACAGGCCACTTTACTTTTGCCATCTTTATTTAGTACAAGCAATTGCCAGCGGCTCCGCGCGCGTGGTAAGATTGAAACCGTAATATAGTATTTTGATAAAAATAGTTATAGTGGGTTATCCTTAAAAGCTAGACATATGCTGTCGCGGACTTTTATTTAGAACTTTTAGAGGGGAACAATTTTGTAATACATGATTTTTGAATAACTTTCAACGGTTACTTAGCACACGCAAGGAAAGCTTTAAATTTTGCCGTTTTCGTAATATTTTTTATTGCTCCTCTCCTATTCATCTTCGCGTGATGTTATAACCTATAGCCTTCCTCGATAAATGGAATATCTTACACTCAAGGAATTGAAATTGGTCAAGTAGTTCCTGATATTAGCGTGTTCAAACAAACAAACAAACAAACAAACAAACAAACAAACAAACAAGCAAACTCTTCAGCTTTATATATTAGTATAGATAGCAATTAGGTGAATTGAACAATAATATGGTCTTTGGAGTAGGTGTACTTTTTTCAAACTAAAAGATATGTGATTTCACACATACAAAACAGGACTTTTCCTGGATAATCCGGATAATCGGACGGGAAAGACGTTAATCGCGTAAGACACGTGACACATTTTACTCTTTTCCGGGACTCAAAGGCTTTATTAGTACATTTCGAGCGCCAACTTTGCCAATAAAGATGAAAATCGCAATGAACTTTTCTGAGAAGATTCTCGAAAAACTCTTTCCAACTTTTCAAATGGACTTCTTTAAGCGCTTTTGAATCGGCTGTCGGATTTGAAATGTTTTTAGCGAATGAAGTGAGATAAAAATTGAAATTATAAGTTCAACTAGTTGTGCCTGACTTTTCGTAGAAATCAGTGTATTTAATTGAACATCATCTTCCTGCCATTATCCCACTCTAAGTAGGGTTTGCACAACATGTTATAAACATGCTGTCACATGATTTGGCTGTATTTTTCGACCGGCCGCTTCCCTTACATCAACTTACCTTAGTCGTATTTTACGACACCTCGGTAAGAAAGAGGGTGGTTCATTCTACTAAACCGGATACCACAATATGGGTCAACTTACTTTAGATGCCTTTTACGACACCTGTCTATTCTACACAGCCAGATACCACGCGGCGGGCTGTAAATTTTAATGGAATACTGCTTTTCAAAATCTCTTTGCAAGGCCAATATTTCCTCCACCCTAAAACTATTCTAATATCGATTTATTTACCTGATGCTTTTTTGAATTATATGATCAGTTCAAAATAGCATACCCCTATACATATTCAATATTCCCAGATACTATTACTGTTATAGAATTTTCTCCATTATTTATTTATATGTATACTAGCGACCTGCCCCTGCTTCGCACGGGTATAAAATATATATCCCATGTCAGTCAGTGTAAAAAAATGATTAAAATAGATCCAGTAGTTTTGATATATTCATGACTGCCCGTGGCCCGCAAGCGTTAAATTTGGAGAAAAACAATCTCCTCTCCCTATACCAAGACATTTCCTGCTATCTTTGGAATATCTAAACTCATATAGTACATTTTTACTTATTTACTTTTATATTTTCCATATGTATTTTATTTTTACAATTAATTACAGAATGTCTTTAAACAAAGTCTTGAAAGAGCGACATAGCTGCTAAAGTCGAAGTGTTATAGGACGAAGCGCGGCGTCGTCACGGCATTTTAAATCTGTAATATCTCCGAAAATGTTCACTTAAATTACATGCTGTAAACGGCCATATTGATGTATATTAAATCAACAATTTATTTAAGGTACTTAATTGGATAAGGATTAATGCTGTATTGTATAAAAATTGCTTCAAAAATATGGCATTATTTTTCGTAAAAAGTAAATGACAAAAAATGCTATAGTGGTTTATCCATAAGAGATAGACATATACCATCGCGGACTTTTCTGTAGACCTTTTCAAGGTGTACAAATACTTAGTACATCATTTTGATAAATCTCGTAGGGTTTAGCCTGCGTTTGCAATGTAATTATTTACGACATCACATTAGAAACTTCAAAAATTACAGTTTTTCTCTACTCCATATTGAATGTTATTATACATATAAACCTTCCTCTTGAATCACTCTATCTATTAAAAAAACCGCATCAAAATCTGTTGTGTAGATTTAAAGATTTAAGCATACATAGGGATATATGGACAAACAATGTGACTTTGTTTTATACTATGTAGTGATAGTCATTATTTTTGTTTATTCCATGTTATTTATTTCTTTGAATCCATCTTTCTAGCTCCAACTCTGTCACTATCGTCAATTTACCACATTTTTAATAGATGTGCTTATAAAAGTTTTATTAAATTCGAAATTAGATTTACGACGGTAGAAATGTTTAAGGATTAGGTTATTAACCGTCAAATCATTGGCGACTCCGAGACGAGAGACTTTCGTAAAGAAATATTGAAGTAATAAAATCTCCTAAGTTGAAATGGCCGGCGATTGTAAAAGTTCCGAACGAAAGCTTTGTCTTTGAAGAATGAATTATTAAGCTCCTTTGAAGCATTATCGTATTATAGGAGAATGTTGCACCTTATATTTTACTTATACATTTATGCAGTTTTCCTTAGACAATTTCTTTTAATTTAACCGTCGTATCGTATCCGGCTGAGAGGAATAGACTACCCTCATGTCTTACCTAGGTGTCGTAAAAGAGAACTAAGGTAAGTCGACCCACCGTGTGGTAACCGGCTGAGTAGAATAGACTGAGGTGTCGTAAAAGGCGTCTAAAGTAAGTTGACCCAGGAGATTCCCCTCGAAAAAAAAAGCCATGTGTTATCCGGTTGAGTAAAATAGACCACCCTCATTTCTTACCGAGGTGTCGTAAAATATGACTCAGGTAAGTTGACTTCAGGCAGGCGGCCGGTCGTAAAATACCTAATAAATGCCAAATTGCACAGCTTGCAACATCGGCGCAGGGTAGCCTGTCTATCGGTATTCTACAGGATATATTTCGGAGAGTGTGCTCAGGTACTCCATGAACTTATTCCACCATCGCCTTTTTATCATCGCACCGCTAGGCGCCGGGAGAAGTTCCACCCTTACGTTATCGACATACCACGAAGGCGCACAGACCGATTTGCTTCGTCATTTTTGATGCGCACACCACGGGATTGGAATTCTCTTCCGGCATCTATCTTCCCCGATACTTATAATATGGGTACCTTCAAAGCAAGGGTGAATAGGCATCTTATAGGCATGCGCGTTCCATCTTAGACTGCGTCACTGCTTACCATCAGGCATGATTGCGGTCAAGCGCTCGCCTATTAAACAATAAAAAACTAGTCGAATGTGACATGTGTATAACATGTTGTGCCGACCCCACTTAAAGTGGGATAAGGGCAGGGGGATTTACAATAACATACAATTATACACACATTGTAATTACATATTACACATATTGTCGTGTAGTATCCGGCTGTGAATATACCACCCTCATTTATTACCAAGGTAAGGTTTCGTAAAAGGGAACTAAGGTAAGTTGACCTGCCGTGTGGTATCCGACTGGGTGGAACAGACCATCATCATGTCTTACCAACGTGTCATAAAAGGCAACTAAGGTTAGTTGACTCGCCGTGTGGTATCCGGTTAAGTAGAATAGACCACCCGAGGTGTCGTAAGGTAAGTTGACGTCAAGCGGTCGGTCGTAAAATACCTAGCTAAATCATGCGACAACATGTAGCATGTAGCCGACCCCACTTAAAGTAGAATAAGAGCAGGAGAATATACAATTTCTAGACAACCTAATACAACCAAGGTACTACATTAGCAGCGAATTTCATATTAAAATGTAAAGCTCGTGTCATTGATTTCAAACATGCAACTATTCACCAACGTTTAACGACGTCAGTGAACGTTAAAGAAAAACTAGTTTTAGTATCAGCTTTTAACTGACGTAAAGAAGAATGACGATAAAAGTCTGGCGTTATAAAATATAGGGTAACTGAATGGAAACGTCAGAAGGGTAACCTGATTCTAACTTGGATAGGGCAAAGTTTTTATTTTCATTACAGTGTTGAAGCTGAACTTTGTTGTTAACTTCAATGCAGCTTAGATAGCTGGATGGTTAAACCTGGTAGCTGGAGTAAAAAAAAAAAAGTAAGTAACGGCCAGTTACTATCCCACTGCTGGGCATAGGCCTCTTCTCTCCGTTTTTTTTTTTGGAGAGAAGGATTGGAGCTAGGACCTACCACGCTGCTCCAATGCGGATTGGTAGGTTACACATATCCCCAGAATTCTCTAGAGATATGCAGGTTTCCTCACGATGTTTTCCTTCACCGAAAAGCGTGTGATAAATTGAAATTATCAATTAGACACATAAGTTTTACTAGAAAACTCACTGGTGCCTGCCCGGGGTTTGAACCCTAGACCTCCTCGAAAGAGGCGCACGGTGTTACCGCTGGGCTACCACAGCTTAAGGGAGTAATAGCTTCAAACCCGAGACAGGCATTAATGAGATTTCTTTCTTTATCTTTAATATTGAAATGAATCTTGTATATATAGATTTCTTGGATCTCGCAAACGGCTCCAACGATTTTCATGAAATTCAGCATGTAGGGGGTCTTGGGGGAAGAAAAATGTATCTAGATAAGTTTTATTTAAGAAAAAATGTCGTTTTATCCCTGTTTTCGGACTCTAAAATTTTTTGAAACTTACGTTGAATACAATCACAATTTTTCGCTGTCAAACGTAAAGTCATGTTTGTTCATTTGGGGAACAGGCGGTCTAGAGAGGTGAAAATACCTAATCGAGCCCCATCTGCCCTATTATTTTTAAATTAAAAAAAAAAAATTCCATTTTAAAAATTACCGAGCAAGGCTCGGTCATCCAGGTACTGTATATATATAAATATATAAATATATATACATATTTATACATACAAGATTAACTCATTTAAATATTAAAGATTTAACCAAATACGAAGACAGTCGCAAGTGAGACGGTACAAATTGCCGTGACAGTTATAGAAACGGCAGATATATTTGAACATATAATATTCAGTTTGTGTAAAGCTTGTTACCTAAACTGTATCCAACTTGAGAATACTCAATGGAAACGAAGCTAGAATACCAATGTTAGCGACATTGATATTCTAAGTATATTATTCTTAGCCAAATTTATATTATATTTTGAAGGAGTGCAAAATTATTGATACTTATTCGTTATTAGTTTATACTGGCTAGTCTTATCTGATTTTTAGTGTAGATATAATATATATTTTTACTAATATTTGTTTGAAGAGTTTGTTTGATTGTTTGAACGCGCTAATCTCAGGACCGATTTGAAAAATTCTTTGAGTGTAAGATAGTCTATTTATCGAGGAAGGCATTTATATAACATCACGCTAAGATAAATAGGAGAGGAGCAGTAACAAAAAATATTAAGAAAACGGCAAAATTTAAAGCTGTCCTTGCGTGCGCTAAGTAAACGGTGAAAGTTATTCAAAAATCATGTATTACAAAATTCTTTCCTTCTAAAAGTTCTAATTAGAAGTCCAGGATAGTATATGCCTAGCTTTTAAGGTACTATATTACGTAATTTATAAAATGAAGCGTTACTTTGCGGAGATCCATAATACAAAAGTAATAATTTAATTATTTTGCTATAATCCGCGATGACCATCATCATCATCGCGGATTATAGCAAAAAATATTCAAGTTTTCACTTCTGCCGATACTCCCTGAGTTGTTATTTTACTTTAATAAATAATAATAAATAAATATATGGGACACTTACACACACGGTCGTCCGTAACCAAAATAAGTAACTTAATACTTGTGTTATGGGTGACAGACAAGATGGTGAAGATATACTTATATATTTTTTAAATACATACTTAAATACAAATATACTACCAGGCTCAAAGACCAACAAATTCATTTATAGAAAATATTGGCCCTCGGCGGGAATCGAACTAGCGACCCGCGAAGCTGAAGGCTTTAATTCAATCGCTAAAGACATTTCATTTTACTAGCTAGCATTTGAAGCTACTAGAGCGTCATTAATTGGAGAAGCGTAAAATTAGTAAGTGGGTCGAATGTCAGAGGAACTCTACAGCTCATTACACCTAAGTGTAGGTGACTGTAGCTGCGCAGTATATGCTCAGTAAATCCTACCGTAGCAGTAATAATATAAATACAAAAGTTTGTAAGTTTAGATCTATGTTTGTCACTCTTTCACTGTGAATCCGCGCAACCAACATCGATAAAATTTGGCACTAATATTCCTTATACACTGGGCTAACATATAGGGTATAGAAATCCTGTTAATTATACAGGAATAAGATGACATTGAAAAGCACCATCTATTATTTATTTGTAACAGCACACTACACAAGTATAATAACACACATAATATATTAAAACAAAAAATCTACTTAACAAAATCTAACTATTATCATCCTATCACGCGCTAATCTCAGGGACTACTGAACCGATTTGAAAAATTCTTTGAGTCTCAGATAGTCCATTTATCAAGACCGATTTGATTAGATTGAATTGATTTGAACGAGTCCACGCGAACGAAGTTGCGGGTAAAAGCTAGTAGTATATTAAATATTTGTACGAAAGTACAAATATATACATTTATGCTGCTGTCTGCTTGCTGCTAGTCAGGTTCAGTCTTAGTGACCCCTCCGCTAATCAGTACATCGAGAGCATCAATGCCTCGGGGACCTACTCAAACTGCGCGTCCCATTGCCCCTTCGGAACGCCCAAAGGTCCCCGTTAAGGCGGCATGCGACGGACATCATCGAGACTTCGACGCTCGCATGCGACGGAAGCAAGTTCTTGACTTCCTTTCGCGAAATACTACCCTCACAGAAGTAGGCAAACGCTGCCCACGATTTCTCCCTGTCCATCATGGCGTGAACTACGATGGACAGGGATTAATCATGACACACCTCGTCCACGAGCTCCACCTTCTGAACCACATAAGTGCAGAGCCGTGTTAAACCCGGCTTGCACTCTCAGCCTTTACCAGACATTTTGCGCTTAGCCACCAACCTAAAGTACTTCCTCTAAATATTCTCGTCCTCTCAGATCACGGATGTGTCAGACGAAAAGGATCCCACACCTTTTGATGACTAAGCCCTAGGGAATGAGCTAGATGGCTGAAAACATCCAGCATCCCACTCTGGGTCATTTATTTTGCCACCTCAATTGACGGAGGATTAACTTGAGCTGCTCTCATTCAATCCACCTCTCCTGCCTATATAGGACGTCTGCTTATACAGGTCCCCGAGGCGGTCGATGCATCTGGTGCTCACGATACACCGGTTAGCGGAGGGTGGCTTCTCTTTCGAGGGGTCCCTACCCAGAGGAGGTGTTCTCTGGGATCAGAGCTGTAGGCAGGGATGGGGGCAATGTGTACAACGACACCCTGTCCTTGCCATCGGCAGCGTGGTGGAGCACACAGGTCGTTTTAGTCGGTGTGGTTCCCATAAGGGGTTTTTCCTGTATAAAAAAAAACTTCTCCTATTACCGTATATCTTCCTCTAGATGAACGGGTTTTATCTCTACACCTCCGTATCTCTAATCTAAATCGAAACATCTACCTTACATATATATAAACTTTAACATATACGAGTATAAATTGTAATCTGATTATACTGATATAAATTGTTATTTGAAAACCTTTTACTAAAATAAATAACAAAAATACATTATATATCCACGTCAAATTCTATGCGAGGGTAAGATGAATGAATGAATAGTGAACTGGCATTATATTAAATGTTTTGGGATACGTCGCGTTGGGGTTTTGTTATATTTAGTTTATCTTTTTAAAGTGAGTGAATCTGTAGCAGAACAGACTGCGGTTTGATGGTCTTTATAAATCTGTAAGCGTATTACAGGTTACAGAGCTAGGCACAAAGAAATTTAGACCCGTTGGTAATTAATTACCTAACTAAGTCATCGTCCTCCTGCCCTCATCCCACTCTAAGTGGGGTCGGCACAACATGTTACAAGCATGTTGTTACTTGATTTGGCTACGTATTTTACGACCGGCCGCCTGCCTGACGTCAACTTACCATAGTCGTATTTTACGACACCTCGGTAAGAAATGAGGGTGGTCTATTCTACTCTACCGGATACAACACGGCGGGTCGTCTTACCTTAGGCTCTTTTACGACAACTCGGGAAGAAATGAGGGTGGTACTATTCTATTCAGCCGGATACCACACGGCGTAATTAATAACCTAACTAAGTACCAAGAAATAAATTAAATAGAGCTCTTTTTCGTATATTATTATTTCGTTTGGCCTTGAGATCCTCCTGATGGTAAAGTCTATACTGTTTAAATGCATCATCAAAATAAATAAATATACATAAATGGCAACGGCATATATCGAAGCATATCCTCTTTTAAACGTAGGTGAGCAACAATATGGCGGCACAGCTAACGTCACATTTTGGCGGGAAGAAAGTGTCAATTTGAATATATAGCTAGAATATTAGCTTGGCTGACAGTTATGGCGCTGTTATGTCGTTGCTTAGTTCAAAATACTTCATTGCTTGTAACAATATAAAGTATTTCCTTTTACTAAAGTATTTCCAACCATTTATTTCACTTTTGACATATACACGCCAATGTAATTAATTATTTCATTAAAAACAACAATAAACAAAGGCAATACATTATGAGGACTTTGTTTTTTTTAAATTGTGACATGACGTGATATTTACTAAGCGAAGTCAATCGGGTAGAATGATTTAAATTATTTCAATTGTTTGTTTTTAGAAATCGAGTTAGACATGTTATTTGGACATCACTACTTTAGGTGTCAAATGTTAAATCAGTGATTGAAAAATTATAGTTGTCATTACCGAATGCTCTAATAGTTGAAACTTGATCGTAAATTAACAATTATGCGTAAACACGAGCACTAAATCAATAGACAGCACTGTATACACGTACAGAACTTGTTTACTTCGATTTAATTACGTACTAAAATTCAATATCCAATATTTGCAATGAACAAAGGTGTTCTTATTAAGTCTATAATAGTATTATGTCTTGTTGTACAACAAAATACGTGATTTATAGAAGCAGGCGTTATTTTCGCAACTCCATAGAACAGAAGTTACAATTAAATTACTTTGCTGTAATCCGCGTTTGTTAAGAGACTACATGCAATGCTATGTGTATGAAGCAAGCAATCACATACCACATACATGCAGGACAAGCCGCCACACGTATCACAAGACGCCACCAACACCAATATTATATACAAAGCACTACACAAACTCACTACAATAACTCCTACGATTGTTTCGCCCCGTAACCGAAGGATCATCGGGAGGATAGGCTCCACGAACAAAATCGTAACGAATTTACGCACTTATGTGATTGTTGCCTGCTGCCTGTGTAAGTATTCCATATATTTATTATTTATTTATTTATTGCAAGACATGGGTCTCTTTAATATTCAAGAATTTTGTAGGTACAACGTCACGCTTTGCTGCAATTTGGTAAGAAACTACCTTTTTTAAATTCGGTCACTTTAATACTAAGTGTGCGATATAGATGTTCGCTTACATATTAAACGTGAGACGTAGCATATGCTCCATTATATTCCGTCCATTATACCAAATAACAATAGACTTAGTTCATAGCCTGTTTATCCGACATCTCACAAGATAAGCTTTTTATTATATACTACAAGCTTTTACCAGCGACTTCGTTCGCTCGGGTTGTTGTCGTCTGATAGGTATCGTTAATAGAAACTCATAAATCGTTTCGCCCCACAACTGAAGCATAACCAGATAGACTCCACGACAAAATCGCAAGCTTTTTTGTCGTGGTTTGCTTTGCGATTTTGTCGTGGAGTCTATCTCCTGATGATGCTTGCCTTTTGAGTTTGTGATAGTGAATTTATGTAGTGTATTGTGGTGGCGGTGGTGGAGGTTTGTGCATGCTTTTACGAATCCTATTTTACTTCATCACGGATTATAACAAAATAATTTTACTATTACCTTTCCTTATGAAATCTCAATAAAAGAGCAGTGACTTATACGAAGATCAACAAAATCACGGAAACATTAAAGGTATATCTAGAAGAAAAAAATGTACGATAACTATGAACAATTTATCTTTTATAAGTGACACGAATTTATTCCCCGCGTATAACGGGTCATCAATCTACCCGAATTGCGAAATTACCCTCGCAATAGTGGACAGAGCAGATTGCACGAATTTTATAACGACCGGGCATAATTAAGGCCGAGTGGACACTGCTATCGTAAAATGGCAAAGTGATACTTAGATGTACTATGGCGATTTATCTTTTTCTTCTGTTAGCGAACCGTTGCTCGCACTTAGTCGTATTATAGCAACCATTGTGCCTGAGGATGAAAAGGATTCGTCACTCCAAACAGGCAAGCACCTTCCAGAAACTCAAACCTCAGTTTTAAAACGGCTTGACCATATATGAGGCCTCGTGGACATTGCAATCGTAAAATGGCAAAAGTGATCCTTAGATGTACTATGGCGATTTATTTTCTTGCAGCTGCTGTATCGTGCAATTAGCGTGCGTTTTATCGTACTTAGTAGCATTATAGCAACTATTGTGCTTGAGGAAGAAAGGAGCTGGTTAATTCAAGAAGCCAAGCACCTTTCATATGCCGAGAACTCTACACGAGTTGCCTAAAGGCTTTTAGTAATGTTGTCAGCGAGGATTTTATAATGACCTGGCATAATTAAGGTAGCGTCGAAACTGCTATAGTAAAATGGCAAAGTGATACCTAGATGTACTATGGCGATGATATCTTTTGCAGCTGCTGTTCCGTGCAATTAAGTCTCAAGTCTTCTTGTAACGTTAAAAGCGATAATTTTGTATCAACCAGACATAATGAAGACCGCTTGGAGATTATTGAGAGAGAGAGTGACAGGGATTCGTTACTCCAAACAGGCAAACTACTATCGGAAGCCCAGAACTCTCCGCGGGTTAACCCACCACTTATACAAAACTAATGAGAATATTATTTTGCTATAATCCGCGATAACAGAAAATATATATGTAATGCTAAAAGTAGAGTGTACTATTCGTTCTCCTTATACATGCAGAATTTGTAAAAACTCATGCACTACCCGACACCGACAACACAAAAATACACAAGCACTGCACACATTCACCACCACAATCTCAACAATTGTTTCGGCCCGTAACCGAAGCATTGTCAGGAGATAGACTCCACGACAAAATCGCAAAGGCTTTGCGTGCAGTGTGCATGTATGACTTCCGCAAAGTAACGCCTAATTCTTTAAATTATCCGCCACTTATAGTTAACTGACAATAACTACTTTTATCTTGGCGGGCGAAGCTGCAGGCACAGTTTGTAAAAAAATTAAAACTAATTAACATTAGTGCACTTTTAAAACTGACCTAATTTGCCATTTATACAAAAAGACTAGCAATCGCCAGCGGCTCCGCTCGCGTGGAAAATATTAAAACAGTAATATAGTATTTTATTAACCACTAAAATGGTTTAAGTGGGTTAATCGTCAAAGCTAGATATATGCTGTCCCGGATTTTTATTTAGAACTTTTAGAGGGAAACAATTTTGCAATACATGATTTTTGAATAACTTTTACCTTCTACTCAGCGCACGCAAGAAAAGCAATATATTTTGCAGTTATCGTACTCACTCAAAGAATTTTTCAAATCGTTCCAGTAGTTCTTGAGTTTAGCGCATTCAACCACGCAAACAAACTCTTCAGCTTTATATGTTAGTATAGATGTAAAGTAAAAAGTAAGTAGCGGCCTGTTACTATCCCACTGCTGGGCATAGGCCTCTTCTCTCCGTTATTGGAGAGAAGGATTGGAGCTAAGACCTACCACGCTGCTCCAATGCGGATTGGTAGGTTACACATATCTCCAGAATTCTCTAGAGATATGCAGGTTTCCTCACGATGTTTTCCTTCACCGAAAAGCGTGTGATAAATTGCAATTATCAATTAGACACATAAGTTTTAATAGAAAAACTCATTGGTGTCTGCCCGGGTTTGAACCCATGATCGTCTCTAGAGATTCACACGGTCGCACCGCTAGGCCATCACAGCTTAGTATAGCTAAGTATAGATGATGGAATCAAATGAAATCATAAAACATTTATTTATAAAACAAACTTTTTTTTGTTGAATACTCGCTTACTTTAATGTAGATTTTTTTAATTTGTATTGATTCTGCATAAATGAGGTGAATTAAAAGCATGTAATATTGAATTGTAATAATACGTTATCATAATTATTCCGTTGCTCTGCCAACGCTCGAGTTTAATTAACCAGACCGATTTATTTTCCACTCAAATACATTCAAATATTGTTTACATTCAAAACATTAACGAGGCTGGGTGACACTCGAAATAAAATACGAGATGAGATAGAATTACAGAGTGACATTGGTAAAATTGACTTTGTATGTGAATAATTTATAGAATTAGGCGTTACTTTGCGGAGATCCATAATACAAAAGTAATAATTATTTTGCTATAATCCGCGAAGAAACCCTTCTTCGCGGATTATACCAAAATAATTTTATTATTACTTTTGTATGTGAAGTTAAACAAAGTTATAAATAATATTAATACGTGAGACAAAGCGTTTTGTTCAAATCCAAATTAAAGTACAAATGAGTCCGAGTGAGTCCAAGCCCGAGTACTAGTCTGAGTCATTTTGTATACGAGTTTGAGTGAGTCCAATAACGTGTCTGAGTGTGTCCAAGTACGAGTCTGACTGAGTCCAAGAACAGGTCTGAGTGAATCCGAGTATGAGTCAAAGTGGATCCGAGTATGAGTCTGAGTGAGTCCGTGTATGAGTCTGAGTGAGTCTGTGTATGAGTCTGGGTGAGTCCTAGTACGGGTTGGAGTGAGTCCGAGTTCAAGTACGAGTGAACCTGAGTCTAACTGAGTCCGAGTACGAGTTTGCATGAGTCCGTGTATGGGTCGGAGTGGATCCGAGTATTAGTCTAAGTGAGTCCTTCTATGAGTCTAAATGAGTTCGCGTACGAGTCTGATTGAGTCCGTGTAAGAGTTTGAGTGTGTCCGAGTGCGAGTTTGAGTAAGTCCCAGTACAAGTCTAAATCAAGCTAGTCTGGATGACTCCGAGTCTGACCAATAAAGTCCCAGACCAAGTAAGGTCGAGAATTTAAAAAATACTGTCTGAAATAAATGCATAATATTAATCATTATGAAAAAACCGGATTGAACATCTCTTTTCGACCCCATATTAAAAACCGACATAATGATATGTATATTTACTGTCAAAGAATATTCATTATTGTCATATTCAAATTAAATTCAATATTGGTTTTACAAATATTGCTTTATTTAATTGAAATACGAATATTTAATATTTTTGAAGCGGCTGTATTTCTTGGTATAAAAGGTTGTATTTAGGTATAATATTTAATTTTACATACGATACCGTGTGCTGGATGAGAAGATGAGACCGATCTCATTTCTTACCGAGGTGTTGTAAGAGCCGACTAAGGTAAGTTGACACACCGTTTGGTATCCGGTTGAGTAGATTACAACACCCTCTTTCTTACCGAGGTGTCGTAAAATAGGTAAGGTAAGTTAAAGATTTAAAAAAAAGTTAATACAAAAGTAATAATAAAATTATTTTACTATAATCCCCGAAGAAGTAAAATAGAAAATATATATAATGCTAAATGTAAGTGGACAATCGGTTATCATACCTGATACATGCAGGATTCGTAAAAACACATGCACAAACCTCCACCACCGCCACCACGATACACGTTCACTATCACAAACTCAACAATCGTTTCGCCCCGCAACCGAAGCATCATCAGGAGATAGACTCCACGACCAAAATCGCAAAGATTGGCTCTTTTGTGATTTGCGATTGTTAAGTTCGTTTCCTTAGTCGCCTTTTACACCTCGGTAAGAAATGAAGACGGTCTATTCTGCTCAGCCAGATACCACACAGCGGGTCGACTTACCTTAGTTGCCTTTTACAACATCTCGGTAAGAAAGAGGGTGGTCTACTCTACTCAGCCGGATACCACACGGCGGGTCAACTTACCTTAGTCGCCTTTTACAACATCTCGGTAAAAAAGAGGGTGGTATATTCTACTCAGCCAAATACCACACTAAATATAAATATATATGTAAAATATATTTAACCCCAATATCACCTGTTAAACATGTAAATGCAACGCCAGGCTGTTTGCGTAGTTAATTTTCAATTCCCTCTACGTTTGCAAAATACATCTGTGGCCACGTGCGGGTAGTTTATCAGAGTTTATATTTAAATAGCGTTAGTATTCAATTTGTCCGCCGTCCAGAACACAATGCCTTTGTACTGATGTCTGGTATAACTGAGAAGCAATTTTTCTCAGGAATAATGGATATTCTTAATGTATATTTTTGACATTTTAAGTGGACAGTTGAATGCATTGTTTTCCTGAATATGATTCATAAAGTTAAATAGTCTGATAGTATATTATCTATTAATAGTAATAATCTGACTTACGTTTTGTTGGACATAATCAATTCTAAATGGAGGTGTCGTAAAAGGCGACTAAAGCAAGTCGACCCGCCGTGTGGTCTCCGGCTGAGTAGAATAGACAACCTTTTTTTTTACCGAGGTGTCGCAAAATTCGACTAAGATAAGTTGTTGTCAGGCAGCCGGTGAGTCGTAAAATACGTATCCAAATCATGTGACAACATGTTGTGCCGACCGCGCACATGCGTTGCGAATCTTATAGGCGCTTTGTAAATACATTCACAAATACTTTCAAACGTTTTGAATTTTGCGGGTAGCCGCTGGATATAAAGTGCACAAGATCGTGTGTTGTCCCGTTCACCCGATGAGATCCCGTCAAGAGACCTATGTCCGGCAGTGGACGTCCATCGGTTGAAGGAGAAGTTTTGAATTTTGGCGAGGGGCGCTTTGTTATCGTAGTTCATCTATAATGCCGTAATAAATAAATATTTTTACCACTGTTCCAGCGCCATACAAATTGACGTTACGCTAACGCGATCGAGTCTGTTAAGAAACTCGCACTAAGCACGCAAGTCCCATCTAAAGTAATGCAAGGGTGCTCTTTGTACATCTGTGCAAAAGAGAATAGAAAGAGAACTATTTCCCCCATGTGCGATGTGTGTCATCTAATCGATGACATACATCATGGGCTGATGGAATGTTCCCGATTTGACTCGGAAGGAATTCTATGTGTGTTATTCAGTGAGCTTGAATAAATTGCATCTTGGTGTCTTCCATAGTATACTGTCAAAACCTGATTCGGAGGAAGCATGCAATTTGTCCAAACTCTTCTTGATAAGCTGCTTAGAACAGTTTGATTAGTCAAGTTTTAGGGTATAATAGGGCTGACATACAAATGTAGTGTAAAAGCTCTTTAATTACATAAAAAAAGAGAATAAATGAATCATATCTTCTAATTTATTACTACAGCGTCTCTCTTTGTTTCGTTTTCGGCGAAATGTGTTATATGCGGAAAACATTTTCCTGTAATAATTAATTACGGCAGAGTTGGGCGCTGTAAATCAATGCACTCTGCAATATTTCAACCTCTCTTCCTGATTACTTCGCCTACTTTAACATACTGTGTAGGATGTTTGAGTATTTCAGGATTTAGATCTGCATGGTTTTAATTTCAAAACGTTTTAGGCTAACATAAATATATATCAATGCAATTAAAACATCCTTTATTTATATAATTACTAGTAATCGCTACCGGCTCCGTCCGCGTGTAAA
The DNA here is from genome assembly GCA_029227775.1 of Morpho helenor. Taxonomy (NCBI): domain Eukaryota; kingdom Metazoa; phylum Arthropoda; class Insecta; order Lepidoptera; family Nymphalidae; genus Morpho; species Morpho helenor. Next base: position 15,066,240 of record JARGCU010000037.1, on the reverse strand, counting down.
GATTAAAACCGTAATGTTTTATTTTTATAACCATAAAAATGGTTAATGTTAACCTTAAACACCATATGCTGTCGTAGACTTTTATTTAGAACTTTTAGAGGGGAACAATTTTTTACATGAACAATACATGATTTTTTTAAAGTAATAATAAAATTATTTCTATAATCCGCGAAGAATTCTTCACGGATTATAGCAAAATAATTTTATTATTACTTTTGTATTATGGATCCCCGCAAAGTAACGCCTAATTCTATAAATTACATGATTTTTTAATAACTTTCACCGATTACGTAACGCACGTAAGGAAAGATTTAAATTTTGTTATATTTTTTATTGCTGCTCCTCTCCTATTCATTTTCGCGTGATGTTATAAACCGTTAATTAAATAGCCTCCCTCGATAAATGGACTATCCTAAATTGAAAGACTTTTTGAAATCGGTCCAGTAGTTCCTGAGATTAGCGCGTTCAAACAATCGAACAAACAAACTCTTCAGCTTTATATATTAGTGTAGATTTCTTGTATACTATATTACTATGTGTGATTTGTTCTGTTCCCAAAGGCAAAACCGGATTTTCATACCGGATGATCAAAATAATTTCAAGAATAAAGAAGTTATGTAAATATCGTTTTAGGAAAATTAATTCATCCATAACCAAATTAATTTGCTAATGCTAAAGCGCGGTTTGGCAAAATTACGAGTAAATCGAAAAAAATGTATTATTCATGTCGTATTTAAATGCTGTAATTTTATATAACGAAATTCTATAAATCGAATATCAAAAAGCAATATCAATACTAATATTATAAATTCGAAAGTCTGTCTCTCTGTTACGCTGACACGTATAATCCGCTAGGGTAATATTGAGAAAATGTAGTACAAATGAAATTTATGTAATTTTATGAAGGATATAATAACCCAGTAATCAAACATCTGCATATTGGGTGCTAGCTAAGTTGGATTACAATCGACCTATTGTAAAGTAAAGATCTATCAAGATAACCACCGTTGGACAAAGGATCTATTTCATCCAAAGCGAAAGTGGACGTGTAGAAACACGTCCACTCTCACCCGCGACTCTGGTGTTACTGACGAGGTGCGCTTGAGAAAGTGTAAGGTTTACTTATTTACACTAATGTTAGTATATTTATGTATTTTTGGATTAGTATAGGATTATTAGGATCATAGTTTGAAACAATTAAACAAACCAAAAGAGAACATGAAAATAACGACTTAAAAGAGACGATGAAACCATCAATTACCAAATAAACAATTCAAAGAATATCCTAAACAGAATCACAATAGCAATTTGAGCAAATTTACGTCCTTAAATCTCTCAGCGATGTTATCGAGCCGGTGGCAGGAGCAAAAGTGCCCGTTCCGACGTTGGGCACCGACTTTTATAGATAGACTTCCCCCCTCCACTAGCACCATTGTGTCTAACAGTAATTATCATACGTTTGTGTCTTGCATATAAATATTAAACACTAGCGGCCTACCCTGCTTCGCACGGGTATAAAATATATAGCCTATGTCACTCAGTGAAAAAAATGATTAAAGTCGATCCAGTAGTTTTGATTTATTCATTACTGCCCGTGGCCCGCAAGCGTTAAATTTGGAGAAAAACAATTCCCTCTCCCTATACCAAAAAGATTTCCTGCTATCTTTGGAATGTCTAAATTCATATACTACATATTTACATTTTACATTTTTCCCTATATATTTTATGTTTAAAATTAATTACAGAATGTCTTTATATACAACATTCATAGCTTTGTTATCATTAGACAATACAAACATGTTTTCTTTATAGGTTACTCTTAAAAGAGCGACATTTAGTTGCGCGTCCGATCGCTGCTAAATTCGTAGTGCTATAGGGCGAAGCGCGGCCTCCTCGCGGGATTTGAAATCGGTGATATCTTCTAAAATGTTCATTTAAATTACATGCTGTAAACGACCATATTGATCTATATTAAATCAACAATGTATATTTTATTTATTTATTTAACGTACTTAATTGGATAAGAATTAATGCTATATTGTATAAAAATTGCTTCGAAAATAAGGCATTATTTTTCGTATAAAAGTAAATGACAAAAATGCTATTGTGGGTTATCCATAAGAGATAGACATATACCATAGCGGACTTTTCTGTAGACTTTTTCAATGTGTACAAATACTTAGTACATCATTTTGATAAATCTCGTAGGGTTTAGCTTGCGTGTGCAATGTAAGCGAAAAAAAAAGTAATTATTTACGACATCACCTACGACATTACGATAAGAAACCTCAAAAATTACAGTATTTCTCTACTCCATATTGAATATTATTATACATTCCTCTTGAATCACTCTATCTATTAAAAAAACCGCATCAAAATCTGTTGCGTAGTTTTAAAGATTTAAGCAGTCATAGGAATATAGGGACAAACAAAGAATGTGACTTTGTTTTATACTATGTAGTGATAATCCCTATAGCATGATTCAATATTCACGCGCGATGGCTTATTATTAGCGTATTTCATATATAACTTTGGTGTTTCTATACCGATTTCAATGATTCTTTTTTTATACAATGGTTAATACTATTCACTTTTTTATTTAGGGATGACTGAGAGTGATATAAACGTAGGAGTAGACAAATATAACCAGAAAGCTTCGAACTGCTAAGCTATCGGGAGTTACACGTGTTATTGTGAGTCAACCATAAAAGATAGACATATGCTGTCGTGGGATATTTTTTATATAATTTTAAGGAGAACATTTCCGTCATACATGATTTCTGTGTAGCTTTAACCATCAAGGTTGCACACGCGACGAAAGCTTAAAAAATGGAGTAACTTCTCCCGTTTTCCCGACATTTCCCTTCACTGCTCTGCTCCTATTGATTGTAGCGTAATGAAAAGTATACTATAACCAGCCCAGGAGTATGAAAAAAAATTGTACCGAGTTTCGTTAAAATTCGTCGAGTAGTTTTTGTTTCTATAACGGTTATACAGACAGACAGACAGACAGACAGACAGACAGACAGACAGACAGACAGACAACATTTTTACTGATTGCATTTTTGGCATCAGTATCGATCCCTAATCACCCCCTGATAGTTATTTTGCAAATATATTCCAGTTACAGAATTGACCTCTCCACAGATTTATTATAAGTATAGATATAAGGTAATAATCACACATCTCAACCCACATAAAAGTAGCGGCCTGTTACTAACCCACTGCTGGGCATAGGCCCCCTCTCGCCAATTTTGGATAGAAGAGTTGGAGCTAAGACCTACCATGCTGCTCCAACTCGGATAGGACATATATCCCTAGAATTCTCTAGAGATATGTTGACGATGTTTGCCTTCATTGAAAAGCGTGTGATAAATTGCAATTATCAAATAGACACAAGTTTTTAATAGAAAAAACTCATTGGTGTCTGCCCAAGGTTTGAACATGCAACTCCCACGGAAAAAGTCGCACTGTGGGACCGCTGGGCCACATACACCACAATATTTGATCAATTAAAAATAAATCTCACTTCTTTTTCACGTCAGATTACTTTTATCACGCTAATTGATGAGGGTATTTTTGGGACCGGGAGTTTATTAAGGGACTTTCAATGATGTGACATTAGATTGACATACACGTATGTCACTCGATATTCGACTGGAACACGTTACTCGTTTCAACTTGTTTTTTTTTTAACAAGGGAAGTAAACTGATGTGGACATTTCGCTAATCCGCTATATTACACCGGCACAACTCAGAAAATCATCATCATCTTCCTGCCTTTATCCCACTCTAAGTGGGGTCGGCACAACACGTTATAAACATGTTGTCCCATGATTTGGCTACGTATTTTACGACCAGCCGCCTGGTTGACGTCAACTTACCTTAGTCGTATTTTATGACACCTCGGTATGGAATAAGCGTGGTCTATTCTACTCAGCCGGATACCACGCGGTGGGTCAACTTACATTAGTCACCTTTTACGACATCTCGTTAAGAAATGAGGGTGGTCTATTTTACTTAAACGGCGCCTTGCAAAAGTACGTAAGTCGTTTGTGGGTTTTGGTATAAGATTCTATAATAAAATTCCGCAATCAATTTCAGCTTTGCCATTACAGCAGTTTAAAAACATTGTTAAACAGAGGCTGATACAGAAAGCCTACTATACTCTTGAAGATTACTTAGAAGATAAGAATGTGTGGATATAGCTCTGTTTGAACCTGTACAAGACAGTAACGACTTAAGTGATTCAAAAGCACTTGTTTACAAGTTTATTTGAATAAAGAATATTTTGAATTTGAATTTGTTTGTTATCGAAGAACTGAAACAAAACTGAATAAACTGTATCTTAAAATACATCTCACTAAAAGCTAAAGCTCAGGTTCCAGTATCAGTGAAAAACAAAGCTATCCAGTAAGATCGGAAACAATGTAATAGCACAATGCTTTCTTTTGTTCTCCCCTTGAAATTGCTTGCATGTAAGTAATTGCACCGCAAACAGCCTGATAAATTATTCCGATTAAATTCAAGGCTTACTAGCTTGCAAAGATTTATTTAGACAGCACTGGCCTTAATTTAAGAAATAAAAGAATATTGAGGTTTTTTTTTTAAATCGAAATTGAAATTTTCTAATTTGGTTAACTTTTTGAAACAACCATGAGCGATTTTGTTCACGTCAACTTTAGTGTTATGTTACGCCGTGTGGTATCCGGCTGAATAGAATGGTACCACCCTCATTTCTTACCGAGGTGTCGTAAAAGGCGACTAAGGTAAGTCGACCTGCTGTGTGGTATCCGGCTAAGTAGAATATACCACCCTCATTTCTTACCGAAGTGTCTTAAAAGGCGACTAAGGTAAGTTGACCCACCGTGTGGTATCCGGTTTAGTAGAATAGACCACCCTCTTTCTTACCGAGGTGTCATAAATAGGACTGAGGTAAGTTGACGTCAGGCAGGCGGCCGGTTGTAAAAACGCAGCCAAATCATGTGACAACATGTTTATAACATGTTGTGCCGACCCCGCTTAGAGTGGGATAAGGGCAGGAAGATGATGAACTTCAGTGTTATGTTATGGCCAGCTGGGTGACCAAGCCTTACTTGGTAATTTTTGCAAAGATAATAAAAAATTCAAATAAAAAAAACAAAAAAAGAAAAGCGCCGAGTAACATGCGGGAATCGATCCCAGGTTTTGAACTTTTTTGGTGCGCACGTTACCATTAGGCTACCACTTTGCATTTTACAGCTCAAATATCATTTGCCTTCAATTCTATATTTTAACATTTTTTTATTGCCCGAAAACAAGTACAAAACGACATTTTTTTTAAATGAAACCTAGCTAGATCGATTTTTCTCCCCCAAAACTCCCTAAATGCTGAATTTCATGAAATCGTAGGAGCCGTTTCCGAGATTTAGATAATATCTATATACACAAGATAAAATTCTCAATTAAATCCTGTATATATCTATACTAATATATAAAGCTAAAGAGTTTCGTTGTTTGATTGTTTGAACGCGCTAATCCCAGGAGCTACTAGACCGATATGAAAAATTATTTCAATATAAAATAGTCCATTTATCGAGGAAGGCTATAATAGGCTATATGAATAGAAGAGGAGCAGCAATAAATATATAATAATAATAGTACCAAAACGGCAAAATTTAAAGCTTTCCTTGCGTGCGCTGAGTAAACGGTAAAAGTCATTGAAAAATCATGTATTACAAAATTCTTCCCCTCTAAAAGTTCTAAATAAAAGTCCGCGACAGCATATGTCTAGCTTTTAAGGTTGACCCACTTTAACCATTTTTATGATTATCAAAAGACTATATTACGGGTTCAATCTTTCCACGCGGGCGCAGCCGATTGCTAGTATGTAATAAAAAGGTCAGTCGCCGAATACTACTCGGATGGCAGCGTTTGGGAAGCTAAGCGTGATCTTTTCATCTAATGAAAGAAAAATGCTTTTATATGTCATATTGGATTCATCATCTCGACCATAGACAATCGATCAGCAAAATGTCTTCAGTGTCCTTTAAAAGTCTTTTAGGACAGTTTTCAAAAGTAACTTTGTCTTGCTTAATGAAAGACAAACCATTACTTACACGTCTTGTAGCTGGATAAGGAATGTCGACCATAGACAATCGGTCGCCCGCAATACAGAAATTCCACAGCAGACTCATAAACAAGTTGCTAATAATTTGTTCTCGTTGCAAGTTATGCAATTAGTTCCCTTATCCGTTCGGAAATTCATTCAACGCGAGACTAGCTTTTACCCGTGAATCTATCTGCATGAACGTCAATGCCGAGGCAATATCAATCTTCTTCTTCTCTTCTTTTTCAACCGATGGACGTCCACTGCTGGACATAGGTCTCTTTATGGGATCTCACCAACACACGATTTTGTGCCGCTTGTATCGAGCGCCTCCCCACCTTTTTGAGGTCGTCACTTCATCTAGTAGGAGGTCTTCAGACACTGCGATTTCCGGTGCGGATTCGCCATTCCATCACCTTGAGACCCCAACGCCCATCGGTTCTTCGCACTATGTGCGCCGCCTGTCGCCACTTCAGCTTCACAACACGCTGAGACGGTCGGTGACTATAGTATTTAAATCCTTATTCTGAACTTTTAACGATTTAAAAATTTAAACATTCATTTTATTGAAATTGAAATATACTAAACACACACTTCAAAATAAACCTAACTATAATTTTTAATACTATTAAGGTTATATGGAATTTTAAGTACGAAAGTTAAAATCCGGTAAACACTGAACGAGACAGTTCTAAGCAATTAACTACAATAAATTTAATTTAGCATTTTGTCAGAATTAAAACTCAAATGACAAAAGTTTCAGCTTTTACGTATTACTCGCCGGAGATTGTAAAAGTTACGGCGAGCTTTGTCTTTGAAAAATAAATTAAGCCTTCCTTTTAGCATTCCCCGGATTAGCGCGACAATAAGCGAAACCGCGGGCTTTACCGCATTTTACATTTTCGTAATTAATGCGAACCTTCTGAGAGATGAAAGGGTATTTAGCACATCTGTGGGATTTTTATCACAAAACTAACCTTTGACCGCGATTCTTTGTGAACTTTAGCGGCGAGACAAAATTTTTGTCTTTTTGCCGTTCTTTATGTCAACACATCTCAAATAACAAGACTTTATTGTCCAAGATTAAGAGTAATCCTCTTGCCCTTATCCCACTTTAAGTGAAGTCAGTACAACATGTTATAAACTTGTTTTCACGTGATTTGACTTCGCACTTTACCTCCTCCTCTCTTCTTATTTGGAGGGAAAGGTTGTAGCTGAACTGTTAAGAACAAAAACCCAGAAATGAAGAGATGTCAATATATTCGTATGTCAAAAATTCTTATCTTATATTCAAATTCAAAATGTTCTTTATTCAAGTAAACTTGTAAACAAGTGCTCGTGCATCGACCACTCTACTGCTGGTTCGGAAAGCTGTTCCTACCGAGAAGAGCCAGCAGGAAACTCGGCGGTTGCTCTTTTTACTAGTTACATTTACTCATTATTGTCTTTTACAAGGTCGAAGCGTTATATCCACGCATTCTTGTCATCTAAGTATACACCCAGGCTCAGAGAACCAACAATTTTTTGTTGGGCCTCGGTGGGAATCGAACCCACAACTCGTGGAGCTGAAGGCAGGATCACTACCAACTACGCCAACTAGCCAGTCAGCCAGTTATACAAAACATTGAATTTCGCTAAGCAACAACCGCTCACATAAATCACTTACTGGATTTCCAATTCTCAATTCAATGAACGCATCCAATTAAAGTCTCTCCAGAGTTTCCCGTCCATTCAAATTCAGTTTGAGATAGCCCAGCTTTAGAATAATTTGACATTGATGTAATATTCAACGCCGGACCCGATTTGTATACGATATATGCAAATTAGCTGGGAATCGGTTTCCGATAAATTGAAATGATTTGGTTAACAGTTTTGTTCTTGTGTCAATTAACAATTTGATTTTTCCATATTATAGACATATTATCTTTAACATTTAAATGAGTTAATCTTGTATATATAAATATAATATATATATTTCTGTTTTCGGAATCCTGGAAACGGCTCCAACGATTTTCTTGGAGTTTTGGGGGAGAAAAATCGATCTAGGTAGGTTTTAATAAAAAAAATATCGTTTATCCTTGTTTTTGGGCACTAAAAAAAACTACTAAAATACTAAAATAGGAACCGAAAGCAATAGATATTTGAGCTGTCAAATGCTATTATAGCCAAATGGTAACGCGCGAAATAAAAAAATTAAATCATGGGATCAATCCCCACGTTTCAACCGGCGAATTTTTTTCTTTTTTTATCTTTAAAAAATTACTGAGCAAGGCTCCGTTACCCAAGTACTTGATGTTGATATAGTACAATAATACCTATGATAAGCATACCATTCTGTTCATTATAAAATTTGGCTACGTATTTTACAACCGGCCGCCTGCCTGACGTAAACTTACCTTAGTCGCCTTTTACGACACCTCGGTAAGAAATGAGAGTAGTCTATTTTAGCCGGATACCAAACGACAGCTCAACTTACCTTAGTCGCATTTTACGACACCTTGGTAAGAAATGAGAATGGTATTATCTACTCAGCCGGATATCACACGGTTTTGTAGATTACAGCAACATAATTTTATTATTATTTTTGTATACAAATCTAATCTTCCCTCTCATAATTTATTGTGACACACTTACAGACCTGCCTATGGATCCTTTACTCTAATATAATATGTTTATGACACGTTTACACGTTATCGGCGTGAAAAAACTTTAAATATATCGGTAGCGCCCACCGCCTAACATCGCCTAATCTATGAATATTTTACAAATATAATAATAAATATTTATTTTCTGTTTGGTACAAAAAAAGCTATAGACTAAAATAAAAAAAGGAATCTTATAAAAGCACACAACAAAAATTATTGCAGCACTGATTTTCAGACGCACCTTAAAAGTGACTGTTTGTCCGTTACTCACTCGCGAAACGCTTACAGGTAGGAAAGTGTGATTGGGTTATATTTTAACTAGCTGTGCCTACGGCTTCGTTCGCTTTGAAAATAGCGTGTATTTCACTGAAACTTATAACATAAAAGTAGTTTGTTTGTAATATCTTTATTGCATTAACAAAAATAAAAATAATAAACAACATAATTTGCAATGGCGAATTGCGGAATCGAAATCTCTTCCAGCCAACAAGTCTAAAATTATTAGTACTTATTGTGATTAACCAAAAAGGCTAGAGACATGCTGTCGCGGACTTTTTTTGTAATACCTTGTAGTATTTTAGTAGTCTAGTATATTACTTTTGTGTATGTCTGTTAGGTAACGCGGCGCATATGATTAAAGCTCAGAGCAGGCAAGTTTTTGTTTTTACAATTGCCCTTGTTTTGACCCCTTCAACACAATTAACATAACACCGTAATGTAGTATTAACCTAAACCTTTCCGAAAAACTGCACTACCTTTTAGTAAAAACCGTACATAAACTCGTTCAGTAAATTTAGAGAAAATCGTTCACATACAGACAGACAGTTTTATATATTAAGACGACGCCTAATCTATGACACGTTTACACATTATCGGCGTGACAAACCTTTTAATATATCGGTAGCACCCACCGCGTAACGACACCTAATCTATGAATAATTTACATAATATAAGTCCTCACTCGCGAAACGTTCACAGGTAATGACACGCACGAAAGTGTGTTTGAATTATATCTTAACGATATTCCAATCCGTTTACGCTTTACCTGTATGTATGTTTGTATGTAACCTACTCTTTTGAACTCAATATAATAGCCTAGTTACAAAAGATTTAGTAAAAGTGAGATTATGAACTTCTTATATATTATATGTTTACAATTGATCGCACTAAAAAATAGTAGATGAAAATATATCTCGAAAGAAAACGGTATTATTTAAATTCAAATACGCGAATAAAAAAGTAAAAAAATTACCAAATATATTAGTATTATTGTGATAATAATTGTGGTAATTTCTTACTGATGTATCGTAAAAGGCGACTAAGGTAAGTCGACTCGCCGTGTGGTGTCCGGCTGAGTAGAATAGTCCACTCTCATTTCTTACCGAGATGTTGTAAAATACGACTAAGGTAAGCTGACGATAGGCAGGCGGCCTGTCGTAAAATACGATGCCAAATCATGTGACAACATGTTCGTAACATGTTGTGCCGACCCCACTTAGATTGGGATAAGGGCAAAAGGATGATGATCTACCACAGGTGGGACAACTTACCTTAGTCGCCTTTTAAGACACCTCGGTAAGACTACTCAGCCGGATACCACACGTCGGGTCGACTTACCTTAGTTGCCTTTTACGACACCTCGGTAAGAAATGAGGGTGGTACTATTCTATTCAGCCGGATACCACGCGGCGTAAGGATGATGATTAGTGTAATTGTGAAAAAGCGTGAGGTGCTAGATATATACGAAGAAGATCACTCTAGCCATGAAAACAGTTTTATAGTGAAAACCGCATGAAAATCTAATCAACAGTTTTAAAATTATCGCAAACACACATAAGACAAACAACTAGAAAGTCACGGTGGAGGAATTTTTTGTATATGTATAGATGTAACAAAACTAAAAGAAATAAACAAAAAGAACTATTATTTGTAGGAACCATTAAAACGCTCTTGTCTAAGCGACTGATGGATACGTGATTTCTCGATCCTTTTCCCAAATTTATTCCACGCAAAAGGCATATAATACGAACGAGTTGGCGATAAAACCAAATTTACTGTCGGCATCAACAAACAGTAACCTTTGGGATGATATTAATTTTTATATCATATACTCAATCGTAAAATATTTACTGTTAATTGGTTAAAGAAGGTAAATTTATAAAAATAAGATTCAAATTGAAAATAGTCTTTATTCAAGTAAACTGGTAAACAAGTGCTTTTGAATCGTCAACTCTACTGCTTGTTCGGAAAGCTGGTCCTACCGAGAAGAGCCAGCAAGACTCGGCGGTTGCTCTTTTCAACATAATACTTATAACTAGTTACATTACTAAGATAGTACAGGGTCGGACAGTAGCTATATCCACGTATTCTTATCATCTTAATAATCCTCAACAGTATAGTAGTAGGCTTTTTGCCCTTTAACAGTGTTTTTAAGCTGCTGTAATGGCAAAGCCAAAATTGATTGCGGAATTTTGTTATAGAATCTTATACGCAAATCCAGAAATGACTTACGTTCGTTTTCAAGACGCAAAGCAGGAGCCGCAAGCTTATATCGCTTCCTGCTTTATTTTTTATAAACATCGCCAATTTTTTTATAACTCCGTATATTTTTATGTAAGAGATAGATAGACGTTAGCAAAATCGTTGTCAACAATCAAACAAACTCTTCACCTTTATATATTAGTATAGATAAACAAAATAAGATAACTTTCGTGCAAGACTGTAACAATTGGACTCCATTAAGACGCGCTGGGACCCTTGATTCAATTCCATAGATCATTGGGACGGGTAGCGCCTAAGAGCGCTTTATTTTAAGATATACCCGTCCTAATATAGCTGAAGTGCTGTGAATTGTTTAAGATTTACATATCGGAGTGCACCAACAAGTTTCCCTTGTTTCTGTTACTTTAAATTGGTTTACATTGTTACTTACCTCGTGTTTTTTATTTAAATATACAATGTCTCAAACGGTCATCCGTCCAAGGTAAGAATATTTCAAAATTACTCAAAATTTTGGTTTTAATACAGTTTACAGAAAGGTTTACATTATGTGTAAGAGATATGCTTATACGTAAAGCATATTACAAAATTGAATATAATTTGGATGATAAATATACATGGATTTGAAAATCCTTACAGCTTACATAATTGCGGTTTAATAATGTAAAATTGAAAATGTTTAAAATATTGACCGTCCGCCGTGTAGTATCCGGATGAGTAGAATAGACCACCCTCATTTCTTATCGAGGTGTCGTAAAAGGCGACTAAGGTAAGTGACTCACCGTGTGGTATCCGGTTAAGTAGAATAGACCACCCTCTTTCTTACCGAGGTGTTGTAAAAGGCGACTACGGTAAGTTGACCCACCGTGTGGTATCCGGTTCAGTAGAATAGACCACCCTCTTTCTTATCGAGGTGTCGTAAAATACGACTAAGATAAGTTGACGTCGTTAAATACGTAGTCAAATCATGTGACAACATGTTTATAACATGTTGTGCCGACCCCACTTAGAGTGGAATAAGGACAGGAAGAAGCAGTTTAAAATATTGACCGTCGAGTTTCTTTCCGGTTCTTCTCGGTAAGAGCAACATTCCGAACCAGTTGTAGCTTCATTAATAAAATATATGTACTACATCATGTAAGCTTTCAATAATGTATGTACTTTAAACTATAGAGAATGAACGATCTATCAATGAAAATCTAAGTCCATCGCACGCATCAGACTAAAACAGACATTATATAAATAAGATAAGCTATTTACTTGCCAAAAATACGTCGCCGTTTTGTCGATTAAAGAATGACCTAAATCATTCTTTTTACGCCATTGATTGTCCACCTAAGATATAGATTGATTGAAATATTGATTTGCATTGAAATATTAATTAACACTGAGTAGTTTATACTGTTAGTTTGTAGTATTTGTAAACTGGGTGTAGGGCGGCCATTTACAATTACTTGCGATTTTTCAACATAATATAATTTACAAATTGTGTTGTTTGTTTACAAAAATTGGTACGAGTATAGGTTAGTAGTTAGTAATAATAAGTAATAAAAAGACCGTGGCTAATAGTTGTATATGTATTTGTGTATTATTTACATGTGAGCTGAGTAGCGATGTGAAAAAATAATCGATTTTTAAAAATTTTAATAATCGATTATTTTTTCATTAAAAATCTATTTTTTTAAAATCGATTTTTTAACGTATCCTTTTTTCTTTTTTACTCTTTTACTTGATTTTTAAGATTAGAAATGCATTGTTGGATGAAACCAATTGAGCCAAACTATACATTTTAATCCAATTTCACAAACCGCGAATCTGATATTATTTCTTGGTAGTTGTCCACTTTAATTAGTCTTTATTATAATTAATTATTTATATTAAAAAAGACAACTTTAGAAATAGTAAGAAAAAAATTGAATTTTAAAAAATCGTTTATTTCGGTACAAAATAATCGATTTTTTTAAAATCGATTATTTTTAAGGGGATAAAAATTGATTATTTATTAATCGATTTTTTTACTCCAAGTTACATTCCTAGTGCTGAGTGCTTTTTTAAATTTAGAAATGGTTTTTTTTAAATTTAATAAATGGTAATTTTTTAAATTGAATAAATTGTAATTTAATTTATAATACAGAAATAATAATATTTATCTAAGTTAAATAGGGTAGACAGTGTCTATGTCTTTATGTTATTCACGCCACTGAGAGTTCATGCACGTAAATGAACTTATGGTCCAAGATCCCGTGAGCGCCAGACCTTCGTCATTTTATAAAACTCGGCAGTTTTTTTATGGAATGGTGTTGTTAAAATATTAAATTAACAATACTTGAAAATAGCGTATAAAAAAAACTGCCGAGTACGTAACGACCTAACTCGCCATCTCGTTCGCACCTACCCGTATATATACTTCCCGCTCATTCCAACCGCAACCTTTTATGCTTGTCTGGCTGGGGTCGGAACTATGGAAAATGTCTGGCTAAAGGGGAAACATCATCTTATTCTTATCCAAGTAATTAATATATTAAAATATAAATAAAAATATATTAAAATCAGCTTTTATACTATGACGTAAATAGAAGTCAAATTTCATGAACTTTAAGGGTGTCTGGCAGGGGGTTTCCACTATGCTAAGTGTCTGGCATTGACTGACGTGATTTTTAATATTATTCTAAAGGTAATATAAAAAAAAGATCAAGCTTTATACTATGACGAAATTAATTCGGAATTTTGCAACCTTGAGTACCTCGTATCTCCCAAAGCCACTATGATCCAAATTCCATAATCTACCATCGTTCTTACCTGTGTTGGGAGCATGCATTGACAAAGTTTCAGCTTTTATAAAATGACGAAGGTCTGGCGCTCACGGGATCTCTCTCTATTATAAATATATTATTTTTCTGTTATAAACGTACTATACATTAAATTAAGCGTGTGATTATTTATTTTCTCTCAAGAGGCATAATTTATGAATGAAAATTCGTTAGGAATACGTAATTCTTTCCGTCAAAGAAGCATTCCCGAGTGTTCGTTTTCGTATCTACTTAATTATACGGTGGAAAAATAAAATATCGTGAAACGAAAGCATATCTCGGGAAATTATGCTCAGAACGCCAATCCGGTATCGAAATTTGTAAGTGGTAAGCTGACGTAAATATATTTTCTGATACAATAACTAAATACAGTTGGGCAAATATATATATTTGCCCAACTGTTATTAATAGGCGTCAATATTTTTTTGTGGAAGCGGAAACTCATTATATACAATATATTATATTCTCCTCCCCTTATCCCACTCTAAGTGGGATCGGCACAACATGTCATAAACATGTTGTCAAATGATTTGGCTTCGTATTTTACGACCGGCCGCCTGCCTGACGTCAATTTACCTTAGTCGTATTTTTCGACTACTCGGTAAGAGTAAGCGTGGTCTACTTTACTCAACCGGATATCACACGGTGGATCAACTTACCTTAGTCGCCTTTTACGACACCTCGGTAAGGAATGAGGATGGTCTATTCTACTCAGCCGGATATTGCGTGGCGGGTCGACTTACCTTAGTCGCCTCTTAAGACACCTCGGTAAAAAATGAGGGTGGTTTATAAAACTTCTATTTAATCTTAATTTTATGATGTAAAATATAATACCGTAAAGCATAAATAACAAATTTAATTTGATAAAGGTATTTAATGTATTTAAATAACTTTCCAATTCCATTTAACGTCAGTTATTTTTTTAAATCTGGAATCACTATAGTAGGTTAAAAGATAGATATGAAATCGCGAACTTCACTATAATCCTATTAAAAGAATATCTCCACCATACAATGTATTGTATCATTTAAGAGAAGATTTACAGCGCTTGATGAAAGCGCTCCCAAGTAGCTATTTTCCGAAATTTTCAAAAAATTATACACTTTCCTCATAAATTTCCTCATACTTTCCTCATAAATTTTTCTGTTTATTGGTGAAATTCATTTGAAAATCCGTTAATTTTTGAGTTTATAGCGTACAAATATACAAACGAGTATTATTATATTGTATTGTAACATTTTAGAGCGGATTAGCAGCGCTTGACGAAAGCGCTCCCAAGTAATTTGTCTTTTTACAAAATTTTCAGAAAATTATACACTTAAACTTTTCTCATAAATTTTTCTTTTTATTAGTGAAATTCTCATGAAAATCCGTTAATTTTGAGTTTATAGCGTACAAACATACAAACGAGTATTATTATATTGTATTGTAACATTTTAGAGCGGATTAGCAGCGCTTGACGAAAGCGCTCCCAAGTAATTTGTCTTTTACAAAAATTTCAAAAAATTATACACTTTCCTCATAAATTCTTCTGTTTATTGGTGAAATTTTCATGAAAATCCATTAAGTAATTTTTGTGTCTATAACAAACAAACATACAGATGAGTATCTGTGTTATACTGTGGTGCTTTATATTTTATCTTTCAACGAACATACGTCATACGTTTCAAGTTGATGTTGGTCCAATAATTCAATTTCCCCATTAGATTCCCCATGCGCCCACTTACGTCCTGTCAGGGGGCTTGGTGTAAATTGATTTATCTCATTCAATAATTCAACGGACAATCGCATATCTCATGTCAGGTTGATCAAATAAAATCAGTCAATCCAAATTCATTTTCAAATTTTCATGGATCAAATGTTGGGCAATATAAAAGACGGATGAAAAGAGTGCATGCGAATGAAATGAGAATGTTAAAGTGGATGTGTGGTATGACAAGACTGGGTAAAATGCAAAATGATTATATAAGAGGAAATCTGAAAATGCGACCGTTATAGAAAAGATAAGAAGTACAAGATTATTTATTACCAGCTGAGCCGGCAGTTTGCCCGCATGGAAATCAAGTAACTCACAATTTTTTTCCCATATTGAAATTTCGAACATAAAAGCAGTTATCGTGGTTAATGTATAAAAACCGGCTATACTCACGTGTCAATGACAATGACAAAAATGACAAAAGAAATGGGATTTATTTTGATTTAAGCTTTTCCCCGTCCAATCTTTCACGTTGACCTGCTGATTGATAGTCCGGACTTGTGGATGGAAACGGCCACTTACAAGAGGGCATGTCAATAAATAAATCAACCTTTTCCCTTTCCCCAAATGATATGTCATAGTTTGTCAGAAATGAAGTATGGATTTTTTGCGCTCTGCTTATATATTAAATCTAGCCTTCTCTCTCTTTCTTGAAGATCGAGATTAGAAGACACACAGTATTACACAGTGTGAAGACACACAGTATTACACAGTGTGAAGACACACAGTATTAAAATTTCGGAAACTGCCCCATCCATTTTAATACAATTCAGTATGTATGGGAGAAAAATCATCTAGCTAGGTTTATCCCTGTTTTCGGACATTGAAAAAATGCTAAAATGTAGTATTGAATGCAAATAATATTTTAGAGCTGTCAAACGTGATGCTGTGATAGCCTTATAGGTAACGGGCGGATCAAATAAATATCAAACATAGTTTGTCTGCTCTGCTAATATATCGAATCTGGCCTTGTCTTTCTTTCTTGAAAATGGAGATTAGATCTGTCTATAGAATATAAATTTAGTGGTAGACACAGAGTTATACGATACATAATTATAACAGAAAGTAAACAAAACATGAATTAATAAAGTCTTTACAAGAAAATGACAAGTTACATCAACATCCTCCTGCCTTTATTCCACTCTGTTATAAACATGTTGTCACATGATTCGGCTAGGTATTTTACGACCGGCCGCCTGCCTGACATCAACTTACCAGAATCGCTTTTTACGACTTCTCGATAAAAAAAAGGCGATCTACACAGCCGGATAGCACACGGCGGGTCATCTTACCTTAGTCTCTTTTTACGATACCTCGATAATAAATGAGGCTCGTCTATTCTACTCAGCTGCATACCACACGGCGGGTCAACTTACCTAAGTCACCTTTTACGGCACCTCGGTAAAACATGAGGGTGATTCATTCTACTCAGCAGGATCCACACGGCGGGTCATCTTACGTTAAGTCTCTTTTTACGATACCTCGGTAATAAATGAGGCAAGTCTTATCTACTCAGCCGGATACCACAAGGCGGGTCAACTTACCTAAGTCACCTTTTACGACACCTCGGTAAGAAATGAGGGTCGTCTATTCTACTCAGCCGGATACCACACGGTGGGTCAACTTAACTTAGTTGCCTTTTACGACACCTCGGAAAGAAATGGGGTTGTTTGGTTAGACTGGCGCAGTGGGTAGTGACCCTGCCTTCAGCTCCGTAGGTCGCGAGTTTGATTCCCGCCGAGGACCAACATTTTCTTTAAATTAATTTGTTGGTCTCTGAGTCATTATTATTATTAGTACTTATACATTTTTTAAATACATACTTAAATACGAATATACACCCCGTATATTCGTATTTAAGTATGTATTTAAAAAATATATTTATTTATTTATTTATTTATTTATTTTCAAGGGAAACAAACAGTACATAGTAAAACTTAATAACTAGTAAAAATGTATAGATCTTTGACCAATAAAGTTTCCACTATTTAATAATTCATAGAAGCTAACAATAAAACAGTAATAATAATTTCAAAATAAAATATACACACACTATACTACTACACTATACACACAAAAGTTTAATGCTCAAAATAGAAGAATAAATGTAATAATTATAAAATACAAAAAAAGAAAGAAAATTTAGTTAGGCTTGTCTCGGATAATTTGTTTAAACTGAACTAAATTAGTGCTAAACATATCAATGTGGTTATATTTCTTATTGTAATTGATACAAGCTCGTGAAATAAAATTGTTCGCACCATAATTAGTCCTGCACAGAGGAGTATGTAACAACGAACGGTTTCTGGCACTCAATCTTTGACATCTAAAGTAAATGTGGCTTAAAAGCACTGGAGAGTCGAAATAATTATTTAATATTTTAAAGAGTAGTAATTGGTCTCTAATGTTGCGACGATTTTCTAGTGAAAGTGGAGTGATTATATTGCGTGCTCCATATCTATATTTTAAATGTTTTAGAAATTTGTTTTGGACTTTTTCGATTTCATTTGTGTAAACCTTATATTGAGGATTCCAAGCCGAAGAGCAGTATTCCAGTATAGGTCGAATAAGTGCATTAAAAAGCAATAAAAGGGTTTGTGGTTTTTTGAAATCTTTAGTTATGCGCAGTATAAAACCCATGATTTTATATGCTTTTTTTGTTATCGTCCTAACATGAGAATTAAATATCAATTTACTGTCCAGCTGTAGTCCTAAATCACGCAACTCAGTAACTCTGGTAAGCAGAATGCCATCAAGTTCATAATTAAAGATTATTTGTTTCTTTTTTCTCGTAAAAGTTATAATGTTACACTTTTTTATATTAATATGAATATAATTGTTTTTACAATACTGAATTAATCGATTTAAATCCTCTTGCAATTGTTCACAATCATGTACACTATTGATAGCCTTAAATATTTTTGTATCATCGGCGAACAAAAGAATGTTAGAATGAAGGAAACATGATGAAACATCGTTTATATAAATATTAAAGAGAAGCGGACCAAGGTGAGATCCTTGGGGAACGCCAGAGGAGACAGGTAAAAATGATGAGCAATATCCTTTAATTGCTACAGCTTGAGTCCTGTTTTTTAGATACGATTCAAGCCATCGCAGCAAGTCACCATGTATACCGACTTGGTCTAATTTTTGTATTAACATGGAATGAGGAATTTTGTCGAAAGCCTTAGAATAATCGGTATATACAGCATCTACCTGGGTTCCACTGTCCATAGATATGTATAGGTGTTGAAGGTATTCACAGATATTGGTGTCGACAGATTTACGAGACATAAATCCATGCTGTTCTTTAATAATTATATTTTTTAACAAGGGATAAATAGAGTCATAGACGATTTTCTCAAAGAGCTTGGGTATCGAACTAAGCTTTGAAATGGGTCGATAATTTTTTATATCACGCCTATCGCCACTTTTGAAGATCGGTGTAATGAAGGATTTTTTCCAAACTGTAGGCATTACACCAGATTTAATGGATTTTTTAAAAAGAATACTTAATGCCACTGCTAAACTATCACGACAATTTTTTAAGAAAAGTGGTGGAATTCCATCAGGTCCTGCATTTTTGCGCGCGTCTAATTTTTTCAAGTAAACTTTTATAAGATTTGTGCTTAGGGCAACGGTATTTAAATTAAACAGAGGGTTCACAATAACTTCGGGACATGTTGTATTAAATTGCTTTTCAAACACCGAGTTAAAATGAGAGTTAAATAAATTGCAAATAGTTTCACCATTCGACGAGCTAAGATTATTGACATACATAGAATCAGGTAATTCGGGCAGTTTTTTTTTAGATTTTACATATGTCCAAAAATGTCTACTATTACAATTAATACCTTCTTCAACTGAGCTGATGTAATTATTATAGCAAATTTTCTCCATCGATTTTTGTCTGTCTCTCAAAATAGCGAATACTCTGTAATCATGTTCTCTGTTATATATTTTCCATTTTCGATGGGCTTTTAATTTTTCATGAATTATTTTAATAAGTGAATTACTGTACCAAGTAGGAAACCTAGACTTAGATTTAATTTGTTTTTGAGGAACATGTTTTTGTATTACAGAATTTATTATGTTATAAAAAGTTCGAACAGATTCTTCTATATCCCCTTTATGAAGACAAATATCCCAATCTATCAAAGAGAGCTCAGCATTTATTTTAACATAATCGGCGTATTTATATAAAGGAATTTTATATGGTTTATTATCTAAGTTTAATTTAGAGAGAAAGGAAATTTCGAACAAGAGTGTAGGGTGATGCTGGTCCTCTGGTGTTAAAGGTACAGTAACTTTGGATACAGAACACACAGTATTTGAGATCAAAAGATCTAACTTCCGGTTATTAAAATTATCGATATAGTTGTATTGGTGAAAATTATTAAATGAAAGAAAGTTGGCTAACTCATTTACCAAATCAATCGAAAAGTCACCATTAATTATAACGTTACTGGTATTTGTATTATTCCAAATTGCTTTTGGAATATTAAAATCACCAACTATCACAAACCGATCGTTAGCATGAGCTAGTACTTTCTCTGAGATCTGTTCATAGAACTCAAGTAAAGCATCTCTGTGATAACACGATGGAGGAAAATAGCAACAGTAAAGATGAAAAACAAAGGGGGGATTCGTTTGACAAATTATAGATATTGTTATAATATCAGCCGTTGAATGTAAAGTGGGAACACAAGTGTACTGGCTAACTGTTAATTCGCGTTTGATTGCTATCAAAGTTCCACCTCCTCTACTATCTCCTCTGACGTCATAATTACGGTCGCATCGATAAACACTATAGCGATTATCGAATAATTCAGCATCAAAAATACCGGGTAATAACCAGGTTTCTGTAAGGCAAATAATGTCATAGTCAAAAAGTAAAACATTTCTAAAAAGTTCATTAGTTTTTGTTCGTAAGCCGCGAACATTTTGATAGTAAATATGCAGTTTACGTGTGAATTTTAATAAAATAATAATAACACATTTTATTTAATACAAATATACTCTTTAAAATTAATTTTGATTGTATAATATTTTGGCCATGTAAAGTAGAAGTGCAATATAAACCACAAAAATATATCAAGGATGAGTGCAAAAAAATCGAGACAATCGAAATACTAATAAAAAAATAATACAATAAACAATTAGTTAAATAAAAATAATGATAACACAAAATGAAACCAAGTTTTAGTAATAATAATAGTAAAAATAAAATCAAAACAATTATTCTTTTTTCAATTTGGATAAATCCTGATGACTGTGTATATGAAAAACTGGGGAATTTTCTGACTTTCTAACCATTATGCTACAGTTCCTAATCCAGACAAATTTATAATTAAAGTCTTTGGCTCTAATTTTGGTTTCGTGTAACAACCGTTTATTTGAACTTGTTAAATGGTCATTGAAATAGATCAATGACTGGGATGTTGTAAAACCAATATCATTGGCCTTTAAGCCTTTTTGATTTCTAGCCTTACTTAAAAAAACATCTTTATTGTACCGAGATAGAAATCTTATGATAATGGGTTTTGGTTTTCTAATGTCTTTGTTCATTGGTGCTACTCGAGTGATAAAATCTATATCAGACGGTTTGAAGGGAAAATCTATGTGCTGACATAGATTTTCCGTGATTTTGAAAAGATTTTCACCAGTCTTTTCCGGAATACCACAAATTTCGATATTTGATCGTCTTGACCACTGATCACGGTTGTTGTTTTCATGTTCCAATTTTTCAAGCGCTGACCTCAACGTACCCACGTCCTGAGATAACGTTTTAAAACATGATAAACTGTCTTCATAGTTTTTCATACGATGCTGAATATCATCATACTTCTCGTCAAGAAATCCGAGCGATTTTCTAATTTCACTGATTTCTTCTTTTATTATGGTAAATTCCGAATTAATCATATTCGTAAAACTTAGATGGAGACTTTCTTTGAGGTCTGACATTTCTTGCTTGATGAATTCCCGGAGATCTTGACAAAGAGTCGTAAAATCCATCTGTTTTTCCCTGGACCCAGACGTGGTTACTGTAACTGGCTTCTTTATGGCTTTCAAGTTTTTATGTCGTACCGAAACATTATCAATTCCCGGGGAGATTTGCTTACGCGCTGTCATACGCTCTGGTGAATAATCCTTCGTTTGCTGTCTCGACTTCTTGAAAGAACAAGCGGAGCAAGTCCAATTTTCTTCATGCATAGATGCAGTATTTTTTGCTGCACTAGAAGATGCTACACAGCGCCTGTGATAGACTCCCTTGCAGTTGATACATAAAACTGTGACATCATTCTCAAGAGCGTCCGAACGGCAGCACGCGTAGGATGCCATTTTAATAAGTGTTACTACTGGAGTAAAGACTACTATACCATTACTCCTGCACGGCGCATTAAACTGGTTTCTGGGGTCAACGACACTAGAAGCGCGACGAAGATGCGGCCGAAGTGCGGGTTGTCGTAGGTCAGGGTTTAAAATATTTTAAAATATTTCAATTGTTATATCTCGTACAGTTCACAACCTATCAGTATGAAACTTTGACTACTAGTTAGGTATAGATCTATGGATCAAAAGTTTAATAAGTGAGACTGCGAAAACACAATAAAAACACTATAAAAACAAGAAAAGAACGGACTAAAAGTTATCGGACCGTTAGCTTACGAATCGAACTCTGTACTGTATAAGATAATATAAGTATATATTCACCAGTTGTCTGTCCATAACACAAGTATTAAGTTACTTACTTTGGGGACGGACGACCGTGTGTGTAAGTGTCCCATATATTTATTATTTATTATTCTACTCAACCGAATACCACATAGCGAATTAAGTAATTCAAATAATAATTCTCTTTTTTTTGAGTCTCGGATTTTAGTTTTAGCAATAGCACCATTGTTCATCTGAAACAGCGATATTTATAAAAAACTGCTGATCCGATAATACGGTTCCGGCTGAATTCAATATTTCCGGTATCTGGCTATCAATCGGAGCACGTATTTAATATGAGCTGACGTGAATTTTTTCCGGAAAACGTTCAAAATATAATAAATAATGGATTTATTCGACAGACACGACTGTGTGAAATCGAGATATGTTCATTGATTTATTATACTTAAAGTAGGGCAGCTAGCCTAAAATCTGCTGTATTACAATAAAATTATATAAGTATATATTCACCAGTTGTCTGTCACCCATAACACAAGTATTAAGTTACTTAGTTTGGGGACGGACGACCGTGTGTGTAAGTGTCATATTTATATATTTACTAGCGGCCTGCCCTTGCTTCGCACGGGTATAAAATATATATCCCATGTCAGTCAGTGTAAAAAAAATGATTAAAATCGATCCAGTAGTTTTGATTTATTCATTACTGCCCGTGGCCCGCAAGCGTTAAATTTGGAGAAAAACAATTTCCTCTCCCTATACCAAGACGATTTCCTGCTATCTTTGGAATATCTAAACTCATATAGTACATTTTTACTTATTTACTTTTACATTTTACCTATGTATTTTATTTTTACAATTAATTACAGAATGTCTTTAAACAAACTCTAAAAGATTCGTAGTGCTATAGGGTGAAGCGCGGCGTCCTCACGGCATTTTAAATCTGTAATATCTCCGAAAATGTTCACTTAAATTGCATGCTGTAAACGGCCATATTGATCTATATTAAATCAACAATTTATTTAAGGTACTCAATTGGATAAGGATTAATGCTGTATTGTATAAAAATTGCTTTGAACATAAGGCATCATTTTTCGTAAAAAGTAAATGAAAAAAACTGCTATTGTGGGTTATCCATAAGAGGTAGATATATACCATCGCGGACTTTTCTGTAGACCTTTTTAAGGTGTACAAATACTTAGTACATCATTTTGATAAATCTCGTAGGGTTTAGCCTGCGTTTGCAATGTAAGCGGAAAAAAATGTAATTATTTACAGAAACCTCAAAAATTACAGTATTTCTCTACTTCGTATTGAAT
Source organism: Morpho helenor (assembly GCA_029227775.1). Taxonomy (NCBI): domain Eukaryota; kingdom Metazoa; phylum Arthropoda; class Insecta; order Lepidoptera; family Nymphalidae; genus Morpho; species Morpho helenor. The sequence continues at coordinate 15,042,451 of JARGCU010000037.1, read as the reverse complement.
GTTATTATACGTACAAACCTTCCTCTGGAATCACTCTATCTATTAAAAAAAACCGCATCAAAATCGGTTGCGTAGTTTTAAAGTTTTATGCGTACATACGGAAATATGGACTTTGTTTTATAATATGTAGTGATTTATTTAGTCTCTATTTTTTAGGTGTCACATCATCCCCCTGCCCTTATCCCGCTCTAAGTGGGGTCGGCACAACATGTTATAAACATGCTGTCACATGATTTAGCTGCGTTATCCGGCTGGGTAAAAAAGACAAATCTCATTTCTTACCGAGGTGTTGTAAAAGGCGACTAAGCCAAGTTGGACCCATTTTAGTAGAATAGACCATCCTTATTCCTTACCGAGGTGTCATAAAATAAGTAAAGTAAGTTGACGTCAGGCAGATGGCCGGTCGTAAAATACGCAGCCAAATCATGTGACAACATGTTAATAACAGGCGGAGGATGATGACTCTCACTTGCAGGCCTATCTATGGCTCTCTTAACCTTAAGAATATCTACTGAAAAGAAAATAATAGGAATAAGAAGATCTTTATTCGTCTTTCACATTACACATAACAAATTATTATTTATACTTTAAAGTAATTTTTACTATAAAACTAAATAATTAAAGTAACAAGAACCAAGTACAGATGTGTGAAAGTCGAAAACGATGGCCACTCAGACTGGAAACCGTAGCCTCATTGCTGATTATTAGTGGTCTCCAGACAAATAGACTTAACCAAGTTACGAACTGCAGTTTCATCTGGAACATAAAACGCATAATTAAAAAAAACATCAAGCTGATTCCTCGGGACTGTCCCGGGCCTCCTGCGTTGTTCGAAAGAATAGGCCACTTCTTTGAATAAGATCTTGGAAAAGGGTACATACAATTAACTAATACAAATTCAATTTTGTTTCAGAACCTGGAGATGAGGGAAAATGATCTACACGCTCACATATTCACGAACGCACCTGGAGCCGAAGCCTCCCAATCAATCAATATCGAATATCGACAATGAACTCGAGGGAGCGGCGAAAAATTGAAATGGAAACCAAATTATGCGCGAACCAATGCAGGAATATAACGAAAATAAACCTACCACCACCGGACCCAGGGATCATAATAAACAAAACAATTGAACACGATAATGGCACGTACTTCAGCTATTTCGGCGCCAACTACAGTGAAACGTTCAGCTTCGATCGAACTTTCAACGAAACTTTCTATTTCTCGTTAAAGAACGGAACGTATAGTGATGTGGAATATAACTTTTGGGCGTTATCGTTGATCGTTTTTCCGTTACTCACGTTGTTCGGGAACGTGCTCGTTATAATGAGTGTGGCTAAGGAACGTAGTCTGCAAACCGCTACCAACTATTTTATAGTTAGTTTGGCGGTGGCTGATTTATTAGTTGCGGTGGTGGTTATGCCGTTCGGAGTTTATTATTTGGTAAGTTATTCTTTTTTTCATCATCTTCTTATTAAATTCAAATTAGATAAGAATGTTAATGAAATTTGTAGCTGTCAGTTTGAAAAGTTGTGATAGCCCAATGGTGTGAGCGGACTGATGAAGTGAAATACCCGCGATCAAGCCCCGTTTTTACGAACCTTTTTTGCTTTTTTTATGATTTTTTAAAAATTACCGAGCATGGTTCGGTCACCAAGGTACTTATTCGTAGCATATTATGTCCCATGGAATATTGCTATGGGGTAAATACACGGATTACAAAAAGATTCATTCGTGGCATTTACAATTTTGGTCCACGTGATTCCCTGCGAGAAAAGTTTAAGGAAATAGGTGTATTTTATGTATTTACATTTGCGTGTGTGGGTAACATGTGTATTTACATTTGCTTCATAGTCTATTTTAAGTTATTCATTGTTTGTACACAAAAATATAAAGAATTAAAAAACAATAGGTGATGTATATAACAGACAAAGTAGGAACCGACATAAGCTTGAATGATTCTATAAAAGCAATAGCGTTCTGAAAATCAAAACAAAAGGCCACCATAACGATGCTTCTGCTCTCACCCTTTCACATACTATCATGCTATGTTAACAACATGTAGCCAGTTCTAGTAAAGGTTAGTCCTTACTAACCTTACCTGCCACTGTCCCAAAGCTGAGCATAGGCCTCCGCTCTCCGTTATTGGAGAGTAGGACTTCGGGTAGCTAAAACCATTCTGCTCCAATGCGGATAAGTAGGTTACACACATCTCCAGAATTCTCTATAGATATGCAGGTTTCCTCCGGATGGTCACCTTTACCGAAAAGCATGTAAATTACAATTGTCAAAAAGAAAAAGAAAAAGTTCGAAAAAAGGACTAATATTCAGAAAATAATTTTTCAGTAAAATCAAGTCACATAGTTTGAATAACAATCACATTAGAATACTGAATATTTCAGGTTGATATTAAAATTTATATACTCCACAAACTGGGTGGGTTAAACCAACAATTTACCTTGGCAAAGATAAAGGGAATGTGAGGTGCTTAAATATGCTTATTGTGTTGAATTAGTGCCGTCGAATTTAGCTTTGAAATTTCGTGCAAATCTGATTGGAGTAGGGTTGGCACGATATATCTATACAAAAAGAGGAAAGTAACGACCTCTTACGATCCCACTGCTGAGTATAGGCCTACTCTCTCCGATTTAGGAGAGAAGGATTAGGAGCTAAGACCTACCACGCTGCTCCAATGCGGATTGGTAGGTTACACATATTCCAGGAATTTTCAAGAGATATGCAGGTTTGCTTACGATGTTTTGCTTTACCGTAAATCATGTGATAAATTGCAAATATAAATTAAGCACATTTGTTAAAATATTTTTTTCGATATATTTTAACTTATGTGCTTAATTGGTTTTACATATAGCGATTTATATCGTGAAGGCTATCTCCTAACGATGCTTTGGTTACGGGTCTAAACGATTGTCGAGATTGTGGGAGTGAATGTTTGCAGTGCTTATGTTGTGTTATTGGGGGTGGATAGTGCTTGAGTTTTTACGAATTCTGTATATATCAGGTGTGAGAATGGAGAATACACATTTAGCATAACATATATTTTTATAGCGGATAATAGCAGAATATTTTTTTAATTACTTTCTTTTTAAATATTGTAATAATTAACGAATCTTATGTTTGGTAAATGTTTTCGTATTGCTTTAGAAAAAAGTTCTAATATTGGTAGTGGCAGCCCTATTAGCGAACTATCTCGGATGCGGGTGACAGGTGATCGTGTCGAGTGTGCTAATTGGTAGAGTGAGCTGATTGTACTTGTAAATAACAGTATTCCTGGCTACATTAGGAATAGAGTAAGGACTAGTATGTATAGTGATAAATGCAATATATTCATCATTGTTACCGCTATATACCTCTTTCCCTATCATACATATAGTCCCGTCCTTCTGCAGCAGGGTCATCTCGCTTACTCCCCGGGTGGGGAGTAGGCGGGGAACGGGCCTCGAGGCATACCTCTTTGCCTGGGAATTTCCTCGCGGGCATTCTGCCTAGACTATGTTCCGGCCGTAGGCCGAGGTCACCTAGGTGACCTAAGGGTTGTCGGTATTCGGGCCGTGAGCCCAGGTCACCTAAGTGACCTAGAGGATGTCTGGAACACGCTGCGCTCGCGCACTAATTAAAGCATTTCTTTACTAACTAAACTAACACTACAATATAATAATATATAATATTAAGGGAGGGCACTGGCTCCTGAAATACAGTTAAAACTAGTTTAGGGGTCAGAGTTTATAAATAATGTAAACACTCTTGATATAAAATAAAGATTATAACACGATATAATAGAAATACCACAATTCCCGTTCCGATATGCACTTCTCTTGAATGACGAACAAAGACTGAACGTCACTGAAACGCTTTATCAATATGAAGACTACACTGGAGACAACAACGGCACAGTGTTGCCAACATTTAAATCAAAAAGGGCGCGATACTCTTATTTCATGACTGTGTTGTTATAAAATACAAAGCGGAAGTCATTGGCGACAACACCTTTAAATTTAGTCAAACTGTCGTGGAGTGCAAGAAACTGCCTGCCGATTATCCTGTGCCCGGACAGTAATCACACCAGGTAAGCGTGCCACCTCTTCATTCCACTCCTTAAAAATATAGTTCTTCATCGCCGCCATTTTACCTTTACCGAAACGAACCCCTATAATACAGTCCACTTTCAATCATTATTTCTTCCAGGATACCGCGCCCCCTCCAACCATCATCATCATTCTATATATCCCACTCTAAGGGCACAACATGTTTTAACCATGTAGTAATGTGATTTGGCTAGGTATTTTACAACCGACCGCCTGCCTGACGTCACCATACCTTAGTCGTATTTTACGATACCTCGCTAAGAAATCTGGTGTATTCTACTAAGCCGTAAACCACACAGCGAGCCAACTTACCTCAATCGCCTTTTACGACTATTTAGTTCAAGTAATCTATAAAGCAACTATTTTGTCTAACAGTAACCCTACACTGTCTCGTTAACTGTTTACCAGACACCTGTGCGGTTCCATAATAAGGCTGGAATGTAATTACTGTTATGTTTGTTCACTAACAAGCAAACTTCTGAGTGTAAAGTTACCAGGCTAACTTCAAATATTCTTTACATACTCTCTCATATTTCGTCATTGCTACGAATATAACTAGTTATTATATTTTGTCATTGTTATGTTACCGCCAGGATCTTTTTCAGGATCAGTTTCAAAAGTTTAAAACTTCGAAAAAAGTTCTTTCAAAGGTTTTGATAAGAATGTTTTTCCTAAATTATTATCTAAAACGATTTGGTTCGCAATTTTTCTGTGTTTCTAAAAGGTTGCTGAATTAATCAATATATAACCAAATCAGAAATAGTTAAATAACGATTATAAGATAAACATAAGAAGAGATTTTAGTTATTAAGAAGTTGTATCCTCCAGACGACCTTTCGTATTTAGAAATGTAATAACAAAACATAAAAGAGATATGTGAGAGTCTGTCTATCTATTGTGCTTTCCAAATTAATCTGCTCGACCAATATTAATGAAATAAATATTAATAAATAAACTTTATTTAGCCAAAAAATTACAATAAATACAAAATACAAAATTCAAAAATAGATGATAAAATACAAAATTTACATTAACAAATATCGTAGACACTCGTACTTAATATAACTTGTGCTACGAGTGTCTAAATATGGTACGAATAAAGATTATATACCAAGCTAACGTATCTATCTTTAATTATCATATAACAAAGGCCGCAAAAACTGTCTGTATGTGATTGACTTTATCAAAATCTATTGCACCTATTTTTGTACTGTTTTCACTCAAAGGTAGACTATTTTTTCCGAAAAGTTTAGATTAGTAGTAAATTGTGCTGAAAAATGGTGCAGTTGTAATAAAAACTCGCCAGCTGGGAGCTTTAGTCGTCGCCGCGTAAACCAACAGAAATACACTAAAGAAATGTACTAGAGAATTGTAGATCTACAAAAATACTACAAAAAAGTCCGTATTAGCATGTCTCTATCTATTATGGTTAATTCACAATAACTACATTTGTGTACAAAATTTAAATTAAATACACGGATTTCTACGCGGGCGAAGACTCAGGCACAGCTATTAAAAAATAAATTCATCAGTATTTTTTTATGTACTATGCAACTCATGTATGTAACGTCTAATTCTGTAAACTTGTGAAATCATGAAAAAATGTATATGAAAACTTTTATCTCGGCCACACACACTGCGAGCTAATAGCATAAGAGGCACTCAGCGAGTCCGCCGAGCGCACTGCTTGAATCGTTTGAAGTGTGGGCCGAGATAAAGACGACGAACGACAGACAGAAGTTCGCATTTACTTTGAATGTCGACTTTGTTATCATAATACGAATATATCTAATGTGACTTGTATGTGAATATATCTACTGTGACTTGTATGTGAATATATTTACTGTGTACTTTAGTGTATTTTTTGTGACTAAAGCTCCCAGCAGGCGAGAATTGCACTACCTTTAAGTAAAAACCGTACAAAAATCCGTCAGTAGATTTTGAGAAAATCGATCACACACATAAAACAAGATCCCCAAAAGTTGTCTGTTCTGTTTTATGTAATCGATTTTCTCATGACTTACTGAACCAATTTTTGTACGGTTTTTATTAAAAGGTGGTGCAAGTTTTCCGAAAGGTTTAGATTTTATAAATCTATATTTTTATAAATAAATGTATATTACACACTGCGAGGAAAGCCGCAAGTACAGGTAGTTTAATAATATGTATAGATTACATATATTACGCAATATGTTACTAGACGCGTTCGTCTAGACCTACTGCTGAAATAAATGCAACATACATATTAAAATCTAATTTAAATGACCATCTCTGTTTTTCATGATATACATATATGGATTTATAGCAAATATAGCTTCGACAGTCTAATATATTTAGCTTGGCAAGTGTCCACACTTCAAACGACTCCACGTGTATGCGCGTCGGACTCGCTGAGTGTCCCTCACGCTAATAACTTGCCGAGCGTGTGTGGCCAAGATAAAATTTTATAAAAATATTTTACATTACTTCATAAGTTACGTGTATTATAATACAAGCTGTAATCAAATAAAAGACAAATCAACTAAAAATAATCTTTATTTATCATTTTTCAGTAGGCTTTTGCAAGAACTTTTGTATCTATAAAAGCAGGCGTTACTTTGCGGAAAATAAATATTATTTTGCTTTAGTACCTACAGCAAAATAATTCTATTGTAACTTCTGTTCTTTTGTATCGCCACAGTTCAATTAGATTTAAATTCATCTACAACTGGTTCGGAATGTTGTTCTTACAGAGAAAAAGGCTCATTTCTTACCGAGGTCGTTAAAAGCGACTAAGGTAAGGTGACCCGCCATATGCTATCCAGCTGAGTAGGATAGACCATCCTCATTTCTTACTGGGGTGTCGTAAAAGGCGACTAAAGTAAGTTGACCCGCCGTGTGGTATCAAGCTGAGTAGGATAGACAACCCTCATTCTTATCGAGGTGTCGTAAAAGGCGTACTAATTTAAGTTGTCCCACCGTGTAGTATTCAGCTGAGTAGAATAGACCACCCATACTCTTATCGAGGTGTCGTTAAAGGCTACTAAGTTAAGTTTTCCCACCGTGTGGTATTCAGGTGAGTAGAATAGACCACCCTCATTTCTTACTGAGTTGTCGTAAAAGGCAACTAAAGTAAGTTGACCAGCCATGTGGTATCCGGCTGAGTAGAATAGACCACTTATTTCTTACCGAGTTGTCGTAAAAGGCGACTAGGGTAAGTTAACTTCAGGCAGGCGGACGTAAAATAATTAGCCAAATCAACTAAAAACATGTTTCAAACATGTTGTACTGATCTGTATGATGTTGAGGACTATGTTGATGATAAGAAAGCTTGGATTTAAATTGCGACCAGCTACGCACTAGATTATATTGTAAAAATTTAAATTTGTTCATAATTAATTAAGACAATATTAATTTATAGAATTAGGCGTTACTTTGCGGAGATCCATAAAACAAAAGAAATACATGCAGGATTCTGAATCCTGCATGTATCAGGTATGATAACCGATTGTCCACTTACATTTAGCATTATATATATTTTCTATTTTACTTCATCGCGGATTATAGCAAAATAATTTTATTATTACTTTTGTAAGACAATATTGTAATACTTAATTTTGAAAACAGTGACCGCAGAGTTTCTTGCTGGTTCGTCTCGGTAAAAGCACACTTTCTGAACCAACTTCTGAATCTGCTTGTAAAAGCCAATTGGAATAAAGAATTATTTGAATTTGAATATGTAGGATAAGGGCAGGAGAATGATGTTGAGGTGATAAAATTGCGGTTAAGACTGTGTATATATGTGGTATTATAACATATTACAGGTTTTCTGTACAGTTACCCCTGTTACACCCAGCCCACATAGTTAGCAAACTGTTGAGAAGTGATGAGCCAAGAAATTTGCATAACCACACCTTGTGTTTGTTTTGGTACTGATGACAGAATAAGGTTGTGCGTACACTGAGCTACTGGTTAATCGAAAATGTAATTTTTCTCTGGTCTTTTTTCCTCTCTTTAACTAAAGTACCATCAGGACGTGAGATTAATGCAGACGGCTCCAATACAAAATCACGAGAAAATTTATATTCTGCCCCACTGCTGTTGATTCTTCGATTATAGGCCGAAACGGTCGTTGAGATTGTCGTAGTGAATGTGTATAGTGCTGTTGTAATGTGTTGGTGATGATGTTTTGTGATACATGCGGTTACTAATCCTGCATGTGTATCGGATTGTGCTGCCTGCACTCAGCAAAATAATTTATGATTTTGTGTTCGTCTTTTGCAACGTCATCGATTGGGCGAGTACAGAAGCATCGTTGAAATAGTAAAATTTCGGAATTAGAGCGCATCAACTTTAATGACATCAATGACACGTCGTCCTAAGGGTGCCTCTTGTGAGACCGGACCACCACTTGTAAAAACACAACTTAACGTTTTGGTTTTCTGATAGGTACCTAGAAACCGTAAAGCGTTCTGCTAGAATATATATATATATATATATATAGAAGCATCAGGAAGCTTTCTAGAGCGGTTCAAGCTATTTTCTTCCATTGTGGGCGCGATAGTGACAGTAATTCAATTTCAATACAATATTGGTCGCAATACAATACTTAACGCCAGATTTAATATGATCAAGAGCCAATAGATTAGAATTTCGCCCGTCTTGACATAACAACCCACGTTACTATGCTAACGTCGAACTACTACTCTATTCGGGGTTACCCGCTCTTAATGTTAATTTTTCCTTAGTACGTTTTTCCTGGTATAATCATTGATAAAATAACAATGTCATAACTATTTGTAATAATCAAATAACTTTTCACAACTTATAATTACTCCACGCGCCATCATATATATATGTAATGACTGAATAGGTAGGTTGCTTATGACTTTTGGATCTCTGGATCTTTGTATTGGATTTGAGCCATTTGGATTTGGATCTAGATGTTATTTTATATTTAAAAATATTTTAACCCCGTTACACACATCAAATGTTTCAGTGAATCGCTTACCTTATAACCTCACCAAGACTACCACCCTTCAAATACAAAACCACCTACTTCCAAAGTTACAATTACTTTAAACATTTCCTATACGCTTTACGCATGGAAATTAAGGTAATTGAAGACAGTACTTAAACTGAAAGTTGTGATAGCCCAGCGGTGCGACTCGAGTTATCACGGGTTCAAACTCCAGGCAAGCACCAATCACTTTTGAGGGGTCTGGGGTATTTTCACTACTATACTCCGTTCGTTCCCCACTGTGTTATTACCACTTTACAAATGACAACAAAAATATTCTATGTTATTTTTGCAGTTTTTTTAATGCCTGAAAAAAGCATTTTTTGAAAATAAAACTTATCTAGATCGATTTATTTACCAAAAACATATACACATAGATTTTATCGACCCAACTGATGATTTGATGCTTACCCCACTCTAAGTGGGATGTCCACAATATGTCTTCTTCTTCCATTCTCCTCTATCATTCGTCAACTCTGGTGCCACTCCTTTTACATGCATATCATTTTTCACACAATCCATCCATCTTTTTTTCGGCCTCCCCCTAGCCATACATCCATATTCATATTTAAAACTCTTTTGATCACATGATTTTCATCCCTCCTTATTTCACGACCATACCAACGTAGTCTCGCACTTCTCATCTTTTCTGTAATGGGCGCAACTTTCAGACTTCTTATAAAGTAATATTTAATAGTAGTAATATTTGATTCTAAAAATTCTATTGTGGGTTATCCATAAGAGATAGTCATATACCATCCCGGACTTTTCTGTAGACCTTTTCAAGGTGTACAAATACTTAGTACATCATTTTGATAAATCTCGTAGGGTTTAGCTTGCGTTTGCAATGTAAGCGGAAAAAATGTAATTATTTACGACATCACATTAGAAACATCAAAAATTACAGTATTTCTCTAGTCGGTATTGAATGTTATTATTACAAACCTTGCTCTTGAATCACTCTATCTATTAAAAAAAACCGCACCAGAATCTGTTGCGTAGTTTTAAAGATTTAAGCATACATAGGGATATATGGACAAACAAAGAATGTGACTTTGTTTTATACTATGTAGTGATTAGAAAGCTAGATTTAGAAAGCTGTGGTAGCCCAGCGGTAACACCGTGCGATTCTTTCGAGGAGGGCACGGGTTCGAACCCGGGCAGACTCCAATGAGTTTTTCTGATAAAACTTATGTGTCAAATTGATAATTGCAATGTATCACACGCTTTTCGGTGAAGGAAAACATCGTGAGGAAACCTGCATATCTCTAGAGAATTCTGGAGATATGTGTAACCTACCAATCCGCATTGGAGCCGCGTGGTAGGTATTAGCTCCAAACCTTCTCTCCAAACACGGAGAGAAGAGGCATATTCTCAGCAGTGGGATAGTAACAGGCCGCTACTTACTTTTACTTAGTGATTAGAATAAATTATATCGAGTTAAACTTCGCTCGATTTCGCGATATTCTGTAAGTCATTGTGGAAACGGAAGTCATCAATCAACGCGTAATTATCAACCCTACTCCATAACATGAACAAATATCATCACAAAACTCGATTGTAAGCTCGCTCGCTCGTTGGCTGATATCCTTTGATCCTATACTACATAATTAAGCACATTGTTTGGGCCGTATCATCATATAATTAGAACCTCATTACTAATGATACAGTATCTATAATTATACTGGCTTAGATCGTAAGTTATTATAGTATATTTGTTTGTATTATAAGTTATTATAGAATTGCCCACAAAAAAATTTAAAATGGAATTAAAAAAATGGCTGTCGAGTAACCCCTTTTATACTATTAAAGAATTTTTTGAGAGATAGTATTTATGAACGATATTGATGCTATATTTTGACATTTTCTGATTACTGACTCGTCTAAGTAATAAATATTATGTAATAAATTATAAAGGATATTTATCAACTTTAATTTTATTGTTAATATAATTGACAGTATTATTTATAGTATTTATTGATTGTAAAAACTGAATTTGTATGCCAGAAATGGCTGAATATATTGTTGTAGAATGTACCATATTATTTGTAACTGTACTGACATATATTTAATGCAAATAAATATTTTTATTATTATTATATAATGACGTATATTATAAAATTATAATATACTAGTAATATCCAGCGGTTTCCGTGTGGTATCCGGCTGAATAGAATAGTACCACCCTCATTTCTTAACGAGGTGTCGTAAAAGGTGACTAAGGTAAGTCGACCCGCCGTGTGGTATCCGGCTGAGTAGAATAGACCACCCTCATTTCTTACCGAGGTGTCGTAAAAGGTGACTAAGGTAAGTCGACCCGCCGTGTGGTATCCGGCTGAGTAGAATAGACCACTCTCATTTCTTACCGAGGTGTCGTAAATGGTGACTAAGGTAAGTTAAATCACCGTGTGGTATCCGGTTAAGTAGAATAGACCACCCTCTTTCTTATCGAGGTGTCGTAAAATACCACTAACATAAGTTGACGTCAGGCAGGCGGCCGGTCGTAAAATACATAGCCAAATCATGGGACAACATGTTTATAACATGTTGTGCCGACCCCACTCAGAGTGGGATAAGGCCAGGAAGATGTACATACCGATCTCATAGCAGTGGAAAGTAATATATATTTACATCTATTATTAACACAACAATACTTTTTGAATTTAAACTATCGTGAGTGGAATTCATAATTAATGTACAGAAACCGGCTATACTCACGTGTTATTTTATCGGATGAGCCCGAAAACTTATCGAAAGTTGTCAACCCGAAACCGGCGTGAAACTAGTCGGGCTCATCCGATAAAATAACACGTGAGTATAGCCGGTTTCTATACATTAACAACAATACTTTACTTACGACTTACCCCACTTATATTGGGATAAGGGCAGAATGATGATGAGCTGGATTTTAAACGTGGCTAGTCTTAGCTGCATCTGAGTCCAAAATCAAAATTGGCCCTTTGGCGTCGGTATCAGAAACAGTAATGCCGTCTTCACCTCCGTGGGTCACGGGTTCGATTCGGGTTATAATTTACCCACCCAATGTCCAATTGAGCTGAAATTTCAGATACTGGTTCAGTTCCGATGACAATGGATAGTTATTATAAGCATGACTTGATGCTGCTACCAGAATTGGCCCCAGACAAGGGTACTCCTCAAGGGTTTACAGGGCTATCACAGCTTTGAATTTGACAGCTCAAAATCATTTGCATTCAATTTTACATATTAGCATTTTTTCAGTGGCCGAAAACAGCGATAAAATGACATTTTCTAGATCGAACACTCACAGAATTTTTCAAATCGGTCCAGTAGTTCCTAATATTAGCGCATTCAAACAATCAAACAAACAAACTCTTCAGCTTTATATATTAGTATAGATTGATCTTATTATTTGAAACAGGTTTGAAACATGCCGTAACACATTATCATTGTATTTTAACAATAAAGAGAAGCGAAAAAAATATTTCGGATACTAAAGTTTCTCTGTATAGAGAATAGGGGAAATCAATAGACAATTGGACACAACCCACTGGTTCACGCTTTTACTTTGAACAATCAGAGTGTAATGTCGTGTAAATAATGGATGCGTAAACAACACTATAATTTTTTGCTACAACGATTCTGTCGTTACCAAATTGATGTATTGATTCGATAGAATAAATCAATAGTACAAAAGTAATCATAAAACTGCTATATGCCCACAGCTGGGCAAAGTTCTTGCTGTTTTTGGACAGATGTATTGGGGCTATGGCCTACCACGCTGCCCCAATGCGGATTGGTAGGTTACACATATTCCTAGAATTCTCTAGAGATATGCAGGTTTCCTCACGATGTTTTCCTTCACCGAAAAGCCTGTGATAAATTACAATTATCAATTAGACAGATAAGTTTTAGGAGAAAAACTCGTTGCCTATCCGGCGTTTGAACCCGTGGCTCTTCGAAAGAGTTTCTCGGTTGTCATCGCTGGGCTATCACAGCTGTGATATGTATGTACTACCAAATAAATACATCAATTTGGTAACAACAGAATCATTTATAGAATTAGGCGTTACTTTGCGGAGATCCATAATACAAAAGTAATGATAAAATTATTTTGCTATAATCCGCGATGAAAAAAGATAGAAAATATATATAATGCTAAGTGTAGAGTGGACTGTCCGTTTTCATACCTGATACTCGTACATGCAGGATTCGTAAAAACACATGCACAAACCTCCACCACCGCCACCACAATACACAAGCCCTACATACGTTCACTATCACAAACTCAACTATTCTACTCAGCCGGATACCACACGGCGGGTCGACTTACCTTAATCGCCTTTTACGAAACCTCGGTAAGAAATGAAGGTGGTCTATTCTACTCAGCCGCATACCACACAGCATCTATTTGACCAATAAATATCTTTTTGATATTAGCAAAGATATATTCTTTTATAAATTACGTGTACAAATGTTTGATATAAATCAACGCCCGAATGGTTCCCAAATGGTAAAGAATAAATTCACAAAAATATATACCGAAACAAAGAGATTCCAATTTATAATCCAAATTTATTTATTTGTAATTTTGTTTGGATAAATTTAAATCGGAACGCCACATCCATACTAACATTCCAATTACACTCGTAAATGCTAAAGTCTGTCTGTCTGTAACGCTTTGACGTCTAATCCAGTGGAGCAATAAAAAAAAAACTTGGTGCAATTGAAGCTTATATATAAGTTAACTTCATCATCTTCCTGCCCTCATCCTACTCTAAGTGGGGTCAGCACATGTTATAAACATGTTGTCACATGATTTGGCTATTTTACGACTAGCCGCCTGTCTGAAGTCAACTTACCTTAATCAGGTTTTACGACGTCTCGCTAAGAAAGAGCCGGATTGTGGGGTGGTGTACTGCCTGACGTCAACTTAACTAAGTCGTATTTTACGAAACCTCGGTAAGAAAAAGGGTGGTCTATTCCACTCAGCTGGATATCACACCGTGGGTCAATTTACCTTAGTCATCTTTTACAACAGCTCAGTAAGAAATGAGGGTGTTCTATTCTACTCAGCGGGACACCACACAGCCATTCAACTTACCTAAGTAGCCTATTACGATATCTCGGTAAAAATTAGGGTGGTCTATACTTCTTAGCGGGATACCACACGGTGATTCAACTTTCCTTAGTCGCTTTTTGCAGCACCTCGGTTAGAAATGGGGGTGGTCGATTCTACTCAGCCGCATACCACAGGGCGAAAGGGCATTACATACTTTTCCATCAAAGACTAGAAAAATAATATGAACAATGACTTTTGCACAATTCCCAAAGCAACTCGTAGTCTATAAATTAAATATTTAAGCACGCACACACGTCGGTTCGCTTTGTTAACGTTCAATTAACTCCCACCCGGGTTATTCAGAGGCGACAATAGCTTTAGCTACCGAAGCTCCCGAATCACGACACGGTCATTAAACCGTTTGAATTCACAATAACCTCCAGTCACACAGGAAACTCCATAAAATTCGCACCTCATATGTATTTTTGAGAACGAATTTTGTAACGAGATTTTCTTACGCTCAATAGAATTCGAATTCGAATCAAAATAATGTTTATTCAAGTAAGCTCTTACAATCACTTTTCAATCGTTAAGGATAAATATGATTAAAAGGGGAATAAGGTGAGTTGATTCGCCGTGTGGTATTTGGTTGAGTAGAATAGACCACCCTCTTTCTTATCGAGGAGGAAAGGCGATTAAGGTAAGTCGGCACGCCGTGTGGTATCTGATTGAGTAGAACAGACCACCCTCATTTCTTCCCGGTGTCGTAAAAGGGGCTAAGGTTAGTTGACCCGCAGTGTGGTATCTGATTGAGTAGAATAATCACCCTCATTTCTTACCGAGGTCTCGTAAATGGCGACTAAGGTAAGTCGACCCGCCGTGTGGTATCCGGCTGAGAAGAATATACCAACCACATTTCTTACCGAGGTGTCGTAAAAGGCGACTAAGGTAAGTCGACCTACCGTGTGGTATCCGGCTGAGTAGAATGGGCCAACCTCATTTCTTACCGAGGTGTCGTAAAAGGCGACTAAGGTAAGTTGACCTACCGTGTGGTATCCGGCTGAGAAGAATATACCAACCACATTTCTTACCGAGGTGTCGTAAAAGGCGACTAAGGTAAGTTGCCCCCCGTGTGGTATCTGGTTGAGTAAAATAGACCACCCTCTTTCTTACCCAGGAAGTCGTAAAATACGACTGAGGTAAGTTGACGTCAGGCAAACGGCCGGTCGTAAAATACGTAGTCAAACCATATGAGAGCATGTTTGTAACCTGTTGTGCCAACCCAATTAGAGTGGGATAAGGGCAGGAGGATGTGATTAATGAAGCTACAACTGGTTCGGAATGTTGCTTAGCTGTGTGGTATCCGGCTGAGTAGAATAGACCACCCTTATTTCTAATTGAGGTGTCGTAAAAGGCGATTAAGGTAAGTTGATCTCAGGGAGTTGGCCGGTCGTAAAATACCTATCCAAATCATGTGACAACATGTTTAGTACATGTTGAGATGTTGTATGATTTTCACTTTACCCTAATATTGACTGATAGAAAACGCTTAACTAAATAGAAATAATATATTTTATTTAAGTAGAAATAAGATGTCATTTAGTAAAGATTTTAATTTCAAAGATATTCTCTTTCAATGGACACTTTTGCTATAATAATTATAATGAAATTGATATTTCACTTAACGAATTTATGAGGCGCCCTTCATTTATCCTAATGTTCATCGCCCTCCATTTGCAATCGTCAAAGGAAATTGGAGAACGTAAGCGAAATAAAATTCAGTTCCGAAAAATAATCTTTTTTATATTTTTTTCGAACTCCACAGTCCTACCTATTATTCGCGTAGAGTTTTTGATGTCTTGATTGCGATGGTTGGTCGCAAGGGTCTTGCTAACATCAAGTAACCAATTAGAAATTAAAGTCTTACTAAATGATGTCTTGGTGCTAATGGTTGGTCACCAGGATCATGAGAAAACCCATTCACCAATTACAGACAATAAAGCATCAGTAATTAATGTCTTCGTTGCGATGGTTGGTCGCAAGGGTCTTGCGAAAATCAAATAACCAATGAGAAACAATAAAGTCTAACTAAATTATGTCTTGGTAGTGATGGTTAGTCGCCAAGGTCTTGGGAAACCCTAGTCGCCAACCAATTAAAGACTTAGGAGTCTCTAACACGCCCGCTTAAAGCCTATTTTTTTCAGTTCAACGGAGTGTGGGGCCTGCCGGCAGTGGTCTGCGACTGTTATATCGCGATGGACGTCACGTGCTCTACGTCCAGCATCTTCAATCTCGTGGCTATCTCCGTTGACAGGTAAACTTGTAATTTACTGGCGTTGTTGTGGTTCAATCTTTCAATGACATCTAAGATATTAATTTAATACGAACAATTTATTGCATTTAACTTGATAAGGATTAATACTGTATCCGCCAAAATAGCTATGCAAATGGCGAATTATGCGTGAACATTTTCTCAGAAAATAAAATGGTTATAGTAAGTTATCCTTAAAAGATATAAATTGAAATAGTTTAAAATAATAATATCTACATAAGGCAGCGCTTTAGATTCAAACTCACAAGCTGTGTGAATTTTTCCCATATATTCAATGTATTTACACAAAAACTTATATTTAGTAGTTGTGACAGACACACAATGTTCTTCCATACGCCTTATGATAAACAAACAATAGTCCGTCCCTTAGATTGCTCCATACGCTCTGTGACAAACACAGTCAGTCGTTTGTGTTTGGCCATACGAATTGTGACCAAGTCTGTGTTTTGTGTTTCGATACGGGAAAAGACAAACACACAGCGACAAACAAACAGACTTTATCTATTACTAACGTTAATTACAAAATATTTTAATTTATAAATCGCCTCGTTTAGTCCGAACCAGCGTATATTGTGGGCTGTAAAACATTTCACGCTCCAGTTATTTGTAGATTTGCTCTAGATATCCAATGAGAGATGATGCATGAAACGAAATCCTCTTGAGTTCAGGGCAACGGATGAATGTATTTTAATTAAAGTATACAAGCTGTACTCACGATTTCGATTATATCGATTTAAATGTTAAAATACCTATAAATATGTACCTTGTTTTTTACTGGTTTCAAAAGATAAGCGGCAATTTGTATAACCTATATGTAAGCCGGGTATATCGTCACTATACTGCGTCCATCATATTATCAGTCTTTTGACAGCTCACGCTCATTAAGTTTTGTATTGCTTACGTACAAATATCATACAAATAATATTTGTACTTTATGGATGGGTACCGCCCACTTAGTGATGTCACACATAATGGTTACTACGATTATGCCACAGATTAAAAATAATCGGTAGAAATCGATGTTACCAGTATTAAAAGACATTTAATAACATTATATAAAGTTTTACTTTCTTCTTAGTTAATACATGAATACAAATAAAACAATCAGGATATTTTAATTTATTTTATTAGCACGAGTCGTCGGAATGATAATCAACACTAGACTCCTCCGATGAGGAGTCTTCAGTAGCAGTTATTATTAGCTCTTGTGTAGATAATATATTATCAAACGCAATATCACGTTCCCAATCAGAGAATATTACTCTTTTAGTTCTTTCCACCACACTTGCCCAGTTCTCGGCCGTTACGTGGGTGCAAGCATTTTTTAGCAATTGCAACATTTTATTCGCTGTGAATGGGGGGCTTGTATTGCATCTCGCAGCATGCCCTTTTACTTGTGCCCATATAAGTTCTATTGCGTTGTACTGGCAGTGGTATAGAGGAATCCGAAGAACAGTATGGCCATATTCTGCTGCCATTTCATTGATTACATAGCGTTTTGCTCTCTTTTTGGTTTTTAATATTTTTATTAATTCAACTTTTAACATTGAATCGTCCACATTTTCTCCATTGTCCCGAAGCCAATTAATTATTTCATGCTTTTTATTAGCCTGTGTTGGCATTTTGTCAATTTGACGGGAGTGGTAGGGCGCATTATCAATAAAAATTATTGATGGTTCTTCCAATGAAATGAGCATTTTTTTGAACCACTCTTCATACACATTTGCATTCATCTCTTCGTGGTAGTCATTTGATTTCTTCGATTTAAATGCCAACAGTGCGTCTTGTACAAATCCTTTTGCTGTACCTGCATGGCAAATGATTAGGCGCTCACCTTTTCCCATTGGTACTGAGGAAGTGGAATCAGCAGTATCATCAGTCCAGAAACGAGATAGTGTGTGGTTAGCGTTGAGCCATGTTTCATCCGTGAAAACAATATTTGCCCAATCTTGTATTTTCTTTGCCTCTCTTAAAAAATCACAACGTGCTATAGCTATATCTGTGCGTTCCATTAATAATTTTCTTTTATTTAACTTTTTATATGAAAAGCCAATTGTGTTCAAAACTTTGACCAAAGAAGATTTTTCACCATGAAATAGACCACTTCTTTTCAAAGAAACAATAAGTTTTCTCAAAGTTGGAATTTCTTTTCTCGAGTAGTAATCATATACATGACGACGAATAGCGTCAGCGTCAAAGTCATCAACAGCTGTCACCTTATGAGCCCGGCGCTTTCTTTTTGGTGTAGATGGTTTGTTTTGCTCCAAGCCGCTCCTGCCGTAGGCATCAGTAGTGATTTTAGTCACAGTTGATAGACTGATCCCCAACGCGGCTGCAACACGGTTTCGGACTTGCGTGATAGGTATAAGAGGTCCGCCATTTTGATTTTCTTGCTCAAAATACTCATGAAGTTTTAACACTAACTGTCTCGATTGTGCTTTCAACACACGTCCTTTCGGCATTTTCACGATCAATTAATATAAGTTTCACAAAAGTTTTTCCGAGGAATAAAGCTACTTAACTCAAGGTGTAACAGATGCGAGAGAACACTCAGCGAACGTAAATGCGTGTGACTATCACGGGCGTTTCGTTGAGAGTGGCAGATCACGTCAAAATGGCGGCCGAGCGGAAGGTCTGTTGATGTTGCCAGTTGATGTATAATATATTTTTTATGATTATAATAAATACACACGGATTAACATTTATTTTCAAAAAACTAAGGCAATATTAAATCAAAATGTTGATTTCTATATCTGTTATTAGTTTACGTAGGTTATCATTAATCGAATTACTTAGGTACGTAATTCGATTAATGATAGTAGGTACTATAATCGGAATGGTATCGCATACGAGAATCTTTAGGACATCACTAAATATGTAAATCGTCAATCTGTCAAAAGATGGTTAATATAATGGACAGTGTATAATAGTGCAGCCATTTAGCCGCGGAAGCATAACAGACAGACTGATTTATGCATAACATTAATGCGGAAGCCTTGAAGGTGATTCTATCAGAATTTTTTTTACAACTTTTCAGTGCTTACAATCATATACATAGCAAACGCAAACTGAATCCTCGAGCGCGCGATTTGTCCGCTTATATAGTAAATTAATCAATCGAGAAAGTTCTACTTCGCTAGCCGTTAGTACAATGGTGGTATACTGTGTTATACTATGTTATAAACATGTTGCTGTGTTATACTATGTTATAAACATGTTTTTTTTTTTTTTTTTTTTTTTTTTTTTTTTTTTTTTTTTTTTTTTTTTTTTTTTTCGAATTGACAATATGCTGTTAGCCCTAACGGCTTTTACAGCGTCACCGGGCGGGACGGGCGAGCGCAGAAGCATCGCCGAGGTTGCGAAATGCGTAGAGTAGGGCGCAGAAGCTCTACTAGCGTCGGGGAACGTCGTCCTAAGGGTGCCTCCTGTGAGGCCGGACCACGGCTTAGGGCGACGTGTAGTGGAGGGCTGATGGTATGACTTTGATTAGTCAATACGACGACGGAAGGGTGGCAAGAAGCCACGACCAACCGATGTCAGAAATCTGGGACCTCGTCTTCGCCGGCGAAGACGCTGTGTGTGTGTATTACGTGTTTCTGTGTTTGCGATCGTTATTTGATCGTCAGGGTCATATAGGACGCTTTTTGGACGCCTATATTTTCGGTGGTCAGACCTAACTGGGATGTAAGTGGCAGCAACTGAAATGAGAGGGTTTGGGTGTACCTCGGATTTCTCGAAGTAAGACTTCGAAAAACGTTTAAAGAGGTGAGTAATGGTAGGGAGGTCGAGGTCTCTATGGAGGTCAACGTTCCGCATGAACCACGGACAACCAGTGGCTGTCCGCATAAATCGGTTTTGCATTCTTTGAAGCGTGAGCAATCTGACCTTTGAAACGTGCGCGAACGCAACGCTCGCATAGGACATTATTGGTCTTATGCAAGTTTTGTAGAGTGTCACTTTGTTGCGGAGTGACATTTTACTTTTCTTGCATAACATCGGATAAAGTCGTCCCATGACATACGCAGCCTTATTGCAGACTATCCGTATGTGCTCGTGGAAGGTCATGGAAGGTTGGAAGGTGACACCTAGGTACTTGACTTTCTGTTGCCAGTGAATTGGTGTATCGTAAAGGGTAATTTCCGTAGGTGTGTCTATGTGAGATCGGAAACGATTACCGATAAAGTGCATAGCTGCACTTTTATCAGGGTTTATTTCGATTCTCCATCGGCGGAACCAGCGTCCGAGGCTGTCTACCGCTTTCTGGAGACGTCTAGTGATAACTTGAGGTTGGCGAGATGTGGTAAATACAGCGGTATCATCCGCGAAAAGGGCAAGATGAGTGCGCTCTTTAATAGGCGCCCGTGGAATGTCACTCGTGTAGAGCGAGTACAATAAGGGTGCCAGCACAGATCCTTGAGGGACACCGGCACGGATAGGGCGGCGAGATGATAGAGTGCCGTCTACGCGGTACCGAAAGGTACGATTGGTGAGGTATCTACGCGGTACCGAAAGGTACGATTGGTGAGGTATCTACGCGGTACCGAAAGGTACGATTGGTGAGGTATCTACGCGGTACCGAAAGGTACGATTGGTGAGGTATCTACGCGGTACCGAAAGGTACGATTGGTGAGGTATCTACGCGGTACCGAAAGGTACGATTGGTGAGGTATCTACGCGGTACCGAAAGGTACGATTGGTGAGGTACTTATAAACATGTTGCGTAATTCTTTATATACTACGTATTTCACGATCGACCGCCTGCCTGACGTCAACTTACTTTAGTCGGCTTTTGCTACGCCTCAGTAAGAAAGATCTATTCTACTCAACCAGATACCACACGGCGGGTCGACTTACCTTAGCCGCTTTTTAGGACACCTCGGTAAAAAATGGTACTTGGCCGGATACCACACGGCAGGTCAACTTACCTTAGTCGCCTTTAACGACACCTTGGTAAGAAATGAGGGTGGTCTATTCTACTCAACCGAACGCCTAACGGCGGGTTATCGGTCATAGTCGCCTTTTGCGACACCTCGCTAAGAAATGAGGGTGATTATTCTACTCAATCAGATACCACACTGCGGGTCAACTTACCTTAGTCCCCTTTTACGACACCTCGCTAAGAAAAGGGGGTGATCTATTCTACTCAACCAAATACCACACGGCGAATCAACTCACCTTATTCCCCTTTTACAATACCTCGATAAGAAACAGGGTGGTCTATTCTACTCAACCAGAAACTACCTTCGTAACAATAACATATTTTCAGTTATTATCCAGTCATTGTTTTCAGGTACATCGCTGTCACACAACCGATTAAGTACGCAAAACACAAAAGCAACGCTCGTGTCTGGGTGATGATCGCTGTGGCCTGGTTTGTGTCGGGTGCCATCGGTTCCCCGGTGGTGCTGGGTCTCAACAACACCCCGGACAGGAGTGCTGACCAGTGCTTGTTCAATAACACCGATTACGTCATCTACTCATCACTAGGCTCCTTCTATATACCTTGCATCATCATGATGTTTCTGTATTATAAGATTTTTAAGGTAAGTATTCAATTCAAATTCAAAATATTCTTTATTCAAATAAACTTGTAAACAAGTGCTTTTGAATCGTCAACTCTACTGCTGGTTCGGAAAGCTGTTCCTACCGAGAAGAGCCAGCAAGAAACTCGGCGGTTGCTCTTTTAAAAATATAATTCTTAATACTATTTACATTAAGTCGTTACTGTCTTGTACAGGTTGAAAGAGAGCTATATCCACACATTCTTATCTTCCAAATAATCTTCAAGAGTATAGTAGGCTTTCTGTATCAGCCTCTTTTTAACAGTGTTTTTAAACTGATGTACTGGCTGTACTGATTTTAAACTGATGTATTAAAATCTATACTAATATATACAGCTGAAGAGTTTGTTTGTTTGATTTTTTGAACGCGCTAATCTCAGGAACTACTGTAAATATCTGAAAAAATCTTTGAGTTTAAGTTAGTTCATTTATTGAGGAAGGCTATATAAGATCACGCTATAATGAATAGGAGAGGAGCAACAATAAAAAATATTACGAAAACGGCAAAATTTAAAGCTTTCCTTGTGTGCGCTAAGTAAACGGTGCAAGTTATTAAAAAACCATGTACTACACAATTGTTCCCCTCTACAAGTTCTAAATAAAAGTCCTCGACAGCATATGTCCTAGTTTTTAAGGTTAACCCACTTTAACCATTTTTATGGTTATCAAAATACTATATTACGGTTTTAATCTTTCCACGCGGGTGAAGCCGCTGGCGATTGCTAGTTCAAAATAGTTTTACTCATTATGTACAGGCTATGTATGGAGTATGGAAACATACCTGGTTATAGACAAAAATCTATTTTTTTGTCGTCTTCACTGAGACCATAGATTTTGCTAGTATAGAAAAGACATAAGCAGATCTGTAAGTGTCACAAAAAATATTTAAAAGGAAGATAAAATTTGTATACTTATCTTTGACTCATTGACATTATCCTGTCATTATCCCACTCTAAGTGGGGTCGGCTGTTATAAACATATTGTCACATGATTTGACTACGCATTTTACGACCGGCCGCATGAAGTCAACTTACCTTAATCGCCTTTTACGACACCTCGGTAAAAAATGAGGGTGACCTATTCTATTCAACCGGATAACACACGGGTCGACTTACCTAAGTCGCCTTTTATGACACCTCGGTAAGAAATTAGTGATCTATTCTACTCAGAAGGATACCATTTGATTTACATTTCATTTTTTTATTATTTCTACAAATATATATTAAATTTGAATATACTCTAAGATTTCCCGATACCCCGAATTGGATCTCTTTTATTGCATTCGACGAGGTCACGTCGCGATACCTACATTTAGTTTGAATTTCCTTCAACGATATAAATATTAGATATCAAATCTTCCTATCTCAGGAATAAGTTTTTTGAAACATTTGGGGCTTCTTATCAAATGCTTGTAAAAACAGATACAGCCCTGATAACTTATAAAAGGGACTACCTAAAACCTTACCAAAGAGTCGCGGGTTCAAATTTTGGAGTTATTACTTTTTACTAATAATATTATAATATTATAAGGAATGTGTAACACTAAATCTAGAATTTGCAATCGTTATTCATACAGAATCCAGTATGTATCAGGTACGAAAGCGGATTACTATAAACCTCCACTATTCTACATTACAACTGCACACATTCACTACCACCACTACTAATAGTTTCACCTATACCAGATACAAGCATAAAACGAATTGTATGTGATACATATTTTATTATATCGCGAATCAAAGAAAATTATTTTTTCATTATTTCAGTTTTCATGAGTCTAATTGGTTTTTTTATTTGTTATTTACAACCTATTTAATTTAGGGATCTTCTTTCAAATATTTAATTTTTCCTTTTCTTCTTAATATCAAATATAATTAAAAAATCGTCCTAACGCACTGGTAAATATTTACAAAAAAGCAATCTAAAATTTAATAATAAATGAAATTCCTCTTCATCCCGTCATCTTAATTTCTGAATCGTTTAAGGGAGCCGTTTAATATCTTAATTGACATTTAACTAGGTCTCCAAAATTCTTAAGACAAAATTAGATTCATTTAAATGAGTAAATTGGGAATTGGAAACATTACTTTAATCTTTAACGTTGATTTTTATGGCATCAACATTATCTCATCCAAATATCTTTAATATTAAAATGAGTTTATCTTCATTTCTTACCGAGGTGTCGTAAAAGGCGGCTAAACTAAGTCGACCCGAAATGTGGTATCCGGCTGAGTAGAATAGACCAACCTTATTTCTTACCGAGCTGTCGTAAAAGGCGACTGAAGTAAGTTGATCCACAATGTGGTATCCGGTTAGGTAGAATAGACCACCCTCTTTCTTACCGAGGTGTTGTAAAATACGACTAAGGTAAGTTGATGTCAGGCAGGCGGCCGGTCGTAAAATACGTAGCCAAATCATGTGACAACATGTTAATAACATTTTGTGCCGACCCCACTTAGAGTAGGATAAGGGCAGGATTGAAATGAGTTAATCTTGTATGTATATACCTATATAAGTACAACTTCCGAAACGGCTCCGACGATTTTCATGAAATTCTATCAGAGTCTAGGTATTATTTTTTAAAAATGTCGCTTTATCCTTGTTTTCGGGAAAATGTTAAAATTTACGTTAAATTTAAAAGACGGTTCGCTGTTAAACGTAAAGTCATGGCAGCTCATGACTATCTTACACTGAAAGAATTTTTCAAATCAGTCCAGTAGTTCCTAAGATAAGCGCGATCAAACAATTTAACAAACAAACTCTTCAGCTTTATATATTAAACATATAAATACTTCACAAGATTTTTACAAGCACTCTTGTATAATGCGATTAATTTACCGTTGGGACATAAAATTCTTCTGTACAGAGAAGCTAATAAAGTGTAGGTCGTTGCCCTTTAAAATACATTTTTCGTAATTCACTAGACAAGCATAACATAATAACATAGTAAGCTGTGATGGGCCTAGCGGTGCGACCGTGTGAATCTCTAGAGACGATCATGGGTTCAAACCCGGGCAGACACCAATGAGTTTTTCTATTAAAAACTTATGTGTCTAATTGATAATTGCAATTTATCACACGCTTTTCGGTGAAGGAAAAAATCGTGAGGAAACCTGCATATCTCTAGAGAATCCTAGGGATATGTGTAACCTACCAATCCGCATTGGAGCAGCGTGGTAGGTCTTAGCTCCAACCCTTCTCTCCAAAAAATGGAGAGAGGAGGCCTATGCCCAGCAGTGGGATAGTAACAGGCCGTTACTTACTTACTTACTAGACAAGCAATGTTACATTTCGCCATTGCTATCTCGTGTATGGCCAAAGTATAATTAAATCCCCACAGATTTATTATTTACGTTATCTTTACTGGTATAATAAGATTTTTATATTTTTTTGAGGTTATGACACACTAGCTTTTACTCGCAACTTTCTTCGCGTGGAATGTAGTCTTGGAATAAACTTGTAGTTTCTGTCATTCTCCAACCCTGCAAATATCTCCATCGGTTGATAATACAGACAGTTTTTTAGATGTTGTTTTTTAAAATAAATACTAATAAAATAATATAATATACACGCCGTGAGATACAATGGATTCTTAGCCGTGTGGTATCCAGCTGAATAGAATAGTACCACCCTCATTTCTTACCGAGGTGTCGTAAAAGGCGACTAAGGTAAGTCGACCCGCCTTGTGGTATCCGGCTGAGTAGAATGGACCAACCTCATATCTTCATATCTCACCGAGGTGTCGTAAAAGGCGACTAATTTAAGTTGACCCACCATGTGGTATCTGGTTTAGTAAAATAGACCACCCTCCTTCATATAGAGGTGTCGTAAAATACGACTAAGGTAAGTTGATGTTAGGCACCTGCCTAACATCAACTTACCTTGATCTGGCTGCGTTTTTACGTAAATCACGTGACAGCATGTTTATAACATGTTGTGTCGATCTCACTAATAGTGGGTTAAGGGCAGGAGGATGATAATGCAATAATATAATATACACTTCCAAACACAAAACCGTGAAAAAATATGTGTGTCTATGAATATATTTTTTTTTTTTCGGAATCTCTGAATCGAGAAATTGAAGAAATCGATCTAGCTAGGTTTTTTTTTAAATTGTTATATCCCTATTTTGGTCATAAAAAATATACTAAAATTTACATTGAATATATAAAACACTATTTTTGCCGTTAATTGTCACGTCACTGTAGCTTATTCAGGGAACGGGTGACCGCGAGAAGGAAAATATCTAGGATCCGAGCATCACCGATTTTTTTTTTTGAAGTTTCTTTTTTCTCGGTCAACCAGCATACCATACTATATTTAAAGCTTGTTGTTTATATCTTCATCAGGCCATCCGCCAACGAGCTAAGAAACAGAGAGTTGCGAAGAAGACATCATCAGCACTGAGCTCAGCAGTGTGCAGTGGAACAGCAGCCGTTGTCATAGAAAACTTTGCTGAGACCAACAAATTTGTAGACGTCCCAGAAGATAAGCCCACCAACACCGCCTCAGGCAGCATGGAAGACGATGACGATAAGTATGTTGCCATTCCCTTATCCCACTCTTAGTGAGGTTGGCACACATAAACTTTAAAACACCTTTTTACTACAAAAATTTGTGTCTACAATAGCAAAACAGAGGTCACTATTTCACTTTCCCTTCTTAATTCGTTCTCGATCGCTATTCGAAAAGTGAATGCCTGTGGCGCTTTTTTTTTCGGACACTAACTAATGCTGTTAGCCCTAGAGGCTTTGACAGCGTCAACGAGAGAGTGGGCGAGCGCAGAAGTGGAAAACCGGAGTGAAAAACCTGGGAGAGCGAATCTCGAGCGAAACTCGCAGCATCCTGGGAGCGTCGCCTTAAGGGTGCCTCCTGTGAAGCCGGACCTCAGCTTAAAACGACGCGTTGTGGAGGACTGTATCGGACTTGTGGAAAAGTCCTAATGTCATAACGGGCGGGGCTGGACACCCCGGCCGCTAGACGTGAGGAAGCGGGGACGTCATCTTACTCGCTTACGACGGCTTTATATAGAGAACGAACCATTCCAGAATGTTCTGCTTCTCAATTACTCGAGAGTCGCTGCGAGGATTCGGAACACGATTTGTAAACAACGTGAATGTTTGATGACAGACGATTAGCGTCAAGCGACTTTGAATTACAAACTCTTTTTGCATGTTCGTAACAATATGTTTCATCTTCTATGGGTATGGTTTGAAGAGGTGAGATGAGGTGCGGAGAGGTACGGAGAGGTGCTTTTACATTTTGAAAAATGTGTTCAAAGCGCGGAGATTATACGTTGTCCAAAAAAGGGAATTAATCGATTTGAATTTCGCAAAAACCTTTCTTATTTCTTTGAGGAAAATATTGGAGATCTCGTTTTTAATAGAGTTTCGTGTATTGACAAAGCTTTTAAGTTACAAAAACATAATCCGATGAACAGCAGCGGCTTATTTTTTCCATAAGCGTGCGTTATAGCGGCTTACTCGCAATTTATTACAGCCTCGCAGACTCCGTTCGCCCATTTATATTGTGGCCAGTATTTGCGGAAAAACTTATTTATTTGAGTATTTTTTTCACGGTCAAATCATAATTCTTATCCCGTTTCTTGTCTTCATATATTTATTTTATTTATTACACTGACAAAATTTACAAGCATATCTAAACTTAACATAACCGCCGTGTGGTAACCGGCTGAATAGAATAGACCACCCCCATTTTTCACCGACGTGTCGTAAAACGCAACTGAGCTAAGTTGATACATCGTGTGGTATCCGAGTGAGTTGAATAGACCACCCTCATTTCTTACCTAAGTGTCGTGAAAGGCGACAAAAGTAAGTCGACCCGCCGTGTGGTATCCGGCTGAATAGAATAGATCACCTTCTTAGCGAGGTGTCGTAAAAGGCGACTAAGGTAAGTTGACCTACACACCTAGACAACTATAGTTATATTCAAAATACTCTTAATCAAGTAAACTTTTGCTTTTGAATCCTCAACTCTGCTGCTGGTTCGAAAAGCTGTTCTTACTGAGAAGAGCCAGTAAGAAACTCGACGGTTGCTCTTTTAAAAATATACTTTTTTATATAGTTACATTTAGTCGTAACTGTCTTATAGAGGGTCGAAGAGAAGCTATATTAGCATTTATCATCTATGTAATCCTCAACAGTATAGTAGGCTTACAGTTTCAGCGTCTTTTTAACAGTGTTTTTAAACTACTTGTAATGGCAAAGCTAAAATTGATTGCGGAATTTTATTATAGAATCTTATACCCAAACCCACAAACGACTTACTTACTTTTGCATGCAAAGCAGGAGTCGCAAGCTTATGTCGGTTCCTACTTTGTCTATTATATACATCACCTTTTATATATCAACCAATATTAACTTATTATATATTTCCTGTATCAGTTTTGATAGGTCGGAAATGGGTGTATATGCCGATGACCTCGCGAACACCAGATCAGCACGATTCATGCTTGCTGCCGTGGTTGAAGAAACTGGCCTGTAAGTATTGAATAATCGATCTTATCTATACTAATATATAAAGCTGAAGAGTTTGTTTGTGTGTTTGTTTGAAAGCGCTGGACCGATTTGTAAAATTCTTTCAGTTTAAGGTAGTATACAGAGTGGTACCGACGATACGATATTAAATAACTTTACTGCTCACTTGGAAGTAATACATTACTTTGGTATAATTCAATGTATTTAAATATAGGATTTAAGAAAAATATATATTCTAACCAACTAAGTACGTTTAAATACGTTTATATTGCGAAACACGCTCATTCATTAGGGTTCACTTACCTTGTAGTGCGCGCGTACGGCGCTCGGTGTAAATATGACGATCGCCGCGAAGATCAAACGGACCGGTGAAATACAAAGGTCGCGGTGCGGTGACCGCAAGGCCAAGGCCAAGGCCATTTTTACATTTTTGATACAGAGAAGTTTAATATTGTTTATAGGGTTTATTTTTGTATGGCATGCTGCCATCGTTCATTAATCCATATACATCATGAAGTTTAATTTCAAAATGAAAAATAATATCCTGTGGCTAAAGTACCTCATTGAATTAACTGAATTATGTAGGCTGCTAAGGTACTTTGCTATCTAGGATTAAAGTTAATGTCATATCGTTGGTACCACTCTGTATAAGTTACAATCAATATAGTTCACAGTTTTCTCAAGACTCATATAAAGGCTTAACGCAATCGCAAACACTAATAAAATAGAGTTAAAATAAATTATTTTTTCAGCATTATGGCGAATCTAGCTTCACCCATTCCCATGATGGACCCAAATACCAACAACGATTCAGGATACGCGCCTTCCAACATGGACGTGGACAAGGAGCACACACCACCACCCTCGCCCAAAGATGATAAGAAGAAGGAAGATAAAGAGTTGCCCAAGAAACCCGAATTAAAGTAAGTTTTTTTATGTCTTCTTCATCCGGTGGAAGTCTACTACTGGACATAGGCCTCTAGGGGTCTCCACATCACACGATCTTGTGCTGTTTGGATGTAAGGGCTCCCCGCGACCTTTTTGAGGTCATCACCTAGGTAGGGAGTCTACTAATGCCGCGTATTCCGGTAATACCTTAAGACCCCGACACCCATCGGTTCTATGTATTATGGGCCCCAACCTTCGCCACTTATTGGCGTTCAGTCCATGCATTGAGGGTACTATAGCTACGTTTTCCAATACGAGGCCACAATTCAAAATGTCACCATCCTGACGTCTATAGTTTCTTGTGCTCCGATTACATTTCAAATTCGTGACACGCTGATTTTGACTAGCTAATTTTGGTTTTTTATATATGAACTGATACATTACATCTTCCTTTCTGTTTTTTAATCTTTAAAAGTTAATCTTATATTTCGGAAATGGCTACAACGATTTTCATGAAACTTAATATGTAGGGGGTTTCGAGGGTGATAAATCGATCTAGCTAGGTGTTATCCCTGCTTTCAAGCACTGAAACACTGCTATTTATTATTAAAAGACAAAGGTTTTCGCTGTCACTTGCAGAGTTATAATAGCTCAGTTGGGAACGGGCGAACTAAAGTAATGAAAACACCAAGGACTAAGTCCGGGGTCTTCCTTTTGTTTTCATTTTGCATTTTTTTTTATATCTTTAAAAAAATATATCGAGCGAAGCTCGGTCACCCAGGTGCTATTACTGATTTGATCACGTAGAAATTCTCGAAGCTCGTTTATAGACTGAGCTTAGCTTGGGCTTATTTATTTCTTTTTATACATATAGTTAGAAAAGAGAAAGAAAAAGTAAAAAAGCTCATGTATAAAGTCAGACTTATCTCTAAAAGGGATCTCGTCTAGTCAACCTTAGAGAAACAGAAGGAAAAGGAAAAAATTGAAGAAGAAAGAGAATACAGGTAATATAAAGAAAAAGAAAAAATTATATCAATTAAACTATTTAATCTATTAATTAATGAATTTAAACTATCGTGACTGTTATTAAAGATAATTGTACAGAAACTTGCTATACATTTTGGTAAAATAAATAGACGAAAAAATGCTAGTAATATATAATTACTTAAGACAAATAATTTCTAGTCTGTAACTTAAATACCGAAAGGAAAGCCACATTAGTCCTTTTAAGTCGTTAAATCTAGTTTTAGATAATAAAATGTCGCAAGCCTCTAACATAGTGTTCGCTCTCGACACTTTTACTCGAGTCTAATGCAGAGCCTGAAAGTGGATCTTTTACTTTAGAATTACGAGCCAGAGTAATCTCGACCGTCAGCTGACTATTTACCGCTTTTGCGGTATGATCACAGCCACATACCGGTAAAAGATAGACTTAAAAATACATGTTATACTAAGTAAGAAGGATGGGTCTTAAAGGACGTCGTCCCCTAAGACATTCTGTGCTTTTTTCGATATCTTTTTCTAATTTATTTATCATTAAACTTTAATTTGTGGTTTCATCTTACATATATGGAAATTTCTCACATTTTTATGATTATTTTTGGGTTTATATGCATCAATTTTTCAAAATCAATTTCAATTTTTCTGCGTACCTGTAATGCTGTGTTGTTGCCATTGCCGTGGCTAAACAGAATAGACCGCCCACATTTCTTACCAAGGTGTCGTATAAGGCGATAAACATAGGTTCACGTCAGCACCTGGCTGACGTGAACTTATTTTTGTCGCCGGTCGTAAAAAACTAGTCAAATCTTGTAACAACATGTTTAAAACATATTGATCTGACCCCACTTAGAGTGGGATAAGGACAATGATGATCTGTAATGTTAAGTTTCTTCCTTACTAACATTAACTCAGTATTTTGAAAATCATATTTACTTTATTTCTACAATGTTAGGTTCGAACATTTGCGAAAGGCTTAGCAAATGGACATTTTGCGGAGAAACCGTCAATTACGGACGAATTTATTCGCAAAGTGGTCCCTAGCAGAAGGCGAACGTATTTTCCTTAAACCACTCGCCAGATGTAGATAATATTACCAACCAGTACTTGCCAGAGTTAAAATACAACTTAACTATACTAAAGTACCAGATGCCTTGCAATATTAAAACAATAATTTCTGTAGCTTTCTGACAAAAAGCTTTTAACAAAATTTCATGTCCCTACTGTTAACCGTTAAGCAGTTCCTTCGTCTGAAGCCAATCCTGGACGCAGGATCAAGTCATGCTAGACGATAGAAAACTGCTCAATATATACATATAAATTTGTTAAATACATATAAACACCTCGGTTAGAATCGAACCCGCGACCTAAAGGGCGATGTTTCGCCATCAGGTCATGCTTATCATAAACATGGGTTGTCATCGGGACTGGATTAGTCTGTCAAATTTCAGCTCAATCGGACACTGGGAAGTGGGTAAAATTTAACTTAAAATTTATCCCTAGAATTCCTTAGATATATTCTTCTTTTTCGGTTTCTCTCACGATGTTTTCCTTCACCGAAAAGCGTATGACAAATTGCAATTATCAATTAGACACATAGGTTTTAATACAATACCTGACCGGGTTTAAACCCGTGACTCCCTTGAAAGAGTCACAGGGTCTTACATCTGGGCTTTCACAATAGTGCCTATAATACCTTACCTAGTAGTTACCTAGCAATAGACGATACGCTGTTTGCCTTATCTTCTACAGGCAATCACAGCTTTTCATCAATATTATTCTTAAGTAACCTAGAGCAACTGGTTACTCACGTCTTATCGGATGAGCCCGACTAATTTAGAGTCCATCCGAGGCGGGGTTTATTAATGCATTGGGAGCACCAGATTCATCGGCCGTATCGGGTGCCTACTCCAGTTGGGTGTCCGAATCTCAGTTTCCCATTAGAGAGACTAGTAGTGTTTGTAGAGTAGTGGTGCGATAAATACAAACTGAAAAGAAAATATCATACTTTAAGTCAGTTATATAAAAATGTTTTGTTTTTTAAGAAAGAAACTCAGCCGTCTCAGCAACAGCTCGTTTATCTCAACGCCCCGACGGAGATTCAGATCTGCAGCCTCCGCAGCGAGATTCACGATATTCCGAGCGAACAGAGCGGGCAAACTGCGGGCCAAATCTTTTGCGAAAAAGGAAAAGAAAGCAACGCAGACACTGGCTATTGTTTTAGGTAATAAATAAAGTATTATTTATAGGAACAAACGTCAAATTGCTTCTCCTTATTTGATGCGTTTCAAATAAGGACAAGTTACAATAAATCAATGTTTCTTATACAAAATCAGTAAACAAGCAAGCAGATAACGTTTAGTAGTGCTGATATGATGAATATTTTTAAATAAATTACATGTTTTTATAAACATGTTTTATGCTTTCATTCTCTCCTTTCATTCGTCAACTCTAGCACTATTCCTTTTATAAGCGCGTCGTACTTCACACAATCGAACTACTTCTTTTTCGAAATCCCTTTAGTCACATATCCATCTACATTCATATTTAAAACTCTTTTCGTCACATAGATCTCTTTTGCGAATTATATTACCACTAGCGGCCTGCCCCTGCTTCGCACGGGTATAAAATATATATCCCATGTCAGTCAATGTAAAAAAAAATGATTAAAATCGATCCCGTAGTTTTGATTTATTCATTACTACCCGTGGCCCGCAAGCGTTAAGTTTGGAGAAAAACAATTTCCTTTTCCTATACCAAGAAGATTTCCTGCTATCTTTGGAATATCTAAATTCATATAGTACATTTTTACTTATTTACTTTTACATTTTCCTTATGTATTTTATTTTTACAATTAATTACAGAATGTCTTTATATACAACATTCACAGCTTCTTTGTCGTTAAACAAACTTTGAAAGAGCGACATATAGCTGCTAGATTCGAAGTTCTCACGGCATTTTAAATCTGTAATATCTCCGAAAATGGTTACTTAAATTACATGCCATAAACGGCCATATTGATCTATATTAAATCAACAATTTATTTAAGGTACTCAATTGGATAAGGATTAATACTGTATTGTATAAAAATTGCTTTAAAAATAAGGCATTATTTTTCGTAAAAAGTAAATGACAAAAAATGCTATTGTGGGTTATCCATAAGAGATAGACATATACCATCGCAGACTTTTCTCAGGTGTACAAATACTTAGTACATCATTTTGATAAATCTCGTAGGGTTTAGCCTGCGTTTGCAATGTAAGCGGAAAAAAATGTAATTATTTACGACATCACATTAGAAACCTCAACCTCTTATAGTATTTCTCTACTCCATATTGAATGTTATTAGACAAGTAAACCTTCCTCTAAAATCACTCTATCTATTAAAAAAAAAAACCGCATCAAAATCTGTTGCATAGTTTTAAAGATTGAAGCATACATAGGGATATACGGACATAGGGACAGACAGAGAATGCGACTTTGTTTTATACTATGTAGTGATATTATTTATTTTTACAATTGATTAGACAATGTCTTTACATACAACATTCATAGCTTTCTTATCATTAGACAATATAAACTTGAAAGAAGGACATTTGGTTGCGCCTCCGGTCGCTGCTAAATTCGAAGTACTTATAGGTCGAAGCGCGGCCTCCTCGCGGGATTTTAAATCTGTAATATCTCCGAAAATGTTCACTTAAATTACATGCTGTAAACGGCAATATTGATCTATATTAAATCAACAATTTATTTAAGGTACTCAATTGGATAAGGATTAATGCTGTATTGTATAAAAATTGCTTTGAACATAAGGCATCATTTTTCGTAAAAAGTAAATGAAAAAAACTGCTATTGTGGGTTATCCATAAGAGATAGACATATACCATCGCGGACTTTTCTGTAGACCTATTCATGGTGTACAAATACTTAGTACATCATTTTGATAAATCTCGTAGGATTTAGCCTGCGTTTGCAATGTAAGCGGAAAAAATGTAATTATTTACAGAAACCTCAAAAATTACCGTATTTCTCTACTTCGTATTGAATGTTATTATACGTACAAACCTTCCTTTTGAATCACTCTATCTATTAAAAAAAACCGCATCAAAATCGGTTGCGTAGTTTTAAAGTTTTATGCGTACATACGGAAATATGGACTTTGTTTTATAATATGTAGTGATAGTGATACCAACTCTCACCTTTTCTATAATTCTCGCAGGAGCAACTTTTAAACTTCCCCTAATATCATATCGTTTCTATCAAATGTGGTCACAACACACATCCACATCTTATTTTCATTTCATTAGCATGCACCTTTCTTTCATCCGTTTCGTTTATTGCCCAACATTCTATTACGACATGCAAATTGATGGTTTTATAAATATTCCCCTTTACCTTAAGGGCCTTTTAAGGTCGCATAATATGTAACCTGTTACCATTCTACATTCATATTCTCTTCCATAATGTTTGCATAATATTTACCATTACCATTTACGATTGTTTACATTAAATTGTTGTTACAGGAGTGTTCCTTTTCTGCTGGGCGCCGTTTTTCACCTGTTCAGTGTTAGACGCCATCTGTATTAAATTTGGCATCAACTACTCCCCCGGAGTCACGATCTTCATCCTCACAACCTGGCTGGGGTACATCAACTCCTTCCTCAACCCAGTGATTTACACCATCTTTAACCCAGAATTTAGAAAAGCGTTCCGCAAAATCCTTCATTGTTCGTAGCCTTTAGAATTTTATAAGATTCTGAATCCTGTATTACATTGAGTTATTTCGTTAACTGAAATATTATTTAATAATATAAGACTGCCTTGTATCAAAATATTCAGTGCCATTTACGTTTTAATTGTCATCTAAAGTCGATTCTCGACTAAATTTGTACTTGTAAGACTTACGGGTAATTATATATTGGTTGTGTCTTTAGTAATAATTGCATTGTTTAATTCTATTGTAAATAATAGATTTTAATACTCTAATACGCTTACATTGTTGTTATTTAGGTTATGAATGTGTGATAGATTTCTTGATACTTATAAAGATACCTGCTTCTATGTAAATGTTATGTAAATTATTAATAGCTTCGTCTTCCTGCGCTTATCCCACTCTAAGTGGGGTCGGCACAATATGTTGTAAATATGTTGTCATATGATTTGGCTACGTATTTTAAAAATTACAAATTACCTTAGTCGTATTTTACAACACCTCGGTAAGAAAGAGAGTGGTCTATTTTACTTAACCGGATACCACACGTTAGGTCAACTTACCTTAGTCGCCTTTTACGACACCTAGGTATGAAATGAGGGTGGTACTATTCTATTCAGCCGGATTCCACACGGCGTCATGAAATTATTAATAGCGTTAATAATAATCCAATATATATAATAGAACAGTCTCCCATCGTATCTGTCTGTATGTTTTTTAACAATAGATGAAGTATGACAACGAATTTTGCTTCCTACACCTTAACATTGCCTAGATTAATTTTATAATTTATAGAATTAGGCGTTACTTTGCGGAGGTCCATAATACAAAAGTAATAAAAATAATATTTTGCTTTAATCCGCGATAAAAGAAAATATATATTTAATGTCAAATATAGAGTGTACTATTCGTTCTCATACCTGATACATGCAGAATTTGTTAAACTCGTTGTTAATTGTTTCGCCCCGTTGTTGTGTTATTGGTTTCGGGTAGTGCATGAGTTTTTACAAATTCTGCATGCATCAGGTATAAGAACGAATAGTACCTACACTCTACATTTAGCATGACATATATTTTCTTTTATCGCGGCTTTTAGCCGTCTGGTATCCGGCTAAGTAGAATAGACCACCCTCATTTCTTACCGAGGTGTCGTAAAAGGCAACTGAGGTAAGTTGATCCACCATGTGGTATCCGGTTTAGTAGAATAGACCACCCTCCTTCTTGCCGAGATGTCGTAATATACGACTAAGGCAAGTTGACGTCGTCGTAAAATACGTAGCCAAATCTTGTGACAACATCTTTATGACATGTTGTGCCGACCCCATTTAGAGTGGGATAAGGGCAGGAAGATGATGATATTTTCTTTTATCACGGCTTATATCAAAATATTATTTTCATTAGTTTTGTATTGCCCATATTGTTAAAACCAAAGATTATAAAAAATTTACTCTATGATTTATTTAGTAAGACAGGAAATCCTGTCACAATAATAATTCTATGCCTCTCGAATACTATCCAACTTGGCCGGAATAACTTCGAGAGAGAGGCTGAAAGGAGAATTCACTTGGGCTGGGCAGCATTCGGCAAACTTCGTCGAGTCCTCACGTCCGAGATTCCGCAATGCCTGAAGACCAAGGTCTTCGACCAATGCGTCCTTCCTGTGTTAACGTATGGCGCCGAGACGTGGACACTGACGGCGGGACTAGTCCACAAGTTTAAAGTCGCTCAGCGTGCTATGGAGCGAGCTATGCTCGGAGTATCTCTCAAAGATAAAATCAGAAATGAGATTATCCGCGAGAGAACCAGAGTAACCGACGTAGCTAGCAGAATAAGCAAGCTGAAGTGGCAGTGGATTGGTCACGTCTGTCGCAGGACTGATGGCCGTTAGAGCAAAAGAGTCCTGGAGTAGAGACCGCGTCTTGGCAAACGCAGTGTAGGGCGCCCACCGTCTCGCTGGACCGACGATATCCGGAAGGTTGTTGGGGCCAGGTGGATGCGCATTGCGGAGAACCGGGATGTCTGGCGCAGACATAGGGAGGCCTATGTCCAGCAGTGGACTGCGATAGGCTGATGGATGGATGGATGGATGGATCTCGAATACGTTTGAATTTATTAAAACACTTTAGATCAAGATTATCCGAACAAGATGTCTAATTACTAAATATTTATCGCTATCTGTAAATTGAGCCGAAAGTTGGAAACTTTAGACAGTTTGCTGTACCGACTGGAAACTTCGAAGATATGATTGATTTATAATTACTTTAGGATCAAACGCAAACTCAAAATATACTTGGTAGACGTGGACTTTGGTAAATACTTGGACATAACAGAATTGCGTACAGATTTGTTACAGATGTTTTAACTGAACCCACATCATTCTCCTGCCCTTTATTCTACTCTAAGTTGGTCATGATTTAAACATGTTCTTGAATAATTTGGATAGGTGTTTAATGCCTGCCTAACATCAACTTACCTTATTCGCCTTCTACGATAAGTCAGTAAAAAGAGTGGTCTACTCTACTCAGCCAGATCCATACGATGGGTCAATTTACCTTAGTCACCTTTTACTACATTTCGGTAAGAATTGAGGGTCCTACTCAGCCGGATACCACACGGCAATGTTTAAGCTAAACCAATGACGTTTTATTCATACCACCATATTCAAGGTTTTTTCTTGTTTCTGAACGGAAAACGGGACTTTATTATTATATTGACATATAATGTATACACATTATATGTCAATATATATATATATATATGCTTGCCCTGTATATATGCTTTAATTGATTAAGTAATCATTCTCCTATCCTTATCCCCTCTAAGTGGGGTTGGCACAACATGTTTTCCGCTTCCATTCTCTCCTATTGTCAAATCTGGCGCTACTACTTTTTTTTATATTCACACAATTCAATCATATTTTTACGTCTCCCTCTAATCCTATATCCCCATTCATTCATTTATTTTATTTATTCACTTTAGAATTAACCGTGAAATTAAAGAGACAAACTTTAGCTTTGTAATATTTAATGTCACCGGCTCACACAAAAAAAACGGGCATATTATATTACCACAACACAAAAAATAGGTATATTATATTACCACAACACAAAAAATGGGTATATTATATTACCACAACACAAAAAATGGGTATATTATATTACCACAACACAAAAAATGGGTATATTATATTACCACAACACAAAAAATGGGTATATTATATTACCACAACACAAAAAATGGGTATATTATATTACCACAACACAAAAAATGGGTATATTATATTACCACAACACAAAAAATGGGTATATTATATTACCACAACACAAAAAATGGGTATATTATATTACCACAACACAAAAAAAAGGTATATTATATTACCACAACACAAAAAATGGGTATATTATAGTACCTGGGTGTCCGAACCATGCTTGGTAATTTTTTTTTAAGTATAAAAAATGTCAAAAAGCAAAAAAGTTTGATAATAACAGAGGCTCGATCCCAGGTATGTTCACTTCTCTAGTCCCCCTGTAAGCCACTGAGCTATCACGACTGTAAAATTACAGCTAAAATATAATTTGCTTTCTCAACATTTCAGCATTTTTTCAGTGCCTGAAAACAGGAATAAAACGACTTTTTTTTAATGAAACCTGCCTATATCGATTTTCTCCCCAAAACTCGCTACATGCTAAGTTTTATGAAAATCGTTGGAGCCGTTTCGGAAATTCAGAAAATATTTATGTATACAAGATTAATTCATTTAAATATTAAAGATGAATTAACTTGTATGTAAGTTATATTTTAATACAGACATTTAATTTTACTCTGTATTCTATTTTTGTTGAATTATGTATAATGTTGTAAATAATGTAAAAGTA
The DNA here is from genome assembly GCA_029227775.1 of Morpho helenor. Lineage (NCBI taxonomy): Eukaryota > Metazoa > Arthropoda > Insecta > Lepidoptera > Nymphalidae > Morpho > Morpho helenor. The sequence goes on along the minus strand of JARGCU010000037.1, from coordinate 15,003,445 downwards.
GTTAATTTAACTTATGTGCGGTTTATGTATAAATGTATCAGCTGTAAATATTCTATAAACATAAACGTGATTGATGTTGAAATAAAATTTATTTAAAACTAATCCATTTTTAATGTTCTTAACCTGTAATAACTGTACACTTTTACCCTGCATCAAATTCAAATTCAAATTATTCTTTATTCAAATAAACTTGATTACAAGTGCTTTTGAATCGTCAACTCTACTGCTGGTTCGGAAAGCTGTTCCTACCGAGAAGAGCCAGCAAGAAACTCGGCGGTTGCTCTTTTAAAAATGTAATTCTTAATACTATTTACATTAAGTCGTTACTGTCTTGTACAGGATCAAAGAGAGCTATATCCACACATTCTTATCTTCTAAATAATCTTCAATAGTATAGTAGGCTTTCTGTATCAGGTGTTTTCTGTATCATCGTAAAAAAATTAAGTACGGTAGTACCTCGGTAACCGAACCTTGCTAAGTACCTAATTCTTTAAAAGATATAAAAAAATATTAAAAAAAAATAAATAAAGAAGGCGCCGATGACATTCGAACCCCAGTTTTGAACATTTTCGGTCCGCCCGTTACCCATCGGCTATCGCAACATTTTTAACAGCTAAACGTTGACGCACGCGACTTTTAAGCTTTTGTATCAACATTAAAGCGATATGTTATATTCATAAACAGACGCCGTGTGGTATCCGGCTGAATATAATAGTACCACCCTCTTTTCTTACCGAGGTGTTGTAAAAGGCGACTAAGGTAAGTCGACCCGCCGTGTGGTATCCGGCTGAGTAGAATAGACTACCCTCATGTCTTACCGCGGTGTCGTAAACGGCGACTAAGGTAAGTCGACCCGCCGTGTGGTATCCGGCTGAGTAGAATAGACCACCCTCTTTCTTACCGAGGTGTCGTAAAAGGCGACTAAGGTAAGTCGACCCACCGTGTGGTATCCGGCTGAGTAGAATAGACTACCCTCATGTCTTACCGAGGTATCGTAAAAGGCGACTAAGGTAAGTCGACCCGCCGTGTGGTATCCGGCTGAGTAAAATAGACCACCCTCTTTCTTACCGAGGTGTCGTAAAATACTACCTACTAAAATAAGTTGACGTCAGGCAGGCGGCCGGTCGTAAAAACGCAGCCAACTCATGTGACAGCATGTTTATAACATGTTGTGCCGACCCCACTTAGAGTGGGATAAGGGCAGGAAGATGATGTGATATTCATAAACAGCAAGGGTTTAAGCTGACAGGATGCATTTTTATTTCGAATTGACTGTATGCTGTTAGCCCTAACGGCTTTTACAGCGTCACCGGGCGGGCGCAGAAGCATCGTCGAAGTTACGAAATACGGAGAGTAGAACGCAGAAGCTCTCCAATAACTAGGCAAATAGTGTTTTTAATAGATTTCTGAGAGTTAAGATTTTAATTGAATTGAAGCTGTGATGGCCTAGCGGTGCGACCATTTGAATCTCTAGAGACGATCATGGGTTCAAACCCGGGCAGACACCAATGAGTTTTTCTATTAAAACTTATGTGTCTAATTGATAATTGCAATTTATCACACGCTTTTCGGTGAAGGAAAACATCGTGAGGAAACCTGCATATCTCTAGAGAATTCCGGGGATATGTGTAACCTACCAATCCGCATTGGAGCAGCGTGGTAGGTCTTAGCTCCCACCCTTCTCTCCAAAAATGGAGAGAGGAGGCCTATGCCCAGCAGTGGGATAGTAACAGGCCGTTACTTACTTACTTACTTACTTAAGATTTTAACTGGAACTGCTACATAGTAAATCGTGAGTTATATATGACGGCGCGTGGAGTTATTATAAGTTGTGAACAAAGTTATTTGATTATTACAAATAGTTATGAGATTATTTTATCAATGATTATACTAGGAAAAACATACTAAGGAGAAATTAACATTAAGAGCGGGTAACCCCGAATAGAGTAGTAGTTCGACGTTGGCATGGTAACGTGGGTTGTTATGTCAAGACGGGCGAAATTCTAATCTATTGGCTCTTGATCTTATTAAATCTGGCGTTAAGTATTGTATTGCGACTTATATTGTATTGAAACTAAATAACTAATAATAATAATAATAATAAAAATTTTATTTCTGTTTGTGTACAAAAAAAACTATAAACTAAAATAAAAAAGTAATCTATATAAATGTACAACACAGAAAAAAGGATGCGTCTCAGCATTTTGCTGCAATAATATGATTATTGCAGCACTGATTTTCAGACGCACCCTAAGAGTGACGTCCCGGACTTGTCCGTTAGGCACTCGTAACACAAAATAAAAATATTAAACAAGAAATACACTTAATTAACAATAGGTTATTCTTATAAATACCTCATTAACTTATCAACTAATTGTTGCATCGTACAAGCGTGGTTTTATTTCCGAGTTACTGCCACTATCGCGCCCACAATGGAGGACAATAGCCTAGGCCCTAGACCGTCATAGAAGGCTTCCCGATGCTTCTATAAAGGCTTCTTGATGCTTCTATATATATATCTTTAGCACAAAAAGTGAAAGGTTTATCAATATCAAGATATTAGGCAGGTATATTTTTGTTAAGACGTCACGATCACTGGCTCGTTGGTCTAGGGGTATGATTTTCGCTTAGGGTGCGAGAGGTCCCGGGTTCAAATCCCGGACGAGCCCATACATTTTTTCTTTCTTTAAAATTTTGCAACGTAATATTATTGATCTGTAAACTTTCCGCAACCTCCTCTTTCTTCCAATGTAAATCTCGTTAAAATTAGTTAAACCGTTCTGATGAATAAAGCATTAACCTAAACTCCTCAAAAATTACATCATTTCTTAAATAATTAATAGAATTACTACGTTACTTTGCGGAGATCTATAATACAAAAGTAATAATAAAATTATTTTGCTATAATCCGCGATGAAGTAATAAATAGAAAGTATATATAATGCTAAATGTAGATTGGAAAATCCTTGTTAATAACTGATACATGCAGGATTCGTAAACTCCACCACCGCCACCGCTAGGTTTGCCACCCGTACTATATTATATAGTATTGTACTATATTTTAGTGAATTGTACTATAAAATATAGAAAAAGAATATAGTAATATATATTTATAATAAATAATATATTTATTATAAAAATATAATATATTTATAATAAAATTCCACAATCAATTTTAACTTTGCCATTACAGCAGTTTAAAAACACTATTAAGGAGAGGCTGATACAGAAAGCCTACTATACTGTTGAGGATTATTTGGACGATAAAAATGCGTGGATATAAATATTGTTCGACCCTGTACAAGATAGAAACATTAAATGTAACTAGCATTAAGAATTGTATTTTTTAAAAAGAGCAACCGCCGAGTTTCTTGCTGGCTCTTCTCGGTAGGAACAGCTTTCCGAACCAGCAGTAGAGTTGACGACTCAAAAGCACTTGTTTACAAGTTTATTTGAATAAAGAATATTTTGAATTTTGAATTTGAATTTGAAGTAGGTACGAAAAATACTATATTTTTATGACTAACTCAATTAACGTGTTTTTTTTGCATTAACTGTGAATGGAATGCACCTGCAGCGCTGCATAGGGAATTTTAGAACGAAACTCATTCATGTACGTATGGGTCTTTACTTTTCCTTTCCTTTTTTCTCCATTCCTGCAACTACCGCTTTTACAGAAAGATTTTTTCCGTCACGAATGTAAAATGGAGAGAAGAAAGGAATAAAGCATCTATTAATTTAATCCAAAATGAGTTGTTAATTTACTTTAATATAGACCTAAATTGCTCATATGAACATAATTATTTTAAAAATAGGTAATAGAACCTTGATGGCCAAAGCAAAAAGTAATAATAAATAAACATGAAAAAAAAATAATGATTGAAAATAGATGTGTACTATTTATTTACCTGGACTTCCCAAAAGTACTCTATTTTTTGTTTAAAAAAAATACTATTTTTCTTTAAAAAAAGGTGGCAACCCTAGCCACCGCAGTACACAAGCACTACACACGCTCACTATCACACTACACAAACACAACAATATAAATACCACACGGCAGGTGCACTTAACGTCGCCATTTCCGAGACCTCGTTTAGAAATGAGGGTGGTACTATTCTATTCAGCCGGATACACGGCGTTAACTTCAATTTATTTTATAATTTCTGAAAACTACACAAATCAACGGTGCAAGAATAACAAGTTTATTTCCCGCCTACGTTCTGAAACTCGCAGGCATTCAGTCCACGTTAAAACTAAAATAACAAGAACAAACTAATCCGATGAGCTTGCCAGATCTCACTAACTATTGTTACATGACTGGTAGTTCCAGCTTTGGTTCAAAACAAAATTTATATTTATTCATTCATTCACGCCGTGTGGTAACCGACTGAATAGAATACCACCCTCATTTCTTACCGAGGTGTCGTAAAAGGCGACAGAGGTAAGTTGACGTTATGCAGGCGGCCGGTCGTAAAAACGCAGCCAAATCATGTGACAGCATGTTAATAACATGTTGTGCCGACCCCACTTAGAGTGGGATAAGGGCAAGAAGATGATGATTTATTCATTCATTCCAAATACATCCTTTTTAATTTTGATAATGTAAAGAACCATAATTTTGATCCGATAGCGCAACTATTCGACGCGACCAAAACCGCATAGCCGGGTGTCTCTAACTATACAAATACAAAAAAAAACCATAAATTTTATTCCCATCATTAACTAATAATGGAGGTCGTATTGTTGATTCTAAAATCATACTATAATAAGGGTACTAAACCCTTTATACCAAAACATATTTAAATGAATTTATTTTAAAATGATTCACTTGAATCCATCTTGTTTCTGTTTATTTGAGGTCATCTCAAATACACAGGTTAAGATGATATACCTAGGTATAGATTTTATAAGATGCAAATATTTGAATTAATAATAGATGCGACGCATGAATTAATCAAATAGGTAGGTTGAATTAATTAAAGACTAGTGGAATGTGCAGATGGTTAGTAAAAGGTCGACGTATCAAAGTACTACAAAAGTAATGCATATTTTATGATCAAATAATTGATTAGTTATAAGTGAAATAAAAATAGGTATTCTATTTTCGTGTAAGAAATTATAACTTTAAAATAGGTAGATATCGTGTGAATTTCAATGCTTATCTAATTAACTTGTTAGAAACTTTATGTTCAATAAATACACCAACAAACGTATTTATATCAAAAATATTTCTTTATTTATTACAGTCGAGAAACAAAGATTACATTCAGATTTTGAACTACAGCCGCCATCTAGTAAAAGCTTGCAAACCCATTTACAAGTATTGGAAATATTAATCATTTATTAAATATATTTAGAATATTTGATATTGTATTTGGACCATATAGTAGGCATGAATAAATAAGACTATTTACTCAACCAAATAACATTAGATTGAGTTATTTTAAAGAGTAAATGTTTGAACCAAGTGTATGTACTTAGTTCTTCTATCTCCTGTAAGATGGCGCTATGACATTGTAAACTTTGAATTCGTCACGCCCAAAGATACCTAACAAAACGGTACTACCTAATAGGATTACGCTATGTTGTGAAATAGAATAATATCTTCTAGAATACTGCAACGGTTTTCAATTCATCACACCAGAAGAAAACTTTACCATACTGTATTTTTCTTTCGCAATATTATTGTAACAAGAAAATGACATTTGTTGTGTTTCCAGTCTGTTTCAATTAATTACATTGGTGTTGTCATCTCGCTCTCTCTATTGCATTGATCGCCCACGTTAAAACGAAAGCAACGTCAGCTTCTGTTTCGCTTGAAGCAGAACATTAATTCGTATCAGCTGACAACCAAAGCAAAACAGTCGGTGCGCGACCATCTTGTCAAAACTGGAGTCAGTGACAACAAATAAATATTTTAAAATGTCCTAAATCGGTAGTAATGACTTAACGATAGTTCTGTATCCATTAAAGTATAGTGTACAGGTGACCCCTGTGTTGTTTTCGACTCGCCTACTATACATTTCGCTCAAAAATTCGGGTTTGTGCTGCGTCAAATGACGTCATGTGTGTGATACACGTATCGCTGCCGAGTTCGTAAGTATTTTCTTTTATTACTCTATTAATTTATTGAATTGAGGACTTATAATGAATAGGTGAGTGTTCGCCCGACGCGGGTTTCATTCATGATTCGTGGGGAAACTGCATACAGAGTCTGCAGGCAGTCCATACTGTTTGAGAAGTTGGCAGCTTACAATGCCCTTGAAAATTATGCAGCAAAATTCATATAGTCGCTGAGTAAATTGAGTGATTAGCGATACCATCACTTTCTATTCTGATCTAGGGACTTAAACTCAGTTATCAGACAGGAATTCGCCTACATTCCGCCTAGCAACCGAAACACCATCGCACGCACTTGACTATAAATGGAACTCTCTCGACTCTTAGAAAGTATTATTTTGTATTAAACATTCGTTATTGTTTTCGTTTGCGTTGATATTTGCTAAAATTGATAATGTAGCTGTATATACAACATCGCTTACAAGTTTTAAATATGGATATGTGTTGTTTTAGTCAAGTTTATTCGATTCGTGCTGGCGTTCTCGTTTTTTATATGAGTTGCATTTATAGAATTTGATTATGAGCGTTGTTTTTTTCCCCGATTTCGCAGCAAGCGTCGTTATTACTATAATATGTTAACATCTTGGACGTGAAACAATTTTTAACATTCTCGTCTTCTAATTCGAAATTCAATTAATCATAGATAAGCAACAAGTATGATTGTAATTTTTCCGCGGCCGCACACTCAGACAAACGTTCACCAATATACCTACTTACCTTGATGAAGCCTAATTATTTCTTTGTTCGACGTTAATAGATATCGTTAATTAATCAACAAGAACTCGTTTAACAAATACTTCACTGCTGTTTCGTTTCGCGGATATTTACTGTATACATATTGGCGAGTTACGTTTTTATTGGTCACGTGCTTTAAAATGGCGTACATATATTTTTACATATGCCATCCGTTTGTAATTAAGCGATCGCTAGCCGTATAGCTATGTTGAAATGTGTTTATATTAATGATATATTTGAGCTTAGGCCGTTTTCTCACCTGACGAGGTGAAAAGATAACTATACAGTTCATTCTACTAATGCACTTGCGAAAGATATTTATTGCATAATTATTTTTTTATTTCCCGAGAAATACTTTATTGTAAATGCGAAAGTCTGTTAGGTTGTGACGTGTAATCTTATAGAGCAATATTGGTGAAATTTGGTACAATTAAAGCTTACAGGTTACTTATTAGCAGGTACATGAAGTACCTGGTGATCATATAGAACAAAAATATATTTAAAAAAAACTGTTTTTCTTAAGAAACAGCTTAAGAAAACGCAGTACGTATTTTAAAATCATATTTCATAGGTCACTTAATAAATTTTGATTTATAATGTTATAAATCAAAAATAATGCTAAGTTTTAAATCAATTACCTATTGGAAGGTGTGCGTAAAGCTTCGTACGTTGTCTATAATTTTGAAAATAATTTTACAAATACAAAATAACCAGTGCGGTGGTTTTGATCTAACCACAAACGTATCAACCCATTAACAATGTGGTTATAACTACAGATAATTACGTTATATGACCTAACTGATAGTCGAAATTTAACCTCATGCATAACTGTACTAAATAAGTAAGAAAATAAAAGATTGCTGATATCCACATGAAGCCGTGTGGTATCCGGGTGAGTAGAAAATACCACCCTCATTTCTTACCGAGTTGTCGTAAAAGGCGACTAAGGTAAGTCGACCCATCGTGTGGTATCCGGCTGAGTAGAATAGACAAACCTCATTTGTTGCCAAGTTGTCGTAAAAGGCGGCTAAGGTAAGCCGACCCGTCGTGTGATATCCGGCTGAGTAGAATAGACCAACCTCATTTCCTACCGTGTTGTCCTAAAAAGCGACTAAGGTAAGGTGACTCACCTCGGTCAAAGGTGGCAATCGGTCAAATAGAATAGACCACTATCTATTCTACTCGAGAAGTCGTAAAAGGCGACTAAGGTAAGTTGACCCACCGTGTGTTATCTGGTTAAGTAGAACAGACCACCCTCTTTCTTACTGACGTGTCGTAAAATACGAGTAGGGAAAGTTGACGTCAGGCTGGCGGCCGGTCGCAATATACAAAGCCAAATCATGTGATAACATGTTTATAACATGTTGTGCCGACCCCGTTTAGAGTAAGTGATGATACCCACATGCACTGAAAATTTCTAATAGTGGTTTTGTATTCCATAATAGAAATGACTAAAATAAAAATTCTTCGAACAATGCCCGTCATAAAAATAGTTTTCGTAAAAAATTTCGCTATTTTAGATCTCGCGCTCTCGTTTGTTGTCAAAATGAGTTATTTTTTATAAAAAATATAAGTAACGGCCTGTTACTATCCCACTGCTGGGCATAGGCCTCCTCTCTCCATTTTTGGAGAGAAGGGTTGGAGCTAAGACCTACCACGCTGCTCCAATGCGGATTGGTAGGTTACACATATCCCCAGAATTCTCTAGAGATATGCAGGTTTCCTCACGATGTTTTCCTTCACCGAAAAGAGTGTGATAAATTGCAATTATCAATTAGACACATAAGTTTTAATAGAAAAACTCATTGGTGTCTGCCCGGGTTTGAACCCATGATCGTCTCTAGAGATTCACACGGTCGCACCGCTAGGCCATCACAGCTTTTTAATCACATCACAGAGTTATTTTTTATTGGAAATTAATATTTTTTCTGGACACCTCGATGGTAAAGCGGTTGAAATGCGAGAATTGTCCAAGATTTTCGCAAGGTTCGCAGATTCCAACCCTGGCCAGTGGTTTTATTAGTGAGTTCATATAGTGAGCTACATTTTTAAAATTTAAAGCTTTCCATGCATGCGCTGCGTAAACGGTGATAGTTATTCAAAATTCATATATCACAAAATTGTTCCCCTCTAAAAGTTCTAATTAAAAGTCCGCGACAGCATATGTCTAGCTATTAAGGTTAGCCCACTTCCATTTTTAAGGTTATCAAAAGAATATTTTAATTTTTCAGCTGGCGATTGCTCGTTACAAATAAATAAATGAATTGATACCTGTATGGGGCCATCAACACCGTCTTCCGCCCCAAAAATAACTTAATACTAGTTATGAATGACGATAGAAAACTGCTCAATATATACATATAAAATTTTAAAATACATATAAACACCTCGACGCCGTGTGGTATCCGGCTGAATAGAATAGTACCACCCTCATTTCTTACCGAGGTGTCGTAAAAGGCGACTAAGGTAAGTCGACCCGCCGTGTGGTATCCGGCTGAGTAGAATAGACCAACCTCATTTCTTACCGAGGTGTCGTAAAAGGCGACTAAGGAAAGTTGACCCACCGTGTGGTATCCGGTTTAGTAGAATAGACCACCCTCTTTCTTACCGAGGAGTCGTAAAATACGACTAAGGTAAGTTGACGTCAGGCAGGCGGCCGGTCGTAAAATACGTAGCCAAATCATATGACAACATGTTTGTAACATGTTGTGCCGACCCCACTTAGAGTGGGATAAGGGCAGGAGGATGATGATATAAATACCTCGGTTAGAATCGAACCCGCGACCTAAAGGGCGATGTTTCGCCATCAGGTCATGCTTATCATAAACATGCATTGTCATTGGGACTGGAGCAGTATGTAAAATTTCATCTCAATCGGACAACGGGAAGTGGGTCAAATTTAACTTGCAAGATTCCACCTTCACATATATTGCAAGTTAAATAAAAGTTTTTTAAAAATACGCCTGATTTGATTCCCGAAAAACTCAAAAACCGTATTTATAAAAATTTTAAAAGTGAACTGTGTCTGTTACGCCTTTGGATATTACGTCAGATACACATCATCATCTTCCTGCCCTTATTCCACTCTAAGTGGGGTCGGCACAACATGTTATAAACATGCTGTCACATGATTTAGCTGCGTTTTTACGACCGGCCGCCTGCCTGACGTCAACTTACCTCTGTCGTATTTTACGCCACCTCGGTAAGAATTGAGGGTGGTCTATTCTACTAAACTGGATACCACACGGTGCGTCAACTTACCTTAGTCGCCTTTTACGACACCTCGGTAAGAAATGAGGTCGGTCTATTCTACTCAGCCGGATACCACACGGCGGGTCGATTTACCTTAGTCGCCTTTTACGACACCTCGGTAAGAAATGAGGGTGGTACTATTCTATTCAGCCGGATACCGCACGGCGTATTACGTCAGATACACATAGATAAAATTTAGTGTAATTAAAGCTTACAATGTATAGGTGTTTAAAAAAATGTATAAAAGTAAGTAAGTAAGTAGCGGCCTGTTACTATCCCACTGCTGAGAATAGGCCTCTTCTCTCCGTGTTTGGAGAGAAGGTTTGGAGCTAATACCTATCACGCGGCTCCATTGCGGATTGGTAGGTTACACATATCTCCAGAATTCTCTAGAGATATGCAGGTTTCCTCACGACGTTTTCCTTCAACGAAAAGCGTGTGATACATTGCAATTATCAATTAGACACAAGTTTTATCAGAAAAACTCATTGGTGTCTGCCCGGGTTCGAACCCGTGCCCTCCTCGAAAGAGTCGCACGGTATTACCCTGGGCTATCACAACTTATAAAAAAAAATGTATAGGATAAGAAAACTGCTTATTTTCCGTCAGGAGTAAAAAAAAAAGTTATTTTAACGTTTAATTTGGTGCAAAGTCGCGGGCATCAATAGTTTCATAAACACTACCAAATAGAAATATGATATTTGTTAAATTTTTATCGCGTTCATTAAAATAAGATGTGATAATGTTTTATTTGATAACGCTCTTAATTAAAAATTTATATCCCATTGTTACCTTATCACTAAGTGATGGCTTAATTTAGTTTGGGAGTTTGAAACCTGGGAGAACATTTGTATTGGCTGAGAAAAACCCAGAACCCTTAATGTAAGCAAGGGTGCAACTGTTTGTTACAGAATAGCGGCCATTGACGATGTTCGTGTCTTGGATTCGAACCAAAGTCGAATGGTTACCCATTTTGTGACGTCACAACAAGCCATTTAAAAAAAAAAAACAGACAAATTTATGAAATTACTAGCTTTTACCCGTAATTTCGTTAGCGTGGACTGTTGTCGTGTGATAGGTTGACAATAGATGGCGCTTTTCAAAGTCATCCTATTCCTGTAGAATTAACAAAATTTCTGTAGCCTGTGTTATTCCGGTGTATAAGTAATAATTGTGCTAAATTTCATCGATATCGGTTCAGCGGATTCGCCGTGAAAGAGTAACCAATACATCCATACTCACAAACTTTCGCATTTATAATATTAGTAGGATAATAAATTGTAATCGCACACCTTCTTATCTTATTTGCATGCACTTTTCTTTTATTCGTCTTTTTAATTGCCTATCATTCCGATCCATTAAAGCGCATAAAATTACAGACCGAGCCTTGGTCAGCCAGGTACTCAGTTTTTTAAAGATACAAAAAAAATAGAAAAAAAAATACTTGTCCTCAAACCTAGGTATTTTCACCTCTACCCTGTTCCCCAAATGAGCTACCATGACGTTACGTTTGACAGCGAAAATTGTCTTTTGAATTTAAGTAAATATTAGCATTTTCCTGGAAGCAGGGATAAAAAGACATTTTTTTAATGAAACCTAGCTAGATCAAATTATTCCCCCCAAAACCCCTACAGCCCGATTTTCAAGAAAATCGTTGCGAGCCGTTTCCGAGATTCGAAAATTATATTTATATACATACAAGATTAACTCATTTAAATTAAATATTAAAGATAACATCATCCTCCTGCCCTTATCCCACTCTATGTGGGGTCGGCGTAACATTTTATAAACATGTCACATGATTTGGCTACGTATTTTACGACAAGTCGCCTGCCAGATTTCTAACCTTAGTTATGAACTTACCTTAGTCGTATTTTACGACACCTCGGTAAGAACGAGGGTGGTATATTCCACTTAACCGGATACCATGCAGCGGGTCGACTTAACTTAGCCACCTCCTACGACACCTCGATAAGAAGAGTGTAGTCTATTTTACTCAGCCGGATACCGCACGGTGGGTCAAATTATTTTTGTCGCCTTTTACGACACCTGGGTAAGAAAGACTGGTCTATTCTACTAAGCCGGATACCGCACGATGGGTCGACTTACTTTAGTCACCTTTTACAACACCTCGATAAGAAAGAGTGTAGTCTATTCTACTCAGCCGGATACCGCACGATAGGTCAACTTACTTAAGTCGCCTTTTACGACACCTCGGTAAGAAATTAGAGTGGTCTAATGTATTCAGCCGTGTAAAAATACATAACGTTGCAAGTAAATGGCGCCCGCATATAAATATTTCACAAGCTATGTGAAATATTTACAATGTAATAATACACTAAAATTAATTCAATGTAACACAAAAGTTTTCATTGTTTTTTGTTATCACAGAGGAAACCGGTTAGTCAGTTATCAGAACACGCTAGGTATGTGACTGATTTAAATATGAAACGTATATCCATACTTCCTTACATATTAATAAACAATCCCCCGCCGCGTCCGTATGTATGTTCGCGATAAACTCAAAAACTACTGAACAGATTTGCATGGAGTTCTCCTCAATAGACAGAGTCATTCATGAGGAAGGTTTTAGTCATGAAAATATTTGTAAAGGCTTTATGGAAATTAATTTAAATGAGTCAATAAAAATTACGAAATATAGGTATAGTAAGTAATCATTGAAAGCTAGGTATATTATTCGGAAGCCCGTAAAAAAGGAATATCTCCATACATAATTTTGTTACATCTCCAAAGAATTGGGCACCATTTTTGATGAAAGCTCCCATAAGGCTTGACTATTTCCAAAATTTTCAATTATTTTACGCGAGATATTATCAAATCATCCACGAATAAGTTTTATAGTGAAAACTCTGTTTACTCTGTCTTTATCTGAAAACGGCGTAAAAAATATTCTTCAGTAGTTTTTAGTTTGTTATAGGTAGTCCTGAAGATATTTAACAAAATACGTAACACTGAAAACTAGATAATTGATAAGGTTAAAGTATTATTATCTCTTCTAACACCACTGTTAATTGCCTCTTCAGGTGACAAGAGGGACCATTCCACGTGGACATTATTTGTATAGTACTAGCATGTTAGTAAAATAGGATACATATAACTTATGTATTTAGAAAAGTAATAATAAAATTATTTCCTGTAATCCGCGATGACGTAAAATATAAAATATGTATAATGCTAAATGTAGAGTGGACAATCCGTTTTCATACCTGATACGTGCAGAATTCGTAAAAACACATATACAAACCTCCACCACCGCCACCACAATACACAAGCACTATATACGTTCAATATCACAAACTCAACAATCGTTTCGCCCCGCAACCGAAGCATCATCAGTAGATAGACTCCACGACCAAAATCGCAAAGCTTTGCGATTTTGGTTAGCATTATATAAATTTACTTTTTTACCTCATCGCGGATTATAGCAAAATAATTTTATTATTACTTTTGTATTATGGATCTCCGCAAAGTAACGACTAATATCTATAAATTATTTATGTATTTTCCTACAATGTCATATTTTATTTAATTCTTCCTTTATTATTGTACATACAAATTGTTAGATAAGATGATAAAACAAAAAAAAATACACGTATAAAGGCGGACTTATCTCAAAAGGAATCTCTTCCAGTCAACCTATTAAGTACCAGAAGAAAAAAGACAAATGAATTACGGGTAATATAGAACGAAAAAAGAAAAATAACGACAAACTATGCATGTCGCAGATGAACATTTGCACTCGAGGGAACAGATAAGGAAAATGTGGAAAAGCAAGATCTGCAAGATTGACTGGCCCGTTGGAGCAGTGGGTAGTGACCCTACCTTCAGCTCCGCGGGTCGCGGGTTCGATTCCCGCCGAGGGCCAACATTTTCTATAAATGAATTTGTTGGTCTTTGAGCCTGGGTGTATATTTGTATTTAAGTATGTATTTAAAAAATATATAAGTATATATTCACCAGTTGTCTGTCTACCATAACACAAGTATTAAGTTACTTACTATGGGGACGGACGACCGTGTGTGTAAGTGTCCCATATATTTATTTATGTATTTGAAAAAAAAAAAAAAAAAAGATCATAATGAAATCATTACTTCTATTAAATTACTTTTACATGTTTTATGTTGTACTTTAATTGTGTTACAATTATCTAATACACGATAGGCAACATGTTCTCTGATATGGCGGGCGGCGACATGTCATGTAGTTGTGAAAGAGCTAGATAAAATGAAGCTATTTAAAACAAGCTTTAACTGCGACTACGTTCTCGTCAATTTAAATTTCAAAATACTACAACCCTCCATCACATATACTCGTATTAGCCCGGTATATGTTTCAATTGTACTAAATTTTATCAATATCGGTCCAGTGGATATGCGGTAATAGACTGACTTTTGCGTTCATGAAACACTAGCTTTTACCAGCATCTTCGTTCGCGTGTAGTCTTGGAATAAACAGTAGCTTCTGTCACTCATCAACCCTGCAAATATCTTTATCACAAAAATCAGATCGATCTGGGAAGACTGAGAGAGATTTATCGATTTCGAGAGAGCATAGTTTAATAATTTTGGTAAATAGCCCGTATTACACATATTAATTATCACTACATATTATAAAACAATGTCGCATTCATTTCTTGTACGCATAAAACTTTAAAACTACGCAACAGATTTTGATGCGGTTTTTTTTTAATAGAGAGAGTGATTCAAGAGGAAGGTTTGTAGGTATAATAACATTCAATACGGAGTAGAGAAATACTGTCATTTTTGAGGTTTCTGTAAATAATTACATTTTTTTACATTGCAAACGCAGGCTAAACCCAAAGATTTATCAAAATGATGTACTAAGTATTTGTACACCTTGAAAAGGTCTACAGAAAAGTCCGCGATGGTATATGTCTATCTCTTATGGATAACTCACAATAGCATTTTTTGTCATTTACTTTTTACGAAAAATAATGCCTTATTTTTGAAGCAATTTTTATACACTACAGCATTAATCCTTATCCAATTAGGTACCTTAAATAAATAGTTGATTTAATATAGATCAATATGGCCGTTTACAGCATGTAATTTAAGTGAACATTTTCGGAGATATTACAGATTTAAAAATGCCGTGAGGAGGTCGCGCTTCACCCTATAGCACTTCGAATCCCGCAGCTATATCGTTCTTTCAAGAGTTTGTTTAACGACAAGGAAGCTGTGAATGTTGTATATAAAGATATTTTGTAATTAAATTTGTAAAATTAAAAATTAAATACATAGGGAAAATGTAAAAGTAAATAAGTAAAAATTTACTATATGAATTTAGATATTCCAAAGATAACAGGAAATCTTCTTGGTATAGGGAAAGGAAATTGTTTTTCTCCAAATTTAACGCTTGCGGGCCACGGGCAGTAATGAATAAATCAAAACTACTGGATCGATTTTAATCATTTTTTTACACTGAATGACATGCGATATATATTTTATACCCGTGCGAAGCAAGGGCAGGCCGCTAGTATATTATAATAGCTCAAATTATCAGTTTATTTAGTAAACAGAAACCAAAATATACAAAAACTTTTTTAAAACAACTCTTTCGACGTAAGCAAACATCGTGATATAGAAAATTCTTTCAATTACAGATTCGACTCGACTTTGACACATCATGAATAAAAAAACTTTCATTGATTGATAATAGATGGCATTCTTTCATGTCATCCTATTCCTATTGATTTAACAGGACTTCTATAGCCTATATGTTACTCTGGTATATACGAAATAATTGTGCCAAATTTCATCGATATCAGTTCAGGGGATTCGCCGCGAAAGAATAAAAGCATACATCCATACTCACAAACTTAGGGTAGGAAATAGTAAGGAGATTAACATTGCGCGCAACGCGCTCAGAACCTACTAGCTATAGTACTAAATTGTTTGTTCACATATTGATTTTTATATTTAATAACACCTGAAATTACTGGTATTTATATAATAAATATTATTGTATAATAAAACAAAAAAACGGACGACCTTCTCGCGTGTTTTCGCACGGTCACAGCGAGCGGTCTCAATTCGAGTACAACGCAGCCTTGGCATCGACATCGGGTTTTGGCGCGACCTTAGCAGCCATACAGACAGTTTCGCGTCTGTATGCACTAGACACGACATGCTACGCCGATGTCTTAACTTTTGTTTCCCCATTGAGAACTGGTAAAGATTACGCAAACCACTGGCTGGTAAACGTCTGGCTTGCGAAGATTTCGGCATGACTTTAGCAGCTAGACATTTATGCGTCACCAGCGCTGTAAGACTCCACATGCTAATCGTATGTCTTACCATTGATTTCCCCGATAAGTACTGGTAAAGAATGTATGACTTGCCACGACAGCGGCATAGGGTTTCGGCATGAATTTACGGGTAGACATTTTCGCGTTACGTCTTGACATTGTTTCACCGTTGAGTACTGGTAAAGATTCTCTAGCTACCAAGATATTTCGATGATAAAAATGACTGGATTTGAAAATACTTTCAGCTTCATACAAGACTGCGGTTTAATAATGTAAAATTGAAATTTTTTAAAAGATTAACCGCCGAGTTTCTTGCTGGTTCTTTTTGGTAAGAGCAACATTTTCATAATCATATTGATCCTTGACGATTCAAAAGTGCTTAAAAGCGCTTATTTTAATAAAGATTTAATTTGATTTGCGCTAATATGGATGCCACGGACACTTTTGTGGCTGTTTAATAGACAACACGTGGATTTAGTAGTTTAGTAAATTTGCGGCTTGTAATTATCGATTCGTTTGACTTTCAGTTATCCTTATTCATAATTTTATTGTTTCTTGTCGCCAACTTATAGACATGTGATGTTGTAATGGACATCATCGCTGTCACTTTACTTTGTTTGTTTGTACTACAATACTAATTGACTAATAATTAATAAATTAACTAATAAATAATATACTAATTGACACAAGCTGTGATGGCCTAGCGGTGCGACCGTGTGAATCTCTAGAGACGATCATGGGTTCAAACCCGGGCAGACACCAATGAGTTTTTCTATTAAAACTTATGTGTCTAATTGATAATTGCAATTTATCACACGCTTTTCGGTGAAGGAAAACATCGTGAGGAAACCTGCATATCTCTAGAGAATTCTGGGGATGTGTGTAACCTACCAATCCGTATTGGAGCAGCGTGGTAGGTTTTAGCTCCAACCCTTCTCTCCAAAAATGGAGAGAGGAGGCCTATGCCCAACAGTGGGATAGTAACAGGCCGTTACTTACTTTACTAATTGACTGGCCCGTTGGTGCAGTGGGTAGTCCTGCCTTCAGCTCCGCAGGTCGCAGGTTCGATTCCCTCTGAGGGCCAACGTTTTTTATAAATGAATTTGTGTGTGTAATTGTCCCATATATTTATTATTATTATTTAATACTAGTATTACATCTAGATGTATCAGTGGCTTCGCCCGTGTGGAAAGTAGTGTATCACAATTGTTTTCCGAATTGTAATTTTAAACAAAAGTAGTTATTGCGAGTTAATCATAAGAGAGAGACATGCTATCGCGGACTTTTCTGTAGACCTTTTCAAGGTGTACAAATACTTAGTACATCATTTTGATAAATCTCGTAGGGTTTAGCCTGCGTTTGCAATGTAAGCGGAAAAAAATGTAATTATTTACAGAAACCTCAAAAATTACAGTATTTCTCTACTCCGTATTGAATGTTATTATACATACAAACATTCCTTTTGAATCACTCTATCTATTAAAAAAAGCCGCATCAAAATCTGTTGCGTAGTTTTAAAGTTTTATTCATACATAGGGATATATGGACAAACAAAGAATGCGACTTTGTTTTATAATATGTAGTGATGAATGTTTAAGAGAAGAGTATTCACGCTAGACATGACTGACGAATTATTACATTAACAGGACATGTTTTTAATTAATTTTTCGAATTCTGCTAAGCAACGCCCACTTATGTTAATTATTCTATGTTTACCATCCTTGATTTATGTAAGTGATAATATTGTGACATTGCTATTGCCATTCCGCGTGCCGGTGCAAGGTCGTCGTAATTTCAGCGTCGATCAAATTACAGTTCAGCCATTTTAAAGATATTTATGAGGCCGTTTGAACAGCAGCGGCACGCAATAGACACGGGTAACGGCTGCATTAAACTTTGTGCAAACTTTATTGCCCAACTGTTACACTAGTGTTAGATATATGTACGGTTTAATCGTATTTAATAGGTATTTTTTTTTTTTTTATGGCATAGGATGGCAAACGAGCATGCGGCTTACTAATCAAGTAATTACCGCCGCCCACTACCTCTCGCAGAGCGAGTGCGTTGCCGTCCTTTAAGATGGTGGAAAATACGTTTTTTGAAGGTGCTCATGTTATACTGATCTGGAAACGCTGCCAAAGGGAGATCGTTCCATAAAACTGTGGTGCGCGGAATGAAATTATTTGAGAACCGCACTGTAGTAGATCGCCAAGCATCCAGATGGTAGGGATGATATTTTAACCTATGACGTACAGTGCGGTTATGGAATTTAGCAGCAGGAAGCAAGTCATGTAGTTCGGTGGAACACTCTCCGTGGAAGATGCGGTAGAAAACGCATAGTGATGATACGTCTCTACGATCCCCAACGAGTCAAGCTGTTTGCAGATCACCTTATCCCCAATGATTCGAGCTGCTCTACGCTGTATGCGATCGAATGGCTTAAGTTGGTACTGGGGTGCACCGGCCCAGAGATGAGAACAGTACTCCATGTGAGGCCGGACTTGTGCTTTATAAAGCGCTAGTCTATGAGCCGGCTTGAAGTACTGTCTGGCTCTATTGAGAACACCCAATTTTTTGGAGGCCAACTTAGCCTTCTTTTCCAAGTGATCGCGATACTTGCAGCTATTGGAGATGTCGAGACCCAGTATTTCGATACTACTCGAGTCACGTAACAGAGTATTCTCGAAATACGGTGACGCGACAAAAGGTGTTGCTTTTGCGGTTAACGCGCAAACTTGCGTCTTTTGGGGGTTAAATTTTACTAAATTTAATTTACCCCATTCGGAGATCTTCCGTAGGGTGGCTTCAACGGAAGACACAAGATTTTTTCGGCACTCATCGACCTTTGTCCAAGAAAGTCTTGCGCCAGCGGTGTATACGGCATCCACCGTACTGTCATCTGCATAACAGTGAATGTTAGGGTCATCTAACATGTCATTGATATGCAGAAGAAACAGTGTTGGGGATATCACGCATCCTTGTGGAACCCCGGCATTCACAGGCTTAAGATTAGAGCAGAAACCATCGACAACTATACGTATGCTACGTCCTGTGAGAAAGCTGGAGATCCAAAAGCGCAGACTTTCTGGAAGCCCATAGGAAGGTAGCTTCGAAAGAAGTGCCCTATGCCATACACGATCGAAGGCTTTCGCCATATCCAGACTAACCGCAAGACCTTCCCCCTTGCTTTCTATAGCCGCTGCCCAACGGTGAGTCAGGTAAACCAGAAGATCACCAGCTGATCGGCCGCGTCGAAAACCGTATTGACGGTCGTTGATCAGCTCATGATCTTCGAGGTAAGACAGAAGCTGGCTATTGATTATCATCTCCATAACTTTGGAGATGAGGGAGGTAATGGCAATAGGTCTGTAGTTAGCCGGATCTGAAGCATCGCCTTTTTTAGGGATCGGATGGATCAGGGCTGACTTCCATGTATCCGGGACTATGCCTTGTGAGTAGGAGAGCCGAAATAAACGCGTAAGCACAGAAGTTAACTCGGGAGCACACATTTTGAGCACAATTGCAGAGATACCGTCAGGCCCACTCGACTTATGAATATCCAAAGACAACAGGGCTCGCCGAACAGCTTTTTGGCTGAACTTAATATCTGGCATTGAGCTCTGACACCGCGGAATAGTAGGCGGTGGGTTTCCTTGGTCATCCATAGTCGAATTTGAGGCAAAGAAGTCTCCCAAAAGATCGGCTTTCTCCTTTGCTGTATGAGCCAATGCATTGTTCTCTGTGCGCAACGGTGGAAGTGAGGGTTGGTCAAAGTTACCAAGCGCCGCTTTGGAGAGTGCCCAGAACCGACGCGTTCCAGATGGGTATTGCTCAAGCTTCTTACCAATTTTGACAATATACTTAGACTTCGCTCTGGCGACTTCCCTCTTAAAGAACCTGGAGGCACGGTTATATTTCTTCTTGAGCGATGTGGGGTTGGTATTTCTGGTAGTTAACGCCTCAACCCAAGCCCGATAAGCAACCCGTTTGCTATCAGCTGCTGCCTTGCAAGATTCACTAAACCATGGCTGTGATCTACCACCGATTGGAATTACGGAGCTAGGTATATAGTTATCCATACCTTGTAGCACCACTTCGGCGACAGATGCACCACATGAGTTAGGATCACTCAGAGAGAAACAGACCTGCCTCCAAGGATAGGACGAATAGAAGGAACGCAAACCATCCCAATCTGCTGACTTGTAATGCCAAACACGGCGTGTCGCGAGTGATCTGCGGCGACGGTATATACGAAGAAAGCTTTGGTAGCCCAGCGGTGTGACCGTACGACTCTTTCGAGGAGGTCACGGGTTCAAACCTGGGCAGACACCAATGAGTTTTTCTGTTAAAACTTGTGTCTAATTGAAAATTGCAATTTATCACGCGCTTTTCGGTGAAGAAAAACATCGTGAGGAAACCTGCATATCGCATTGGAGCAGCGTGGTAGGTCTTAGCTCACAGCTCACAGAGTTGACGAATGATATGAGAGAATGGAAAAGAAAAATGATGACCCCACTTAGAGTGGGATAAAGACAGAAGAATAATGAAACAGTTTCATGTTTCATTGATGTGCCAAAAATTTGACCCTTTAATATGTGACTTGTACGGTTGATAATTGGTTACCATAGCCCCGGCCTTGAATGTGAGACAAAGTGGGCCGAGGTTGCGGGAGCGTCGGCCCTCGAAAGTGAAACCTGCGCACGCGCCGGGACGCACCTTCCGCGGCTCGACCGGTTGCTGTGACTAACTCCCTCCCCTCCCCCCACTTGGAAACGTGAAGAAAAATTCACCGACTTAGTTTCCAACTTTTTTTTTAACAAGAAATAAAGTATATTTAGGTCTCAGAAGAATATATATATATTTTTAAATAAATAAATAAATATATGGGACGCTTTCACACACGGTCGTCCGTCCCCAAAGTAAGTAACTTAATACTTGTATTATGGGTGACAGACAACTGATAAATACATACTTATATATTTTTTAAATAAAAACTTAAATACAAATATATACCCAGGCTCAAAGACCAACAAATTCATTTATAGAAAATGTTAGTCCTTGGCGGGAATCGAACCCGAGACCCGCGGAGCTGAAGGCAAGGCTGAGGGCAGGCACTACCCACTGCTCTAGCGGGCCAGTCAATTAAACGGTTTGTTTGTTTGTAATCTCTGTTGCATTAATTGATATCAAAATGATAAAGAAACAATAATGTGCAGTGGCGGGCTTATTCCGGAATCGGAATCTCTTCCCGCCAACCAGTCTAAAATTAAAAAAAGTAAATCTATACTAATATTTAAAGCTGAAAAGTTTGTTTGATTGATTGATTGTTTGAACACGCTAATCTCAGGAACTACTGGACCGATTAAAAAAATTCTTTAAGTATAAGATAGTCCTTTTATCGAGGAAGGCTATAGGCTATATAACATCACGCTAAGATGAATAGGAGAGGAGTAATTAATTCTAAGAGACATGCTTATACGTAAAGCATACAAAAATTGAAGATTATTTGGATGGTAAAAATGCCTGCATTCAACAATCCTTTCAGCTTCATACAAGACTGCGGTTAAATAATGTAAAATTGAAAATAGTTTAAAGATTGACCGCTGAGTTTCTTGCTGGTACTTCTCGTTAAGAGCAACATTCCGACCCAGTTGTAGCTTCATTAATCATATTGATCCTTGACGATTCAAAAGTGCTTGAAAGAGCTTATTTAAAGATTATTTTGGTTTTGATTTAAAAAACTAACGAAGTTGTCGCAAATGGATGTCGAATTATTAGGAGAGATCGAAAATAGATAGACCACAGCAACCAGTGGACGTCTCTACTACTCAAGAATTTGAATTTAAAATATTAAAAAAAATATTGTACTCATTTTGGTCGTATGTTATCAAACGTTATCAGTGATAATATTCTTCGCCGAGTCCATCTGGAGGTTGATCTCGTGATAAGGTTTGATAAGGGGTCGATGACACTTCTAGATGGTTCAGTGACAAACTTTGATATATTCATGGTCATTATCAAAACATGACCTAAGACTCGATAATAATATCAACGCCGTGTGGTACCCGGCTAAATAGAATAGTACCACCCTCATTTCTTACCGAGGTGTCGTAAAAAGCGACTAAGGTAAGTCGACCCGCCGTGTGGTATCCGGCTGAATAGAATAGTACCATACTCATTTCTTACCGAGGTGTCGTAAAAGGCGACTAAGGAAAGTCGACCCACCGTGTGGTATCCGGCTGAGTAGAATAGACCACCCTCATTTCTTACCGAGGTGTCGTAAAAGGCGACTAAGGTAAGTCGACCCACCGTGTGGTAACCGGTTATGTAAAATAGACTACCCTCTTTCTTACAGAGGTGTCGTAAAATACGACAAAGGTAAGTTGATGTCAGGCAGGCGGCCGGTCGTTAAATACGTAGCCAAATCATGTGACATGTTTATAAATAATATAATGTTGTGCCGACCCCACTTAGGAGAAAACTAGGAGAAAACTTCATTTGGCTTGTCTCCTCTTTGGTATGTTTAAATCTGGAAAGCCGGTGTATCTCGTTGATAAGCTCGTTTGGATGGACGATAATCCCAGGCGCTTACGTGGATGCAGAAAGCTAAGAACCCCACGGCATCGTTCTACTGCTTTTCGGGGGAGTTTCAGGTATGCTGCTACTCGTTGCTGGAACAATATCCCACCCCCTATAAAGGATCTGAGAAGTGTCGGCAATTTTAAGAACAAATTAAAGATATTTTTACTAGAGAATCAAATATATTACGAGCAGTATACGACTGAAAATTCTATTCTTTAATGTCTAATGTAATCGATTTATAATTTTCAATATTTAATCTTTGTATCTATTTTTGTTTTAGTTATTTTTGTTTTAATTATTGTATTAACATATATACTATTTCGTATCATTATAAAATATATATATTATTATACATAATATATTACAGTTTATTTATTAATTTCATATAAAATACAATTTATTTATTATCATTATGTGTTCATTAAAATATTTGTGATTTGAGTAATTATGCAAGTTTATCCTAAATTAAACTGTCGCTCCTGGCTACTGCTGAAAAACAGTGTTGTGCGATAGAATACTGTCGCTCAATTTATACTGAGCTGAGCCATTTTCTTCTTCTTGCGGTATGCAGTATGTTTATATGATATTGTTTTGTGTTCTTGTTATATTTTTGTTCTATTGTTTTATGTGTTTAAGTTTAGTTTTAGTTAATAATTGTGTATCGCGGAAGGCGAAATAAACGTTCTTTCTTTCTTTCTTTCTTTCTTTCTTTCTTAGAGTGGGATAAGGGCAGGAAGATGATGACTTGATAATAATATCAATAACATTGGAAATACGAATGTTTGTTTGTTTTTTAACGTCCAAACGCAATAACAAGTTAATACAATTTTTGATAGGGGAATGTTTAAAGAAATGGACATAGCATTTATGATAGAATTATTTTGCTATAATCCGCGTTTGTTAAAATAATCTATGTAATGTTACGGTTAGGAAGCAGACAACGTTCACATACCTTATACATACATGCAGGACCACCCACCACACGTATACAAACATGACGTTTTTGTCGTGAAGCCTATCGTCCTAATGAAAAATATCCGCGAGAGCATGTCTCTATCAAACAGTAACTACTTTTATGTTCAAAATTTCAATTCGGTAAATATTTTAGATACTTCCACGTGGACGAATCCGCTAGGCACAACTAGCGTATATCACTACATAGTATAAAACAAAGTCACATTCTTTTTTTGTCCATATATCCCTATGTATGCTTAAATCTTTAAAACTACGCAACAGATTTTGATACAGTTTTTTTTTAATAGATAGAGTGATTCAAGAGGAAGGTTTATATGTATAATAACATTCAATACCGAGTAGAGAAATATTGTAATTTTTGAGGTTTCTATGTGATGTCGATATTCTAATGTGATGTCGCCGCGCTTCGCCCTATAGCACTTCGAATTTAGCACCTATATGTCGCTCTTTCAAGAGTTTGTTTAATGACAAGGAAGCTGTAAATGTTGTATATAAAGACATTCTGTAATTAATTGTAAAAATAAAATACATAGGGAAAAATGGTAAATAAGTAATATACGAATTTAGATAATAGATATAGCAGGAAATGTTCTTGGGTTTTTCGCCAAATTTAACGCGTGCGGGTCACGGGCAGTAATGAATAAATCAAAACTACTGGATCGATTTTATTAATTTTTTTTACTGAGTGACATAGGCTATATATTTTATACCCGTGCGAAGCAGGGGCAGGCCGCTAGTAATATATATATGACGTAATGAGAAAATGTACCATTCAATTTATATATATTTACATATATACATACTTGAAAAGACAATATACATCTTTTATTTAAATCTGATTATTCTTTATATTATTTCCTTTACAAAAACTCTCTAAAGGCATCATATATTCCGCTTTATCTGACAGCTATCTATAAACATGTCCGACTACGATATAATTAACTCTTGCACAATAATAATACATCGCAATCGTCAGACGTCAGGGTTGTCACTATAGATTTTATTTATTTCTAGCACCCCATAATCTTTAATCCTTTTTATTATTATTATTATCTTGCTTTATGGCCAGCGCAAATTGGGCACAAATCACTCTGCCAGTGTCACGTAAAATGGCAAACACACGACTAATGGAATTTAGAATTTGCCTCGAAGAAAATGCACCAAATGAACTAACTACCTAAAATAGTATAAAAATATATATGATAATGGATTTAAATAAAATTAACGATATAATCAAAATAGTTACAACTTTAAATTATTATCTACAATAAATTTACATAACTTTTTAACAAACGGTTTAGTAACTATACACTGTCCATTATATTAACCATCTTTTGACAGATTGACGATTTACATATTTAGTGATGTCCTAAAGATTCTCGTATGCGATACCATTCCGATTATAGTACCTACTATCATTAATCGAATTACGTACCTAAGTAATTCGATTAATGATAACCTACGTAAACTAATAACAGATATAGAAATCAACATTTTGATTTAATATTGCCTTAGTTTTTTGAAAATAAATGTTAATCCGTGTGTATTTATTATAATCATAAAAAATATATTATACATCAACTGGCAACATCAACAGACCTTCCGCTCGGCCGCCATTTTGACGTGATCTGTCACTCTCAACGAAACGCCCGTGATAGTCACACGCATTTACGTTCGCTGAGTGTTCTCTCGCATCTGTTACACCTTGAGTTAAGTAGCTTTATTCCTCGGAAAAACTTTTGTGAAACTTATATTAATTGATCGTGAAAATGCCGAAAGGACGTGTGTTGAAAGCACAATCGAGACAGTTAGTGTTAAAACTTCATGAGTATTTTGAGCAAGAAAATCAAAATGGCGGACCTCTTATACCTATCACGCAAGTCCGAAACCGTGTTGCAGCCGCGTTGGGGATCAGTCTATCAACTGTGACTAAAATCACTACTGATGCCTACGGCAGGAGCGGCTTGGAGCAAAACAAACCATCTACACCAAAAAGAAAGCGCCGGGCTCATAAGGTGACAGCTGTTGATGACTTTGACGCTGACGCTATTCGTCGTCATGTATATGATTACTACTTGAGAAAAGAAATTCCAACTTTGAGATAACTTATTGTTTCTTTGAAAAGAAGTGGTCTATTTCATGGTGAAAAATCTTCTTTGGTCAAAGTTTTGAACACAATTGGCTTTTCATATAAAAAGTTAAATAAAAGAAAATTATTAATGGAACGCACAGATATAGCTATAGCACGTTGTGATTTTTTAAGAGAGGCAAAGAAAATACAAGATTGGGCAAATATTGTTTTCACGGATGAAACATGGCTCAACGCTAACCACACACTATCTCGTTTCTGGACTGATGATACTGCTGATTCCACTTCCTCAGTACCAATGGGAAAAGGTGAGTGCCTAATCATTTGCCATGCAGGTACAGCAAAAGGATTTGTACAAGACGCACTGTTGGCATTTAAATCGAAGAAATCAAATGACTACCACGAAGAGATGAATGCAAATGTGTATGAAGAGTGGTTCAAAAAAATGCTCATTTCATTGGAAGAACCATCAATAATTTTTATTGATAATGCGCCCTACCACTCCCGTCAAATTGACAAAATGCCAACACAGGCTAATAAAAAGCATGAAATAATTAATTGGCTTCGGGACAATGGAGAAAATGTGGACGACTCAATGTTAAAAGTTGAATTAATAAAAATATTAAAAACCAAAAAGAGAGCAAAACGCTATGTAATCAATGAAATGGCAGCAGAATATGGCCATACTGTTCTTCGGATTCCTCCATACCACTGCCAGTACAACGCAATAGAACTTATATGGGCACAAGTAAAAGGGCATGCTGCGAGATGCAATACAAGCCCCCCATTCACAGCGAATAAAATGTTGCAATTGCTAAAAAATGCTTGCACCCACGTAACGGCCGAGAACTGGGCAAGTGTGGTGGAAAGAACTAAAAGAGTAATATTCTCTGATTGGGAACGTGATATTGCGTTTGATAATATATTATCTACACAAGAGCTAATAATAACTGCTACTGAAGACTCCTCATCGGAGGAGTCTAGTGTTGATTATCATTCCGACGACTCGTGCTAATAAAATAAATTAAAATATCCTGATTGTTTTATTTGTATTCATGTATTAACTGGACTCGTAAGAAGACTTAAAAGGACAAAACCTTTTGAGTTAGTTTAATATAGTGAAAGTGTAGTGTAGTGCTAGTGCTACTTGAAAGAACACAAGAACAAAGTGTCTCACATACCAAGAAAGACTAAGATAAGTCACTGGACCTATTCTTAGATATAAGTTAATTTATAAGTTTAGGTAATCTTTAAGTTGCTTATTAGCCTCTTGGCTAGATCGCAACATCAATAAAGTACTTCCTTTTGGTTGGTCTTTATAATAGCAAAAAAATGTATTAACTAAGAAGAAAGTAAAACTTTATATAATGTTATTAAATGTCTTTTAATACTCGTAACATCGATTTCTACCGATTATTTTTAATCTGTGGCATAATCGTAGTAACCATTATGTGTGACATCACTAAGTGGGCGGTACCCATCCATAAAGTACAAATATTATTTGTATGATATTTGTACGTAAGCAATACAAAACTTAATGAGCGTGAGCTGTCAAAAGACTGATAATATGATGGACGCAGTATAACATCAACAGGCACTTTATGTTGGTAGGACGATGAATTTCGAATTTCATACAAAGAATATTTGAGCTTAGGACAGCTGAAAACAATATGATCAGTTGCACCTAATCCTTTTTTCAATATAAGTTTTAATATGATTTTTACTTTGTTTTTCTTCTGTCAAGTCAAGATTATATTTTTTTTGTTTATCTTCTTTCAAGTCAAGATTATATTTTTTATGTAAGTTTGTACGTTTTGTTTATGTAAGTTTGTATGTTTTTCATAACACTATTATGACAATAATTATTAAGCATGTTGTGTTCTCCTGTAATTGGGGGTACACTTAAGCCAATTTGTTAAAATAGTTATTAAGGAAATTTTGTGTGTACCTTTGTTGGAGTCCCTTTAATAAATAAATAAAATAAAATCTTTAATATTTAAATGTGTTAACTTGTGTATATTTGTATATATTTTCCGAATTTCGGAAACGGCTCCAACGATTCGATCGATGTTGGTTTCATTTAAAAAAATGTCGTTTTGTCCCTGTTTTCGGGCACAGATAAAAATGCTAAAATGTTGAATAAAAAGTAAGGTAAGGGCACTATTTATTGACCACCATTTTGTATGATATTTTGAATAATAAGCGTGACGCAGAATGACCATCATTAGAAAGTGGTTGTCTCCATACTCTGTGGGCTATGTTTGTGGGTGGAAAATTCAAAGAGGAATTGACAGAAATTATAATTATTTGTCTTCAAAGAAAAGTAACTCACACATTCACTTAAGAGAATTAGTAAAATAGAAACAATAATTAATTTTCGCTTGGATTTTCTTATTTAAGTGACGATTTGTCGCAGACGTGCGCTGGCTCTTTTCACATCAATTCTTAGTTATAAAGATGGCCGCCCCGCTGCCACAGTAACGACACTTCGTCTGAATGAATGTTGTATCTAATATTACTCCATCTCTTTTTCTCTCACTATAACTCATTCCGTACCATTAAAATTATCTCGGTGTGAGACAACCCTATTGAACTTATAATTTGTATAGATTTGAATGTTATTTCCGTATAATTTGTCATGGTTAGATGTTTGTTTCATCACATTTTATGCTCATTGGCGAAAATTGTATTGATGTCCGCCGTGTGGTGTCTGGCTGAGCAGAATAAACCACCCTCATTTCTTACCGATGTGCCATAAAAGGCGACTAAGGTAAGTTCACCCACCGTGTAGTATCCGGTCGAGTAGAATAGACCATCCTCATTTCTTACCGAGGTGTCGTAAAAGGCCACTAAGGTAAGTTAACCCACCGTGTGGTATCCGGTTTAGTAGAATAGACCACCCTCTTTCTTACCGAGGTGTCGTAACATACGACTAAGGTAAGTTGACGTCAGGCGAGCGGCCGGTCGTCGTTTTAGAGGGGAACAACAAAATTTCTCCCCTCTAAAAGTTCTAAATAAAAGTCCGAGACAGCATATGTCTAGCTTAACCCAATTTAGCCACTTTTATAGTTATCAAAATTCTATATTACGGTTTTAATCTTTTCATGCGGGCGGAGCCACTGACGAAACCTAGTTTTCTATATTCGTTTATGTCATGTTAGCACTTTTGTGGAACAAACCAATTTTTGTTTCATTTCATAAAAATAAGAAAAAAAATCTGCCGGCTGATGTATATTCCAATGGGTTTTCAATAAAAAATTCTTTACAGATAGTACAGCATGCACGAGGACGGCGAGGGCGAGCCGGCGCACCACGCGCGTCGGCCAATGAACGCCTTCCTGATATTCTGCAAGCGGCATCGGAGCGTCGTGCGCGACAAAAACCCGAACTTGGAAAACAGGTGAATTACCTTTTCCCATTTTCCTTCTACATCGTGTAACGGATGTCCCCATGAATAATTCACGGTTAAAACGTTTTCTTTGTTGCAGATCTATTACCAAAATACTCGGCGAGTGGTGGGCCAATTTGGAGAACGAAGAGAAAGCTTGCTACACAGGTCTTGCTAAACAGGTATTCGCATATATTACGTCTATACATATTATACAAGGTTCTAAAAGCTGTGTGACTGTGTGTGATCGATTTTCTCAAAATCTACTCAATGCATTTATGTACGGTTTCTACGAAAAGATAGTGCAAATTGTGGGGAAGGTATAGGTTGATAGCACATTCTCCGAAACGGCTTAACTGGTTTTGATATGGGACTTTCACTGGAAATAGACGAAGCTGTGGAGTAACATGTAAGCTACGATTTATCCTAGAATAATCGGGGGGGAAACTTTGTAACACAGTATTTTCTACGCGGGTAAAGTCGCGAGCAAGCACCTAGTAAACAATAAATTCAAATTAATCCTGTTAGCTAAACGTTAAATATTTATTTTACAGTACAAAGACGCATTCTTCAGCGCCAATCCTGACTTTAAATGGTACAAGTTGCCCGCACCACCACTCCGCACGCTCTCCTCGCGGCCTCGGGAGTCTACCGAGAAACAGACAGAGTCCTCCAACAACGAATACCAGGATTGCGAACTAGAGAAAACAAATAACAACTCCACTAAATATGACTACAACAAGAAACCTATCAACGATGACTCCGAGGTCGATCCTAAGCCAATGTCTATGTTCACGCCTGGAAAACTAGCTGATGAAGCTCAAATGGGTGGCCTGAGCAGCCTCCTAGCTACCAAGACTGAAGTTCAAACTCCTAATCCTTATTATTCACCCCCCACTTATAAGTTTAACGCGATCTCAACCCCAATCGAATACAGATCTCATAATCTAATAGAAACACAAAAAGCCAATAAAGACCACAGTATAAAAGAGCTGCAAAACGCTCTCTCTGAAACGACTAAAATGTTCGAGGAAGATTTCGAAGAGAAGGAACGGATGTATCGCTACGTTGCCGACGATCAGTTCACGAATCAAGATGTGATAGACCAAATAGTCGATAAGAGGTATTCTAAAGACGACGAAGGTTATCAGAGAAATTGGTCGGACGATGAGAAGAATAGATCTGGGAGGTCGTGCAAGGGGAAAAGGTACCAGGAGTTCATGGCTGTTGGAGGACTGATAGTGAATAAGAGGCAGAGGAGAGACTGTCCGGACAGGCTGTCAGACGAGGGCTACAGCGCGTCCTGTAGCTGTGATCCTGGCTCTTCGCGCGAAGAATCATCATCATTGACCGAAGACTCGAAGAACAACTACGACGACACGTCTATCGAAATCGAAACAAAATTGGACCATAATGAATCACCTGAACCGGACAATAACGGATGCAAAACATTCAAGGCTGCCGACTTCGATTTAGATGCGAAAATTAGAGCGCTACCCTCCCTCAGCTTAGAGAAGTTCCAGCAGAAGAAACGTGAGAACAAACGCAAGAAAAAGACTATGAGCTTGAAGCCGAAAATGTTGGAGTCGTCGCAAATTATTAACTCAGTTCCGCGTTCCTTAATAGACGAGAGGCGCGAAATGGCTGAGAGTTGGCGCGATACGGTGATCGGTAGTCAAAAACGAAAACCGAGGAAGATTAGCATCACTAGACTTGAAATCAACAGCCTCGTTACGAGCACTGATGTAAACGGTGGGCACAAGATAAGTCCAGAGATCAAAATAGCCACCGAAGCTCCATGCACGATGGTTCAAAGTATGGACATGTCAAATCAAACGCCTCACAGCCACGTGGACCTCCTCGCTCTAGCCACGCTGGCCGAGGTCGCCTCGAACACCTCCAAAATCGAAGACACCACGGAAACGGCCAAAGCGAGCGAAGACTACGCTTCCAAGGTATAAAATACCAACAACTAGCCTTAATGAGATATTCCAAAAATTATTTACTTTATAATCAGATAATATTTATATATAGATCTACTTTTACATTGTACGCATAAAGATTAATATGATTGTACACTTTTAATCGTAGTTTTTATAAATTAGAGATAGAATTTATTTATATTGAGAAAAAAAAATAGAGAACTATATTATGTATACTTAGGTTGATTTTGATCGTGTAGTTTGCGATAATGCTTGTTAGGGAATAAAAAGTGGTGATAGTTTATTCTAATGTTAAAATTTATCACAGAAATAAATAAAGCATAATCTATTTTACGTTTAATGTTG
This sequence comes from Morpho helenor, assembly GCA_029227775.1. Lineage (NCBI taxonomy): Eukaryota > Metazoa > Arthropoda > Insecta > Lepidoptera > Nymphalidae > Morpho > Morpho helenor. Next base: position 14,971,727 of record JARGCU010000037.1, on the reverse strand, counting down.
GTATGGAAACGTCATTAATTTAATATTTTTAAAAAATCGGCGTACAGGATGTCTTTTAACAAATTGTCAATTAATGAAAATTGGTTAACACGAGATACTGTATTCCGGCCAATCATCACAATTTTTTTCGAAATGCCAAATATATCATACATTATTTGTATATTTAAATAAAACCTCATATGTATAAAATTTAGATTACACCAATACCTCTTTTTGCGTCTTTGCGTCGTTTAGTTTTGCGTTATTTCGAAGTTACGTTAATTAGTATTAATTTTCAGTGCGCCGTAAAAGCGAGGTTGTGTTGTTTTGGGTTCATTAATTCATTTAATTTTCTTTTTTCTAAAGATTTCAACACATTTGTTGTTAATTACGCCAAGCTATCAAAACTCGGGGATTCCCTTTCTATCTAAATAATCAATACAATTTTAATGCAGTTTTATTTTCTCTTCGTTTCGCTTATTTTAGAGGTCAGATTCAATTTCGTAGTGTGTTATGTATTTTAAAAAGAAAATGATAAATTTCAATTAATTTTTACGTGTTTATTTTAGTTACAAAAAGACAAATATTTTGCCAATTTATTTATTGGCATTTTTTATTTCTTTTTTAGTCTGTTTTCTTTTAAAAAAAGGAGTATTTTAGTAACTCGGGAACCTTTTCGTATCTTCGATCTTTACATGTTTTGCTATTGAAAATCTTAATTCACTTTGCGTCATTCAATTTGCGTCGTTTTTTGGTAACGCAAATTGAGGTATTGGTTTTCTTGAATCGCCTTAACTAGAATGTTAATGAAACTAAAACACCACGTGCATAGTCTGTAGTGCATTTTGGTGATTATTTTGTTTTTAAACATTGCCCTGTGCAATTGTAGATATATTTTTATATGTATTGTGATAAAACCTCATTCGTGTGGTTTGAAATTAAACCGTAATACGAATTTATCGTAAACAACGGTTAGCTTTGTCCAGACGTCGAAACCTTTGATATTATATGGATTAAATTATAGGTCGAAACTATAAAAATATAAATATGGCGTCGAATGGCCATTTGGACGGTTTCGGAAGCGCTATTTGCGAGTCAAACTCGTAGTGTCCCTTGTGATAACTTATAAGTAGTGTTAGTCGAACTTTCGTTTCCTTTTAATTTCTCTTATCTTCAATCACTCGTTAATGTGTCAAACTACCCTCGACCCCTTTAAAAAACGACTGATTTACTTTCGCATTTAACGAAAGTAATTTTGTCCCAATTAGGTACCTGAAGTTTATCGGAAAAAATATTTCATGAATTTCACTTTTTAAGAAAATCATTGCATCGTTTTATTTGTTTATTTAAGCTATTTTTAACGCTCTTTAATTTTACACCATCCGTAGTTTAGTTAATTTGTTTGTGGAACAGTGTTTCTCAAATTTTGTTCTTGTTTTTTTTTATAACGAATTTTTCAATGTCTCTGTGATCCTAAATATCCTACATGAATTATTTTTAAAAGGTTAATGGTGCGAAGCGTTCGTTGCTGGTCTAGTCTAGAATAGTATTTTTAAAGGATATTCAAGTACTAAATTGGAAGTGCACTTATATTATTTAAAGTTACAAACAATGACACAAGCCATAGTGACATGCTCATCCAAAGACCAAATGTATTTAGTGTAGAAGCTAGGCTGTAGGTATACCATACATTTTATATATAAGCGTATTGTATTATAATGTTATATATATTTTATTGCTAATGGTTTGGCATTCCGGTATGATAAAGTTAATCGTTTTTAATGTATTTATATTAAGCTATTTCGTTAGATATTTTTTATCAAGGCGATATTTTAATTTATTGTTGATTTTTTTTTTATAATTTTTATCAATTGTTGCGTATTTAAATGTTCTTAAAGTTCTACGGTTCCTGTTTATTCGAAAACATTCAAGGCCAATTGTACATGAAATATTTAAATATAACTTATGAATTTCTTTGCCTTGTTGATATCAAAGGCTTATTTTAAAAGAATTTTTAGAGATAAGATATATATGACAAAGGGGCCATGCAAGAAGGAATTCAGATTTACGCGTATAATTCGTATAAATATAATTGAATATACACATAACGAGAAGGTAATTAAAGTGAGCTTAAAATTTAACTCTCTGTATAAAAAACTATGGAGTGGTTAAAATATGGTGCTGGCAGATCTGCGTTAATATAAGAGTTTCCCCGTTATTGGCGTCCTAAATAAACGGGGAAAGTTAATAGATATAACTGCGTATTTGTAAAAGATTGTAACTTTAAGCCATCGCAGTAACATTGTGCTGTTCCGAATAAAGAAGGTGTTTTACCAATTACAGGAAATTGAGTAGAAAATATCACACAAAAGGTGATTTCACTAATAGAACAAGGCTACTAAATATTTTAATTATGTTTCTGTGTAATTCTTTAATTAATTGTTAATTGGACCTTACATTGCCCTGATAAATATATTATATATGTAGATCATAAGTTACATTTTAATTAATTGTATAACAGCATAATGCTACTGCGACTTAATTGTAGCGAGAAATATCGAACTATTTATTAAATATTTATCAATAATATTAAAGTATATTAACTATATAATATAAATCTTTTAAAAATATAGTTCGATTTGACTTGTTGAAAGTAAATTTTTTATAATTGTCGGATATTTATATGGTTTGAGAAACACTGGTCTTTATTCGTTATAGGGCATAATAAGTCGGCACCCAAAGTGTTAAGTTGGCTCCAAAGTATTTTGTTGAATGTTTCGTTACACGCAAACGCGGTTCATTATATTATATCCTTTTATGTAGTAATAAAGTTTATTCATATTAAAACTTATAGTTTTATTCACGCGTTAATTACTTTATCCTTTTAAAAGTAAAGTAAATGTTATCACATACCTCTCTCTATTGTTAAGAATAATTAAAATATGGCAGCACTGGTCTAATATGGAGCTGCAGGATAAACATATCTCATTAATTCTCTAGAAATATATAGGTTTCAAGACAATGTCTACTTAGAAAAGATAATATTATTATTAAACATCTTGGAAATTTACAACCGTATTAAGTGATACTAGTAAGTAAAGGCTATTTATAAACCTTACTAATACACATTTTAGTGGTATGTGAAGCATAAAACTAAAATAACTTCTATTGACATAAGTTTAGTAGTTGTTAGAAGTGCGGTTAGTTTTCATGTAACAAAAATTCTATATAGGTAATACAGTGTTATACTCTCACTTTAAGTAAATAATAAAAAAATATTTCAAATATATTCAAGTAACTAAAAATGACATTGTTATACTATGAACCTTACCTACTTATACCTTAGAATATGACTTTTGTTACGATAATTTGCGTACCTCTTCCATCGAAGAGATGATGATCTACCTCCTCATCCTAACGCAAAACACTCATTTTTTCTTTATGTTTGAACTAAAGATATAACAGAAACGAAGTCGCGTTTTAGTTAATGTAATAAGTTTAAATAATGGAATTTTACAAAGAAAATATGGAGAGATATATGTATAATTTTAGAGTAATAACATAAACAGTTCAAATACGATTTTTCCTTTTTGTTTATGGCACTTATACTGCTGTTTCAAATACGATTTATAATTTTTTTTTGGCGGTATGTACTTTATGTTATTTATCTGTAGATGTCATTTTGACAAGAGTGTCGTTTGTTTTTGTCTCGTTAACGAGCGGCTTTTTTCTGGAATTAATTGTGAATTTTCAGTTATTAATGCAATTAAATTGTATTGTAGCTGACAAAGTTTATGCTCACAAGACGATAATAACATTATATCATTACAAATCTGGATGAAAAAACAATGATTGCGGCATCTGAACCTCTGGTGAATAATTTTATTACGAACATTTTTTGATGTGGTTTGATCCTTTTTTGGTATTTTATGTATAAAATAATGTTGTTTAATGATTTTATGAAAGTAAAGTTTATAGTGTGCTTCTATCCCATGTTGGTAAAGGCAATAGTTTTCGTACATGATAATATGCCGCTTAAATCGGTCATGCAGCGATAATGTATTTTAACCGGGTCTTAAAAGAAGGTTCATACAGAAAGCCTACTATTGACTATAATCCAACAGTATAGTAGGCTTATAGTAGATGATAAGAATGTGTGTATATAGGAACTCTTCGACCCTGCACAATTTAGTTATAACTATAATTTTATTAGTTATAATAATTATAATTTGAAAAGAACAACCACTGAGTCTTACTGACTCTTGGTAGAAACAGCTGTCCGAGCTAGTAGTAGAGTTGACAATTCAAAAAGCTTTTATTTACAAGTTTACTTGAATTACAAATATTTTGAATGAATGAATAACTCTTTACTGCACACCAGGTAAATAATAAACATAAACAAGAGAAATAAGAATATTTAAGAGTGCAAATCGGTGTACAAGATGAACTAAACAATAAAATCGATAAACTTACTTATTAATATTACATTCTATGTAATACAAATAGAATATAATAAATATCCATATGCTATACATATATACAAATAAGTATGTTTATAACAAGAAAATTATATATATAATTATACATATCTATACAAATATATTATGCATCTATTGTATATAAACATATAAATAATTTATATCAACGATTGAGATAAAACTTTTTTAGACTATGTTTAAAAATTTCTAGAGATTTTGAATATCTTGAATGAAATTGAATAATTAAATTTAATTTAAATGAAATAATAATATTTCTAGGAGTTTGTCCCGCATGGTAGAACTGTATTAGCGAAGCACCCTGGCCAGATATACAGCAAGAATCACAATGTGTCCGCTTCTGAGAATTCATTATTATACAAACTAACCAACTTTGCTATAAAAGATGAGTGCCTCGTTGAAGGTAAAGAGGAGCAAGAGTGGTGGGCCATAAGAGAAGTTTATTATAGGGTTGATGGTAAGATTTACCTTTCATTTCAACTTGATGATACTTAGGCATAGGTATAGTTTATGATAGCCATTAATCCCAGAAAACAGCTACAGATAACATCACTACATTTAATTTACATTATTAACTTAAACTTATTACATTTTTATAATGAATCCCTATTTTTTTTTGAACATGTTATTTAGCCTATGTTGCTCAGTAAAGATCCAATCGTGAAAGAATTTTTGAAATCCTTCCAGTAGTTTTTGTGTGAAAACATTTCAAACATACATACAAATTTTTTCCTCTTTATAATATTAGTATACATAACCTTCCCTTATAGATTTAAAAAACTCATTACAAGAGGCTCAGAAGGATCCAAAATGTGAATATACAGACTCGTTTAGACCACCAAGCCGTTTGAAAAATGATTTTAACATATCAATAAAGTCTGAGCTAATGGGGGCCATGAGGAGGGACGATATGGCAGGACCATCAAGGGGCAGCAGCGCTAACAGCTCCAGCAATATGTCGAAGAAGTTCAATTTGAATTGTAGCCAAAGTAAGAAACCAAAGAAGCGACCCTTGAACCCAAAGACGGATTGCTATTACGAAGAGGAATTATATGTGAGGGGGTGTACCGCTGTTTGGTCTAAAGGTATTGTTATATTAATGTCTTTCTTTATTGCCTATTCTGCATCATGCTACGGACATTTATTCATAATATTTATTTAGGTTTAGTTTAGTTTCTTACATTTGTTTATGTCCTGTTAGCACATTTGTGGAAATTTCATTTCATCATCTGGTACTATCTGGCTGAGTAGAATAGACCACCCTCATTTCTTAGCAAGGTGTCGTAAAAAGCGACTAAGGTAAGTTGACCCGCCGTTTGGTATCCGGCTGCATCGAATAGTCCACCCTCGTTTCTTACCGAGGTGTCCTAAAAGGCAACTAAGGTAATATCACTCGCCGTGTGGTATTTATCAATATTGCTGCAATAGATTAGCCGCGAAAGCGTAACAAACAGACAGACAGACTTTTGCGCTACATTTGCCGATCCGTATTGGAGTATCGTGAGAATTTTCAAGCTGCGGAATACAGGCGGGTATTTTACTTTCCTAACTTTACAGGTTTGATATCATCACCAGCTACAAAATTAACGGGTCCAGAGCATAGAGAGACTATTGCATGTTTTACCATAGACAACACGATCAAGCACGCAGCATTCGTCGACTTTCACGTGGACATAAACAATACGATGCTCATCGATGCATTGAACTCACAAATCGGCGATATCAAGAAGAACATTAAAATTGAAGATACAACTGAACATATTGAAACCAAAGTTTTACCATCCATCCTTCTTTTAGACAGCAAATGTATGCGCGTGTACGCCATTGATGGCAGAGAATATATAGCGAGCATACCATTTCAAGTGAAGAAAGTGTGGCCCATGAAGTATGGGGTTCTCTTTGAGAAGGACGCAACTCCAGTCCTACACAACTCTGTTCTGCCGTCATCTTTTTTGAGACTAAACGAATCACATAACAGCACTTTCTCCAAATCGCGCACGTTCCCCTTCAGCATGAGCGCGAGACTTCGAGCGGAATCCATTTCTGGTTACGACCAAGAATATCCTTTGCCGACATGTTTCTCCCTTGCGCACCCGTTAGACGACGTTATTCCTATACTAATGAAGTCATCCGCCCAAGGTCTTCAGTACTACAACGATGGGGATTTGCAAATTATTTTCGTTAGCACGAATCCGAGTATAATACTCTTGTATGATTGGAAGTTACAAACGCATTCGTTATGGAAAATAAGGAAAGCGGCGCGCGACGAGTGCTTGGCAATGTGTCCAAACATGAATTCATCGGCCTTCAACCAGAGCTGCGACTTTGTCAATAGTCCGATGCACAGCATGCGAAATCCGAGTTGGAATGGAGGCAGCCCGTATCATCTAAAAAAGGGCCCAGTTACACCAACTAGGTCCAGACATAACAGCCCAATGGCGAATGTTTTCCACCAACAAGGTCTCTCTCCCCATTCCTCGGTTGCCCAAGCTAGTTCGACGTCTATGGTGTCTAATACCATAGCCCAAGCTCCACCTTCTTTACCTCTGTACCCAGATATTTGTTTGGACCACATATGGACCGATAGCCAAGTGATAAGGCGCGATAGTGTAGAAAGCCCCAACGATATTAAAGCTTTCTTGCATACAGATTTAGTTGGTCACGATTATTTGTGTTTTATTGTGAAAGTCAATGGAGTCACTCGGTTGCAAATAGTGAGGTTGCAGAAGTCGCATTCGCACGGGCAGTTGTCCAAGACGAATATTATAGTGGGGTCGATATCTTCCGTGTTGGCGAAAGATGCAGTGGTTTTGGACCATTTGAAGATGATCGCGTTGATTGATGAAACGGGGAACATCATATTGCAGTCTGGGAACAGTTTTGTTGGTAAGGTATGTTGGATGAAAACTATATTAGAAAAATTCCTAGAATTTCCAGTATGATTTGGGTCATATTATTTTTTTTGGTTCAAGCAATATTCCTCCATCGAACTATCCAATTGATCGGTACTTACCTCTATCGCAAGGTAGCAAAACAGATCTGGTTTTTATATGTATATATCTTCTTGTCCTTATCCCACACTAAGTGGGCTCGACATAACATGTTTTTCTCTTCCACTCTGTCCTATCATTCGTCAACTCTGACGCCACTCCTTTTATATGCATGTCATACTTCACACAATCCAACCATCTCTTTTTAGGCCTCCCTCTAGGCACATATCCACATTCAAATTTAACACTCGTTTGGTCACAACATGTCCATACCATCTTAATATTGAATTTCTCGTCTTTTCTATAATGGGCGCAAATTACAGACTTCCCCTTATATGCTTATTTCGTATTTCATCCAGTCTTGTGACACCACACATCCTTAACATTCTCACCTCATTTCCATGCACTCTTCTTTCATCCGTCTTTATCAATTTTGATTTATTTAATACAATACATTCAATCTGTTTTTAAATTTCCTTCCATTCATATATCTATTCACATTCATAAAAATGTATATAATTTTTTTTTAAATAAATGTATAGAAACCGGCTATACTCACATATTATATATTAATATAAGTATTATATTCTTGACTCGTTCCAGGTCCACGTGGGCGGTATCCTGGCGAGGCTGATAGACTCCCCGTACACCAAGCGGTCCACGTTCCAGTCCCCTTTCCCCAGACGCAGCAGCCTCTTGCCTACGAGATGCGAGGCGGCGTCCTTTGACGACTCTGCGTTGCACCTGCTCTCGCCCGTGCCGCACTCGTCAGCTTCCAGGATAGAGCAGAAGGATAACTTGGGTAAAATCTGAAGCTAGACTTAAGCAAAACTGCTTATATTTAATTAATGGAATTGTATATATCCATTACGCACATAGAAAATTCACTGAAGTCCACGACGAAATCGCAATGTTGAGCAATCGGAATTTGCGATTTTATCCTAAGGTTACCAAAGCATCATATTCTGATGTTTTTTTTTTTTGGACACTTACACACACGGTCGTCCGTCCCCAAAGTAAGTAACTTAATACTTGTGTTATGGACAGACAACTGGTGAATATATACTTATATATTTTTTAAATACATGCTTAAATACAAATATACACCCAGGCTCAAAGACCAACAAATTCATTTATAGAAAATGTCGGCCCTCGGCGGGAATCGAACCCGCGACCCGCGGAGCTGAAGGCAGGGTCACTACCCACTGCTCCAACGGGCCAGTTGTTTGATTTACAAGTCTGGTTTAATTCGATTCCAAGTATTTATAGTTGGTTATTAAAAATATAATACAGTTCGTGTGTCTGTCCAGCTTGGCCATTCGAATGGTAAATCGGATTTGTACGAAATTATGCGTGTGTTAATATTTAGATGTAAAAATTAACAAAGCTTGTTAATTTTTTGTAGAAATAAGAATTATATTTTTTTATAGTAATTCCTTTTATTATAACACATGCAGATATCAATTTAGAATCATAAAAATACTAATAGAATTAGTCGTGTGGAATCTGGCTTAGTAGAAAATACTCTTTCTTAGTGAAGTGTCGTAACAGAGGACTAACATAAGTCGATCCAGCGTGTGGTATCCGGTTGAGTAGAATAGACCAGCCTCAGACGCGTCAGGCAGGCGTTAAGTACGTAGCTACATCATTTAATCACAATAAGAGTAGGAGAATAAACTCAATTCAATTAAACTTTGTCTTACAAGTTTATTCAAATTATTGTAATTCTTTATGTAAAACTTAGCATAAAAGTTTGTGTTGTATTACGCTATTATATTGCGAAATAAAATATATACGAAACAATAGGAAATACAATAAGCCAATTACAAGTTTTCACAAATAAATTTTGTTTCAAACTTAAACAACTCGCTTATAAATAAATCTTATAAATATCAAATTTATTTCTGATGTGATGAGAAAAAGTCAGTACGCAGAACTCTACGTACAGATGCAACAGTGGTACCATAAAAGATTTTACCATTACCAAGATACCATTTGTGGGACGGTTCTGCCAAATACCAGTTGGATGCTTTGGATTCGGTGGATCGCCGCGCCAGAGGGCTCATCTCCGATGAAAGCCTGACCAATACCAAACAATACAGTCTACAACATCGGCGCAGGGTTGCTCGTCTATCGGTCTTCTACAGGATATATTTCGGGGAGTGTGCAGAGGCTCTTTATAACCTTGTTCCTCCATCGCCTTTCTATTATCGCACTGCTAGACACCGGGAGAATTTCCACCCTTACATCATGACCTCCCACGAAGACGGACGGAGCGCTTTGCGTCCTCGTTTTTATCGCGCACAGCAAGGGAGTGGAATTCTCTCCCGGCATCAATATTTCCGAGTTCTTTTGATATGGATCTCTTTAAAGCAAGAGTGAATAGGCATCTTCTAGGCAAGCGCGATCCAATAGATTATGCCGTGAAAGCCCGTATCAGCGCAGCTTGGGCAAAATGGAGGGACCTGACCGGTGTTCTATGTGATGTGAGGATGCCGCTTAAGCTCAAGGGGCTCATCTACAAGAGCATTATCCGACCAGTACTTTTGTACGGCAGTGAAACATGGCCAGCCTTAGCACGGCATGTGCAGGAACTCCGAGTCACGGAGATGAAAATGCTACGGTGGATGTGTAATGTCATAAAAAGTGACCGTCTCCGTAATGATTGCATCCGCAGTAGAGTCAGTGTCCGTGACATCGGTGACAAACTGCAAGAAGCCCGCCTCCGTTGGTACGGCCATGTAGCACGCAAGCCTCAAAGTTACATCGGAAACCGATGTCTCAATGTGGTGGTCCCTGGAGCTAGATCTCGAGGCCGTCCTAAAAAGCGCTGGCTTGAGATTATCAATGCCGACATGAGAGCCAATAATTTACGAAAATCAGATGTTCTAGACCGGTCAAAGTGGAAAAAAATGAGTCGGAAAGCGGACCCCGGGTCTTCGGGACATCGCTAAGAAGAAGAAGAGGCAAGCGCGCTCCAACTTAGACTGCATCATCGCTTACCATCAGGCATCATTGCAGTCAAGCGCTCGCCTATTCTGCAATAAAAAAAGGTCTATTTTCTGCTAGTTGGAAATGTTGAATGCAACGGATGATCGTAGCAGTAGATGTTAAAGTTGTGTCGAAAGTTTCGTCGTTCGTCCGCAGGTATCCGCAGCCTGTGCGACGCGGCGGGCGCGCGGGTCAGCGTGCGCTCCGAGGCCGGCCAGCTGTACCGCATCGCGCTGCCCGAGCACGCCTGCTCGCCGCTGGTGGCGCGCTGCTGCGCTGCCTGCGGCGCCGCGCTGCCCAAGGACATCACCATGCAGGTGACGACACGACCACACGCCCTACTGTCCACGGAGCCGCGCTGCCCAAGGACATCACCATGCAGGTGACGACACGACCACACGCCCTACTGTCCACGGAGCCGCGCTGCCCAAGGACATCACCATGCAGGTGACGGCGACATAACTACATGCCCCTTTTTACGGGGGGAAATCTTCAAGATACCGAAACTCTTAGGGGTGAGATCAGGTTATGTGGGATTCCTACACACTATAACCCCCTCGATGGACAGCCTCCGGACTAGCAGAGAGGCCCCGGGATCGACGAACTGCACTGGAGTCTCTGTAGTGCCGTGCACATCGTAATCTTCAAAATCTAGGAGCTTGTCTGATGTCTCCGTAACTAGCTCCGTATGCCATAAATGAAGTTAGAAATTATCTGTGAATATTTATGCCTGTAATGGACTTAGTACGAACATTAGTTTATAATAATTTTTGGACAAACTTGTAAGTTGTTGGCGTGATAAAGAAATTAATAAAAAAATAAATTACTACTGGCCCTACTGTCCATGTAGCCGCATTTCATACGCACGAATTCGTCATTTTATGCTTGTGTGTTGTGCGACAAAATTGTGCTGCAAATGCGTATTAGATTTACCCGTTGCCGTAGGTGGTAGCTACCCTGACTTCAGCGTCTCAGGTTGCCCGCCGTGGGCCAACATTTTCTAATTACCATTTGTTGGTTTTCCCGCCGTGTGGTATCTGGCTGAGTAGAATAGAACACCTTCCTATACATACCACATAGTTTAATTCTTAAGTCGATCCCTTTGAAGTTGCCGCGTACAACTACTATACTTCACTATATTTTTCTGTTGTAGAATAACAGACATGTAAATTTCAGGTGATAATAAGGTGGTATGGAGTAAGAAACGCCCCAGGCACTCAAGATCTGACGCCGGAACAGGAGTGGACCATGTTCTCGAACTTAATCCTCTCCTTGATCGGATATGACGTAGAGAAACTCACTCAAAGCCGCCAGAACGAGGAAGACCACGTGGAAGTCGTTACCAAGAAGCAGAGGACGTCTAGCGACGGCACCCAAGACGATTGGGAATATCTGCTCAATTCAAAAATGCACAAGACATTTGGCAACTCGCTAGCAAGCATGCTCAATCTCCACCAAATACAGTCCGAAACGAGACACTGCAGGGCCAATGAAAAGCAAGAGGATCCGGAAATGGAAAAGCCAACGCAGTTCAACGCAAATTCCTTGCTATTCCCATACACCGTTCAAGTTTTCTACGCCTTCCATCTTGTATATGAAGACTTGAAGCTGAACACGCTTCTTGCGAGCGATATAAAACCGTTATCAGCATTCCTCTATCAAATATCCAAAGATTTGTGCTTAGAAAAGTACGTCAACCAGTATTGGCTGGACTTTCCCACGGATTACAGTTTCGAGTATGACGATAATGATAGCCAAATGACAGATGCGATTTTGAAAAAGTTAACCCAACCCAACTACTTCAACACGGAGCCGCCGAATATCTTCAGTTACATCAATTCTGTGCTGAAGGATGTAGATGTGGGGTATTATCCCTATATGCCTGATGTGAACAACATGTCCCGCGATCTCATTGAAGTAAGTTTAGTTATCATTATAAACTAGCTATTTTTGATGACAATAACTCTCCTGACAATAATTACTCTTTTTCCTGTTCTGATAATATCCTTGCAGGGAAAACCAACAGGATAGGATATGATAGGCCTCTCCCAAATGCAAAGCGTAACATAGACCTTAATATAGCGTATAGTAAGAGGATGGGGGTAATACTGTGGCTTTTTTCCCCCTATTTTCAGTGGCTCTCTGTAGCTGTCTTTTGCGCCACTGGCGAGAAACGCCGAACTCCGCTGCTACGCCGCTATTGGATACATCCACCGCCACCCCGCCTGTGCTTTGGGATAGTAAAATCGTTTAATCTCAGTCGGGAGTAAAGGATGAAAGGGGAAGGTTCTTAACCTATACCTTGCCTACGTACCTTAACCTAATACCGTGGCTAGTTATCAAGATAACGACTTAAAATTTAATATTTTGCCCAAACAGATCCTGACTACTGTCGGGTGTGGCTCCTGTGCCGGGGTCCAGACCCTCAACAGTCGGGACCCGGTGACTGCGAGCAGCACGCCGCGGCCTCGCAACGACTCCTCCCTCCAGACCCCCCACGCCAGAGCTGTGTTGCTAGCTTGCGATAGAGGTAAGTATTGTTCAAACAAAAACTATTAATGATGGATCGATTAGATTAGTCGATGGAGGAATATTACTTAAACAAAAAAAAATATGTTGATGGCTAGCCCGTTGGCGCAGTGGGTGACCCTGCCTTCAGCTCCACGGGTCGCGGGTTCGATTCCCGCCGAGGGCCAACATTTTCTATAAATGAATCGGTCTTCGAGCCTGGGTATATATATGTATTTAAAAAATATATAAGTACCAATTATATATTCACTATATAATTTTATCATCATATTATTATATATTCACCAATTTTCTGTCACCCATAACACAAGTATTAAGTTACTTTGGGGACGGACGATCGTGTGTGTAAGTGTCCCATATATTTATTTATTTATTTACTTATTGAAGGGTATAAGAAAAGTAATTTCGTTATCATCATTCTCTCACCCTTATCCCGTTCTAAGTGGAGTAGGCACAATATGTTTTCGTCTTCCATTCTCCTCTGTCATTCGTCAACTATGCTGTCACACCTTTTGTATACATATCATTCTTCATACAATCCATCCATCTTTTTATCGGCCTCTAGTCATGGATGTATGACTAGAGGCCGTCCACATTCGTATTTTAATTCTTTTGGTCACATAACTTTCATCCCTCCTCATATGGTCTACATGACCATACCAACTTAACGCGTTTCAAGTCCATTATCGTTATATTCACCTTAACAATCAAATTAACCCACCATCGCCAAACCGCCCTTGTGTGGGTTAACGTTCGGAGACTATGGGCTTTTTTTTCCTAGAAGAGGTGAAAAATCCATTATAGACTTCCTGCGGACTGTCTCACAAGGGAGTGTCTGACTCCCACGGACTAAAACCCCTCCTAGTTTCCTCTTCCTTCTACGGCAGGACCACCTGCATTGCTTCACCGTAGTCGGTGTCTATTTCTTGGCCTTTCTAGCCCGTTTCCTTTTCTCCCATTATGTCCGTAACAAATTTAAGCATCAAGTTCCAGCTATGTTGCGGAGCATAAAAAGTATAAAAAGGAGACTATGGGCTAGCAGCATTGTTTTTGTTTCCAGGTATAACACCCCGCGACATAGACAACCTGCCGCCAGCGTTGGGACTTGTGCTGCTGACGATATTCAGCCGCTGCAAGAGCGACCCGCCCTCGGACTGGCCCCAGGAGGCCTACAACCTGGTGATGAGGGAGGACCTGGCCCTACAGGCGGATATCGCAGACACCCTCAAATCAACTGACGAGTATATGGAGTGTAAGTAAATAAATAGTCAAATCAAATCAAAATAATCTTTATTCAAATAAGCTCTTTCAAGCACTTTTGAATCGTCAAGGAGCAATATTAATGAAGCTACAACTGGCTCGGAATGTTGCTCTTACTGAGAAGAACCAGAAAGAAACTCAGCGGTCAATATTTTAAACATTTGTAATTTAACATTATTAAACCGTAAAATATGCATAAATCCTACTAATATTATAAATGCGAAAGTTTTGAGTATGAATGTATGTTTGTTACTCTTTCAAGGTGAATCCGCTAAACCAATATCGATGAATTATGGCACAATTATTCCACGGTACTATTCTATTCAGCCTCATTTCTTACCGAGGTGTCGTAAAAGGCGACTAAGGTAAGTTGACCCCGTATGGTATCCGATTTAGTAGAATAGATCACCCTCTTTCTTACCAAGGTGTCGTAAAATACGACAGAGGTAAGTTGTCGTCAGGCAGGCGGCCGGTCGTAAAAACGCAGCCAAATCATGTGACAGCATGTTTATAACATGTTGTGCCAACCCCACTTAGAGTGGGATAATGACAACATAATCATGTGACAACATGTTATAAGCATGTTGGCCGCCTGCCTGACGTCAACTTATCTTAGTCGTATTTTACGATACCTCGATAAGACATGAGGGTGGTCTATTCTACTCAGCCGGATACCACATGGCGGGTCGACTTACCTTAGTCGCCTTTTACGACACCTCGGTAACCATAAGGGTGGTCTATTCTACTCAGCCGGATACCACACGGCGGTGGTCTTTACACATATTACCTGCAAAATAGACGCATTTGTCTGAAACTCCGTCCGGCCGGCCGGAACAGCATTGTGGATCTATGCTCCGACCCTTCTTTCCAACAACGAGAAGAGGTGGCTTATGCCCAGCAGTGGGATAACTGTCCGTTCACAACAGCCCTAGCTCTGGAGGTGTTGGAGAAGGAGACGGCGTACACGCAGCTGCCGCAACAGTCCGATGAGCCCCCCCACAGGGCTGATGATGACACCAGCACGGGGATGGAGCACCTCAACACCAAGCTGCTCAGCCTGCTGTACCCACGGGACCATCGGTGAGCTTTCTTCTTCTCTTCTTTGTCCTCGTCATTTCCATTATGCGGGGTCAACTTTCCTTATCTTGCGAAGCTATATCTGTGACTCCTATCATCTTCATTGAAGCCGAGACTTTTCATTTCCTTTTAGAATATTCCTCATCTAAGCAGTATAAGGTCTTTTTCTGCCACTCTCTGTAGTCATCGAAAAAACCAAAAACGTTTGAGATGTGGATGTGCAGAAAAATGTTAAAAATATCTTGGACGCTGAAAGTGCGAAACATCACCATACTTCAGAGACTAAACAAAGGCACAAATATCTTAAGAATACTTAAAACTCGTAAGCTCCAATATCTTGGTTACATAATGCATGATAAATATCAGATCCTACAACTCATTATCCAAGGGAAGATTCAGGGGAGAAGAAAACTCGGCACAAGAAAAATATCCTGACTTAAAAATTTGAGACAGTGGTACAGTAAGAGGTCCCGAGCGCTATTTCAGGCAGTAGCTTCCAAAGTACAAACCCTGATCCCCTATATATTAAATTTTCTCAATTATCTAACCAAATTGTCCGTGTGCAGTATGACGGAGGTGTTCAACCTGCTGCAGTCATCGGTTCCGGTGACGGTCAATCTGACCCAAAGGCCCGAAGTCTCCGATCACGACTTCATCGAGGAGCAGGAGAAGCATCTTTACGCCATTTGCACCAGGACCATGGCGCTGCCGGTCGCTAGGTATATGATATTTTGTAGTAATAATATTTGGGTCGCTTTGTGATATCTTTTTATATAGAAGTTACAATAGAATTATTTTGCTGCAATCCGCTTTTGTTAAGAGAATCTATGTAATGCTAAGTGTATGAAGCAGGCAACATTCACATACCTTATACATGAAGGACAAGTCACCACACGTATCACAAAATGTCACAAATTTTTTTGCAATTGTCAAATTGCAATGTATGTATTTAAATTAGTTAAATTTGACCCACTTCCCTTTGTCTGATGAAGCTGAAATTTTACATACTGCTCCAGTCCCAATGACAATGTATATTTATGATAAACATGATCTGATGCTACTGCCAGGATTGGCTCCAGACGAGGAACTCCTCAACAGTTAACAGTAGGGACAATAAATGTTGTTAAAAGCTTTTTTAACTTGACTTGTTTTAATATAAACACGTATACCGTTTCCGAAGTATTTCTTATCATGAATATAATTTTCTTTTCCAGAGGTATGGTGACCCTCCGCAGTCTGCCCTGCTCGCCCACGGAACCCCTGACACTGCCAAAACTGTGCGTGTCCGGCAGGGGTCCCCCTCCCCGCGGTCACACCATCACCCTGGGCGGGGGGGACACTCCCCCCCACTGCCTACTGTGGCCGACCTTCCACAACGGCGTAGCGGCAGGCCTGGCTCTGGTACCTATGACTGGAACCAGCATACACTCAAGTTGGATCATCTATAACAAACCTAGAGTAAGTTTTAGAGCAATAGTAGACCCGGTCATGTGTCGATGTGTATCAGTATATTTTCGACTTTCCCCCTTCTAATATTTTAAGTTTTAATTTTGCAATAACTTTAAGAGGAGAAGACAAAGCCCCCTACATGCTAAATTTAATGAAAATCGTTGGGACCGTTTCCGAGATTCAGATATACAAGATTAACTCATTTAAATATTAAAGATTAAACTATAATAATAAATTATTTTGACTAACATTAAAATTATCTCTTTGGATACTTTCCCAGGGCACACAGGACATGTCCACGGAGCACGCCGGCTTCCTGCTAGCCCTGGGGCTGAACGGCCACCTCCGGGACATGCCCTACATGAACAAGTACGAGTACCTCGTCAAGTGCCACGAGATGATCAGCATCGGGCTGCTGCTGGGACTGGCGGCCACGTACCGGGGTGAGTGAGGACGAAGGTGAATCCAGAGAGTAACTCAAGAACTTCATGCTTAAAATAGATATGTACATGCAGCACCCTCGCACGCACGCAATCATCACCCTCGCACGCAACTCAATAAGTAACTTAGCACGCACGCAATTAGCACTCTCGCACTCACGCAATCAGCACCCTCGCACTCTATCAGCACTTTTGCCCGCACGCATTCAGCACACTCGCACGCACGCAATTAACAACCTCGCACTCACGCAATCAGCACCCTCGCACTCTATCAGCACTTTTGCCCGCACCCTATCAGCACTCTCGCCCCCACGCAATAAGCACTCTCGCACGCAATCAGCACCCTCGCCCCCACGCAATAAGCACTCTTGCACGCAATTAGCACCCTCGCCCCCATGCAATAAGCACCCTCGCACGCAATCAGCACCCTCGCCCCCATGCAATAAGCACCCTCGCACGCAATCAGCACCCTCGCCCCCATGCAATAAGCACCCTCGCACGCAATCAGCACCCTCGCCCCCATGCAATAAGCACCCTCGCACGCAATCAGCACCCTCGCCCCCATGCAATAAGCACCCTCGCACGCAATCAGCACCCTCGCCCCCATGCAATAAGCACCCTCGCACGCAATCAGCACCCTCGCCCCCATGCAATAAGCACCCTCGCACGCAATCAGCACCCTCGCCCCCATGCAATAAGCACCCTCGCACGCAATCAGCACCCTCGCCCCCATGCAATAAGCACCCTCGCACGCAATCAGCACCCTCGCCCCCATGCAATAAGCACCCTCGCACGCAATCAGCACCCTCGCCCCCATGCAATAAGCACCCTCGCACGCAATCAGCACCCTCGCCCCCATGCAATAAGCACCCTCGCACGCAATCAGCACCCTCGCCCCCATGCAATAAGCACCCTCGCACGCAATAAGCATCCTCATACGCACAAAGTAGTGACACAATATACCTTTTTTAAGCCTTTTTTCTAAGACAGACACGCGTTTCTGTATCCGTTTTCTTTCTCTCTTTCAATACTTTGGCGCCTTTGATTGTCACATTGCACCGCCGTGTGGTATCAGGCTGAATAAAATAAACCATTATACTTTCTAACCGAGGTGGAATAAGGGCAGTAGGATGGGGTATCAGTAATACCCCACGCTGCTGGTTGCGGGGATAGGGTAACGATGTACACATTGCACCCACCCCCCCCCCCCCCATTCCCATCAGCAGGAGCTCTGCATCCCGGACACGGTCACCTCCAGTTAAGGGTGTCTCTAACTATTGAAATGAACTATGCCAATGTCCAGGTACAATGGACGTGCAGGCCACTAAAATGATGAGCATCCACCTGGAACCTCTGCTTCCGCCGACTTCCATCGAACTGGATATCCAGCAGGTAGGTGTTCAAAACATTTTTAGATGCTTATATTTTTTTAGAGCTGTGATAGCCGAACGGTTACGGCTCTAGTCATATGTCAATAACGAGTTTGCCCAAAATTTTAAAGCATCCAGAGTCATCTCTGCAGCGTTTTCTTGCGTCGGAAACTACGTGTTGCACGCAATATCCGGTTAATGTCAGGCTTGCTCCACATTCATAACACCATCCTCCAGCTCTTATCCCACTGTAAGTGGGGTTGCCGACCCCATGTTAGAAACTGTTGGCACATGATTTGGCTACGTATTTTACGACCGGCCACCTGCCTAACATCAACTTAGTCGCATTTTACGAAAGCTCGGTAAGAAATGAGGGTGGTCTATTCTTGTCAACCGGATACCAAACTGTGGGTCAACTTATCTTAGTCGCCTTTTACACCTCGGTAAGAAATGAGGGTGTTATTCTAGTCAACCGGATACCGCACGGTGGTCTAACTTACCTTAGTCGCCTTTTACAACACTTAGTTAAGAAATCATGGTGGTTTATACTACTCAGCCGGATACCACACGGCTTGCTTGCTCCACATTCCTAACGTGCGTTTCAGGGCGTACAAGTGGCCGCACTGCTGGGCGTGGGACTACTATACCAAGGCACAGCACACGCGCACTACGCACAAGTTCTACTCAACGAGATCGGTAAATATCGATTTTGTAAATTGCAACTGTAAGCTTTTGTATCTTAAATAATGTATAGAAACCGGCTATACTCACGTCTCCTTTTATCGGATGAGCCCGATTAGTTTCAAGCCCATACAGGGCTAGTCTCGAGCCCTTTACGCGGAGCTTAGAGCTCAAGATTAAGAGGGCTTTCGTGGACTATAAATCGATCTAGTTAGATTTAATTTAAAAAAAAATCGTTTTATCCCTGTTTTCAAGCATTGAAAAACTGCTAAAATATAAATTGAATAGAAAGATTACTTTGGCTAATTTGTAAAGTTGTTATAGCTCAATGGGCAACGAGTGGACTAAAGAAGGCAAAATATTCCAGATCGAGTCCCAAATATCACCGGTCCGTTTTTCTATTGCATTTTATATATCTTTTACAAAAATTACCGATTGCCTATGTACTGTTTATAAATAAACCATAACACGAAAAGTTATCATCCCCAGGCAAGCCTCCAGGTGCTGACATGGAGAACTGCGTGGAGCGCGAGGGTTACGCGCTAGCAGCTGGACTGGCTCTTGGTCTGGTGTGTCTCCGAGCTGCCTCCACCACCCCCCACTTGGCCCACATCGCCCCCCAGCTCAGGACCTACATGCTGGGCGGTGATCGGCGATCATTTAACGGTACATTTCTCATGATGTTGGATTATTTTTGACTATACGATATTATAAATGGATATGTTTCTTTCTTATTTTAAAGTCTTTGTATTGTTTTTTCATTTATTTTTTATTGATATTTAAGTTAAGGTACAAATATAGGAATTTGAATTTAAATTTGAAGAATGAAGCCGAATAAGAGATAGATGGATTGGATTGTGTGAAGTAAAGTAGCGGCCTGTTATTATCCCACTGCTGGGAATAGGCCTCTTCTCTCCGTTATAAGAGAGAAGGATTGGAGCTAAGACCTACCACGCTGCTCCAATGCGAATTGGTAGGTTACACATATCCCCAGAATTCTCTAGAGACATGCAGGTTTCCTCACGATGTTTTCCTTCACCGAAAAGCGTGTGATAAATTGCAATTATCAATTAGACACATAAGTTTTAATAGAAAAACTCATTGGTGTCTACCCGGGTTTGAACCCATGATCGTCTCTAGAGATTCACACGGTCGCACCGCTAGGCCATCACAGCTGTGTGTGAAGTACGCAAATAAAAAGAGAAAAGTCAGAGTTGACGATTGTAGAGAATGGAAGCGAAAAACACGTCAGGACAGGAGGATTATATAGAAATATTTTGAAGTAAAATATCTTCCGTATGGTATTCGGTTGTAACTTTTAAGGGTTTTATCTGAGGTGCTATGTTGATCCGTACTTTTGCGCTATGTAACATATTTAAAATCTTATTTATTTACAGTTTTTGACGCCTGTATACGAGTGTTCATGTGTGGTTGTGTACATGCGCGCTTCTCCCCCCTCTTTTCCTTTCTGCCTCCACTCACTCTAAAAATACAATTTTTAATACAAGCTACATTTAATCGTTTTTATCTTATACAAGGTCAAACAATATCTATATCCACGCATTCTTATCGTCTAAATGATCCTCAACAGCATAGTAGGCCTTCTGTATCAGCCTCTCTTTAATAGTGTTGTTAAACTGCTGTAATGGCAAAGCTAAAATTTATTGTGGAATTTTATTATAGAATCTCATACCCAAACCCACAAACGACTGACGTACTTTTTCAAGGCGGAAAGCATGGACCGCAAGCTTATGTCGGTATTTTCTTATGAGGCCCATAGTTAGCGATCGAGTTGATTATACACATTAAAAGTAGCGGCTTGTTACTATCCCACTGCTGAGAATAAGCCTCTTCTGTCCGTTTTGTTTTGGAGAGAAGGATTGGAGCTAAGACCTACCACGCTGCTCCAATGCGGATTGGTAGGTTACACATATCTCCAGAATTCTCTAGAGATATGCAGGTTTTCTCACGATGTTTTCCTTCACCGAAAAGCGTGTGATAAATTGCAATTATCAATAAGACACATAAGTTAACAGAAAAACTCATTGGTTCAAACCCGGGTTTGAACCCGTGACCTCCTCGAAGGAGTCGCACGGTGTTACCGCTGGGCTACCACAGCTTACACATTAACCCATTCCATTTTATCTCTTATCAGGTGTCCAAAAGGAGAGGTCCAAGCAGGGTTCATACGCGATCCGTGAGGGGGGTACTGTGAACCTGGACGTGACCTCCCCCGGCGCCACCGTGGCCCTGGGCCTGCTGTACCTGCGCTCGGGCAGCGCGGCCGTGGCGGACTGGCTGCGGCCTCCCGGCACCGCCTACCTCCTGGACTTCGTCAGGCCGGACCTCCTCATGCTGAGGGTCATAGCTAGAGGTATAAAAAAGCAAGATGTGAAATAGCAAAACGGCCATAGCAAGCTTAAATAGCTTTCTGATTACCCCATTGTGTGAAACAATTTCTTTTAAGTAATAAATCCCTTAAAGATAAATACAATATAAGCAACACCTCTTGCTACAAGCAAGAGGTGAAATAGCGAGAGGGTTATATTGCAAGTTTAAATAGTTTCCTGATTACCCCATAACAATTTTTTTAAAGTTATAAATCCCTTAAAGATAAATACAATACAAGCAACAGGTGAAATAGCTCTTTCTACAAGCAAGAGGGTCATTGCAAGTTTAAATAGCTTTCCGATTATGGTATCGTGCGTACTTTTTTTTTAAGTTTATAATCCGTAAAAGATAGATACAAGCAAGAGGTTCATTGCCAGTTTAAGCTTTCTGAATAGCGCATTATGCCATTTTTTTAGAAATTAAAAATCCTTAAACCATAGATACATATTATCGCGGACTTTAGAGACCTATAAAAAAACAATATCGCAAAAGTACAACGTAGTGTTTACGATTAAAGCGATTATTCCAACATTTTGAACATTACTGTCATATTTCAACCAATTTTAAAATCTTGCACTCATCTAATTATACACTTAACGTTCTGAAGATAACCACTTAAAAACTGTTTAGTCTGGGTTTACAGTAACCAGACCGACAGAATCGGTTGATAACTGGTATTTAATGTATTGTGATTTTATTTTTTCTTAATATTGTTACATACTGGGGTTCGTGGATTTAAATGAAAATACCTGGTGACTCGTTAAAAAAAACTTTTTTCAGCATTTCGCTACAATATTAACTATTGTTTCAGTATTATTTTTCGCTTCTTAATTCGCTCTTGATCGCTATTCGCAAACTGAATGCCGAAGCTCGAGATACGACTGTTTATATAGTGAACGAACCTATTCTAAGAATGTTCGCGACTGTTCTCGAGTCGCAGTGGGATACGGAATACGATTTGTAACCAACGTGAATTTTCGAGAGAATTAACGTCAAGAGAATTTGAACTCTATGACATATTGTTTTCGAACTCTTTTTGCATGTTCGTACAATGCCCCCTTTTAATATGAACTCTATGGCATACGAATTAAGTACTCTTTTCACATGTCCGTAACAATATCATTCCAGGTCTGGTGCTCTGGGACCAAATAGAGGCGAGTGAGGATTGGATCAAAAATCAAGTACCAGCCACTATAAAGCCATACTGCTTCGTGAAGCCTACTGAGGACAATATCGACTACGAGGCCATGAAGTACGTTATATTTTCAAAATTTTCTTGTCAACTGTTTACTTCACTATTATAGTACACTCACACTGTACGAGAATGAAACAACGAACCGGATACTGTCTGAATTCAGCTATATTTATTTTTTTCGAATTTGACTAATGCTGTTAGCCCTAATGGCTTTGACAGCGTCACCGATAAGACGGGCGAGCGCAGAAGCATCGTCGAAAGTCAGCTATTTTGTATTGACGTTGTACCCTATATCATTTACAAAAAACACTTAATAGCGCGCGCTAATACAGAACAGCGCCACCTATATTGCATGCATGAAAGTAAAATTTAATTATTTAAACTAAGTGAACACAACTCCTTCACAATCATAAAAACTATTGTGGTCGTTTGTACATATGTTTTTACGAACCCTGCATGTTAGTGTACACACTATACAATAAAACGGTATAATAGAATATCACTATTCCCACTGCGAGATACACTTCTCTTGAATAAGAGCAAAGACTGAATGTCAATGAAGCGTTTTATCAATAGGTAGACTCCACCGGAAACAAGTAAGTAAGTAACGGCCTGTTACTATCCCACTGCTGAGCATAGGCCTCTTCCCTCCGTTTTTGGACCACCACGCTGCTCCAATACGGATTGGTAGGTTACACATATCCCCAGAATTCACTAGAGATATGCAGGTTTCAGGATGTTTTCCTTCACCGAAAAGCGTGTGATAAATTGCAATTATCAATTAGACACATAAGTTTTACTAAAAAACTCATTGGTGCCTGCCCGGGGTTTGAACCCTAGATCTCCTCCAAAGAGGCGCACGGTGTTACCGCTGGGCTACCACAGCTTCAAAACAGCCGGAGACAACAGCGTCACAATATTGCCAGCATTTTAATCAAAAAGGGTGCGAAACTCTTGTTTCATGACTGTGTTACTATAAAATACAAAGCGGAAGTCATTGGCGACAACATGCATGTATCAGGTATGAAAACGGATTCTCCCTACATTAAGCATTATAAGGTTGGGAAGCTACGCGAGATCTTTTCGTCCCAAATACCTCAGTGCCTGAAGCCAAAAGTCTTCAGTCGAACAGTGCGTGTTGTCAGTGATGACCTATGGATCCGAAACGTGGTCGCTGACTATAGTCAGCGACCAGCCCATAGCTATGGGCCTCATAAGAAGGCTCAGAGTCACTCAGCGGGCGATAGAGCGAGCTATGCTCGGAGTTTCTCTACGTGATCAAATCAGAAATAAGGAGATCCGTAGAAGAACCAGGGTCACTGACATAGCTCAGCGTGTCGCGAGGCTGAAGTGGCGATGGGCGGGGCATATAGTGCGGAGAACCTATGGGCGTTGGGGTCTCAAGGTGCTGGAATGGCGACCCCATGGCAGGCCTCCCACGAGATGGACTGACGACCTCAAAAAGGTCGCGGGGAGCCGCTGGGTCCAAGCGGCACAAGACCGTGTATGGTTGAGATCCCATGAAGAGACCTATGTCCAGCAGTTGAGAAACAAGAAGATATTTCTTTTTTACTTCTTCGCGGATTATAGCAAAATAATTTTATTATTCATAATTAATGTATAGAAACCGGCTATACTCACGTGTTATTTTATCGGATGAGCCCGACTAGTTTCAAGCCCATACGGGGCTCTTATTCATGAGCTCTTTACGCGGCGTTATCGCGGCGGGAACTGCGTTGACTCAGTTCCCGCCGCGATAACGCCGCTCGCGCTCATCCGATAAAATAAGACGTGAGTATAGCCGGAATCTATACATTAATTATGAATAACACTCACGATAGTTTAAATTCAAAAATTTTATTATTACTTATGTTTTATTTGTTTCCAGCCAAGCGTATTGCAACATAATAGCAGGGGCTTGTTTCTCCGTGGGGCTCCGATTCGCCGGCTCGGGAGATGAGGACGCGCGGGATGCTGTGCTGTACTTCGTGTCCATGTTCCTGATGCTGAGCGGCAGGGGCGTGGCCGAGCTGGCCGGAGGATCTACCTTGGAAGCGTGCACGTGCGTCTGTCTGTTGGCAGCTGGAATGGTGAGGAATTTTATGTTTTTTTTACATTCACCTCGATTATAATCGCCCCATCCGAAGAATGAAGTGTTACCGTACACACTATACAATAACATAATATAATAGAATACCACTATTCCATCTTCTTCATCTTCTTCTTCTGGGAGTAGTGCCTTTGCATGGCCAGAGGGCCAAGTATCACTTTGACCATTCCTGATCTATTGTGATTGCCACTGACTACAGTTCGCTGCCAATGCAGGTGATCTCCAGGAATTCCAGGATCTTTTTGGCAGCGAGATCTTTCACCTCTTTTGGGCGCAGACTATGCGACCCTAGGAGAGAGTATCGAATGTGAACCAGCGCAGGACAATCGCACAGGATATGCATGGGTGTTTCCTCCGCCTCTAGGCAGAGTCTGCAAGATACTGTATCAGACAGCTTCAGGTTTAACATGTGTTTATTTAGGCCACAGTGCCCTGTAAGCGCCCTTGCTAGTTTACTTAGATTAATTCTACTAAGCGCTAAGATTTTACAAGTAACTCTTTTGTTAAAGGCTCTCATTAGCGCTTTCGAGTGTTTTAATCCCGAACTATTCCTCCAGAGATAGGATAGATAGAAGCAATAGGTTTCCAGAGTAAGCATGGCCAAACTTTTTGAAATTCCACAGACTGGTTTTGGTCCCATCTGCGGAATTTTGGCAGCTGCTTTTGCAAGATCATCGGCTATTTCGTTGCCGGAAATTCCTGCCTACTATTCCCGCTGCGAGATACACTTCTCTTGATTGACGAACAAAGTCTGACTGTCTCTGAAATATTTTATCAATAGGAAGACTCCACCGAAAACAGCAACGGCACAATGTTGCAACCATTTCAATCAAATAGGGCACGATACTCTTGTTTCTTGACTGTGTTGATATGAAATACAAAACGGAAGTTATTGGCGACAACAGAAGTCACACGTTCTATGCTATGTAGTTTAAGACATTACATATATTCTCTTAACAAACGCGGATTACAGTAAAATAATTCTATTGTAACTTCTAAACAAACAAACTCTTCAGCTTTATATATTAGTGATTTTAAATATTCAGATAATGTCCGGTCGCGGCGATATCCTGGTGTTGCGCGAGTGTCGCCGGCTGCGGGCGCGCCTGCCCGCCTCGCCGCGGCCCGCGCCCCCCACTCCCTCCACACCGCCACCGCTAACACACGGCGCACAGGTATTTATTTATTTATTCATTCATTCATTTATTTATTTGTTTGATTGATTGATTGTTTGTTTGTTTGTGTGTTTGTGTTTGTTTGTTTATTTATTTATTTATTTATTTTTGGAATTCCCTCCTTGCATCTACCTTTCCGGACTCTAACGATCTGCAAAATTTCAAAAAAAGAGTGAATAGGCACTATTATGGCAAGCGCAGTCCACCTAGGCTGCCATAGGTCGCTGGTTCATATCCGGCTCGAAGGACCACAAGGAAGGGCTGCTACTACCCTGTACGCTCTTTGGTTGATAGATTGATATATTGATAATAATTGATAGATTGCGGCGTTTAATATTGATAGATTTATTTTTTATAATAATGATATGATATATGTAAAGAAAACCATAAGGTTTTATTTAGTTATATTTTCTTTTTTTGATATTGTGTCAGCGGATTGTCAAAGAGACTTTTAATTAAATTCGTTAGGAAAATTATATTTTATTGTTTATAGTTTATTTAGAAGATAGACACGAAAATAAGGGCTTTAAATGTTGTTTCTTTTATTTACAGGTAAATACATTATTATTTTATAATTTTATATTAATAGGTAATTTTGTAAATTCGTAGATTTAATAAATAAACTTTTATTTACAGAAACGCAATTAAGTCTTTGTTTTTCGAATGAAAATAAATAATATCATTATATATATGATTTTGATATTAATTTGAAACGTTGAGCACGCGCGGCCGCTAACTTCGTACTGATTTATAATTTCTTTGATATTAAAAATATGGCGTAAATGCCGATGTTGCAAATGTACGTGCTAGCCCGTACACTTACCATTAAGCGAGATCGCAGCCAGGCGCTAGCCTTTCTATGTAAAAAAAAATCTTTATTCTTCAAAACAATAACAGTATACAATTAAAAAAGAGAACAAAAAAAGAAGCAATCAATACAAATAAAAGTAACCCCGACATTTGACAAATGTCGTAAAGATGCATCATCTTCCTGCCCTTATCCCACTCTAAGTGGGGTCGGCACAACACGTTATAAACTTGTTGTCACATAATTTGGCTGCGTATTTTACCGGCCGCCTGCCTGACTTCAACTTACCTTAGTCGCCTTTTACGACACCTCGGTAAGAAATGAGATTGAACTACTAAAATAAGCGGGAAATGTTATCGACATGTCGCACTTCTAACCCGCCGTGTGGTACCCGGCTGAATAGAATAGTACCACCCTCATTTCTTACCGAGGTGTCGTAAAAGGCGACTAAGGTAAGTCGACCTATCGTGTGGTATCCGGTTTAGTAGAAAAGACCACCCTCTTTCTTACCGAGGTGTCGTAAAATACGACTGAGGTAAGTTGACGTCAGGCAGGCGGCCGGTCGTAAAAACCCAGCCAAATCATGTGACAGCATGTTTATAACATGTGCCGACCCCACTTAGAGTGGGATAAGGGCAGGAAGATGATGCTTCAGACATGTCGCATTTACTTAACTTGTAACTCGACTACCACCACGTTTCTCTCGCTTTTCTAACTAATCTTGGCAGTCGACCACCACGTTTCTCCCACAGATGGCGGTGCACTGCACCATCGGCCTGCTGTTCCTGGGTGGGGGTAGGTCCACCCTGTCCAGCTCGCCGGAAGCCGTGGCCGCGCTGATCACCGCCTTCTTCCCCAAATTCCCCACGCACAGTGAAGACAACAGGTGAGGAAGTAGGCAAGACTATTTTATTTCTAGCATAACATGATATAGGGTAAAGTGCCCAATTATTGACACTATAAGAACGAGCGTATAAAAAGAAATAAATATAAGCGTTTCACAGTGTTTCCAAAAAACGATAAATTTAGGTAAATATAGACAACTATTTTAAGATGTTGCCAGTAAAATCAAATTCTAACTAGGATATTATTTGTTATTGAATTTATGATATTTATCGAATTGCAATGGTTTACCCAAATATTGACACAGAATTCCCTATTATATTGACAATTTAAATTCCAGTTTATTGACACCCTTCAGTTTTCATCAGTATTCAAAAATACTGATAAAAACTAAGTAAAGCACGCAGATGGGTACCTTATTTATGTTTTTATGTATTAAAAGAAACGATTACATACCTAAAACGATTTCATTTTTAAGAAAACGATAAATTATTACTTAATTAATTATGTGCACTTTTTTATTCAGCTGTTTAGTCGCCATATTATTTTCATTGCTACTTAATGATGCCAAAGTAAGGAATTATGATATTATCTAATAAAATTGGTACAAATGGAACTATTTAGTGTTGTTATTTTCTTATTTTTGGAAGAAAATTGCTAGGGTGTCAATTAATTGGATAGGTGTCAAGAATAGGTTAGCTTACCCTATGTTTTGTAGTCTTATGTTTTTATGTATATATGTAAAATACTTGTATGTGTCTATATTTATTTATCTATTTATTAGTTTTGTATATAATATGTATTATAATATTATCATGTGTGTAATTTGTTTATGTATTAGTTTGTACTTATTAGTATTTAAGTTTATTATTATACACCGCCTACCTGCTCTGTGCTTTACAGTTTATCCTAATCTAAAGGTTGTCTGGAAGAAATCGCTTATAAGCGATAAGGCCGCCTTTTGTGCAGTACAAAATTTTTATTTATGTTTAGTTTTAATCAAATGTTTATATTTATAAAATGTGGTGTACAATAAAGTATAAATAAATAAATAAATGCATGCATACTTGGGTGACTGAGCTTTGCTCGATAATTTTTTACAAAATAAAATAGAAACTTAAAAAAAGAAAAAAATAATGAAGTAGTTGGGGATCGATACTACGAATTAACATTTCTCATACTTATGCACGCCAGACAAGCATGTAGGGTAGCTATAGGAGAGAGTAGACGAGTTAGATTGTTATTTATTGCGCAATTTTTATATATACTTCAAATGTATTGTTTATTGCATAGTACATAACAAACTTAAAAAATAAATATTTTGTTAAACCATCTATTTTTTTATTATCTTATGTTTATTGTTATCCATTTATTTATTTCTTATTTGCCTAGGCACATCGCTATAGTTTATTGATTTTCATTTCTTAATTATTTATGCCTATTATTACTACTTTTCTTCTGCTGTTTGTTTGCTTGCTGCTCCTATTTTAATTTTCCGTTTGACCCTAAGGTTGACTGATAGAGAACGCTTAATTTAGTGTTAAGTCCGCCTTTTGTACTTTTATCTTAATAGTGCAATAAAGATTTAAAAAAAAATATTTTTGACAGAGATGAATTAAATAATGTACCGTCGTTCTTACTTGTGTTGGGAACATGCGCTGTCAAAGTTTCAGCTTTTACAAAATGTCGAAGGTCCATGGGCTCTTGATTTATAATTATAATAATTCTATGGATAACAGTAAGAGAATGTTGATTTGTATGAACGTATGTTTTATAACGCAGATATCATCTCCAAGCCTTCCGCCACATGTACGTGCTGGCCGTGGAGCCGCGGCTGCTGCTGCCGCGCGATCTGAGCACCGGGAAGCTGTGCTTCGCTCACATTCAGGTACGGATAAATTTAATATTCAAATAATTCTTTTCTTCTTGCTTTTCGCCTTTTACGACACCTCTGTCAGTAATGAGGGTGGTACTATTCTATTCAGCCGGATACCACACTGCGTAATCTTGTGTGCGTGCGTGCGTGCGTGCGTGCGTGTATGTATGTATGTATGTATATATATATATATATATATATAGAACGTAATGCTGTAGTAGCCTAATGGTAACGGGCGGACCTATAAAGTTCATAACTCGGGTTCGAGTCACCCAGGTACTGCATTAAAAGGAGTAGCACTGAGTGGAAGTAATGAATGATAGGAGAGGATGAAAGTTACAAAAACATGTTGTGACAAACCGCACTTACAGTAGGATAAGGACCGTCGCGTGCCGCCCTAAAAGGGACCTTTCCGGGCGTTTAGTCGAACGGGGTTTAGTCGGACACCCACCCTATAAGCTCCCCGAGGCGTTCGATGCATCTGGTGGTCCCGATGCATCGTCCACTGGAGGTAGGGGCCACTTTCATAGAGGCCCCGACCCAGACGTGGCGCACTCTGGGGTACAGAGTTGCTGCTGGCGGGGATGGGGGTAATGTCTTTATAGGTACCCTATCCCCGCCACCAGCAGCGTGGTGGAGCACTGTCAGGTTTTTAGTCGGAGAGTCAAAAAAAAAGGATAAGGACAGGAGAATAAAGATGAAAATAACTATAGGTACCTATTAGGGCCATAGCTTTGAGTGACATGAAATGTTTGTAATTGAAGGTGATCGACCTGAACGGCGTCACGAAGGAGATGAAGGCGCCCTGCATCATCCCCGAGCTGGACACGCTGCGGGAGGTGAGGATCAACGACCCCAGGTACTGGCCCATCACCTTCCACAGGGACCACAACTGGGACCAGCTCAAGTGAGTGGAGTTATATCCTCAGTTATTTTATTGATTATTTGTGGTTATCTTATAGTATTACTAACGCCATCTGTTGGACTAAATGACATAATTGGTTGAAAAAAAATTGTTTGCATTACATAATACGCGCGTTAGTTTTGAGTTTTGATTTTAATGTAATTTTAAAGTATAATGAATGATTTTCTTTTCTTTCTTTTTTTTAAAATAAATAAATATATGGGATACTTACACACACGGTCGTCCGTTCCCAAAGTAAGTAACTTAATACTTGTGTTATGGACAGACAAATGGTGAATATATACTTATATATTTTTTAAATATAAACTTAAATACAAATATACACCCAGGCTCAAAGACCAACAAATTCATTTATAGAAAATGTTAGCCCTCTGGAGCGGCGCGGGGGTCCTGTGGAAGGATGCGGGATGAGATATAATGATGGAAAAGTGGACTGTATTAAAGGGGATGGTTTGGCGGAATTTTGCGGAAAGGGAAAAATGGCGGCGGAGAAGAACTATATTTGGGAGCGGAATGAAAGGAGGCACGCTTACCTTATGTGATAACTGTCCCGGATGCAGGATAATCGGCAGGCAGGCACTCCACAACACTTTCACTAAATATGCACTAATTTAAAAGGGTGTGTTAATTAATGCGCGAGCGCAGCGTGTTCGTCTCGAACGTTTTAGCTTACGAGTGCCGCCCTCTCTCGGCGATGCGCGTGCGGCGATAAGTAAGCGTGCGAGGAGGACGGGATTATAAGTATGAGAGGGAAAGAGGTATATGGCGGTAACACCCTCGGAGGGAATCGAACCCGCGAATGATGGTTTGCCGGGGTGTCCAGCCCCACCCGTTATGACATTAGGACTCTTCCACAAGTCCGATACAGTCCTCCATAGCGTCGCTTTAAGCCGAGGTCCGGCCTCACAGGAGGCACCCTTAAGGCGACGCTGCTGCGAGTCTCGCTCGAGATTCGCTCTCCCAGTTTTTTCACTCCGGCGATGCTTCTGCGCTCGCCCACTCTCTCGGTGCAGTGTGAAAGCCTCTAGGGCTAACAGTATTAGTTACGAGTTCGAAAAAAAAGGTATAATGAGTTATCCTTAAAAGATGCTAGGTGCCAGACTGACCTGTGAAGGAGAATAATCCCAAAAATTGTCTCCTGGTTATTTATTTTTATTCTCTTAAGCGTTAGTAGAGTTTTTAACGAAAGCTCTTAGACGTTACGGAATTTTCAAAAAACATCATGTTACAACAAATTTATACAAAAATTTATTAACCTTATGCGCGTCTAAGTTGTATTAACAAACACACATCATTCTCATCATCCTCCTGCCCTTATCCCACTCTAAGTGGGGTCGGAACATGTTGTCACATGATTTGGCTATGTATTTTACCACCGGCCGCCTGCCTTACGTCACTAACCTTAGTCGTCTTTTACGACACCTCGGTAAGAAAGAGAGTGGTCTATTCTACTCGGCCGAATACCACACGGCGGGTCAACTTACATTAGTCGCAGTTTACGACACCTCGGTAAGAAATGAGGTTGATCTATTCTACTCAGCCGAATACCTTACACGGCGGGCCAACTTATCTTAGGCGCCTTTTACGACACCCCGGTAAGAAAGAGACTGGTCTATTCTGTTCAACCCGGATACCGGATACCCGGATTATTTAGAAGATGAAGTGTGGATATAGCTCTCTTTGAGCCTGTACAAGACAGTAACGACTTAATGTAAATAGTATTAAGAATTATATTTTTAAAAGAGCAACCGCCGAGTTTCTAGCTGGCTCTTCTCGGTAGGAACAGCTTTCTGAACCAGCAGTAGAGTTGACGATTCAAAAGCACTTGTTTACAAGTTTATTTGAATAAAGAATATTTGAATTTGAATACCACACGGCAGTTAAATTGAATTTTGATATATTAGTAAATAAGACAATAAAATAATATAGATTGCGCCATGGCTATAAAAATTTTCTAGCGTTACGCACACTTTCAGCTTTATAATACCATTAAAATGATGCTCCTATCTATTCACCTTCCAGAACATTCCTCGACTATACATGGTGCGTGGATATAAAGCAGCGCGCCGGCTGCCTCTCCTACCTCGACGACCCTGACGGCTTCCTCACCATCCTCGCCCAAACCTTGACCCTGGACAAGTCCAACATCTGGTCGGTCACCACCGACAACATAGAACTCTTCACCAACGACGAGCGAGTGAGGAACTTTGTCAAGCATTACCTGACCAAGGATGTCAGGGGTGCGGAGATATGTGGCGACTGTCTGCTGCTGCAGAAGAAGAGGAAGGGCATAAAGAACGAAATACTGCTGCCCCGGCAGTGCCTCTGCAGGAAGTACAACAGGGAGGAGCAGGAGTACCTCCAGGGTCTGAGCATGGTGACCTATGAGTGTGTGGTAAAGGATATAATGTGCGCGTTGCCGATATGGACTACATTTTTGAAGGTAGGTTTAACAAACAAATACTAACAATACACAAAATATATAACAAATAATAATGAATGTCTTCTTTTTAATGGATACTGCTAGACTAAGGTCTCTTCGAGATTCTTCTAGACTTTGCCGCTTTCATCCAGCGGCTTTTTAGCCTTTTTTGAAGACGTCAATCCACCTTGTCGGAGGTCTGATGCATTTGCCAGTACGGAGTATAATATTATTGCATTCAGGGATGGTGGAATTAAAGTGAACCCCATTTAACCATTCAAGAAACTTTTTTCAAAGGTTTCAATACAAATAAAGATTATAGTAACTATTTTAATTTATATTTGTATAAATTTAACTTGGTATCTGACTGAGTAGAATAAACCACCCTCATTTCTTACCGAGGTGTCGTAAAAGGCGACTAAGGTAAATTGATGTCAGGCAGGCGGCCGGTCACAAAACCGCACCCAAATCTTATGACAGCATGTTTATAACATGTTGTGCCGCCCCCACTTAGAGTGGGATAAAGGCAGGAAGATGATTTAATTTATAAATTTATTTTTGTTTAATAAGTAGATGAATCAAATTGCCACTAATACAAATGATCGCTGATCTAATTTATTCTCCTTACAGATAATGAAATCGATGAAAACCGAACCAACATCCTACTACACTTGGCAGATCAAACTGCTGCTCTCCCAAATAGAGAGTCACAGCAAGCGAGTCTCTACCGAAATGACCGTCGACGGAGTGGACACAACCAACGAGCCACTAATATCTACAGAATTCACACTCGCCATCAAGCAGAAAATCGCCCAAATTTACGATAAATGGGAGACTAGGATAACGCCATACTTGAGAAAGTATTTGGGAATGCCGAGCAGCAGAAAGATATGTAACAGCGAAGAAGATACTAAAAGGATACTCGCCTCGTTCCTGGTCTACCACGATTTACCCAAAGGGATACTCCGGGACGTGGTGGCCGATGAGCTGTCGATGGTGCTCTGCGACAAGCTGAACCTGAGCGCGGATGCTGTGAGCAAGATCGAAGCACTGCTCAGATGATTGAGGTCGTTGACCGGGAGGGTCACTCGGTCGCGGTGCCACGGTGATTGCGTGCACGATTGGTGTTAAGTTTGTGTCAGTCAATGTGTTATTAGTGTTGTGTTGAAACACTAATAGTGTACGTGTAAAGGAGAACTGTGGACAAAAGTTGTCTAGCTCAAATGCACAATATTTTTGAAAAACTCGGTAACAAAAGCTTTGGTACAAACAAGTGTAATTTCTAATTGATTGTAATTTAAATTTCTGTAAATATTTACATAGTTTGGGTGAATATTTTTAAAATAAATCATCTTTAATAAATTTGTCAGTGCAAGTGTAATTTCTAATTAATTGTAACTTAAATTTCTGTAAATATTAACATACTTTGGATAAGTATTTTTTAAAATAAATCATATTTAATTATGAATAATCTAAGTACAAGTGTAATTCCTAATTTATTGTTATTGAAATTTCTGTAAATATTAACATACTTTGGCTGAATATTTTTGAAAATAAATCATCATTAATAAATTTCTTAGTGCAAGTGTAATTCCTAATTAATTGTAATTTTAATTTCTGTAAATATTAACATACTTTGGCTGAATATTTTTGAAAATAAATCATCTTTAATAATAAAAATTTTCAGTACGAGTGTAATGCCTAATTAATTGTAACTTAAATTTCTGTAAATATTAAGGTACTTTGCAAAAATTTTTTTAAAAACAAATGGTATCTTTAATAAATAATTTAGTACAGAAAATAAACTCATTAACAACAATCTTAAACCAAGTGTAATTTCTAATTAATTGTAATTTAAATTTCTGTAAATATTAACATACTTTGGCTGAATATTTTTTAAAATAAACCATCTTTAATAATAAATAATCTTAGTGTGAGTGTATTTCCTACTTAATTGCAATATAAATTTCTTTAAATATTAATGAACTTTGGAGAAATATTTTTTGAAAATAAACTTAATAACAACAATTTTAGTACGAGTATAATTCCTTATTAATAGAAACTTAAATTTCTGTAAATATTAACATAATTAGAATAAACGTTGTTTACACCTCGAATATTATAGCGTTATTTGATAAAGGAAGTTACGCGTTTCAATATAGTAATTAATTTATTAGTTTATATTTATTAGTATTTAGTATTAATCGACCTATAACACGGTAGATAGGTTCCGCGTTATAGGAAAACGCGTTTTAGAAGAGTTCTCGTATACCGTGCTTGTATGGCACTCTTTAAAGGGGTTTTACATGGGATATTAAGGTAAAACTATGTCATAATTTGTTATATTGTTGAATAAATAAAGGAAAATTGTTCTAAGCGTAAAAGTGCGTTATAGAAATTTACGCATTTCGTTATAGTATATTAATTTAAGTAATCCCCATATAACACGGTATATTAATTCCGTGTTATACGAAAATTTATTGTAGGATTATTCTACTATAACGCTCTTTGAAGGGAGTTTTATTAGATATTAAGATATGTTACAATTTTTAAATGTATAGATAAACAAGTAGAATTGTTCTAAATGTAACACAAAAGTGCGTTCTGCGTTATACGTTGTAGAAAGTTACACGTTTTATTATAGTATATTAATTTAATTACAGTAATCCCCATATAACACGGTAGATTGATTCCGCGTTAAAGGAAAACGCGTTGTATGATTATTCTAGTATACCGCTTTTTGTAGAGAGTTTAAATGAGATATTAAGATAAAACTATATCATAATTTTTATATATATAACTATATATTTGAAAATTTGTTTAACTAAACAATGTAAAATTGTTCTAAATGTAACACAAAAGTGCATCAAATCCTTATAGTATATTGATTTAAGTGCAGTATTTCCCATATAACGCGGTAGATTATTTCCGCGTTATAGAAAAACGCGTTGTAGGAGTGTTATTTGAAAATTTGTTTAACTAAACAAAGTAAAATTGTTCTAAATGTAACACAAAAGTGCCTCAAATCCTTATAGTATATTGATTTAAGTGCAGTATTTCCCATATAACGCGGTAGATTATTTCCGCGTTATAGAAAAACGCGTTGTAGGAGTGTTATTTGAAAATTTGTTTAACTAAACAAAGTAAAATTGTTCTAAATGTAACACAAAAGTGCATCAAATCCTTATAGTATATTGATTTAAGTGCAGTATTTCCCATATAACGCGGTAGATTATGCGTATTAAAGGGATTTATATGGGATATTATATATAACTATGTCATAATTTGTTATATCGTTGAATAAATAAAATAAACTTGTTCTAAATATAACGCAAAAGTCTTCTGCGTTATAGAAAGTATATTATGAGTTTTATTAAAGTGTTCACTATCCTACTAATATGATAAAAGCGAAAGTTTGTGAGTATGGATGTATGTTTGTAACTCTTTCACGGCGTATCCGCTGAGCCAATATCGATAAAATTTGGCACAATTATAGCTTATACACCGGGGTAACATATAGGCTATAGAAATCCTGTTAATCACAGGGAAAAATTGGGTGTTATCAATAGAGCGAGACAATACTTCAAGCCGGCCCATAGACTTGCGCTGTATAAAGCACAAGTCCGGCCTCACATGGAGTACTGTTCTCATCTCTGGGCTGGTGCACCCCAGTACCAACTTAAGCCATTCGATCGCATACAGCGTAGAGCAGCTCGTATTATTGGGGACAAGGTGATTAGCAAACAGCTGGACTCTTTAGCGATGCGTAGAAACGTGTCTTCACTGTGCGTTTTCTACCGTATCTTTCACGGAGAGTGTTCCATTGAACTGCATGACCTGATTCCTAAATTCCATAACCGTACTGTACGTCACAGATTAAAATATCATCCTCACCATCTGGATGCGTGGCGATCCACCACAGTACGGTTTTCAAATAACTTCTTTCCACGCACCACCATTTTATGGAACGATCTCCCTTTGGCGGTGTTCCCGGATCGGTACGATATAAGTACCTTCAAAAAGCGTATTTTCCACTTTTTTAAAGGACAGCAACACCCTTGCTCTGCGAGAGGTCGTGGGCGGCGGTGATTACTTGAGGTGCACCGCATGCTCGTTTGCCACCCTATTCCATAAAAAAAAAAAAAAAAGAATAGGATGCCATTAAAAAAACGCAATCTATTATCAACCTATGTAAGTATAGGATTCGCCGTGAAAGAGTAACAAACACATCCATACTCAGAAACTTTTGCATTTATAATATTAAGGTAAGTCGACCCGCCGTGTGGTATCCGGCTGTGTAGAATAGACTACCCTCATGTCTTACCGAGGTGTCGTAAAAGGCGACTAAGGTAAGTTGACTCACCGTGTTGTATCCGGTTAAGTAGAATAGACCATCCTCTTACTTATCGAGGTGTCGTAAAATACGACTAAGATAAGATAATGTCAGGTCGTAAAATACGTAGCCAAATCATATGACAACATGTTTATAACATGTTGTGCCGACCCCACTTAGAGTGGGATAAGAGCAGGAAGATGATGAGTGCAATTCTTCCGGAAGGTTAAGTCAATAGTGCAACGGTTTTATGTAAATTGTGTGGGAGATGTACGCGCGGTTGTAAAAGTATTTCGCCTGCTGGGAATTTTAGTCGCGTGCGCCGTGTAATCCAGCAGAAAAACATTAAAGTAATTAACTAAGGAATTTTTAAACTACAAAAAAGTCAGAGATAGCATGTCTCTATCTATGGTTAACTTAAAATAACAATTTTTATGATTAAAATTTCAATTTGGGAATTTTTATTTTACACTGATTTTCACGCGGGCGAAGCCACTGACAACTAGCTATATATATAACTAGCGACCCGTTCATGCTTCGCACGGGTTTAAAATATATAGCCTGTCACTCAGTGAAAAAATGATTAAAATCGATCCAGTAGTTTTGATTCATTCATTACGGCCCGTGGCCCGCACGCGTTAAATTTGGAGTAAAACAAAACCGCATGCATTTTAAATCTGTGATATCTTAAAAAAATGTTCATTTAAATTACATGCTGTAAACGGCCATATTGATCTATATTAAATCACCATAGTATTTAAGGTATTTAATTGGATAAGGATTAATGCTGTATTGTTTAAAATTGCTTCGAAAATAAGACATTAAAAAAATTACAAAAAAATGCTATTGTGGGTTAGAGATAGACATATACCATCGCGGACTTTTCTGTAGACCTTTTCAAGGTGTATATAGTACATTATTTTGATAAATCTCGTAGGGCTCAGCCTGCGTTTGTAATGTAAGCGGAAAAAAATGTAATTATTTACGACATCACATTAGAAACCTCAAAAATTATAGTATTTCTCTACTCCGTATTGAATGTTATCTATACTTATAATAAATCTGTAGAGAGGTCAATTCTGTAACTGGAATATATTTCCAAAATAACTATCAGGGGGTGATTAGGGATCGATACTGATGCCAAAAATGCAATCAGTAAAAATTTTGTCTGTCTGTCTGTCTGTATAACCGTTATAGAAACAAAAACTACTCGACGGATTTTAACGAAACTCGGTACAATTTTTTTTCATACTCCTGAGCTGGTTATAGTATACTTTTCATCACGCTACAATCAATAGGAGCAGAGCAGTGAAGGGAAATGTCGGGAAAACGGGAGAAGTTACTCCATTTTTTAGGCTTCCGTCGCGTGTGCAACCTTGATGGTTAAAGCTACACAGAAATCATGTATGACGGAAATGTTCTCCTTAAAATTATATAAAAAATATCCCACGACAGCATATGTCTATCTTTTATGGTTGACTCACAATAACACGTGTAACTCCCGATAGCTTAGCAGTTCGAAGTTTTCTGGTTATATTTGTCTACTCCTACGTTTATATCACTCTCAGTCATCCCTAAATAAAAAAGTGAATTGTATTAACCATTGTATAAAAAAAGAATCGTTGAAATCGGTATAGAAACACCAAAGTTATACATGTTATGTTATACATTTAACGCTTGCGGGCCACGGGCAGTAATGAATAAATCAAAACTACTGGATCGATTTAAATCATTTTTTTCACTGAGTGACATAGGCTTTATATTTTATACCCGTGCGAAGCAGGGTAGGCCGCTAGTTATACATATAAACCTTCCTCTTAAATCACTCTATCTATTAAAACCGCATCAAAATCTGTTGCGTAGTTTTAAAGATTTAAGCATACATAGGGATATAGGGACAGATAGGGAAAGCAACTTTGTTTTATACTATGTAGTGATTATGTTAAGATCTATCAGGATTAGTAAATCAATAATTACACCTACACTATCTGTACATGATTTTGGACTTTTTAATGGAACAATTTATCAAAAAGATAAATTGGATAATTCTTACTGACAATTTGTTTTATTAGTCTGCGTAGCATTGCTATCAAAAAATCAAACTTTAGATAATGACTACGTTATATATAAATTTCTTCTGTTCATTTATTGAATTATTTCTAAACGGCTGGATTGAAATTAAACGTAACTAAAATCATATTTTGAATAAAATATATTGTTCGTTTCCGGGTTGGAATAAATGCGATCGTCTTATAATATATTTTTGTCATTTAAAGTAACTGCCTGTTACTTTCCCACTGCTGGGTACAGGCCTCCTCACTCCGTTTTTGGAGAAGGATTGGAGCTAAGACCTACCACGCTGCTTCAATGTGGAATGATTGGTTACACATATCCCCAGAATTCTCTAGAGATATGCAGATTTCAGGATGTTTTCATTCACCGAAAAGCGTGTGATAAATTGCAATTATTAATTAGACAGGCATGCTTAAAAAATTAATTCGGTAAAAATTGTAAAATTTGGTGTTTGCCTGGGGTTCGAACCTGTAACCCTTACAAATACCTTTTTATGACCTGTCGTATATCATAAATAAACGAGTGGTCATAAAAGGCTTGTGATACCTGTGTCGCGACTCAGCAGAGTTGCAACTCATTCGATGGTCTCGGTATTCGCTTCTACAATAACATTCCGCAATCCATACTAGACCAGTCTACAGAAAGGTTTAAATTAAGTGTAATGGATATATATATAGCATATCAGAAAATTGAAGATTATTTTAAGGATAAAAATACCTAGATTTCAAAATCCTTCAGCTTCATACAAGACTGCAATTAAATAATATAGACTGAAAATGGTTAAAAGGTTGACCGCCGAGTTTCCTGATGGTTTTTCTCGGTAAAAGCAACATTCCTAGTTGTAGCATCATTAATCATATTGATCCTTGACGATTCACAAATGCTAATAAAAAGCTGGCTTGAATTTATTCAAGTAAGCTTTTTATAAGCATAATAACCTTTAGGTTATTTTGATTTGATTTGATTATTTCGCTATCTGGTATCCGGCTAATTAGAATAGACCATCCTAATTTCTTACCGAGTGTCGTAAAAGGCGACTAAGGTAAGTCGACCTGCCGTTTGTATTCGGCTGAGTAGGATAGACCATCCTAATTTCTTGCAGAGTGTCGTAAAAGGCTACTAAGGTAAGCTAACCCGCCGTGTTGTATTCGGCTAAGTAGAATAGACCACCCTCATTTCTAACCGAGGTGTCGTGAAAGGCGACTATGGTAAGTTAGGGTAAGGCGGCCGGTTGTAAAATACCGAATAATTCGCTGAATCTTTGGGTCAATCAAGGGTGGGTCAGCACAACAACAACAAATGTTTATTTGTTGTTGTTGTGCTGACCCCACCCTCCTACGCTTATCCCATGAGTGGGATAAGGGTAGGAGGATGAGTAATTATTTGTTGATTTCAAAAAGTATCCAAGTTACTAAATAAATGCATAATGAGTATATCAACAAATAATAATAAATAATCACGACTTGATTTAACGTTTTATCAAAATAAATCGGCTTAGTGAATCCGGTTACAGATAAAATTCAATTTACGTTATAACGTTATGTAATATTTAATCTGTTTTGTTTTCACTGCATAATAGACAAAGACAATGATATAAATAATAGAGCTATTATACTTAGAAAATAATAGCCAGCCTAACGTACCATATTACGATAAAGAGAAAGTAAATCAGGACCATCTGTCTCTTTTTTATTGTTTGACTAGCCCTGGAAAGATTACAACCGTAATATACAATCATAAAAATGGTTAAAGTGGGTTAACCTTAATTAGCTAGACATATTGTGTCGCGGACTTTTATTTAGAACTTTTAGAGGGGAACAATTTTGTGTTACATGATTTTTGAACAACTTTCACCGTTTACTTAGGCGCAGGCAAGGAAAGTTTTAAATTTTGTCGTTTTCGTAACATTTTTGATTACTGCTCTTCTATTATCTTACACTCAAAGAAGTTTAAAATCTACCGACGATAGTTTAATTCAAAAGCAAAAATGTTTTGCCAAAATATTTTCATTGGCTTTTATAAACAATTAAGAATCTTTGATTTTAATGAAGCTACCACGATAATACAACTATTTACTGATAATATAATACTTTATAATTAGAATTGATTTCTGTACGTCGTATGCAGCTCTGATTAAACACGTAATTAACGTATTATCATGGAATTTATAATATCAAAGTTGTTTTTAATTTATCAAAGGTCTTATAGGTACTATCACGGTGGATGTAAATGTCACGGTGGAGCGCTTATATCAGTCACGATGGGCTCCAATAACACGTTGGGGTATTTATCACAAGTTAAGGTGGGTGACAAAATAATGGGTTCGGTTTCCCGAAATAAAAGAAATAGTTTGGGTAGAACTTCGTATACTATGTGAGGACTAAAACAAAACTATTACACATCAAACATAAAACAGTGATTATAACTAACTTTAAACAACAATACCGAAACTTAACCGAAACGTTATACAAAATGAGACTAAAGACTTGTATCAACGCCTCCGCGCAGGCGTAGTCTGACTCCAATTCAAAGATGTATCCGTGAGGCGGGAACGATTAAACAACTCTGTACTTATCTAAATAACGTGCGGACTTCCCAGAAATACTTGGGTTGCTACAGTACCAAAATTTAATAAACGACCAATAACTCTTGCAATCACGCATAAATGAGAGAAATACATGTTTTTTAAATTTATACTTTTAGGGCCTGTGTCACAAGTTACTGATAAAGTTTTGGATAGTTAACCCCAAATAATCTAAGTCGCAGATAAATGTCTCTAAAAAGTGAAAAATTTAAAAAAATCGGGGTCATTTTAAAATAAGTATTTGCTATCCAGCAGATAAACAAAATAACA
The DNA here is from genome assembly GCA_029227775.1 of Morpho helenor. Classification (NCBI taxonomy): domain Eukaryota; kingdom Metazoa; phylum Arthropoda; class Insecta; order Lepidoptera; family Nymphalidae; genus Morpho; species Morpho helenor. Next base: position 14,929,460 of record JARGCU010000037.1, on the reverse strand, counting down.
GCCACATGATCTACCTGTTAACTTATTAGGGACTTTAAGTGCTGAATAAGCCTATTAGAAACCTGTGAAACGCAAAATTCCGAGATATGTGTCAGATATGTTCCGAATAAGCTGACTGACAGGTTATTGCCTTTACACAAGTTCAAAATAGCAATTAAAAAGACACTGATTCATTAAGCTTATTATACTATTGAGGACTATGTTGATGATAAGCAAGCTTGGTTTTAAATTGCGACCAGCTACGCACTAGATTATATTGTAAATTTTTTAATTTGTTCTTAATTAAGCCATTATAATATTCAATTTTGAAAAGAGTGACCGCCGAGTTTCTTGCTGGTTCTTCTTGGTAAGAGCACCTTTCCGAACCAGTCGTAGCTTCATTGTAATTTGACGATTCGAAAGTGCTTGTAAAGGCCAATTTAAATTGGTACTTATGAAACAGGCTCTTAATATATCAAAAGCATAAATATTAAATTTTGTAAAATAGTTTCATCAGATACAGATAAGAGCCAATTTACCAATTCATAATTCTCGTCATTCACGCCATTATCCCACTCTGAGTGGGGTCGGCACAACATGTCATAAACATTTCGTCGCATGTAAAATTGTACCGTCGCATGCCTCTGGTTGGGGCATGCGTGACGAGTTATTTGCGATGTTTGCACGCGTTCTTAGGCAATGCTTGGCGAGTACAACATAGCATGCCCTCTACACGATCGTGCTAGCCGCTTAGTCGTTTGTAATCACCGATTATAAAGACGAGCCAATATATTCTTGGGAGAGAATATAAAATTATTCTTCTCCTTTTAATTTTATTTCCCCTTGTTAATTTATAAATAAGTAAATATAAATATATGGGACACTTACACACACGGTCGTCTGTCCCCAAAGTAAGTAACTTACTACTTGTGTTATGGGTCACAGACAACTGGTGAATATATACTTATATATTTTTTAAATACATACTTAAATACAAATATACACCCAGGCTCAAAGACCAACAAATTCATTTATAGAAAATGTTGGCCCTCGGCGGGAATCGAACCCGCGACCCGCGGAGCTGAAGGCAGGGTCACTACCCACTGCGCCAATGGGCCAGTCAAAATTATATATAATTAGGCTTTGCGCAGTTCCATAATACATTTACATGTATGTTTGTTTTATATTATAAACTAGCAAAAAATTAAAACCGTAATATAGTATTTCGGTAACCATAAAAATGGTTAAAGTGGGTTAACCTCAAAAGCTAGACATAAGCTATCGCGGACTTTTATTTAGAACTTGTAGAGGGAAATAATTTCGTAATACATGGCTTTTGAATAACTTTCACCGTTTACTTAGCGCACACAAGGAAAGCTTTAAATTTTGCCGTTTTCGTAATATTTGTTTATTGTTGCTCCTCTCCTATTCATTATAGCGTGATCTTATATAGCCTTCCTCAATAAATACTGAAAGATTTTTTCAAATATTTACAGTAGTTCCTGAGATTAGCGCGTTCAAAAAATCAAACAAACAAAACTCTTCAGCTTTATATATTAGTATAGATTTTAATGCTTACCTTAAAAATCTTATAATACAGAAACATCATGATGATGCAAGGTATATAGAAGGAGCCTAGTGATGAGTAGATGACGTAATCGGTGTTGTTGAACAAGCACTGGTCAGCACTCCTGTCCGAGGTGTTGCTGCTCCTCTTACCGTGATGTTATATATACATACATACATACATATACATTATATGCCAATAAATAATATTCCTCGATAAATAGACTATCTTTTTTGACTTAGTTAAGTAGACTCGCCAAATGGTATGCGGCTGATGGGGATCGATCCTTGGCATTCACATTTCTCGAGTTTGCCCGTTAACCGAATAAGCCACGTCGACTTGACAGTTAACGGCGAAAATTCAATTAAATATAAATGTTAGTGTTTTTTCATACCCAAAAACAGGGATAAAACAATTTTTTTTTACATAAAACCTAGCTAGATCAATTTTTCTCCCCCAAAACCTCCTACATGTTGAATTTCAGGAAAATCGTTGTAGCCGTTTCCGAGATTCGGAAAATATATATATATACAAGATTCATCATCCTCCTGCCCTTATCCCACTCTAAATGGGGTCGGCACAACATGTTATAAACACGCTGTTACATGATTTGGCTGCGTTTTTACGACCGGCCGCCTGCCTGACGTCAACTTACCTCTGTCGTATTTTACGACACCTCGGTAAGAATGAGGGTGGTCTATTCTACTAAACCGGATACCACACGGTGGGTCAACTTACCTTAGTCTCCTTTTACGACACCTCGGTAAGAAATGAGGTTGGTCTATTCTACTCAGCCGGATACCAAACGGCGGGTCGACTTACCTTAGTCGCCTTTTACGACACCTCGGTAAGAAAAGAGGGTGGTACTATTCTATTCAGCCGGATACCACACGGCGTATATATATACAAGATTAACTCATTTAAATATTAAAGATACACAATAGCATAAAACCCGATAAAATTTTTGTTTAATCAATATTATGACCGTTAATTAGTATAATCTCTTAATCTTATCGCGCTCTTTTTGGTAAATATAAAAGGAGATCGCTGCCCCATCATAGTAATTCAGGCCCACGAAATGGCACTCAAAGTCGCGGTTCTGTGTCTGGCGGTTCTATTGGGAAGCAATGGTAATAATCTCATCATCATCATCATCATTTCTTACCCTTATCCCACTCTAAGTGGTGTCGGCACAATATCTCATCTTCCATTCTCCTCTATCATTCGTCAACTCTGGTGCCACTCCTTTAACATGCATATAATTTTTCACACAATCCATCCATCTGTTTTTCGGCCTCCCCCTAGCCATACATCGATCCACATTCATATTTAAAACTCTTTTGGTCAGATGATTTTCATCCCTCCTCATTACATGACCATACCAACTTAGTCCCGCACTTCTCATCTTTTCTGTAATGGGCGCAGCTTTCAGACTTCCCTAATATACCCATTGCGTATTCTATCAATGGTAATAATCTATTTTAAAATTATTTACCGGAATTTTAAATTTATTTCAAAATGTGCTACCCAGCTTTTTAGTCCCGAAACGTCAAAAAGACTTAACTAGAATCAAACTAAAGTAATAGTTAAATTATTTTGCTATAATCTACGATGAAGTAGAATAGAAAATATATATTCAAATTCAAAATATTATTTATTCAAATAAACTTGTAAACAAGTGCTTCTGAATCGTCAACTCTACTGCTGGTTCGGAAAGTTGTTCCTACCGAGAAGAGCCAGCAAGTAACTCAGCGGTTGCTCTTTTAAAAATATAATTCTTATGACTTTCTTATGACATTTAGTCATTACTGTCTTGTATAGGGTCTAAGCAAGCTATATCCACACATTCTTGTCTTCTAAGTAATCTTCAACAGTATAGTAGGCTATCTAGATCAGCCTCTTTTTAACAGTGCTTTTAAACTGATGTAATGGCAAAAGTAGTACCTAAAGAAACTAAGCTTTAAAACATATGTTAACAGAAAGAAATAAAAGAAAAATTGGTAGCAAATAAAAGCAATTTTCAATGCCCTAGGTTTGACAAATCTTTTGATTTAGACTGTTCGTACCTATAGACCTTACCGAAACGAGAGCAATAATCAGATTTCAGCCACTATTTCACTTTTGGTGAAAAGGTTTTTGAACCACTACAACTAGTACTACACTACAATTTAAATTTGTTTTCAGCTTTTTCTCTGGACGATAGAGTATGTCCATTTGTTAAGCTATTACTAGTTATACATACATGTACAATAGCGTTGTTAATAAAGCTAATGTTGATATATTTACAGATTGGCAATAAATTTAAATGCAGGATAGAAAAAAAAATTCAAGGTCATATAAATAAGAAAGGTTAAATTCTATATTTTCTATTATATTATATAAATATTCGTTTTTTTTCAGTTAGTAGTATTATTAGGTATATATGATTAGTAATTTATAGAGTTAGGCGTTACTTTGCGGAGGTCCATAATATAAAACTAATGAGAATATTATTCTGCTATAATCCGCGATAAATCTCGGTAAATTTTATCGCGGATTATAGCAAAATAATATGCTCGTTAGTTTTTTATGTATGATTTATTAAATTATTTTCATTGTTTTTAAATTTACAATTTAAGCACTGTTTGTCATTTTTTATATCATGTGAGATAGATATTTTTATTTATATTTTTTACGCTATATGTATAATTTTTACTCTGTACTTTGTAGGCTTTCTATTTTATTAAATAAATTAAAAAATACGTACAAAACAGTTCTATTTCACCATTAAACTTTAAATTTGTCCGCAGCTTTCCCTGTCGAAGATGAGCAGGATATGTCCATTTTCTTCGACCGGGATTTCATTGACTCCACCGACCGTATCGTCGGAGGGAACCAAGCTGGTAATGTCCCCTTCATGGTGGCGCTGACCACCGGTGGTACGGCCAGGAGCTTGCACTGCGGCGGTAGCATTATCACCCAAAGGGCCGTCATGACAGCTGCCCATTGCATGGCTACTGTAGGAGGAAACAATCCCATCAAGTAAATCATTCAAATTTTCTTTATAAAACCTTTGCTTTTAATACAAATTTTATTATAAGAATCACCTTTATATTTAAATGAGTTAATCTTGTATATATATTTTTCTGAATCTTGGTAACTGCTCCAACGATTTTCATGAAATTTAGCATGAGGATTTTGGGAGCGAAATATCGATCTCTCTCGAAAAATGATGTTTTATCCCTGTTTTCGGGCATTTAAAAAACAGCAATAATTTATGTCAATTGCAAAGTCATTATAGCTCAATTGGGGGCCGGTCTCCAATTCATAATACTAAGATTGATCCCATATGAAATCTTTACTTTTAATTGCATTTTTTTTAGCAAGCAGGTACTATTACACCCAGGTACTATTACACAATAACCATTTAATTCTTGATAATCAATGGGTACTATTACATGATAATCATTGCAGCAACATGCCTTGATAATCAATGAGGAAATATGTAGCTTTCATCTCACGTTATTCATACGTCAAAAGCTAAGTCACTAAGGTGATAAAGTGTAATTTTTCCAGTTCTCTTCGTGGTGTCGTGGGTACAAACCGTTGGAACAGTGGAGGTGCCTCGTTCACCTTCCAACGCGGTATCATGCACCCCGCCTACAACGCGGCAACAATTAAGAACGATCTCGGTATCTATGTACCATCTGTCAACATTGGCTTGTCTGCTGCCGTCCAACGAGTCACCATCAATTATAACTTCGCCAACGCTGGCCTCGCCACCAGAGTCACCGGTTGGGGCAGAACTGCTGTGAGTTATTGGAACATAGTCTATCTTTAATATTTAAATGAGTTATAGTAATCTTGTATGTATATTGTAAGGATAACTGTTCAGGATGTGCCACGAATTAAACTCCGAATACCATTTAATCGTAAATTCTTCGCACAACGTCACAATTACATGATTTAATACCAAGCCCGATGTCCGACTCCAAAAAGATGGCGCTAGCCCCCGTCAAATTGATGTTTAATCCTTACAATTCTCTGACGGATGTCACATGGGCTGGATACCCATTTACCCAAGTGACATCCGGCACAGACTAACAATAATTTATCTAACAATATCATCTCATCAGTATCTTGTGCATTATTCTTAGACATTGGTGGGCGTAATTAGGGTATCGTGCATATGAGAAAGTACAACGCTTATCTTCAACTTTATATTCTTCTTAACAATTTCAAAAGTGCGCCATGACACGCATCTGTCTTCATCTCTCACTTGCGCAGTCCGCATTCTGTCACCGCTGCGCCTTCTATTTTCGATGTATTTTTAATGAAATGTTGGTTGCCAGGATGCGATATATATATATATTTTCGAAATCTCGGAAACGGCTCCAATGATTTTCCTGAAATTCAGCATTCAGGAGGTTTTGGGGGTGAAAAATCGATCTAGCTAGGTTTTATTTAAAAAAGAATTATTTTTACCCTGTTTTTGAGCATTAAAAAAAATACTAAAATTTACATTGAGTATAAAACACTATTTTTTATCGATTAGACTTACGAAGATTTAAGAAAGCCGCGTGGTATCCGGCTGAATAGAATAGTGCCATTTCTTACCGAGGTGTCGTAAAAGACGACTTGAAGGTACGTCGACCCGCCGTGTAGTATCCGGCTGAATATAATAAATAGTACCACCCTCATTTCTTACGGAGGTGTCGTAAAAGGCGACTAAGGTAATTTGATCTACCAAGTGGTATCCGGTTTAGTAGAATAGACCACCCTCTTTATTACCGAGGTGTCGTAAAATACGACTAAGGTAAGTTGATATCAGCTGCTCTTAAAATACGTAGCCATCATCATATTTATTTGTTGCGTCGACCCCACTTAGAGTGGGATAAGGGCAGGAGGATGTTATGTTACGAAGATATTTAAGGATAATTCAATTACAGGTAGGAGGTTCGGCATCTGCGACGCTATTGGAAATCCGTCCTACAGTTGTCGATGGTAATCGCTGCGTGACCGACGTCAGGAACCGCGCCGCCGCTCTGGGCATTCGCGCTCCTGCTGTAAACCCAGCAATTGAAATCTGCACCTTCCTTGCTAATGGACGCGGAACGTGCCACGTGAGTAGTACTTTAACATCACCCGATATAAGCTTTGCCCATTGGTCAAGTCTTCCCGCTAAACGTCTCATTCGAAGGATAATCTACGCTCGGCAGACAGGTTCATAGCTATTAATTCAAATTCAAAATATCCTTAATTCAAATAAACTTGTAAACAAGGGCTTTTGAATCGTCAACTCTACTGCTGGTTCGGAAAGCTGTTCCTACCGAGAAGAGCCAGCAAGAAAACTCGGCGGTTGCTCTTTTAAAAATACAATTCTAAATACTAGTTACAGGGTCGAACAATATCTATATCCACGCATTCTTATCGTCTAAATAATCCTCAACAGTATAGTAGGCTTTCTGTATCGGGCTCTCCTTAATAGTGTTTTAAAACTGCTGTTATTGCAAAGCTAAAATTGATTGTGGAATATCTATAGGTCTTTTAGGTTTTATAATTCAATCCAATATATAATTCAATTCACAGACGTTGAAACAGCAAAACTTATTTATTTTGCCTACTTCCATAGTATTATGTCTTATGGAATATTGCTATGGGGTAAATGCGCGGATAGTGAAAAAAAAATTGTTTTACAAAAAAGAGCTATACAGGCTCTTCTCGGTAGGAACAGCTTTCCGGACCAGCAGTAGAGTTGACGATTCAAAAGCACTTGTTTACAAGTTTATTTGAATAAAGAATATTTTGATTTTTTTTAAAAGACCTTATCACATATGAATGTTTATGCCACTTTTGCTTACTTACTTATAGAATTGTAGTGTTTAGGGCTTAATTTAATGATACGTAGTTATTAGCTTCTGAGAAGACTTATTTCGTTTCCAGGGTGACTCCGGTGGACCTCTCGTGCGTGGTGACAACAGCCAACAGATCGGCGTCGTGGCCTGGGGACTGCCGTGCGCACGCAACGCTCCCGACATGTTCACACGTCTCAGTGCCTTCAGAGCCTGGATTCAAAACAACACATAAACGATTAACTACTACTGAGCAATCCATTAAAATTTATTTTCAATTACGGTCAAGAAAAATCATTTATATTCCCATTCACAATTGTAACGGACCCGACACCATAAGAGTCAAATGACTTAAAAAATAAAATAATATATACATAGTTATAGTACTATTCTATTCGTACAAATATTAGTATTCTATTTATAAGACAAAATTTAATGTATATCAAAGACATGCAAGAGGTCATAAAAGCTTTTGATACCTGTGTCGCGACTCAGTAGAGTTAGCATCTCATTTGTTGGACTCGGTATTTGCTTCAAAAATAAAATTCCGCGAACCATACTAGTCCAGTCTACAAAAAAATTAAATTAAGTTTAAGAAACATGCTTATACGTAAAGCATATTACAAAATTGAAGATTATTTGAATGATAAAAATGATGGATTTGAAAATACTTTCAGCTTCATACGTTAATAATCATCATCTTCCTGCCCTTATCCCACTCTGAGTGGGGTCGGCACAACATATTATAAACATGCTGTCACATGATTTGGCTGCGTTTTTACGACCGGCCGCCTGCCTGACGCCAACTTACCTCTGTCATATTTTACGACACCTCGGTAAGAAAGAGGGTGGTCTATTCTACTTAACCGGATACCACACGGTGAGTCAACTTACCTTAGTCGCCTTTTACGACACCTCGGTAAGAAAAGAGGGTGGTACTATTCTATTCAGCCGGATACCACACGGCGTCATACGTTAATCTACTATATAAAAATAAGTCGGGTTTTCCTTCCTGACGATATAACTCCAGAACGCACGAACCGATTTCCACGGTTTTGCATTCGTTGGAAAGGTCTCGGGCTCCGTGAGGTTTATAGCAATGAAAATCTAGGAAAAATTTCAATAGAAAAGCGGGAAAATAGGGAAAATCATTTTTTAAATACAGCGCCATATCAAAACTACTGGATCAATTTTAATCATTTTTTTTACACTGACTGACATGGGATACATATTTTATACCCGTGCGAAGCAGGGGCAGGCCGCTAGTAATGTATAATTCAAAATGTTTAAAAGATTGACCGCCGAGTTTCTTACTGGTTCTTCTCGGTAATAGCAACATGATCCTTGACAAAAGTGCTTAAAAAGCTTATTTGGATAAAGATTATTTTGATTTGATTTGACATTGTTTAATACCGAATCGCGTGATCAGTAGAGTAAATACGGACTTGCTTGTAAGTTGCTCGTGTTCCATACTTATCAAGTTTTGAATGCAGGATGTCATAGTTTACGAAATCATTTGATTTCGTAAACTATTACATCCTGCTTACTCATGTCGAGAAATATTGTTGTAACTGGAATTTTATTATTTATACACTCGGTGACTATTTGGATTAATTTAAAACATGCTTTTGTTGTACTTTTGAAATCCGAACTGTTCTTTTTAAATAATTTATAGAATTAGGCGTTACTTTGCGGAGGTCCATAATACAAAAGTAACGAGAATATTATTTTGCTATAATCCGGATTTATTATTTTGCTATAATTTTATCGCGGATTATAGCAAAATAATATTCTCATTACTTCTGTTCTTTTTAGTAAATTTGAGGTGGAAACAAATTTATCGAGTCTAGCATACATAGTCTTTTCAATTTTTTGCCCTTTTTTTATTGCCCTATAATTATTTATTTGTGTTTTTTTTAAATATCTTGATGTAATAAATGTTTCTTTTGACATATACCCTCTTAAATGACATGTTAATAGGAGGTGACTTAAGGGCACGCTTAGCTCTTCGGGCGCAAATTTAAGTTTGACCCACTTCCCGGTGTCCGATTGAGCTGCAATATTTTATACTGGTCAAGTCCCGATGACAATGCACGTTTATGATAAACATGACCTGATGCTGCCAGAATTGGCCCCAGATGAGGGAACCCATCAACGGTTAACAGTAGGGACATGAGATTTTGTTAAAAGCTTTTTTAACTTTACTTGTTTATCATATTTTATCTGTTGCTGACGTCCGTGCGTGAAAAAATGGCGGCCACTGAAAATCGGTGTTCGGGTTTCAAATTCGAACCAAAGCCGAGTGGTTACCCATTTTATGACGTCACACCGCGACTTTATAAATAAATATTAGTGGGGTACGTCATAAATAAAGTTTTTCTTTCTTTCTTTCTATATTATAGCAAAACCGTGTTCTAGGAACCCGTGATATTGGAGAGTTTGCTGCAATTTACAAATCGTGCTATAGTGAAACCGTGTTACCATGTATAGGAGGATTACCTATATAACTTTGACTAGGTGCCGTTTCTAACATATGGGCACTCGATATTCGTGCAATGCCCAGGCACTTTATTCAGGTGAAAAAAAAACTGATACCTACCTTTTTTACTTTATTTAGTATCTACAAAAATTTTACGCCGATATTAAAATTTAAATTATATTCGTATCAATCGATCGTACAATAACCTTGGTTTCAATGAAACTGATATTAGAATATTTTTTTTGAAGTAATTTTTTAATCTTGATTTTCGCGATAATCACTATAAATATAAATAAAAAATAGGCCACGTGTCTCAGATAATTTAGGGGCAAGGATAAAATAAATTATCCTAAGGCATTACCTCCACGGGTCACTGTAAAAAAGAACCGGAATATTACCATCCCACAGCTGGGCATAGGCCCCCTCTGTACTTTTTTGGAGAGAAAAATTGGAGCTAAGCTGTGGTAGCTCAGCGGTAACACCGTGCGCCTCTTTTGAGGAGGTCTAGGGTTCAAACCCGGGCAGGCACCAATGAGTTTTCTAGTAAAAGTTATGTGTCTAATTGATAATTGCAATTTATCACACGCTTTTCGGTGAAGGAAAACATCGTGAGGAAACCTGCATATCTCTAGAGAATTCTGGGGATATGTGAAACCTACCAATCCGCATTGGAGCAGCGTGGTAGGTCTTAGCTCCAATCCTACTCTCCAAAAAAAAACGGAGAGAAGAGGCCTATACCCAGCAGTGGGATAGTAACAGGTCGTTACTTATATAGGTTTCCTCACGATCTTTTCCTTCACCAAAAAGCATGTCATTAATTATAGACACATATGACATTTATGATGGGGATAAATTTACGAGCCTGTCTGCCAACCTTCCCTAGTCGGCACTCGAAGAAGAAGAAGGTAGACACATAAGTTTTTACAGAAAAACTCATTGGTGTCTGCCCGAAGTTTGAACCTGTGACCCCTCGAAAGAGTCGCACGGTCTCGCCGCTGGGCAGTCACAGCTTATTGTGTGCATTGTTTATGTTAATTGTTCATTTATGTTTAAGAGTACTTCCACGAAATGAAATAATTAAGTAAAAATTCTTATTCAAGATTCGTAATCGTTTATAGGCGCTGAGAAACTGGTACTGGTAGAAAACAAAGGCTAATTACTCCGTCACTTGCAAAATTATTATAGCTCAGTCGGTAACGGCCGAACTTAATAAATGGATACTCCCCGGATCAAGTCCCAGTTATGACCATACCTTTTTTCTTTTTTTTTTGATATTGCATTTTTTTATATCTTCTAAAAAGTACACAGCAAAACTAGGTCGCCCAGGAAATACATTATAACAGAACCATGGACTGCAGTGCCATGTTCTCGTGTGGCCTTTTTTACATCTTTATATTAAACATTGTATTTAATCTACTCAAAAATTATTTATTGGTAAATAATAGAGGTCTCTGGTTCAGCCGTGTGGTATCCGGCTGAATAGAATAGTACCACCCTCATCTCTTACCGAGGTGTCGTAAAAGGCGACTAAGGTAAGTTGACCGACCGTGTGGTGTCCGGCTGAGTAGAATAGACCAACCTGATTTTTTACCGAGGTGTCGTAAAAGGCGACTAAGGTAAGTTGACCCACCTTGTGGTATCCGGTTTAGTAGAATAGACCACCCTCTTTCTTACCGAGGTGTCGTAAAATACGACTGAGGCAGTTGATGTCAGGCAGGCGGCCGGTCGTAAAAACGTAGCCAAATCATGTGACCGCATGTTTATCACACGTTGTGCCGACCCCACTTAGAGTGAGATAAGGGCAGCAAGATGATGAATAGAGGTCTCTGGTTGTGTAAAATAAAGAAATAAATATATGGGATATTTACACACACCGTCGTCGGTCCCCAAAGTAAGTAATTTAATACTTGTGTCACGGACAACTGGTGAATATATAATTTTTAAATACATTCTTAAATACAAACATACACCCAGGCTCGAAGAATCAACAAATTATTTTTAAACATATTGGCCCTCGGCGGGAGTCTAACCCGCGACCAGCGGAGCTGAAGGCAGGATCACTACCCACTGCACTAACGGGCAAGTCGAATATAATATATCACTACATGCGACAGGTCAAAAAAAGCTAATGATTCCTGTGTCGCGACCCAGCAGAGTTAGCAACTCATTCGTTGGTCTCGGTTTTTGCTTCTACAATAAAATTCCGCAATCCATACTAAACTAATGTACAGAAATGTTTAAATTAAGTGTAAGAAATATGCTGATACGATATTATTTGGATGATAAAATGCCTGGAATTCAAAATCCTTTCAACTTTATACAAGACTGCGGTTTAAAAATGCAAAATTAAAAATGTTTAAAAGATTGACCGCCACATTTCTTGGTGGTTCTTCTCGGCAGTAGCAACATTCCGAACCAGTTGTAGCTTCATTAATCATTTTAATCGTTAACGATTCAAAAGTACTTTAAAGAGCTTATTTAAATGAAGATTTTTTTGATTTAATTTGATTAGATTAACGGCTATACACTGGACTATTATATCAGATGAGGTCGACCAGTTTTACGCCCATCCGGGGCCCTTATTCATGAGCTCTGTATACGGCGGTGGGAAATGCCTGGACTGGCTCCTCTCTACAGTAAATTTAAACAAATAGCTTGTTGTACGTTCGATTGTTTATTTAATCATTTATGTATTGTTCTGAATCCAGGCTCTGAAGGCGCTGACCCGCGCGAACATGTCAGGAGCGCCGCGTGCGCACGGCAGTCCCCAGGCCACGATGCCGATCTGTTGGCTGTTGTCAGCACGGACGAGGGGTCCGCCGGAGTCACCCTGGAAACAAAATTATATAAAATAAATGAGTGCCGTCAGAAGTCATCATCTTCCTGCCCTTATCCCACTCTAAGTGGGATCGGCACAACATGTCATAAACATGCTGTCACATGATTTGGCTGCGTTTTTACGACCGGCTGCCTGCCTGACGTCAACTTACCTTATATTTTACAACTCCTCAGTAAGTAAGAGGGTGGTCTATTCTACTAAACAGGATACCACACGGCGGATCGACTTACCTTAGTCGCCTTTTATGACACCTCGGTAAGAAATGAGGGTGGTACTATTCTATTCAGCCGGATACTACACGGCGTACGTCAGAAGTGAAAACTAGAATAGTAACATTGTGTAGGTATTTTGATATTTTGGAATGTTTGAGGAATTAAAATATAAAAGTATAATAATTGGTAATGTACAATATTCACTTATTGCACTATACATTTCAAACACCGGGCGCAGGTATATATAATAATAATCTTTATTTTATATCACCAGTGTTTACATTATTTATAAACTCTGACCCCTGAACTAGATTTAACTGTATTTCAGGAGCCAGTGCCCTCCCTTAATATTATATATTATTATGTTGTAGTGTCAGTTTAGTTAGTAGCAGTAACTTAAAATAGATGAGTTGGGTTAAAAAATTGATACATTGTTCATGACATTTATGATATAATTAAAAGTGTGAGTGCATGTAACAATGATTAATAATTTATTTATTTGCCATTCCGTTATAACCTATAGTGCGAATATGTGTGAGTGAGTGTGTGGATGTGTATTATGGTGCAGTGTGTGTGTGTGGACTTAGATGATGTTTGTTGGTTGGAAGTAGTATATTAAACAGAAAAGCGATTACGGAAAGGATTTCAGCCTAGAAAATTGTCTGTGTCTTCATACGATAAGCAATTTAGGTATGAAGTCACAGTCCTTTTGCAAATTATTTGTTGAGTGAGTATATGTGTATTATTTTATTTATTTTATTATATAAATGTGGTCCTTGATAACAGAAAAATTTGGAAATAAATGAGGTGTTAAAGGTACTCATGCTTGTCGCAACTTTGTATTGTCTACGTCTAAGTAAGTATTATCATATATAAGTTTACCATGTTGTTTTAATAAGATATTTAATATAAATAACTTTCTCACTGAAATAACTTCACATATATTTGTCCGATAGAAAGAGAGAATACTTCCTCTCTACGCCGCGCCGGCGAACTACTCTCCCTCCGTCTTACGAATTATCGATCAGTTCACGTGTCCTGAAGCCATTTTTTAACCATTTCTACAATTTAGCGTGCGGCTCGTCTCAAGGGGTATGTTTGTTAATTGGATAGTCCTCTCTGGAGGACGATTATTTACTTGTTTGATTCATTTAACGCGCTAATCTCATGTACTAATGGACAGATTTGGAAAGTTCTTTCAGTGTAAAATATTCCATTTATTGTGGAAGGCTATAGGCTATATAACATCATGCTAAGATGAATAGGAGAGGGGCAGCAATAAAAATAGTACGAAAACGGCAAAATTAATAACTCCTTGGCGCTGAGTAAACGGTAATTGTTATTCAAAAATCATGTATTACAAAATTGTTTCCCTCTAAAAGTTCTAAATAAAAGTCCGCGATAGCGTATATGTAACTTTTAAGGTTAACCCACTCTAACCATTATTATGGTTATCATTATACTTTAGGTATTACGGTTTTAATCTTTCCACGCAGGCGGAGCCGCTGGCGATAGCTAGTCAATGATAATCTACAACGCTTTCATCAGTGGCCACCAAGTAGTGGATTGATGTGGTTGATGCCTTTAAAATTTTAATACATACAGCTGTGTATGCGATTACTGCGGCTTTCCTAGCGTAATTTAAATTTTCAACCTACAAGTAGTTATTGTGAGCTAACCATAATAGACATAGAGATGCTGTTCAGGACTTTTTTGTAGTATTTTTGTAGATCTACAATTCTTTAGTACATTACTTTAGTGTATCTGCTGGTTTACGCGGTACAAGCGACTAAAGCTCAGAGTAGGCGAGTTTTTACAACTGCGCAACCTCTTCAACACCATTTGAATTTTGTTTTAATTTAATAGTACATATAACTGTAATGTACTATTAAATTAAACCTTGAAGAATTGCACTACCTTTTAGTAAAAACCGTACAAAAATCTGTGCAGTAGATTGTGAGAAAATCTATTACACACAGAAAGACAGCTTTTTGATACTTTGTTTTATAATAAGTAGCGTTTATCGGAAGTATTTAAAATACTATACTCACGTGGCATGTCCCACGGCCAGCAGCGAGGAACGTGCAGATTTCCACAGCGGGATCAACAGCAGGAGCGCGAAGGTTGAGCTGTGCGGCGCGATTTCTGACTTCAGTGACGCAACGCTGGCCGTCGATCACGGTAGGGCGGAGTTCCAGAAGCGTAGCGGATACTGACCCTCCTTGCTGCGCAATAGATAAGCCGACTGATATCAATAAACATTTCAATAATACAATTTTTATTTGTTATAGTATCCTCCTCCATCCTCCTGCCCTTATTCTATCCTAAGTGGGATCGGCACATGTTAAAAACTTGTTTTCACATGATTTGTCTACGTACATTCCGAACCGCTTGTCTGAATTCAACTTACCTTAATCGTATTTAACGACACCTCGGTAAAAATAGGGTGGTCTATTCTACTCAGCCGGATACCGCAATGCCCGTTAACTCACTTAAGTCGCCTTTTACGACACCTCGGTAAAAAAATGAGGGTGGCCAATAGGCCGACTGCCAATATGCCCGTGTAGTAAGCGAGCGAGCGAGAGCTGAGTAGAATACTACTCAGCCGGATACTACACGCATACCAAAAGATAGACACGGATAGAAGGAATTTTTCTGTATATATGTTTTTCCAATAACTCACCGCAGTTCTACCCCAACCGGTGACTCTGGCGGCGAGGCCAGCGCCGGCGAAGTTAAAATTCAGGACAACTCGTTGGACGGCAGCAGACAAACCAATGGCGTTAGCTGGTACTAAAATACCGATGTCGTTCTTAATTGTGTTTGCGTTGTAGGCGGGGTGCATGATACCGCGGCGGAAGGTAAACCACGCGCCTCCACTGTTCCAACGGTTTGTGCCGACGACGCCACGAAGAGAACTGAAAAGAATACACTTTATCACCTTATTGATTTAGCTTTTGACTTATGAGTAACTCTCTCTCTTTGCCTAGCCTTGTCCAATTTTTAGTTGGGGGCGGCTCTCCTCGTTATTTTTGGCAGACACGTCGGTTCTGGATCGTCACAATGTTATTTATGTGATCTTTCTTCAAGTCGCTATTGACCACAGATATCCAGGTTTGAGGTCTACCTCCGCTTCTCGGACCGGTATACAACTTCAAAATTTATTGAGTCATGTCTTGTTTAGGTCTTCTCATGACATGATCATACCTAAGTCGCGTTTCGGCGAGTTTTTCTTCGATTGGGCTGATCTTGAAGCTTCCCCGTATGTACTGGTTTTGCACTCTCCTTAAGGGTGACACCTCCTGCCCATCGAAGCATTCTTAGCTTCGCTGTGCTGACTTTTGTGGTATGGGTCTTTTCATCTACATTCTGTACTTAGAGCTGGACGGACTACCGTTTGTCTATCTATCATTTAATTTGTATAGGCATTCTGCCAGTATTGACGCGGTGTGCTATTTCGACGTCGATTGTGATATTATTCGATATTACGGATGAATTGCTCTACTTCCTTTAACTGGTATACTTTGTCTTTTGCAGGTTGATCTTAATTCCGGTTGTCCTAGGGCGTATCTCCAGCTTTCGAGTGCAGATTCAAGTTCTGTGGGTATATCTCTAATAAGGAGAAAATCGTCAGCATACAGTAGATCCCACTTTTTTTACTTATGAATAACGAGAGATGATAAATATGGTATATCCTAGCCGTGTCGTATCCGGCTGAGTAGTATAGACCACCCTCATTTCTTGCCAAGGTATCGTAAAAAGGGACTTAGGTAAGTGGACCCGCGGTGTGTTCTCCGGCTCAGTAGAATAACCCACCATGTTTCTTACAAAGGTGTTGTAAAAAAAGACTTCAGACCGGTCGTAAAATTTGTAGCCAAATCGTGTGACAACAAGTTATAAACATTTTGTCACTTAGTTTGGCTACCCTTATCCCACTGTTGCTCGATTTTTATTTTGCAAAACATACTACACATTTATATTAAAAAAACAGCTATTTAAAAGAATAATTATTTTGCATTAAAGTTTTACTTGATGGGATTGTTTCCTCCAACGGTAGCCATGCAATGGGCAGCTGTCATGACGGCATTTGGGTTAATAATGCTACCGCCGCAGTGCAAGCCTCTCGCTATAGTACCGGTGGTCAGCGCCACCATGTAGGCAACGTGACCAGCTTGGGCGCCCCCGACGATACGATCCGTGGAGCCAATAAAATCCCGGTCGAAGAAAATGGACATATCCTGCTCTTCTTCCACAGGGAAGGCTGCGGACAAATTTAAAAATTAATTCTGAGAATACGCGTTAAGGTATGCGTGAATAAAGACTAAATATAAGACTAAATAAAGACTAAATGTAAGACTAAATAAAGACTAAATAAAGGCTAGATGTAAGACTAAATAAAGACTAAAGTAAGACTAAATAAAGACTAAATGTAAAATCGCCCAGTGGTGAGACCGTGCGAATCTTTCGAGTTCAAACCCCGGCAAACACCAATGACTTTTTCTATTATAAAAACTTATGTGTCTAATTGATAATTGCAATTAATCACACGCTTTTCGGTGAAGGAAAACATCGTGGGGTAACCTGCATATGTCTAGAGAATTCTGTGGATATGAGTAACCTACCAATCCGCATTGGAGCAGCGTGGTCTTAACTTCAACCCTTCTCTGCAGTAACGGAGATAGGAGACCTATGCCCAGTTGTGGGACTGTAAACTACTTTTAAATGAGGCTAACAGAAACGGAGGAATCAGAAAAAAAGGCTTATACTATTCTAATGCCATCAGAGAAAAAAAGGCTAATACTATTCTAAGAAGGTCTACTATATTATTAAAAATTACATAATTGTTAAGTATTCCTGAGAGATAGTAATAACTACAAGTAACTAATTATAAATTCCTAAATTAAGCTGGGTAAACTGATGTAGCCCCTTCCCAAATGTTGGGCTGTAGCTACAAGCAAGTAATGCTTAAAATCCTCAATAATATAATAGACTTTCTGTATTAGCCTCCTATTAACAGTATATTAAACTTCTGTAATGACAAAGCTAAAATTGATTGTGGAATTTTATTATTGAAACATTATATATTAGGCTGATATATAAGACAGAAATATCTATTTTTCCTAGAGAAACGGCAAAGTAAAGTAACGGCCTGTTATAATCCCACTGCTAGACATAGGCCTACTCTATCCGTTTATGGAGAGAAGGGTTGGAGCTTAGACCTACCACGCTGCTCCAATGTTGATTGGTAGGTTACACATATCCTTAGAATTCTCTAGAGATATGCAGGTTTCCTCATGATGATTTTTTTCACCGAAAAGCGTGTGATTGCAATTATCAATTAGACACATAAGTTTAAACAGAAAAACTCTATGGTGCTTGCCCGGGGTTTAAAGCCACACGGTTTCTTCGCTGGGTTATCATAGCTTTGAGGATTGGTTAAAATTCAAAATATAAAATTGTGAATACAACACGTAAGTTTACGTGAATGAAGGCGTTAGTACAGTTTGTATTAAATAAACAGAATATTGTTAATAAAGTAAAAATAATTACCATTGCTGCCCAGGGCAACTGCCAAACATAAAAGCACGACTTTAAACGCCATTTCTTCGGCCTGAATTACGATAATGACATACCCACCACCTTATATATCCGTCGAAAACCGTGATATGATTTTCCGATTAAGCTAATTAAAGGTCACAAATACGATAAAGTGAAAATCTAATCATCCTTTATCCAATCTTTAGATTAATGCAGACTGCGTTATTTATTTTTTAATAAAGATATTAGGTTTTTCTTTTTTTTTGTTATTTAACATTTATAAAAATTATAAATATAATAAAATAAATACTAGCTTTACAAAATCACTAATCATCATCTTCCTGCCTTTATCCCACTCTAAGTGGGGTCGGCACAACATTCATGCTGTCACATGATTTGGCTGCGTTTTTACGACCGGCCGCCTGACTTCAACTTACCTCTGTCGTATTTTACGACACCTCGGCAAGAAAGAGAGTGGTCTATTGTACTAAACCGGATACCACACGGTGGGTCAACTTACCTTAGTCGCCTTTTACGACACCTCTGTAAGAAATGAGGTGGTCTATTCTACTCAGCCGGATACCAAACGGCGGTTACAAAATCACTAATATATATCGCTAATATTGTTATTCGGATCACGTTAAAAATACGTTTCTTCCTAACAAAAAAATTAAATATTATTAAATTAAAGAAATGCGTATAGTGAAAGGCGTCTAAGGTAAGTTGATCCACTATCAATCTAGTTTCGGAGACGCCCGTCGGGGCAGGGCGGGTGGTTAGCTCCTATTTTGGACTAATCCACCCTAAGTTGACTAACCTTGTGGTATCCGGCTGAGTAGACCACCCTCTTTCTTACCGAGGTGTCGTAAAATACGTCAAAGGTATGTTGATGTCAGGCAGGCGGCCGGTCGTAAAATACATAGCCAACAGTCAGCTTTTTACGACATCTCGGCAAGAAATGAGGGTGGTACTATTCTATTAAGCCGGATACCACACGGCGTATCAGAAATTATTTATGGGAGAATAAAAGACCTCTGGTCTAATGTATATGTGCGAGAGGTCACAAAAAGCTTGTGTTGTGTGTCGCGACTCAGCAGACTTAGCAACTATTCTTTGGCCGCGGTATTCGCTTCTAGAACCAGACTATAGAAAGGTTTAAATTAACTATAAGAGATGTACTTATACGTAAAGCATAGTATATTGATTTACAAAATTGAAGATTATTTTGATGAAAAAATGCATGGATTTGATCATTTCCGCTTCATACAAGACTGCGGTTAAATAATGTAAAATTGAAAATGTTTCAAACATTAACCGCCGAGTTTCTTGCTGGTTCTTCTCGGTAAGAGCAACATTCTGAACCAGTTGTGGCTTCATTAATCATTTCAAATTCAAATTCAAAATATTCTTTATTCAAATAAACTTGTGAACAAGTGCTTTTGAATCGTCAACTCGACTGCTGGTTCGGAAAGCTGTTCCTACCGAGAAGAGCCAGCAAGAAACTTGGTGGTTGCTCTTTTAAAAATATAATTCTTAATACTATTCACAATAAGTCGTTACTGTCTTGTACAGGTTCAAAGAGAGCTATATCCACACATTCTTATCTTCTAAATAATCTTCAAGAGTATAGTAGGCTTTCTGTATCAGCCTCTTTTTAACAGTATTTTTAAACAGCTGTAATGGCAAAGCGGAAATTGATTGCGGAATTTTATTATAGAATCTTATACCACAAACGACTTACGTACTTTACAATGCGCAAAGCAGGAGCCGCAAGCTTATGTCGGTTCCTGCTTTGTCTATTGTATACATCACCTATCGTTTTAAAATTCTTTATATTTTTATGTACATAAGTAAATTAAATTGCTTTAAATATACTGTGAAGCAAATGCAAGAATACCTGTTTCCTTAAACTTCTCTCGCAGGGAATCACGCGGTCTTAAATTATAAATGCCACGTGTAGCTCTTTTTTGTAAAACAAAAATGTTTTCACTATCCGCGCATTTACCCCATAGCAATATTTTAATCCTTAACGTTTCAAAAGTGCTTGAAAGAGCTTATTTAAATAAAGATTTTATTGATTTAATTTGATCTGATTAAAAAGCCGCTATACACTGGACTATTATATCAGATGAAGTCGACCAGTTTTACGCCCATCCGGGGCCCTTATTTATGAGCTCTGTATACGGCGGTGGGAACTGCCTGGACTGGTTACTACAGTAAATTAAAACAAATAGCTTGTTGTACGGTCGATTATTTATTTAGTCATTTATGTATTGTTCTGAATCCAGGCTCTAAAGGCGCTGATCCGCGTGAACATGTCGGGAGCGCCGCGTGCGCAGGGCAGTCCCCAGGCGACGATACCGATCTGTTGGCTGTTGTCAGTACGGACGAGAGGTCCGCCAGAGTCACCCTGGATACAAAATGGAATTCATCAAAATCAACGGGTTCCACTCCGGGAGTGCCGGCAGAAGTGAAAACTAGATTATTAAGGTGCATTTTTATATATTTTGGAATGATTAGGGAATCATTTTACACCAACTGCTTTAATAAAGGCAATATCTTTATCTGGCAATATCACAACATATTCGTTGCGATGCCTCAGAGGTTTGTGTGCTGTAGGTATCCCCGATCCCATGTTGATATGGGGCTACCTTGCTTGAAGTGTACTGTTGTGTGTCTCTTGAGTCTTTCAAGTAATGGAAATATCAGATGTAGTTGATCCGTTTTGAACACTTCTAAACATTATAATATAAAATATATAATATATAAATATAATATTATATTATATTTATATATTATATATACATAATAATATTATAAGAATAAACAG
Source organism: Morpho helenor (assembly GCA_029227775.1). Lineage (NCBI taxonomy): Eukaryota > Metazoa > Arthropoda > Insecta > Lepidoptera > Nymphalidae > Morpho > Morpho helenor. Next base: position 14,908,185 of record JARGCU010000037.1, on the reverse strand, counting down.
TAGCTTCTATCATTCTCCAACCCTGTATCACAAAATTCAGATCCATCCGGGAAGACTGAGATTTATCGTATCCTCATAGTTCAAGGAATATCATAAGAAAAGAATTAGCGAAATCGGTTCAGATGCTCTGGAGATATGCGCTTAGCACTACTTACAACGATTTATTGTTATATTATAGATAGAGTTTATCGGAAGTATTTAAAATGCTATACTTACGTGGCATGTCCCACGGCCAGGAGCTAGGAGCGTGCAGACTTCCAAATTAGGATCCACAGCAGGAACGCGAAAACTGAGCTCTGCGGCGCGATCTCTGACTTCAGTGACGCAGCGCTGCCCGTCAATCACGGTAGGCCGGATTTCCAGGAGCGTAGCGGATCCTGAGCCTCCTAACTGCGCAATAAACATTTCAAAAATACAATTTTAATTTAAAGAAATAGTCATCATTCTTCTGCCCTTATCCCACGCTCAGTAGGGTCGGCACAAAGTGTTATAAACATGTTGTTCCATGATTTGGCTTACCTTACTTACTTTAGTCTCTTCATACAATGCCTCGGTCAGTAATGAGGGTGGTCTATTCTACTCATTAGAATACCACACGGCGGTGCTTTGAGAAAATAGTATATAGTACAAAAGTAATAGTAAAGTAATGAAACGGTTGTTTACACAAACAAGAAGACGAAGTACCTGCTTCGAGGGGTTTTTTTTCGAAATGTTTGTATCTTAATGCTAAAAAGAGTGCGTGAAAATGAGATGAGAATGTTAAGGTCGATGAAGGTGTGATATGCCTCGATAAAATGGGAAATGAGTATATAAGGGAAAATTTGAAAGTTGCGTCCATTATAATGGACTTCTCTAATTCGAATACTTCTCTTCTTTTATATATAAAAGACGAGAAGTAGAAAATTAAGGTGGTATGGACATAATATAATAAAGAGTCATGAATATCATAAAACCTAACGAGTGTTAAATATGAACCGTTGTTAAACACGGGAAGCTGCGGGTTCCAACCGGCACAAAATCCTGTGGTGTGGAGATCCCTTAAAGAGATCCATATCCATCCAGCAGTGGACGTCTATTGGTTAAAAGAAAAAAAGTCAAATATGAACGTGGATGAACATAGGACTAGAGCGACACCGAATAAGAGATGATTAGATCCTGTGAAGTACGTCATGCATATAAAAGAAGTAACTCCAGAGTTGACGAATGATACGAGAGAATGGAAGAGAAAACCGTGTGCCGACCCGCTTAGAGTGGAATAAGGGCAGGAGAATGACGAGTTGCTGGACGAGGCGGGAAAGCTACTTAAGCGTATCGTGGCACCTCTAAGAGATGGGGCTTGATCTCAGTCGCCTCCAGTGCGGATTCCAGCGAGGCAAGTCCATCCTCGACTGGGCTACTGCTCAGAGAGGCCCCGACCCGGAGGTGGCGCACTTCGGGTAATACAACCGCTGCTAGTGGGGATGGGGGCAATGTGTACAACGGTACCCTGTCCCCGCCACCAGCAGCGTGGTGGAGCACTGTCAGGTTTTTTGTCGGTGAGAGTCCGACATACCCACCGCTCATCCCCGTCGGGCGGTGACGACGCATAATGGGTTTTCCTGACATAAAAAACACAGGCCCTTTTCGAGAATGTTTCTGTATATATTTTCCAATAACTCACCGAAGTTCTACCCCAACCGGTGACTCTGGCGGCGAGGCCAGCGCCGGCGAAGTTGAAATTCAGGACAACTCGTTGGACGGAAGCAGACAAAGCAATGGCGTTAGCTGGTACTAAAATACCGATGTCGTTCTTAAATGTGTTGTCGTCGAATGCGGGGTGCATGATACCGCGCTGGAAGGTGAACCAAGCACCTCCACTGTTCCAACGGTTTGTGCCGACGACGCCACGAAGAGAACTGAAAGAAGTACACTTTATGACCTTATTGACTTAACTTTTGACTTGAAAACCGAGAGATGATAAGTATGGAATATCCTAGCCATGTGGTGTCTTATGCAACCAGCTACGCACTACATAATATTGTAAATTTTTTAATTTGTTCTTAATTAAGCCATTATTGTAATACTCAATTTTGAAAAGAGTGACCGCCGAGTTTCTTGCTGGTTCTTCTCGGTAAGAGCACCCTTCCGAACCTGTCGTAGCTTCATTGTAATTTGACGATTCGAAAGTGCTTGTAAAGGTCAATTTGAATAAAGAATTATTTGAATTTGAATTTATCACGGTGCGGTAAAATAAGGTAAGTTGGCCCACCGTGTGGTATCAATTCAGTAAAATAGACCATCCACATTTCTTACCGAGGCGTCATAAAAAGCAATAAAAGTAAATCGATCCACCGTGTGGTATCCGGTTGAGTAGAATAGGCCACTTTCTATTTTACCGGCGTGTCGTAAAAAATGACTTAGGTAAGTTGACGTCAGGCAGGCGCCCGTCGTGAAATACGTAGCCAAAACATGTGAGATCTTTATAACATGTTATGCCGACCCCACATAGAGTGGGGTCATGGCAGTGGAAAGACTACTAAGTCGGACTAAAGATTTATTTTTGTTAAATATATCATCAATAGTTTCCGCAGCGTATGCGATGTCAGATTTTTATGACAAATTTTTTACACCTTATTACATTTTTATTTTTTTTATTTTTTTATTACGGATTCCAATTTTCTTAATATGGTCTATGTTGCACAGTAAAGATGCAGCTTTTCAATGGTGAAAGAATTTTTGAATTTTTTCCAGTAGTTTTTGTGTGAAAACATTACAAACAAATTTTTCCTAAGATAAACTAAGATTAACGAATAATAATATGGCATTACAGTTTTACCTGAAGGGATTGTTTCCTCCAACAGTAACCATGCAGTGGGCGGCTGTCATTACGGCATTCGGGTTAATAATGCTACCACCGCAGTGCAAGCGCCTGATCGTACTGCCGGTGGTCAGCGCCACCATGTAGGCAACGTGACCAGCTTGGTTACCTCCAACTATACGATCGGTGGAGTCAATAAAATCCCGGTCGAAGAAAATGGACATATCCTGCTCCTCTTCGACAGGGAAGGCTGCGGACAAATTTAAAATTATTGCTGATACAGAAAGCTTAGGAATAGGCCACCCTTATTTCTAACCGACTTTTTTATTTAATTTTCATATTTTTCAATTATTATTTTTCAAAAAAATTACCGGTTACCCAAGTACTACTCTTTATTTAAATATTTTATAGAATTAGGCGTTACTTTGCGGAGATTCATAATACAAAAGTAATAATAACATTATCTTGCTACAATCCGCGATGAACTAAAATACAAAATATATATAATGCTACATGTAAAGTGGACAATCCAAAATCCAAAATCCAAAATCCTGATGATGCTTCGGTTGCGGGGCGAAACGATTGTCTAGTTTGTGATAGTGAACGTATGTAGTGCATGTGTATTGTGGTGGCAGTGGTGGAGGTTTGTGCATGTGTTTTTACAAATCCTACATGTATCTGGTATGAAAACGGATTGTCCACTCTACATTAAGCATTATATATATATTTTCTATTTTACTTCATCGCGGGTTATAGCAGAATAGTTTTGTTATCACATTTGTACTCTTTATTTAAGTAAACTTGTAAACTTGTACTTTTGAATCAACTCCACTGCTGGTTCGAAAAGCTGTTCCTACCGAGAAGAGCCAACAACTCGGGGGTTGCTCTTATGAAAATATAATTCTTATTTAGTCGTATTTAGTTACATTTAGTCATTACTATTTTGTGTAGAGTCGAAGAGTAGCTACCCTCACGAATGCTTATCATTTATATAATTAAACAAATAAGTAAATGATCAATTATATAGTAAACTATCTGTAACGGCCTCCTTTTAACAGTATTTTTAAACTGTAATGGCAAAGCTAAAATTGATTGCGGAATTTTATCGTAGAATCTTTTTCCAATGAACATTATATATCGGGTTCAGAGCTCCAGTCCTCAGCTTTGACGAACGGTAAAAAGTGCAAAATATAAAATTATGAATACTTTAAATACGTAAGTTTAAGTGGACGAAGTGTCTAGTACAGTTTGTATTACTTAAAAGGAGCATTTTTAATGACGTAAAAATGATTACCATTGCTTCCCAGGACAACTGTTAAGCACAAAAGCACGACTTTAAACACCATTTCTTCGGCCTGAATTACAATAATGACATACCAACACTTTATATATCGAAAACCGTGATATGATTTCCTAATTAAACTAATTAAAGGCCACAATTACGATAAAGTGAAAATCTAATCGTCCTTTATCCAATCGTCTAAATACTGTACGGTGCGTTGTTAGTTAATTTATTTAACATTTACAAAAAATAATATTTGGATGACCGAGCCTTGCTCGGATTAACTATTTTTTTGTAAAAAAACCTAGCTAGATCGATTTTTCTCCCCCTAAACCCCCTACATGCTGAATTTCAGGAAAATCGTTACCTCTATCTATGTACTTAAATATCGTTTAAAAAAATCTGTTTGGAAACAAAATAAATATTATTTAATTGAGATCTAGCTTTGTTAGTACTTGTTGACTGACATGACGCAGCGCGCTTGTCAAAAAACCAGGAGAAAACAAGAACATTATTGTTTTGTCTCCCTCGCACCTGTTTAGTTATTTAGTTTTTGATCAAGGTTGGAATGGCGTGATAAGGTGTGGTTAAAGATCACTATAAAACGAGTTATTTTTAAAAAAAAAGTAAATAATTCTTCTAAATACTTCAATTATTAAAGTAAATCATTCTCTAAATACTTCACTGAATTAATTATTAAATTGAAAAAAAAATCGCTCGATCCAGATTCAGTATTTTCATTTATTTAGTCCACCCGTTCCCATAAGGCTATCACAGCATTACTTTTGCTATAATTTCATTTACTTTCTATTGAACATTTTAGCATTTTTATCAGTACCCGGGACAGGGATAAAACGATTTTTTTTAAAATGAAACCTAGATTGATCGGTTCCTCGCTCCCCAAAGCCCCCTACATGCTGAATTTCATGAAAATCCGATATTCAGAAAATATATTTATATATATATACATACAAGATTAACACATTTAAATATTAAAGCAAAGATAATATAATTTGGCGTTTAGTTTAAGTCACACATTCTCAACATTTAATCGGCTTCAGCTTAAATTATTTTATATTTAAATATATGTAGAAAGAGACATGAAACAAAATTATATTAACAAAACGGCCTCAATTATACGGGTTTTCCTAGATTGATAAGTGATTAAGATAAAAAATTAATTGGATTTTCATTACTGTGTTACTAACGGAAATTATGTTTTGTTTATTTTTAGGGTTTTTTCAAATCAAATCAAAATAATCTTTATTCAAATAAGCTCTTTCAAGCACTTTTGAATCGTCAAGGATCAATATTAATGAAGCCACAACTGGTTCGGAATGTTGCTCTTACCGAGAAGATCCAGAAAGAAACTCGGCGGTCAATCTTTTAAACGTTTTAAATTTTGCATTATTAAACCGCAGTCTTGTATGAAGCTGAAAGGATTTTCAAGTCCAGGCTTTTTAAGTACCGAAATAATCTTCAATTTTGCAATATGCTCTACGTATAAGTCCATCTTTTATACTTAATTTAAACCTTTCTGTATTGTGTAGTATGGGTTTTTATTTTATTGTAGAAGCGAATATCCATCGAATCAGTTCCTAACTCAGCTATGTCCATACTCAGTTCCAGACTCATGTCTATGAAATGCATCGAATTTCGTCTTATACATATGGATATTTTTCCGTACGAATAGTACGGGTGTAGTACGGAGAGTGAAATGTATAAATAAAAAAATCAGATTTACTATTTATACACTTTTACTGTATCAAAAAGATATCCTGGAATGGCTGAGTACCTACGGCTTATATTGAAGCATCCACTCTCTTAGTGGTAGGTGAGCGACAATATGGCGGCATGGGTGACGTTACATCCGCTTTATTAGGGTTGGCATTTTTATCATCCAAATAATCTTCAATTTTGTAATATGCTATACGTATAAATATATCTCATACACTTAAATTAAACCTTTCAGTAGACTGGTCTAGCATGGATTGCGGAATTTTATTGTAGAAGCGAATACCAAGACCAACGAATGAGTTGCTAGCTGACTAAGCCATAATGGCTTATGCAAAGAAAAACCCAAACGTAAATAGGGATTTAATGTGAATTAAGATTACTTTATTATCTGATAGATTATGTGGAATAACCAGGTGGATTATGGAATCAGATATAATTGCAAATTAATTAATAGGTATTAATTAGCCATAACGAATCTAGCACTTGTTTGGATCGTACATCGAATAAGAAAATAAAACAAAATAGCTTCAATTTTCGAAAATAAGAATGGGTATTTTATGTAAAAAATCAACATTTATTTGAAAGAAAAAAAATCATCAATGATGTTGGTTCCAGCATTGTTTTAAATAGGTTTGTATTTTTTTTAATCGCAGGTTTATTTCTTATTATTTTCTAAACTTAATTTAAATTTGCGCTCGATTGAATTTTTCTAAATGCAATATTATATCTGATTGGCGCGCTATTAGTCTTAAGTCACAGACTTCCTGTACAGAGGTGTTTAAAGGGACAAAGGATGAACATTGAGAATTAGTTCTGTGAAAATAATGTTCAGATTGTTGAATTATACCAGATGACACGACTACTTCTGCCAATTTCTTAGCTATGTTTGCAAAGTAGCCATTGATATAATTTACTGAGGCTGGAGGTGAAGGCATGAAATGTAGGAGATCTAAATTATTGGTTTTTTCCGGCTTTAGATTTGTTATGTTTTTAATATTTTTCCATAGTTGTCTAGAATTTTTAGTGGATTCAATAAGCTGTTCTCTATCATATTCTCTTTTTAATTTTTTAATAAGTTTGTTACAGAAGTTTCTATATCTCAAGTACGTAAGTTTTAAAGTTCCATCAAATGGATCTAATTTTAATCTCTTCTGCATCTTGTTTCTGTTTTTTATACATTGAAGGATTCCAGGGGGTAATCCATGGTTTAATAATACGTTTTTTATTTGGAATAAATATGGTTTTAGTATTCTCCTGTAGTGAATTTTGTATTCTCGTAATAAATTGATCAATTATTATATTACGATCTTCATGGAGAAGCAAAGTTGAGAGATTATTTTGTACTAAACTGTTTAAGGCTTCTTTAAAGTCTATTTTAGTTTTAGTATTTGGAGGATAGGTCTTAGAGTTATCATTTATTAATTTTAAGATTATCATAGAGTGATCTGTTACTGTAGTATCAAGGACAGCAATCCATGAAGAGATGATAATTTTCTTAAGTTTAAGGAAAAAGTGGTCTAAGCAGTTATCTCCCCTGGTTGGTAACACGTGACCCATGGGCTGATAATGTATTTAGGTAGCTCGATCTATTAAGTCGTTCGTAAGTATGTTAACTTATCTTTGTTATGATATTTATGTTGATGTCTCCAGTTAGCACCATATTTTTATGGATTTTAATTTTGTCCAAATGACTACTTAAGGAATCGATAACAGGTTCAGCATTGGTGTTTGAAGGTGATAGGTATTATGGAGCTCAAGTTTTCAGCATGACGCGTTAAACAATTTTATCTCTGTAGCTTTAGCCTGTATATTATTTTTAATGTAAATGACCACACCATCATTTTTGTTAAATGTTTATGTTTGGTCTGAAATGAAAAATAGCCAGGTAAACGCGGGATGGGTTTATTAGTATTTAACCAGCATTCTGTTAATATTATGATGTTGATAGGGTTATCTCTAAATCGTGGAAGTTATTATAAATACATCTTATGTTTTGAGAAACAATTGTTAAGCCTTGATTTTTAGTTTTAACATATATAGGTAAGTTCGCTACATCACACTTAAAGGAATGTGCAATAGATGCACTGTCTATATGTAGCAGATTAGAAATAACTTCATTTCAGGTTTTAACTTTTTACATCGGTGTATGACCTAAATCCATATTATTAATGTGACTGTTTAGCTGTAAGTTAACGCTTTCGCGGTTAAACCGTTCGACAAAAATTTAGTATAATTAAAACTTCTATACTTAGCCAACATAAGGGATTTAAAAAAATATGATTAGTTTCCGGAATAAAATAAAACACAGTACATAATTCATGATATAAGTATTTTAGCACTAAAACAGACGCTCAGGATGTCGCGGTTCCAAAAAACTGTATTGTATAATTATACACTGTATTTCTTTATGATTTGCTCAAGGAAGTCCTTGTAGCCACTAATTCTGGCGTAAACATCCGGTCCTCCAACGGCGCATGGAAAACCCCACGATACAACACCGATTTGTTGTCCAAGTTTTTTCAATACTAATGCACTTCCGGAGTCACCCTGGTATTAAATAAATATACTTTAGAGAAAAACTAATAAAAAGTGTAAAAGAAGTGAAAATACCTCGTCATCATCTTACGCCTGCCCTTATTCCACTCTGAGTGGGGTAGGCACCACATAGCTGTTACATGATATGGCGCACCACCAGCGGCCTGCCTGATGTCAATTTACCTTAGCCATATTTTACCTCCATCTCGGTAAGGAAGAGGGAGGTCTATTCTACTCAAACGGATACCGCACGGTGGGTCAACTTACCTGACCGTCTTTTACCTCCACCTCGGTAAGGAAGAGGGTAGTCTATTCTACTCAGCCGGATATCACACGGCGGGTCAATTTACTTTAGTCGCCTTTTACGATACCTCGATTAGAAATGAGGGTGGTATATTCTACTCAGCTGGATACCACACGGCGGGTACAACTTAGCTTAGTCGCCTTTTACGATACCTCGGTAAGAAATGAGGGCGGTCTATTCTACTCAGCCGGATACCACACAGCGGGGCCAGTCCGCCAGTAGTATTCGGATACTACAGTGAAAAATAATTCTCCATATAGGTGGAATAAAAATAATGTACGAAAAATATTATGATTATTCAGAAACAAGCATGGGGTGCTTTAGCCCATCTTGTTCGTATATTTCATCCCCCAATTGTCCCGCGAAAAAAGGGAACGTACATCCTTCACAGCTTCCTTTACAGCTTCGGTTCATCCTGGGCTGAAATAAACACAGGTGAGTAAAGTCATAAAGGGTAAAACAGGGTTGAGAGGCTTGGACCAAAGTTCATCTGAAGTTGTTCTCAGGTGTTACCCTTTTTTTTTTGTGGATAAAAAGAAGCAGAATAATCTTACATTGCACAAGCCTTGACCTACAGAATGGTAGGTACATATTTCGATGTTAGGCTCGTGAGGCGGTGCCCATCCTGTGACTTTTGCTGCATCTTCAATACTTTCAAAACATTCCTTTGTACTTATTGTATTTACGTTTAAGATCTTGAGACGATCAGGTACATTTAACCATGTCTGGAAAGAAATATAAGAGAATGATATATAAATGTGGACATCATTTGATATTACTAATCACTAATATTACAAAAGACTAATTATTATTATAATTAAGGCTTCAGGAGGATCGGATATTAGAACTTGGAACCTTCTCAGAACCACTCTTCCACCGCGTTCCACGAAATACCATTCTTTTCAGAAGTTGGCCATTGCTACCCACAATTTCTCCCTATCCACCATGGCAGGAACCACGGTGTTGCCCATTTTATACATTTCTGCTTCACAGATCTAAAAATGGCTTTCGGAAACCTGGATTTATAGTTGTAAGTGTCCACAACATAGCTGACTTTCCAACATCAACAATTCATTGCGTTCATATATCTCAATCACTTCTTCGAATCTTGTCTTCTCAAGACTGATGAGAGCAATATTAGCTTCTATCTTAGCTTTGTTTATGGTTAATGCCTTTAACTTTCACTTCTTTAACTTAAAACTATAGACTAGGCTGTGTTCTCACCCCCACACGACCCCATCCTGTTATGTAGCAGGGTTGGCCATCACCGATCCAATCATAGTTTAGGGCGATTGGGCCAACGAGGTCGCCAAACTGTATATCCTCTGTAGGAAAGAGGAAACCGATATCGTTTTTAGTAATATCACTTTGCCATCCAGGATGATTCATGTAACCAGTAAATGTCGTCTTTTTGTCCGTGGAGTTCCAGTAATTTGTTCCCACTACACCAACATAAGTTCTGAAAGACAAGGGAATAGTTTTCACTTATTTATTACAATACTTCTCGAATTCTGTGTGGCCAAAAGAAATTAGTGCAGAGATCTTTATCCAGCGTGAACGTCCATGACTTAAAAAAGATAGAGAGTATATTGCATACACCTTCTTCTAAAAGAAACATGAATACAATATTAAACATTTTAGAAACGACAAAAAGGAACTTATTTATTCAATGGTATTTTTGGGAATAAAGTCAGCCAGTGGTAAAAGCCAGCAAGGCTTTCGCACATCTTTCGACATTTTAGCAGCAGCAGGCGCAGAATTAGGAGTAGCCACAGGGATGTTCTGTATTGAGATTGTTTTCTCTTGCTTTGATGAGATGGTTTTCTCTTTGACGGATTCCTAAATTTTCATACTCAAAAGCCATTCAATAAAGTTTGCAATTATTTTTTATAAGGCGCAAATTAATTAAATTCTTTGAGTGATCTTAAGTGCCTCAGCATATTCTTAATTTGAAAAAATAACGTTAGAGAACTTAGAATCTTAGGACCTCTACTATAGTTTTCGTACCCCCTTTTCTGGAGATTCCTGTGAGGCTGGAACTCTGCTTAGATAATCATAAGATAACAAGTAACCGTTACCATTCCTAGCTCTAGGGAGAATTAGATTCTAACTTGAAATAAAAACAAGCACTGTTAAAACCCTCAATTCTTTTTTCGAAAATTGCTCTTACCGAGAAAAGCCAGCAAGAAACTCGGCGGGTGCTCTACTAAATGTAATAAATAAATATAATTTTTAGAACATTTCATCATTGCTATCTTGTGCAAGTTCGGAAAATAGGTAATAGGTACCACGAATTTTTTTCATTCATATATTCCCCAAACATAGCCTTTCTATAACCTGTATCTAATAGGTATTTTAAATTGATTTAATGACAAAGCTAAAATTGATTGTGGATATTTAGTATAGAATTATATATTTCAAAACTCTATATATCTAACTTATTATTCTCTACTTTTATTAATAACATGAAATCACGGTTATAGAAAAATATTTTATTAAAGCGCAAGGTAGGTTAAAGCAGGTGAAATTGTCGGGACAGTATTGAAACACTTGTCCCAACATGGGGAAATGGGTGGAATAGTCCAGAATAGGACCTGATCGACCGTCCTGCATCGACAAGCGTCCCGGAAATTAAATATATAGATGCCCACGTGTTTACAATTACATACGTTTGTAATCCCCGATTATAAAGAAAAGGCAAGTTAGAACTTACGGTAAAAGTACATCCCAAATGACGAAAGGTTCTATACAGTGAGCTGCAGTGAGGACCAGTTTTTTTGTGAGGATCGAACCACCGCAAATAAATATTTTCAGGGTGCAGTCGATCATCAGGGCCACCATATGCTTGGAATGACCGTATGGCGCGTACTCCCCACCAACAATATTCGGTGAGAAATAACTTTTCAAATCATGTTCAGATTTTTCAGTTTTTGCCGGAACTCCTAAAGAAAATATCTATATCTATACTTATTATAAAACAAAGTCCACAAAAGCTGTCTGTCTATCTGTATGCGATCGTTTTTCTCAAAATATATTGAACGAATTTTTGTACGATTTAAGTTAATAGTACATTACGGTTTTTAGTAACTTGCTTTGAAGAGGTCGCGCGGTTTCAAGAAAACTCGCCTGCTGGGAGCTTTAGTCGTGTGCGACGCGTAAAGCAACAGAAATAAACTAGAGTTATATACTAGAGAATTGTAGATAAAATTACTACAAAAAAGTCTGTTATAGCATGTCTCTATCTCTTATAGTTACCTAACAATAGCTACTTTTGTCACTATCAATTTTGGAGAAATTTTGTGACACTCATTTCCACGCGAAGCCGCTGGCAGAGCTAGTAAATAATAAGTAAAAAGGATTTGAGCAATTCGAATTTGATTTAAATGAGATCCTTGGTTAAAGAAAGCTTTATGGGTCGATACGGTAGGCGCAGCATCTAGATTTTAAATAAAGAGGAGATATAAAAAACATTAAAATGTAAAGAAAATATATACAATAATATAAAGTATGAGTTTCATTTACTTTTTGGGTTTCGAATATTAGTCCATACAACTATAACCTTTCACTTAGAGTTTAAAGGGTCGTATTATTACACTTAGCACAAAATTATAAAATTATTATATAAAAAAAATTATACACATTAAACAATAATATTTACCTTTGGATATTTGAATGAGGCAAACAAATACTATTATAAATTTCCCAAACATGTTTTATTGTTTAGATTAGATCTTGTTGTGCTATATTTTATGATTGATGTATTTATATAAAGAATTGTTTTTATTGACGTTACGATAGTGGTATTAACTTAAGTAATTAAGCTTCTAACAACTTTTTATTGTTGTCTGACCGAGTAAACAACAATTGGTCGATTGAAATTATTAATTGTATTTCCTAATAATTAATTATATTTCCTGTGTCGCGACTCAGTAGAGTTGCAACTCATTCGTTGGTCTCAGTATTCGCTTCTACAATAAAATTCCGCAATCCATACTAGACCAGTCTACAGAAATGTTTAAATTAAGTGAAAGTGATATGCTTATACAAAAAAGCATATTACAAAATTGAAGATTATTTGGATGATATAATGCCTGGATTAAAAAATCCTTTCAGCTTCATACAAGACTGCGGTTTAATAATGTAAAATTTAAAACGTTTAAAAGATTGACCACCGAGTTTCTTTCTGGTTCTTCTCGGTAAGAGCAACATTTGTAGCTTCATTAATCATATGATCCTTGACGATTCAAAAGTGCTTGAAAGAGCTAGTTTAAATAAAGATTATTTTGATTTGATTTGATTAAATATTAGGACGTTATTTAACGAAAGGAGGCAACGGAGCGATTCAGGAAGTCGAGGCTTTGGATCCGATCTTCCGCAGGCGATCCTAGAGCAGGTGACTCGCTTATGTCCATCATTTGCTGCCCTTAAGGGGAACTCCAGGCTTTCCGAATGGGGCTTATCAGACGCTCAGTCGGAGAACGTATCCGAAGTGGTCGATGCTTCTGGTGCTGACGATGCATCGATTAGCGGAGGGAGAGGCCACTTTAAAAGAGGGGGCCTCTCTTAAAGTGGCCCAGAGGTGGTGCAATCTGGGTTTCAAAGCCGCTGCTGGCGGGGATGGGGGCATTAAGTCCAACGGTACCCTGTCCCCGACACCAGTAGCTTGGAGGTTTTTTTAGTCGGTGGAAGTCCGACTTATACGTCGTTCGCCCCCGACGGACGACGGGACCATAAAGGGTTCATTCCTGATCAAAACAAAATAATATTAATATTACGGAGGCAAATGGTGAGTGTTGAAACAATTACTATATAACTATGCTTACTTGGGTTATACGTCGCAAACGTTGGGTTATACGGGTTTGTCGTGGAGCAAATTAATTTTATTATTACTTTTGTACTCTTTATTTAAGTAAACTTGTAAACTAGTACTTTTGAATCAACTCTACTGCTGGTTCGAAAAGATGTTCCTACCGAGAAGAGCCAGCAACTTGGCGGGTGTATATGTATATATAATAATAATAATAATAATCTTTATTTATTTATCAAGTGTTTACATAATTAATTGACCCTGACTCCCAAACTAGATTTAACTGTATTTCAGGAGCCAGTGCCCTCCCTTAAAATTATAATATTATAGACTATTACATGGTAGTGTTAGTTCAGTTAGTAGAAGTAACTTAAAATAGATTAGTTAGGTTAAAAATTGATACAATTGTTTATGACATTTAATATAATTTAAAGTAAGTTTGAGTTTATGTAAGAATGTTAATAATTTATTTATTTGTTTGTTTGCCATGCCTATACCTGCGATTATGTGTATATGTATGTGAGTGAGTGTGTAGGTGTGTTTGATGGTGCAGTGTGTGTGTGGACTTAGATGATGTTTGTTGGTTGGAAGTATATGAAAAAAATAATGTAAAAAATGAAATTTATAAAAGAGAAATTAAACAGAAAACGTTTACGGTGAGGAGCTTAGAAGATTTTCTGTGTCTTCATACGATAAGCGATTAAGGTATGAAGTCACAGTCCTTTTGCAAATTTTTTTATTGAGTGAGTATATGTGTATTATTTTATTTATTTTATTATATAAATGTGGTCCTTGATAGCAGAAAAATTTAGAAATAAATGAGGTGTTAAAGGTACTCATGCTTGTCGCAACTTTGTATTGTCTACGTCTATCTAAGTAAGTATTGTCATATATAAGTTTACCATGTTGTTTTAATAAGATATGTATATATATATATATATATATATATATATATATATATATATATATATATATATAAGGAGTTAGGCAAGGCTTAGTCGACCAGGTACTGATATATATTATTTGAAAAGAATATTATATAATAAAATGTTTGTAGTTAGTTTTTGTTTAGTTCTTCACATCTGCCAGATAACGCGCGTTATTACTATCGGTTAGATGTGTCATACACAGAGCTGAGCTTGGTGATTATTCGTATTATATTTTTGCCAGAGCTTAATGTACAATAAATAATAAATATCGCAATTTCATATTACACTCGACGCCAAAAAAATCGTACTCTTGAGAAACTGAGCGCATCTTCTTTCATGTTTTTAATATTTAAATGACTTGATTTTGTAAATTGTAGTGTTGGCCGTGAAAACGTAACAGACAAATAGACTTTCGCATTTATAATATTAGTTAGGATATAATCGGATTTACGAAAACGGTTCCAACGATTTTTATAAAATTCAGCATGTATGGGCGTTTTGGGGGCAATAAATCGAGCTAGCTAGGTTTTATTTAAAAAAAATGTATTTTTCTTCCTGTTTTTAGGCATTGAAAAACTGCTAAAATAGAAATAGAATATAAAGTTAATGGTGATGTTATCTTTGATTAGAAGAGGGGTCTCTCATGAGTGACGGGTTCAGCTAGGCTTGCTTAAGTCTGGCTGAACATGGTTTTTGGCCACCGTCGGCAAAGCCCGGAAGCCCAGAAATGGGAACGGGAACTTTCGGGTTGCGAGGAAAAACACCTCTATAAAAAATTACGATGGGGGTGGAAACGTTTACCAAGGTGCTGGGGTCCCTATTTTGGGACCTTATCTTCTCCTTGTCCACCATAACATGAAGCATAGATGGTCAGAGAGCGATCATGGGCAGCGATGACCTCCTTCTGCTCTATGGAGGCAGGTGGCGGAGCGGTTCCAGGAACTCTTGTTCTGGATCCAATCTACTGCTGGTGAGTCTAAGTGTTAGCGATTTGCCCAAGCCCATCTTCTGCCACCCTAACCGGGGACCTTCAGGCGTTTCGAACGGGGTGTATCAAACGCCTGGCTCACAAGTCCCCGGGGCGGTCGGTGAACCTGGTGCCTCCGATGCATCGGTTAACGGAGGGGGACTTCTCTTTTGAGAGGTCCCTTCCCGGAGGAGGTTGTTCTCTGGGATCAGAGCTGTCGGCGGGGATGGGGGCAATGTGTGCAACGATACCCTGTCCTTGCCATCAGCAGTGTGGTGGAGCACACAGGTCGTTTTAGTCAGTGCGAGTCCGACATAACCGTGTCTGTCCCCGTCGGGCGGCGGCACCCATAAGGGGTTTTTTCCTGTATAAGTTACCTCGAGTCTCGAGGCTCGAGTCACCTAGGTACTTCTTTAATGACCTTAAACTCATTCCTACAAAAAACTGTCTCTAATGATATTTGCTGCATCTCTGAGAACTTGACTAGAAATCTCTATAAATGTCCGCTATTTAGAGAAAGGTGCGATAACTTCTAAAAACTACTGTTTTTTTGACATCGAGTGTACTTAATATTTATGAGTGCTATAAAAATTTAACAGATTATCGTACCGGACGGATATATGATACACAGACGACTATGAAATATGGGGACAAGTCAAAACGGATTGAAGTTAATTACCATGCTACCAGCTATCAAGAAACCGAAATAGTTCAATTGTTATTAACGAAAAATGTAAATCCAATAATGTTTTTGCCAACCGTTCAGAGCGCTGTCATCAAATGCAAATAATTCTTTATTCAAATTGGCAGTGCTTTTACAAGCACTTTTGAATCGTCAAATTACAATGAAGCTACGACTGGTTCAGAAAGGTGCTCTTACCGAGATGAACCAGCAAGAAACTTTCAAGCATAAATATTTCAATAATGTGTTTGTAATTGTTCACAAGTCAATAATTATCATATAATCTAGTGCGTAGCTGGTCGCCATTTAAATCCAAGCCTTCTTGCCATAAACATAGTCCTCAACAGTAAATACATAAATAATAAATATATGGGACACTTACACACACGGTCGTCCGTCCCCAAAGTAAGTAACTTAATGCTTGTGTTATAGTAGATAGAAAACTGGTGAATATATACTTATATATTTTTTAAATACATATTTAAATACAAATATACACCCAGGCTCAAAGGCCAACAAATTCATTCAAAGACAATGTTGGCCCTCGGCGGTAATTGGACCCGCGACCCGCGGAGCTGAAGGCAGGATCACTACCCACTGCGCCAACGGGCCAGTCAACAGCATAATAAGCTTTATGAATGAGTGTATGTTTAGTTGCTTTTTTTAAACTTGTGTAAAGGCAAGTCCATCGCCGAAAGGCGCATCATGAAATGTATTGAAAAAAAATGAATGATATAAGTTATGATTTTAGAGATCATGCTCTATGTGAGAATTCCCTCGTGTGTGTCTATGGTATAAAAGCGCCCTAAATATATTTCTATTTTTATTATTATTTATCCTGTACTTAGAAAAAAAATGGATTTTTATCTTGTGTATAAAAAAAACCAATTTGATTGTCAAAAGTATTTATTAAATCATCAGATTACAAAAATGGAATTGGAAAATTGGATTGAAATATTTCATTTTTAGATTAACCGTTATTCATTAACTCATTTTTAGATTAACGGACTGTCTAGAGAGGTGAAAATACCTAGATCGAGCCCCACCTGCCCTATTATTTTTTAATTTTTATTTTCAATTTTTTTTTAATCATTTTAAAAATTACCATCACCCAGATACTAAGAATGTTATACATGCTACTTCTTTATAGCTGCCAGAAGAAATTTCCGGAAACCACTAATTCTGACGTAAACATCCGGTCCTCCAATGGCGCATGGAAAACCCCACGACACAATACCGATTTGTTTCCCAGATTCCTTTGATACCAAAGCACTGCCAGAGTCACCCTGGGAAATAAATAACAATGGTGTGTTAACTGTAATAAAACTTTCCTTAATTATATTTTCGTACATTTTAGTACTCTACTTTACAAAAGATCCCATAATTCTATTCATCGCTGTATTATTATTTTTATAGAAGACATCCTTCTTGTAGCTCGCCGCCATCTTAACTCCACTCTCCACTCAGTGTTGCCGACACAAAATATCCTCAATAAATAGTAATTATCTATATATATAAAAGAGAGTTGGTCTTAGTTACACTATTTATAACTCAAGAACAGATGAACCAATTCGGCTGAAAATTGGTGGAGAGCTTCCTTAGAACCAGGAGACGGACATAGGATACTTTTTATCCCGTTCGACTGCATTTATTTTATCCCGTCAAGTCCCTATAAAACGTGGTATAGCAAAAACGACTATGACATGAAAAAACAAAACATAAATGACAGCTAAACGTAATTTAGTCTTTGGATAAGTATGGTAAAAATATGACAATTATCAAAATAGTAGTAGCTATAAATGTTACTACATAGTATAAAACAAAGTCACTTTCTCTGTCTGTCCTTATATCTCTATGTTTGCTAAAATCTTTAAAATGATTGATGCGGTTTTTTTTAAGTATATAGAGTGATTGAAGAGGAAGGTTTATATGTATAATAAAATTCAATATGGAGTAGCGAAATACTGTGATTATCACTGAGTGACATAGGCTATATGCTTCATACCCGTGCGAAGCTGGGGCGGGACTCCTAGTTTGTTATAAACCTGTTAACTTTACATAACCAACGAAGTTATTTATTTATTTAGAACGGACATGATCCACTTACACTAAATAAACACATCATCATTCTTATTCTCCTGCCGTTATCCCACTCTAAGTGGGGTTGGCATAACATGTATTGACCATGTTGTTACATGATTTGGCTAGGTATTTGACGAGAGGCCACTTGACCGACGTCAAATTACTTTAGTTGCCTTTTACGACATTTCGGTAATAAATGAGGGGGGGGGTCTATTCTACTTAACCGGATACCACACGGTGGGTGAACTTACCGTAGTCGGTTTTTACGACACTTTGCTAAGAAATGAGGGGGGATACTTAGCCGGATAACACACGGCGGATCAACTTATCCTAGTCACCTTTTACGACGACTCGTTAAGAAATGAGGGTGGTCTACTCTAGGTTTATTATACAGCGGATAATTTATTAATAAACATACATAATTAAGTCACAGCATCACGTCGGCATCTGCTTAGATTATTATAATAATGAGTAACTGTAACTAGTTATAAGAATTGTATTTTGAAAAGAGCAATCGCTGAGATTATTTCTGGCACTTCTCGGTAGGAACAGCTTTCCGAACCAACAGTACAGCTGATTCAAGAGCACTTGTTTACAAGTTTACTTGAATAAAGAATATTTAATTGAATTAGTCATACAATAAATAACATCAAAACCGTGTAATTAAATTAAAAACACGTCATATATTTACGCAAGTGCCTTAAATTCGTAGGGCTTCTGTAATACCTCCGATCTAATTACACCATTGAATGGAAGCCAAGAAGGAATGTCACATGTCGCGGGTTCAAATCCAAAGCGCAAATGAATCCATACTAATATTATAAACGTGAATTTCTTTCTCTTTTTCGCGCTAGCGCGCTAAGTTACGACAGTGATATTAATGCAATTTGGTACAAGAAGACTAACATTTAGGACAAAAAATAGTTTTAAAAAACTATTTCAAAAAAACTTTTGAGAATTCTCCCATACTTAAGTGACCACACGTCCTGATAGTTCCCGGGATAGTCCTGTTTTTAGACTGTCCCGCGTCCCAGCCATCGTTATAAATGTCCTGCTTTTCTATACTAATATTATAAAGTGGAAAAATTTGCATGTATGTTTGTAATGTTTTCACACATAAACAACTGTACCGATTTCAAAAATTCTTTCACCATTCGTAAGCTGCATCTTTACTAAGCAACATAGGCAATATTACATTTAAAAAAAATAGGGATCCGTTATAAATATGTCCACGAACAAAATCGTAATGCTACATACACTTAGCATTGCATGTATTCTATTAACAAACGCGGATTACAGCAAATTAATTTTATCCATTAACGTACAGCAAATGTAAAAATGTTCTAATTGCGTGGCTAACAACTTTATCATATGAGGATACAGAGGAGTTTGTAAAATCTGCCATATAATCCACTTTAATGCTCACACACACTTACATACACACACATCACGTGCACACACACAGACACTTACACACTTAAACACACAAACACACTCTAATACAAAACAAGTCCAACTATCATTTTTATACTTTAGCCATAATTTTAATTTAAGGAACATTGTTTATTTTTGTAATGGAGGAGGGCGTTGATTACTGCAACACAGTTAACACTTTTGCAGGATCACCGTTCATTTTCTTGTGTACTATGTATTGTTCCCAATAAACGTTTTATTTATTATTTATTTATTTATTGTGACTTCTGTTAAATTTTGTATTGCTGTTTCGAGGGGAATTTTAAACCAGACTTAGCCACAGCAACGCATGGACGGACAGCGAGTTGCGAGTTGAGAGCGAGTGAGCGAGTCAGTTAAAAAGGTAAAATTTGTGACACCAAATTCCAGGCGGGAAAAGCCGCAAGGTTTACTACCATTTGCGCACTTGGCCATGCCAAATATATATACTTACATTACACATGCCGTGTCCTATGGAATGGAAGGTGCATATTTCGATTTCAGGGTCCAATGGGGGCGCCCAACCCCATAGGGCCGCCTTCTCTTCGATACCTTGGGAGCATTGCTTGGAAGTTATGGTGTCCACGTATAAGAGCTGCAGGCGGTAAGGTATATTCAACCAGGTCTGGAATAAGATTAAATGAAGTCTTTAATAAAAAAAAAATCAACTTGACTATACGTAGACGCATGTATATATAGGACATGTAACTTTATTCTTCGGAGGGCCAATTCCATGTGAGCTATCATGGCTTTTTAAATGACTGCGTAATTAACCATTGTTTTCTAATAATATTGTTGCAGTTTTGCAGTGCCTCAAAACCCGGAAAAAAGACATTTTTTTAATGAAACCCCCGAAACCCAAAAACTCTAAAATTCTCTAGAGATATGCTGGGTCCTTCACGAAGTTTTCCTCCACCGAAAACCTTGTGATAAATTGCAATAAGACACATATGTTCTACAGAAAAACTCATTGGTGGCCCGGGTTTGAACCCGTGACCTCCTTGACAGAGTTGCACGGTGTCACCGCTGGGCTATCACAGCTGGTCAAGATTAGCTCTTAAATACATAATACAACCAGACTCGAAGAACCAACAAATTGCTTGTATAAAAATAAACGGCGGGAATCGGACCCACGAACCCTGGATCTGAAGGCAGTGTCACTGCCACCTGCGCCAATCAATCCACCATAATAAAGATAGTATTTAAACTATTTTATAATGCTCTTACCCCCAATCGACCCCAACCGGTGACAAAGCAATGATGACCTCCGCCGATCCGGTCAAAGCTTAAGACGATGGGGCTCACGAGGTCGTTGAACTTTATCTTATCAACCGTGAAAAGTACTCCAATATCGTTTTTGATCGTATCCCTATCCCATTCAGGGTGGTTCAGATATCCAGAAAATGGTAGCTCCGTATTCGTAGAATTCCAGTAATTTGAGCCTACAACCCCAAGGAATCTTCTAAAAAACAATAAAGTAATGTTATTAGATAGATAGATAAACATCTTTATTGCACAAAATTACATAACTATACTTAATATATAATATAAGCTGTGGTAGCCCAACCGTGTGACCGTACGACTCTGTCGAGGAGAAAGGGTTCAAACCCGGGCAGACGCCAATGAGTTTTTCTGTCAAAACTTATGTGTCTAATTGATAATTGCAATTTATCACACGCTTTTCGGTGAAGGAAAACATCGTGAGGATACCTGCATATCTCTAGAGAATTCTGGAGATATGTGTAACCTACCAATCCGCATTGGAGCAGCGTGGTAGGTCTTAGCTCCAATCCTTTTCTCCAAGAACGGAGAGAAGAGGCCTATTCTCAGCAGTGGGATAGTAACAGTCCGCTACTTACTTACTTAATATATAAGCTGAAGAGTTTGTTTGTTTGATTGTTTGAACGCGCTAATCTCAGAAACTACTGGACTGATTTGAAAAATTCTTTCAGTGTAAGATAGTCCATTTATTGACGAAGTCTGTAGGCTATATAGCATCACGCTAAGATGAGAGGAACAGCAATAAAAAATAGTACGAAAACGGAAAAATTTAAAGCTTTCCTTGCGTGCGCTTAGGAAACGGTGAAAGTTATTCAAAAATCTCACTGCATGAAGTAAAATTTCAAGTAAAATTCCTTGACACGGCGTTTAAAAATGGCAATTGTTGAAGGTTGGCGCAGGTCAGACCGAAAGCATTCCACAATCTTACTGCTGTAGCAGTAGGTAAATGAGTTTTAGTAACAACGTGAATTACGTTTCAGGACTTTTAATTTGTAACCATTATTAATGATAGCTTTCACCAGCGGTTCCGTCGGCGTGGACAGATTAAAACCGTAATATAGTATTTTGATAACCATATAAATGTTCAAAGTGGGTTAATCCTAAAAGCTAAACATATGCTGTCGCGGACTTTTAGAGGGGAACAATTTTGTAATACATGATTTTTGAATAATTATCACCGTTTACTAAGCGCACGCAAGGATAGCTCTAGTTTTACGGGTTTTGTAATATATTTATTGCTGCTCCTTATATAGCCTATATAGCCTATAGCCTTCCTCGATAGATGGACTATCTTACACTGAAAGAATGTTTCAAATCTGTGCACTATTTCTTGAGCGCGTTCAACCATCTTAGCGTGATGTTATATACCCTATAGCCCTCCCCGATACATGGACTATCGGTTCAGTAGTTCCTGAGATTAGCGCGTTGAAACAATCAAACAAACTCTTCGGCTTTATATATTAGTAAAGATTGAAAAAAATCTTAATTACTTACGATGAAAGAACACCCCAATAGACAACTGGTTCTATGCAATGGGCTGCAGTAAGTATAACACGGTCAGAGATAATAGATCCACCACACATCAAAGATCTTATAAAATAACCCATTACTAAAGCCACCATATGTTTTGAATGACCGTCCGGCGCGTACACCCCGCCAACAATCCGAGATGAGAGAAAACTGTTCACATTATACTTGGGTTGTGATGCTTTAACTGGAGTTTCTGAAATTATATAAAAATAACTGTTATCATCCTGCCCTAATCCCACTCTAAGTGGTTCGCATAACATATTGTCATATTTGGCTACGTATTTTGCGCGCCTGACGTTAACTTACCTTAGTCGTCTTTTACGACACCTCGGTAAGAAATTAGGGGGGTCTGTTCTACTTAGCCAGATACAACACGGCTAATTGACTTAACTTAGTCGCCTTTTACGATACCTCGGTAAGAAAATATATTTTCGGAATCTTGGAAACGGCTCCAACGATTTTCCTGAAATTCAGCATGTAGGGGGTTTTTGAGGAGAAAAATCGCTCTAGCTAGGTTTTAATAAAAAAAATCGTTTATCCCTGTTTTTGGCCATTAAAAATACTAAAACTACCCCATTATTTTTTTCATTTTTTTTGAAGTTTCTTTTTTAAAAAAAAAAAAATACCGAGGAAGGCTGTCAACCACGTACTTACCAAATAACAAAGACTCAGAACAAATTTTTAGTAACACAAAAAAAATTAAAGGCAATAAAAGCATGTCAAAATTAATTATATAATTATTTTGGTATAACACAATATTGATGAAATTTGGTACAAATATTCCTGATACACCGGGATAACATATAGGCTTTAGAAATTCTGTTAATTCTAGAGCAATAGGATGAAAAGCGCCATCTATTATCAACCTATTACACGACGAGTCCACGCAAACGAAGTTGCGAAAAGCTAGTATAATTATAATATAAAACTATTTCTAAATAATATTTACCTTGAGATATTTGAATTAGGGCAATAAATATAACTATAAACTTAGCAAGCATGATTGAAAGTTTAGGTCAGAACTGTTAAAGTTATGTTTTATTACCCTGTATTTATATTAAATTAAATAATTATCAGAACGATAAGTATTAAGTTGGGTGATTAAACTCTGTACTGACAGTCGGTTGTGATGCGAATTTTTATTGTTGTCTGAATAGATAACGTTGATTAGCCGCCCTTGGGAATGCTAATATTACTATGAACCTTGTTCCATTGTAGTATTGCCCGTGATGTCCTTGTAAAGAAAGCAATTCCGCAAAGCAGTCATGAGCTATCTAATGTGGATTAGAAGTAGGTCAGTGTCCTCTCAAAATAAGGACGACCACGGTTAAAATTGATATTATCTTAATATAAACATTAATAATCCAAACACTTATTTGGCAATTTATTGATCGTTATATTGACATTAAAATCGTTGCTCACTATTAGTTTTATTATAATTCATTTATTTTTCTTTAATTACGTATAAAAACATCATCCTCCTGCCCTTATAACTAAGTGGGGGCACAACATGTTATTAACATATTGTCATATGATTTGGCTACGTATTTACGATCGGCCTGACGTCAACTTACCTTAGTCGTATTTTACGACACCTGAGAAAGACAGAGAGTGGTCTATTCTACTCAACCACACCTGTCTCAACACAACAGTCGTCTCTTACGACACCTCGGTTAGAAATAACGGTGGTTTATTCTTTTCAGCCGGATGACACACGGCATAATTAAATTTAAAAAAAAATTGTAAACCGCCGGGAGCTACCGATGGTTAGGGATCCAGATCAAGAAACTTCCTCTTGACTTGACAAAAGCACTTGTTTACAAGTTTATTTGAATAAAGAATATTTTGAATTTGAATTTGAATTGACTTCTGCATCCGACTCTTGATCCATTAATGATTCAAAATCAAAATCAATATGTAGGTCAAATACAATATGAAGGTATCTAGGCTATTCAGAAATTTTATATGAAAAAAAAATTATAATTTCTAACAGACAAAAGTTTTTTAAAAATAATATTTAGGGACTTATGCATACCTGGAACAACCAAACTCTTCATGCACCTCTAATAATAATAAATTTCAATATTTAAACCATTACAGATTATTTAAACAATTATTACAGAAATAATTTATTTCTAGTTATATATTTTTAGTTACGTTATAATGATTTCCTTAGATCTCTTAAATTTTGAACGTTATCATACAAGTACCTAATCTCTGTGATCTGTCAAATTAAAAAAATAAATAAAAAGCAAATAAATATTAAACACAAAATATAAATTAATTTATCCGCTGCAAGTGATTGAAAAGTAATTTTAGTACCATTTTAAATGTTTTATAAAAGATTAAATACGTACATTACTAAATTCAATATTTTGAAAGTATTTTTAAATTTTCGAATTCGTAAACGGCGGGAAACTGTCATTCGTCAAATGTCAAAGTTATGTTAAAGTTTTGATGTGATTTTTTCATAACGAGGGTAGTTATGGGTAAAAAGATGGATTTTATTAAAAGTCTACCTCTATATTTCTTTCTTTCTCATCACCGAAGCTTAACACACCGCAGCACATGGTGAGTGAACAATATCTTTTACGGTAACTTTTGTTAATTTTTTACCTACAATTTTATAAAGGAAACAATATTACAATGTCGATCCTCTCTTTACGTAGGTTTAACTGTATAAAATGGAAGACGAGGAGAACACCAACTCTGACTCGGATTCAAATCACCCGGTACTCCTTATACCAAAAAAGTGCACAATGCTTGAAACTAATTGCACAGTAGCTGATAACGTATTTATTTATTTAAACATAACATCCCAAGATATTGAAGGGAACGATATTAATGTTTATACAGGGTTTTGTAGTGTGAAAATATTAGAGAACTGTAGCGTTGAGGTAATTGTGAATGACAAGGGAGAGGCATTGGATTCTGTGAGTAGTCCTAACGCAGTGATAGTGTCCGACGCTGGTAGTCAAGACACTTTTCCTGATAGTCAAATATGGATAGACAAAGCACAGAGCCCGCACAAATGTAATAATTATGCTACTGAGTCCGAGGCACAGTATGTTTATCACCAGTCAAATGCCAGTCATATTACAGTCGAACAGCACAACACATACATAACACAAAATGTTTTCAATTACAACGAACCAGTGTATTCAATCAAGGATCACAAAACCTTTGGACATGTTGATGTCAGTGAAAACATTCAATCCAGTACTGATCCAAGTTACGATGAGGAAATTGAGTGTGGGTCTTTCATAGTGCAAATACCTGAAGAAATCATGGCAAATGAGAACAGGGCACCGGAAGAGAAGTATGTGCTGCAAAATGATAATGAAGCGTTGAATCAGTTGATGTCATCTGATATGCAGTCTGTGTCGAAACAGCAAAGGACTGTGCTGTACCTTGGGAATAACTCTCATTATGGGCAGACTATACATAACATAGCTGTGAGAGATCCTAAAGTGAGATGCAGAGAAATGGGTGTCGATAAACAATTTGATGCAGGTGAGTCATATTTTAT
The DNA here is from genome assembly GCA_029227775.1 of Morpho helenor. Classification (NCBI taxonomy): domain Eukaryota; kingdom Metazoa; phylum Arthropoda; class Insecta; order Lepidoptera; family Nymphalidae; genus Morpho; species Morpho helenor. The sequence continues at coordinate 14,882,271 of JARGCU010000037.1, read as the reverse complement.
TAATAAGATATTTTTATATATTAAATAAATACATAAGACACTTATATACAGAAATGTATTATCACTGCACACTATTATTTTAATTTATATAATAATAAATATATGGGATACTTTAATACAAGTTGTCCGTCTCCAAAGTAACTTAATACTTGTGTTATGGTAGACAGACAACTGGTGAATATATACTTATATAATATATATTTTTAATTATTATTAATATTTGGCTACATCTTTGCCTTTCCATCAGGCAAGATCGTAGCCAGGCATTAGGATTATAATATATAAAAAAAATTTAAATTTAAATACATACTTAAATGCAAATATACACCCATACACAAAGACTAACAAATTGATTTATAGAAATTTTGGCCCTCGACGGTATGATTACCGTCGAGGGCCAACCTGCGACCCGCTGGGTTGAAAGTGGGATCACTACCCACTGCACCAATGGAACAGTCAATCAATATCAATTATTATAACTATTGTTAGTAAGATAATCTGTAGTTAGATGTAATATAAAGATAGGATAATATTAAATTTTAGATTATCTTTGATGAGTTATCTACGATTTTAATCAATAATTTTTAGATAAATTAATTAATTTAATCTATTGTTACTATTTATTTAAAGATTATTGTTTATAAAGATTTTTATTGTGAAAAGAATTCCACATCTTAAAGAAAATTATAGGAACTTTCCATAATACTTTATTCTAATTTTATTTAATGCCAAATATGTTTTTATTTGTGCAAGTAAATATAATTATGTAATTTGGCCCGTGTGTCAAAATTATGGCTGAATTATGGATTTTGTAATGGTTTTACAGTCGAATAAATTAGATTGTTTATAATATTTTAATATTTAACGCCGTGTGGTATCCGGCTGAATAGAATAGTACCACCCTCCTTTCTTACCGAGGTGTCGTAAAAGTCGACTAAGGTAAGTTGATTCACCGTGTGGTATCCGGTTAAGTAGAATAGACCGTCCTCTTTCTTAGTGAGGTGTCGTAAAATACGACTTTGGTAAGTTGACGTCAGGCAGGCGGCCAGTCGTAAATACGCAGCCAAATCATGTAACAACATGTTTTAACATGTTGTGCCGACCCCACTTAGAGTGGGATAAGTGCAGGAGTATATAATATTTTAATATTTAAGTTTAATATATTTTTTTATAATTTGTAATATTTTTTTAGTAGCAGTAGTATAAACATTAGTAGTGTCTTATTGGAAAATATTCTATGATTTAATGATGCTGTTCCCTATACTTAAATAATACATTTTCTATCAGGCTTTTTGTCCATGTCTCTTACATATTCATTTGTAATCTGCTGCAACAATATTGATGAAATTGAAACAATTAAAGGCTATATACTAAGTTAACATATAGTAAAAACAAAAAACCAGTTTTTTTAGGAATAGGAAAAATATATACTTAAAAAACATACTGAGAATATTTTGTTAAATTTGATGCGAACATCTTCCTGCCCTTATCCCACTATAAGTGCGGTCGGCACAACACGTTATAAACATGTCACATGATTTGGCTACGTTTTATGACAGGCCGCCTGCCTGACGTCAACTTACCTTACTCGTATTTTACGACACCTCGGTTAGAGAGAGGGTGGTCTATTCTACTTAACCGGATACCACACGGTGGGTCAACTTACCTTAGTCGCCTTTTACGACACCTCAGTAAGAAATGAGGGTGGTTTATTCTACTCAGCCGGACACCACACGGCGGGTCGACTTACCTTAGTCGCCTTTTACGACACCTCGGTAAGAAATGAGGGTGGTACTATTCTATTCCACCGGATACCACACGGCGTGTTAAATTTGATGCGAACAAAGTTGTTAAGGTTATAAATTTATTATGTGTATTGTAGTTAAATTAACTTATTTATTTTCCAAAAGTAATAATAAAATAATATTGCTATAATCCGCGATGAAAATAATGTTATAAGTAACGCCTAACTCTATAAATCATTTATTTTCATTTATGCTAAGCCATTAAATAAATATTTATAATATGTGAAGTAATTAAATGATCTATATATCTACATATAAGTAGTTTCATCATCCTCCTGCCCTTATCCCACTCTAAGTGGGGTCGGCACAACATGTTATAAACATGCTGTCACATGATTTGGTTGCGTTTTTACGACCGGCCGCCTGCCTAACGTCAACTCACCTTAGTCGTATTTTACGACACCTCGGTTAGAAAGAGGGTGGTCTATTCTACTTAACCGGATACCACACGGAGGGTCAACTTACCTTAGTCGCCTTTTACGACACCTCGGTAAGAAATGAGGGTGGTTTATTCTATTCAGCCGGACACCACACGGCGGGTCGACTTACCTTAGTCGCCTTTTACGACACCTCGGTAAGAAATGAGGGTGGTCTATTCTACTTAACCGGATACCACACGGTGGGTGAACTTACTTTAGACGCCTTTTACGACACCTCGGTAAGAAATGAGGGTGATCTATTCTACTCAGGCGAATACCACAATTACTTTTTTCGTTTATATTCCAGGCCCCGGCTACAAAAAACAGACCAAGTATCAATGCGACAAATGCAAGCAAATATTCGCACATATAAATTCTTTCAAGCTGCACATAAGAGGTATTTATTTGAAATTTTATTTATTATTGATTTATACTATTTATCAGCTGTCCGGCTACGCGTTGCTGTGGTTCGGCCTGGTTTCGAATTCCCCTCGAAACAGAACTCAGTAGTTTGAAAAAAGATCGACGATTCACTCCTCATTTTAAATAGCGATGCCACCAGTTTTGCAATCAATTTCAGCTTTACCATTACAGCAGTTTAAAAACACTGTTAAAAAGAGGCTGATACAGAAAGCCTACTATACTCTTGAGGATTATTTAGAAGATAAGAATGTGTGAATATAGCTCTCTTTGAGCCTGTACAAGATAGTAACGACATAATGTAAATAGTATTAAGAATTATATTTTTAAAAGAGCAACCGCCGAGTTTCTTGCTGGCTCTTCTCGGTAGGAACAGCTTTCCGAACCAGCAGTAGAGTTGACGATTCAAAAGCACTTGTTTACAAGTTTATTTGAATAAACAATATTTTGAATTTGAATTTGCCCGTAAGGAAAACGGATATGGAAATCGAAAAAAGTTTTTGAACATAAAAATAGTTATCGTGATTTAGTTAAGGGATTTTTGAATAACTTTTAATTTTGGCGCTTACATAATATATTTTATTCTGTCATATTAATTTTGGCGTGATGTTATATAGCCTATAGTCTTTCTCGATAAATGGACTATCTTACACTGAAAGAATTTTTCAAATCGGTCCAGTAATTCCTAAGATTAGCGCGTTGAAACAAACAAACTCTTCAGCTTTATATATTAGTATTGATAAACCGGAATAATATATAGGCTATAGAAATCCTGTTTATTCTACAGGAATAGTTATGACTGTGATATTTGCAAGGTTAAGTAGTACGTATAGTGGAGGGCTGGTGGTATGACTTTGATTAGTCAATACGACCAGGGGAGGGTTGCAAGAAACCACGAACAACCGATGTCAGAAATCTGGGACCTCGTCTTCGCCGGCGAAGACGTTGTGTGTATTACGTGTTTCTGAGTTTGCGATCGTTATTAGATCGTCAGGGTTATATAGGACGCTTTTTGGACGCCTATTTTTTCGGTGGTCAGACCTAACTGGGATGTAGGCGGAAGCAACTAAAATGAGAGGGTTCGGGTGTACCTTGGATTTCTCGAAGTAAGACTTCGAAAAACGTTTTAAGAGGTGTGTAATGGTTGGTAGGTCGAGGTCTCTATGGAGGTCAATGCATGAACCACGGACAACCAGTGGCTGTTCGCATAAATCGGTTCTGCGGTCTTCGGAGCGTGAGCAATCTGACCTTTGGAACGTGCGCAAACGCAACGCTCGCAAAGGACATTATTGGTCTTATGCAACTTTTGTAGAGTGTCACTTTGTTGCGGAGTGACATTTTATATTTCTTGCATAACATCAGATAAACAGTATTAGTATGGATGTGGACTTGTTTCCCATTCAAGCTCCCCACGAGGACGTCAGTCGCTCGCCCTGGGCAACCGAGTCCGAGCTATTGCAGTACATGTGCTACACGTGCGGCAAGGTGCTCAAGAGCGAGAAGAAGTTCCAGACCCACATCCTGGGGCACGGGGACCCTGACCTGGAGTGCAGCTCGTGCCATAAGGTCTTCGCCTCCAAGTTCACCCTCCGCAATCACCAAAAGCTACACCTGAGAGCTCACAGGTAATGAATTTTAACTTAGCCGTTACAGCAGTTTAAAAACACTTAATAAAAGATTAAGGGGCCGTTCAAGTATTACGTAAGCAGATTGATTATAATTATTTACCCCCTTCCCCCTTGTCAGCAAAAGTAATCAGGGGGTAAGCCCCCTCCCCCCACGCTTACGTAAACATTTGTCAATCAATGTATTAATTAAAATATTAATTAAATGTAGAGTGATAGAATTCGTTCTCATATGCTACATGCAGAATTTGTAAGAACTACCCGACACGTACGTGCACTACCCGACACCGATAACACAACAATACACAAGCACTGCACACATTCACCACCACAATCCCAACAATTATTTCACCCCGTAACCGAAGCATCGTCAGGAGATAGACTCCACGACAAAATCGCAATGGCTTTGCGATTTTGTACACTCTACATTTAGCATTACATATATTTTCTTTTATTGCGAATTATAACAAAATAATATTCTCATTATTTTTGTCAAATAATATAATTATAACGTTATATTTATAATTTGAAAAAGAAGAAAAAGGATTTAGGATAGAGATTATATTTTACTGATACAGTATTCAACATAGAGTAATGAGTTTCTTTTTAAGCAGACAATGTTAGGGTTGCCATTTGTGTAAAATTAAATATATACGGATGATGTAATCCCCTACCCCTAAGCAAAGACCCCCCCCCCCGTCCCCCCATATGGCCCCCGTAGTACTTGAACGGTCCCTGTCAATGTAGGCTTGGGTATGATTGCTATATAAGAATCATATTCGTTCCACAATATGATCGATTTAATCACGCAATCATACCTGCTACTGCTAATGCTATTGGAATACAAACAAATGTATTCTTTATGTCATATGCAGTGTATAGGACATAAAGACTACATTTGTTTGCATAAGGCATGCTAGTGCTACTAATGCTATTGGAGTACAAACAAATGTATTCTTTATGTCGTATGCAATGTATAGGACATAAAGACTACATTTGCTCGTATAAGCAATCATTTAGTCCATTAACGTAAATAATATAATAGCGGATAGCGTTTTTGCTAATCAATAATAATTTTTCCCAGTAATATTGATTAGCAAAAACGCTATCCGCTATTATATTATTCAGCTATTCGCTATAATATTATTACTTGATAAAGCGATTGCTATTACAAACAAATGTATTTTTTAAATAATATTCAATACGGTCGATATTTCTAGGATATAGTTTCAGTTGGAATAACGTAAAAGTGCTTTCTTCTCCGTAAATAAATTTAAATCTTCCCGAATTATCGACCGTATTATATGAGATATAAGAATTAAATTTTTTTGTATTAACAATAATTTTGCTCAATATCAGTGAGTTAGTCTGAGTATTAATTTATTATTTTACTTTTTCATAGAATATCTATCCATAATTTTGTATAGCAGTATAGCAGTTACTCTAAAACTCATTAGCAGATGATGCTATATGAAAAGTTTTTCATATCATGATCATTAAGTGATTGGTGATTCTGTCCATGCCTATGTAAATGAATTCTATTATTTCCCAATATTTAGATGCACTTACTGCCCTAAGAGTTACTACACCATCCATGAGTTGAAAGCCCACCGCAGCAAGATGCACTTAGTCATGAACTGCAATGAATGCGAGTTCTCCACAACCGAGTACTCAGAGCTGAGCGATCATTACGACTCCCATAAGAGGGGGGAAGATGCTCTCAGGAACGACTCGGAGACGACCCTCTCCCTGGAGGAGGATTGGATCAGCAAAACAGTACCAACATGTTCCCCCGTCAAGGATTTCGTGATTCAGCCCAGATATGACGTCAAAGACATGGAGCCAGAAACAGTGATAGCGAAAGTCATGTCCAACCAGGTCTTCCTTCTCCACTCCAAGAAGACCAAAAAGCACGGGAATAGAAAGGTATCTATTTTATATATTACTAGTAATATCCTGCGGTTTTACCCGCGTACATACCGCTCTCATGGCAGTGGAAAGTCTACTAAGTCGGACTATAGATTTATTTTTGTTAAATATATCATCAATAGTTTACGCAGCGCATGCGATGACAGATTTTTATGACTAATTTTTTATTACATCATTACATTTTTATTACGGATCCCTATATTCTTAAATGTAATATAGCCTATATTGCTCAGTAAAGATGCAGCTTCTAATGGTGAAAGAATTTTTGAAATCGGTCCAGTAGTTTTTGCATTACAAACATACATACAAAATTTTCCTCTTTATAATATTTCTACAGACTAGCTTTTACCCGCAACCTCGTTGCGTGGACTATTGTCGCGTGGTAGGTTGATCAACCCTGCATATGTCCATCGGTTGATAATAGATGGCTCTTTTCAATGTCATCCTATTTCTGTGATTAACAGCATTTCTATAGCCTATATGTAACCCCGGTATAAGGAATAATTGTGCCAAATTTCACCGATATTGGTTGAGTGGATTTTCCGTGAAAGAGTAACAAACATACATCCATACTCACAAACTTTCACATTCTTAATATTAGTAGGATAGGATTAGTAGTACTAGATGTGCCTGCGGGTTCACAAAACACACAAAAATAGTTATTGTGAGTTAGTCATAATAGGTAGAGACATGCTGTCACGGACTTTTTTGTAGTATTTTTGTAGATCTACAATTTTCTAGTACGTTACTTTAGTGTATCTCTGTTGGTGTACGCAGCGCACGCGACTAATGCTCTCAGTAAGCGACTTTTTTAAGAACTGGGAGACCTAGTCAACGACCTAAACAAAACCGTAATGTAACCTAAACCTTCCGGAAAACTGACCATCTTTTAGTGAAAATCCATTTAGTAGATTTTGAGAAAATCGATCACATACAGACAGGTGCTTTTGGTGACTTGGTTTTATAAGTATAGATAGACCAGTACTTATGTTGAAATGCCCTCAATCGTCATTTCTTACTGATTCGTCATAAAAGGCTACAGTACCAGCCGTAGAATAGACCACTCTTTCTTACCGAGCTGTCGTAAAAGGCAACTAAGGCAAGTTGACCTGCCGCGCCGTGTTGTATCCGGTTGAGTAAAATAGACCACTCTCATTTACTACCGAGGTGTCGTAAAAAGCAACTAAGGCAAATTAACTCGGCGTTTGGTATCCGGCTGAGTAGAATAGACCACACTCTTTCTTATCGAGGTGTCGCACAAAAAGATTAAAGAAAGTTTATATCAAGTCGTAAAATACGTAGCCAAAATATATATTGTGGCGTGAGATTGGAATAAGGGCAGGAGAATGTATTATAAATCTCTGAAACGCAATGCAAAATTCGGATATCGTATGCAATTTTTTTTTCGAGATCTGCAACGTGTGCCACAAGACCTTCGAACGCGTGAGCGATCTTAAGCGGCACCTCATAGAGCACGTCATCAGAAGCACCCTCGCCAAAGCCCCTCTTAAGAACAGCGACCTCTGCCTCAAATGCGAGGTCTGCCAACGCGCTACATTCACCAGAATAGACAAATACAAGGCCCATCTACGAGAACACGCCAAACTAACGCTATACAAGTGCACATTCTGCGACAAATCCTTCAGCGATTCCAGCAACTTCTCCAAGCACAAGAAAGTACACGGCACAGCCTACCTCCAATGCGATATGTGCCAGAGGAAGTTTAACACGAAGAAAACACTCACAGCACATATAGAATACCATAACAAAACAACGCCTATTCTATGTTGTTTCTGCGACAAGCAATTCTACTTTCCCTCAATGCTGAAGAAACATGTGAAATTGGTTCACCACCGCGTGGTTACGAAGGCGAAGTGCCGCTTCTGTCAGATCTACTTCGATACGCTGAGGGAGAAGTGGGATCATGACTGGCTGGTCCACAATCTTAGGAAGCAGGCGGTGGACTGTCTGACCTGCGACTCCAAGTTCAGGAAGTACTCTGAGTTGAAACGCCATTGTATTGACGAGCACGGTACGAAGATTCCGCCCGCTAAGTTGTATAAGCGACGACGTCGGGTGGTGTGAGATAATCGATTTTTTAAAAATCGATTTTTAAGTCGATTATCCTCTTTTTTACTTTGTTGTCTGTTACTTTTTGGTTTTTTTTTAAATATTAGATATGCATAGATGACACCAATGTAGATATTTAAATCGAATTTCACAAACAGTGCATCTCTTATTATTTATTTTTAACTTTAATTAGTCTTTATTCTAAATCGTTATTAATATTAAAATGGCAACTTTTTAAATAGTCATAATAAACGATTATTTTGATACGTATTAATCGATTTATTAAAAATCGATTTTAAAGGAAATAAACCGATTATTTCCTTCCAAGTACATCCCTACACCTAAGAACGCCACCTAGCGGTTTCTATAAAAGTATTGCGCGCCGGTTTACACGGTACGACACGATGAACTTATCTTCCTTTTTTGTTGTTATTTTTAGAAAGGTTCTTTTTTATAAATTGTTATTAGTGTATAGTATAACGGAGTTATTTATGTAAGTTACATAACTTGTTACTGTGATTCTATTATTTCGTTTTAGAAATCTTGCGCTCAAAGCTTAAGATGTTAAGTGTTAAATTTGAAACGGCTATTTTAAGATAGTCTTAAATAAAAAAATACAAGGGTCGTTAAATTAAGCGAAATGATTAGAAATAAGTTCTTATATAATTGTTATGGATTTTAGTGTCCTTTATAGCATACGCAATTGCGCTATTTTTGGTAACCGGTTTCATTTTATTTACCTCAATGAATTGTCGAATTATCAGAGTAACTAAAAAAGAATTATTAATAATTGCGTGTCAAAACATCAAGCAATACATATGATATTGATTTGACTGGCCCGTGGGAGCAGTGGGTAGTGACCCTGCCTTCAACTCCGCGGGTCGCGGGTTCGATTCCCGCCGAGGGCTAACATTTTCTATAAATGAATTTGTTGGCCTTTGAGTTGGGTGTATATTTGTATTTAAGTATGTATTTAAAAAATATATGAATATATATTCACCAGTTGTCTGTCACCCATAACACAAGTATTAAGTTACTTACTTTGGGGACGGGATGACCGTGTGTGTAAGTGTCCCATATATTTATATTTATTTATTTATATATTTATAATATCTACTTTAAATGTGAACATTTATAATGTGGCCATACATAAACCTTTTACAGTAAAAAAACGTTTCATCGCTGCCTTAAAATTATGAAATTGTATTTTTGTATATGGTATTAAAGAAATTTTTGTACCTGAAAGGAAAAATAGCCTAAACCGATTTTTAAATTTTTGTTTAAATTAAATAAAACTGTCTGATTCAACTTCCTTGTCAATTAAATGAATTACGTGTCGACCTACATAGGCTTATATTAAAACATCATTTTTTTTAATGTATAGAAAATAATATTTAAATGAGTTTTGGAACGATAAAAGATTATAATTTAGCCCAAATACCTCTTAGATAGAGTTTTTATCGTCCGTTCGGGCAAAGCCCAATATAAAATTTGTCCTGTTGATTATTGTATTTAAAATCGTTTGTGTTAACTTATTAAGTATGCAGACTTTTTACTCTGCCCATGTCTCAAGTTTTAAAGTGATTATTAAAGACTGATTTTAGTATAATTATTATTCTGAAACTTATTATTTGAGTTCCAGAAAAGTGTTACGAATTAAGTGATAATATTTGTACTCATATTAAAAATAATCATATAAGTTAAGAGATGAAATCGATTATTTTGTAAGGGATACTTGTTTTTTTATTTATTTATTTAACTTTTTTAAATCGATTTAACTCCTGTTTGTCTCTTAAATTAAAGCATATCTATGGTCAACTTTACTTTTCTTTTGTTCTTTGTAATTTTCTAAAATTAACAGTCATAATTTATATAATTAGGCATTACTTTGCATAGATCCATAATACAAAAGTAATAATTAAATTATTTGACTATAATCCGCGATAATTTATTGAGGATTAATTTATCTTAATTTATTGCGGATTATAGCGAAATAATTTTATTATTATTTGTTGGTTTCATATGTTAACATGAGTTGTAAACAAAATTTTCATAATATAAAAGTATAGTGATATTATTAACATACTGCTTTGGCGTTATTTATACATAAAAATTTTTACTTGATCTCTTAGTTATACCTAAAATTAAGAAAACTATATGAGGAGTTGTACACTTATGTAGGAGTTGTACACATGTATTTTATTAAACTTGTTTTTTTGTTAATTTCTTGTTTTATTGAAATCAGATTTAAGTCTGCTTTCCAAAGTAACATAGACAATATATATTTTCTATATATAAAATGAATAACTAGCTTTTATTATTAAATCTAAAATAACTTGTATACTGGGTACTTGAAGCGATCTAGATTTAAACAAATTTATAATCGCGTGAATTTTAACAAACTCTTTTGGCACTAGTATATATTAAAATGAATAGGCCACCTTAAATTTCTTATACATTAATTTCATCCGTATATTTGATAAAAGTGACTCGAGGGTATTGCATTACTAGAAGACGCACGGCAATTTAAGTTACCTGTGTTCCTTTTTGCCTCATCCAATCACTAGCGAATTTCTTCAGTTGCAGTTCACGACGCCTTCAGGCCTTATCCGATCTCACAAAAGACACTATTAGAACGACTACATAAGGATTCCATTTGTTTCAAATAACAATAATTTTGCCCAGTAGCAGTGATTATCAAAAACGCCATCCGCCGTATTATTGAACTGTTACTAGACAAAGTTAGTTTGTTAATACAAACAAATGTAATCCTTGTCATTTATGTGTTACGGTCGATATTTCTAGGTTATACTTTCATTTAAAATGGCGTGAAAGTGTCACTTAACCTTTTGTCTTAATGTAGTAACCAGTAATTTAGTAAAATAATATATTCTACTTTTTCTTAGAATATCCATGATTTTGTATAGCAGTAGCAGTTAGAACTCCATAGGAGATGCTATATGTGAATGGCCCGTTGGCGCAGTGTGCAGTGAGCGTTCCTTCAACTCTATGGGTCGCGGGTTCGAGTCCCGCCGAGGGCCAACATTTTCTACGAAATTTTGTCGTAGCCTGGGTGTGTTTTTGTACATAAGTATGTATTTATAACTATATATGTATATATTTATCAGTTGTGTGTCACCTATAACACAAGTATTAAGTACTTATTTTGGGGACGGACGACCGTGTGTGTACGTGTCCCATATATTTATTTATTTATAAGAAAAAATGATCACTAAGTGATTGATGATTTTGTCCACGCCTAGATTACATAACATTTTAAATTAAAATATTCCCTTTTATTAGATCGTCGAATCTCTAACAGGATTATGATTTTTAGTCGCGAGTAGGGATGTGACAAAATAATCGATTGTTATTTCTTAAATAATCGATTTATAAAAATTGATTATTTTTTAAGATTAGTTACGCATTTTTGGATGGAAACCAAAGTAGCCTAACTAACATTTTAATCGAATATGTAAACAGCGTATCTGTTATCATTTCTTAATAGTTGTCCACTTTAATTAGCCTTTATTGTAATAAATTATTCATATTAAAAAAGGCAAATTTTCAACTACTCAGAAAAAAACAATTATTTCGTTTCAAAATAATCCATTTATTGGAAAAAAACGATTATTTATTAATCCATTTTTCTACTCCATGCCACATCCCTAGTCGCGAGTTGTAAAGCGGCTTTTGGGTACGACCTTGGATTACGCGCATGCGCGGCAAGTCACCTGCCATAGACATTGGATTACTTCTCAAAGTCCGCGAGAGCGCGTCGCATGTTGGACGCCTTGACAGTTTTATCGCGCACAAAAACGCGGCAGCGTGTATAAATCATTCATCCAGATAATCTTTACACGTATCTTTATATATTGCGTACATAAGTGATTGTTCGCGTGTGCTGTTTGGAGGTGAAAAATAAGGTATGGCTTGACTATTATCAATAATCCGTCACGTTTGGATGTTTTAATGTTTCAACCATACTGAGATCGAACGTTTGTTGTTTTAGCATTCTGTATAGTCTGACTTTGTTTTTGTAGTACTATGTATGAACCTATTATAGTTAGTTATGGGTAATAGAAATTTATTTGATTATTACTAATAATTAACCTTTCAATAAAGCTGAAATATTGCACACGAATGAAAATGGAAAAATATCGGGTTTTTTGTAGCTTTATGGATCGTTCGAATATATATAATATAAAAAAAATCTTATTTAAATTAGCTCTGTGTTTACACGCTGCAGTAAAGTAAAATAACCATTAAATATTGTTATATATAAATAAATAGTGATTTATATAAAAGGTAAATAGAAAGTAATTTTGGCATTTTATTATTATGGAAATACGAAACAAAGAAAATTATTTTTGTCCAATTGTTGAATACACACAGTTGATAATTACCATAAAGAAAAGCAAACAAGGGTCAGTGATCTCTTTTTTTTTTAATAAATATGTTTGTTATAGATTTGTTACACATAATTTTTTTGTCTATTACTCGATATTCAAGTTAGTAAAATTTTATCTTTTAAATTATCTTATTTAAACGATAAAGAAAATCTAGTCAAGCCGTCTGGCCTTATTTTCAAAAAGATCGAATTTTCTCTTCACTAGCTTTAACCCGTGACTTCGTCGCCATGGATTTCAGTACCGAAGTATAAAGAAGACTATATCAGTCTCCAGCAATTCGGCTATATCCATACCAAAATTACATGAAACAAGGACGAGCAAAGTCATTACCTAATAAAATATTAATATCGGATATACCGAAACCCATAAACAATTTTATCTTTAATATTTAAATGAGTTAATCTTATATGTATATATGTGTACTTTTCGGAATCACGGAAACGGTTCCAACGATTTTCTTGAAATTTAGCATGTAGGGAGTTTTGGGGGAGAAAAATCTAGCTATGTGTCTCATAGACAATTACAATTTATTAATTTATAATTTATAATTTTATTAATTCGGTAAGTAATGAGGTTGGTCTATTCTACTAAGCCGGATACCACACGGTGGGCCGACTTACCTTAGTCTCCTTTTACGACACCTCGGTAAGAAATGAGGTTGGTCTATTCTACTCAGCCGGATACCACACGGCGTTGTTACACACATATCCCATTCATTAGAAATACATCATTCTTTACTGCTAAAAAAATTATATGAATAAGAGGCCTAAGTGAAAGAACGTGTACATTTTCTCTTCAAAGGAATAATGCTATTTTAAATTGGTAATAACACGTGTGGCCTTTTGCAAAAATTGACGGCCTGAATACGAATAATAATAGCAGACCCTGGTTAACTCGCAAATGTTTATTATTTTAATATTAATGTTAGCATGCCCTAGTTGTGATTACCTTGGTTGTAAACCGCGGTTAGTTTTTATGAAAAAAAATTAACCTCTATCACGCTTTGTCCTACTCCTACTAATATAAATGCGAAAGTTTGTGAGTATGTGTATATCTATACTAATATATAAATAATAAATAAATATAAATAAATATATGGGACACTTACACACACGGTCGTCCGTCCCCAAAGTAAGTAACTTAATATTTGTGTTATGGACAGACAACTGGTGAATATATACTTATATATTTTTTAAATACATACTTAAATACAAATATACACCCAGGCTCAAAGGCCAACAAATTCATTTATGAAAATGTTGGCCCTCGGCGGGAATCGAACCCGCGACCCGCGGAGCTGAAGGCAGTGTCACTACCCACTGCGCCAACGGGCCAGTCATATAAAGCTGAAGAGTTTGTTTGTTTGATTGTTAAAAAACTCTAATCTCAGGAACTACTGGATTTGAAAAATTCTTTCAGTGTAAGATAGTCCATTTATCGAGGAAGGCTATAGGCTATATAACATCACGCTAAGATATATAGGAGAGAAGCAGCAATAAAAAAATATTACGAAAACGGCAAAACGTAAAGTTTTCTATCCATGCGCTGAGTAAACGGTGATAGTTATACAAAAATCCTGTATTACAAAATTTTTTATTGTAATACAATCGTGTAAAATTTTCCCCTCTAAAAGTTCTAATTAAAAGTCCGCGACAGCATATGTATGTCTAGCTGAACCAAAATCGATGAAATTTGGCACAATTATTCCTTATACACCGGAATAACATATAGGCTATAGAAATCCTGTTAATTCTACTGGAATAGGATGACACTTAAAAACGCAACCTATCAACGCGACAAATCACGCGAAGTCGAAAGTAAAAACTAGTTTTTCATATAAATGGTAAATGACTGAAATCACTGTTTTGAAATTACATTTTTGACATTTTCTGACGGGAACGTTAGCTTAGTTGACAGTGCCTCTGCCCTTAGCTCCGTGAGTCGCGGTTCGATTTCCGCCTAGCGTCAACATTTTTTATAAACAATTAGTTGCTTCTTCGATTTTGGGTGTATATATGAATTCAAAATTTTGTATGTATATATTTACCAGTCTGTCACCCGTAACACAAGTATTAATTAGTAACTTAATTTGATAACGGACAGTAGATGTGTAATCACTACATATTATAAAACAAAGTCGCATTCTTTGTTTGTCCATATGTATGCTTATATCTTTAAAACTACGTAACAGATTTTGATGCGGTTTTTTTTAATAGATAGAGTGATTCAGAGGAAGGTTTATATGTATAATAACATTCAATACAGAGTAGACAAATACTGTAATTTTTGAGGTTTCTATTGTGATGTCGTAAATAATTACATATTTTTCCGCTTACATTGCAAACTCAGGCTAAACCCTACAAGATTTATCAAAATGATGTACTAAGTATTTGTACACCTTGAAAAGGTCTACAGAAAAGTCCGCGATGGTATATGTCTATCCCTTATGGATAACCCACAATAGCATTTTTTGTTATTTTTTTTTTCGAAAAATAATGCCTTATTTTCGAAGCAATTTTTAAACAATACAGCATTAATCCTTATCCAATTAAGTACCTTAAATATATTGTTGATTTAATATTAATCAATATGGCCGTTTACAGCAAGTAATTTAAGTGAAAATTTTCGGACATATTACAGATTTAAAATGCCGTGAGGACGCCGCGCTTCGCCCTATAGCACTTCGAATCTAGCAGCTATATGTCGCTCTTTCAAGAGTTTGTTTAACGACAAGGAAGCTGTGAATGTTGTATATAAAGACATTCTGTAATTAATTGTAAAAATAAAATACATAGGGAAAATGTAAAAGAAAATAAGTAAAAATTGTGCTATATAAATTTAGATATTCCAAAGATAGCAGGAAATCTTCTTGGTATAGGGAAAGGAAATAGTTTTTCTCCAAATTTAAAGCTTGCGGGCCACGGGCAGTAATGAATAAATCAAAACTACTGGATCGATTTATACATTTTTTTTACACTGACTGACATGGGATATATGTTTTATACCCATGCGAAGCAGGGGCAGGCCGCTAGTTGTCCCACATATTTATTTTTTTATATTTTTTTGATCAACATTTACTTTATTATAAGACTTAAAGAATCTTAACTCACTGCTGAAAATTGCTGAAAATATCTTCTACTAACAACAAAAAATATATAATTCTTATATATTAAATATTTCTTTTATAATAAAGTTCTTATTATTATTAAATTCTTAAATTATTCTTCTTAAAAAGTAGTCACATTTCGTCATTGCTAACTTGTGCAACGTCGAAGAGTAGCAAAGTTACTGTTATAAGAAAGTTTTTTAATCAAAATTTAACTTACAAACTTTTTTGGAAATTTTAACTCGCTGCTGGAATGCTGATGATGTTTCGGTTACGGGGCGAAACGATCGTAGAGGTTGTGGTAGTGATTGTGTGTAGTGTATGGAGTGTTGGTGTTGGCGGCGTCTTGTGATACGTGTGGCGGCTTGTCCTGCATGTATGTGGTATGTGATTGCCTGCTTCAAACACTTAGCATTGCATTTCTCTTAACGAACGCGGATTACAGGAAAATAATTTTATTGTAACTTCATAGAATACAATATTGAGTAAAAACTTTTCCACGCTTTATAATTTATAGCAATTATGCCGTGTGGTATCCGGCTGAATAGAATAGTACCACTCTCATTTCTTACCGAGGTGTCGTAAAAGGCGACTAAGGTAAGACGATCCGCCGTGTGGTATCCGGCTGAGTAAATAGACCAACCTCATTTCTTACTGAGGTGTCGTAAAAGGCGACTAAGGTAAGTTGACCCACCGTGTGGTATCCGGTTTAGTAGAATAGACCACCCTCTTTCTTACCGAGGTGTCGTAAAATACGACTAAGGTAAGTTGACGTCAGGCAGGCGGCCGGTCG
Organism: Morpho helenor; assembly: GCA_029227775.1. NCBI lineage: Eukaryota > Metazoa > Arthropoda > Insecta > Lepidoptera > Nymphalidae > Morpho > Morpho helenor. The sequence goes on along the minus strand of JARGCU010000037.1, from coordinate 14,865,692 downwards.
TAAAAACGCAGCCAAATCATGTAACAACATGTTTATAACATGTTGTGCCGACCCCACTTAGAGTGGGATAAGGGCAGGAGGATGATGATATAATTTATAGCAATTCAAAATAGTATAGTAGGTTTTTGTATCAGGCTCCTTTTAATAGTTAATTTTAAACTGTGATGGCAATACAACCACCCTCCAACTATATATAGTCGATGCACGGTACATTGGTTATAACACGATAACCACCCCACCACTTATTTACAAATCTCTGGACAAAGGGGGCGTTCGGGTCACTTATCACCATGTATAATGTCAGAGTGTCGATCCGTATAACGACATAAATCTCTATACCTACAATATTATAGTTAGGTTAACCTTTGTAAAAGTAAAGTACCGGATTTTTACTATCCCACTGTTTTTTTGGAGGAATTCAAATTAAAAATATTTTTTATTTAAATAAACTTGTAAACAAGTGCTTTTGAATCGTCAATTCTACTGCTGGTTCGGAAAGCTGTTCCTACCGAGAAGAGCCAGCAAAAAACTAGGTGTTTGCTCTTTTAAAAATATAATTCTTATTAATTACAAACATTTAGTCATTACTGTCTTGTACAGGGTCTAAGCGAGCTATATCCAAAATGCCGTATGCCGTATCCGGGTATCCGGCTGAGTAGAATAGACCACCCTCATTTCTTACCGAGATGTGGTAAAAGGCGGCTAAGGTAAGTTGACGTCAGGCAGGCGCCGGTCTTAAAATACGTAGCCAAATCTTGTGACATACAAAAGTAATAATAAAATTATTTTGCTATTTTTCATCGCGGATTATAGCAAAATAATTTTATTATTACTTTTGTATTATGGATCTCCGCAAACTAACGCTCGCTTCTATAAATTATTTTATTGTGGCATACTTAAAACATGGCAAACATAAGTGCAGGAAGTGAGCAGCAATAATACTTTCATCTAGACACGACCTTCAGTAATGAAGAGATCGACTAAGAAGAAGACTTAAAACATGTTGTGCCGACCCCACTTAGAGTGGGATAAGGGCAGGAGGTTGATGTTTGTTTTGGAGCTAAGACCCACAATTCTGCTCCAATTAGTAGTTAGGTAGTACACATTTCTCCAGGGATAAGCAGGTTTCCTTACGATATTTTCCATAATCGAAAAGCATGTGATAAATTGCAAATATCAATTAGACATAAGTTTAAACAGAAAAATTCATTGGTCCCTGCCCGGGATTTCAACCAGTGACCCTGGAAAGAGACACATTCTCACTTAGCTTGTTTAGCCATCGCAGCTTAGTTCAACATAATGAGCTTATGCTCATTAAGCAGAGTTTACATTAAACTTCTGTTCGTCCCGAGTTTGAACTTGCAACTTCCTTGTTAAAAACACTTCCGCTTCCAGTTTAAAACACGTTGATATTTAAGCCTACTGTTAAGAATTACATAGATGATAAGAATACGTGAAAACTAGTCTTTCAAAGCCAGTAATGACTAAATTTATTGAAGTTACAATAGAAAATCGAAAAAGTCATGGTCTCCAACCAGGCTGATAAAAAAAAACAGTTCTGCAATGTTTTTCTATTAGTTTTTTGACTAAATCCAGCACTGTTGGTATAACAAAGCAATCCAACGTCGCCAGTAAACAGCGCTTACCGCTGATCCCGCTCTTGCGTTGTGCTAGAGTAGAGTAACCCTCGTGCAGTAACATCACGGATATTAACAATGCCTCGAGTATTGAATTATATAAAAAAGTAAGTAAGTAGCGGCCTGTTACTCTCCCACTGCTGGGAATAGGCCTCTTCTCTCTGTTTTTGGAGAGAAGGTTTGGAACTTAGACATACCACGCTGCTCCAATGCGGATTGGTAGGTTACACATATATCCAGAATTCTCTAGAGATATGCAGTTTTCCTTACGATGTTTTCCTTCACCGAAAAGCGTGTGATAAATTTCAATTATCAATTAGACACATAAGTTTTAACAGAAAACTTATTGGTGTCTGCCCGGGTTCGAACCCGTGACCTTCTTGTAAGAGTCGTACGGTGTAACCGCTGGGCTACCACAGCTTGTGCATGTATATTTACGAAAATAATCATAATTCAATAATACGTAACAGGTTTCTAAAAAATTATATATACATTAAATGGCTTTAATTTTACGTTGAAAATTTACTATGTTTACTAGTATTAATAATTGATGACTGCCTTGAGACTAATGTTTTTATTTCCACCGAACTTGGCTATGAAGGATTATGGCAAGCAAAAATATACCGCTCTTAAATCGTATCATCTATCGTGTGCGAGATGTATTGCCACAGACATACATTAATATTTAAGAGATACACATCTTAGACTTTTTTTAAATCAGGAAAAATTATTAGTGGTGGGTATGTCCAATTCGCAACAAATAAAACAATCTTAGTGTTATATGCTATGGCGGGGACAGAGTACCGTTGTACGCATTACCCCCATCCCCGCCAGCAGCAACTCTGAACCTTACGAGTGCGACACTTCTGAATCAAGTCTTCTCTAAGCAGTGGCCCCTTGTCCATTAATGGACATATCGGGAGCACCAGATGCATTGACTCCGGAATCTTTTCCAGATGAGCATCCGATAAACCCCGTTAGGAACGTCTAAAAATACCAATTATGGCGGCAAACAATGGTCCAATTGAGCGTCCACGTCCGGTGCATCAGATCCAAAGACTCGACTTCCTGTGTCCTAACAAAATTAAACATGTGGAAACATTACAAAAGTCATGTGAACAAATATGAACGGTAAATATACACACGTGTACATACTCGTAGCTCAAGTAAACAGTGTAACAACGAACGGAGCCTTATCATTAAATATTAATGGCTACTTAAGGATTCACTAATGGAGAGATTTCTATGCTACAACTTTACATGAAAGCTTTTACAATTTGTATAATAAAAATACCTCATGACTTGTATATGTGTAATAAATAATAAAGTTTCAACGCCACGTGTAAGTTGGACTATATTTCTTAACGCGTACATCGGGCTAACATCTATCTATATCTATATATACTTATTATAAAACTAAGTCCCTTAAACCTGTCTGTATTTGATCGGTTTTTCTCAAAATCTACTGAACGGATTTTTGTACGTTTTTTATTAAAAGACACTGTAATTCCGGAAGGTTTAGGTTAAATAATGGGTACTTGATGTGGCGACAGGCGAGGCAAATAGTGCGGAAAACAGATTGGAAAACGCAGCGTCGTTAGACTCTATAAGATGGAAATACCTCGAAAAGGTCGCTGGATACAAGCAGTACAAGATAGTGTGGTGTGGAGATCTCGTAAAGAGACCTATGTCCAACAGTGGAGGTCCATCGGTTGAAAGAGAGAATCACCAAGCTGAAAAGTAAAATAGCAAAAATAAAGCTAGACGGGTTCTGATTTAGGCTTTTGGTTAGGTGAGTAACCGCCCCGTTCCAATAGTCAATAGTATATTGTTAATAATTTATCACCTACGAAACTAGGTCACGCGTAATGCGTTAACTGAATGACAATCGGCAGCATTAAGGGAACAAAGTAACGATATATTGTGATATGTGATTAATCAATTAAACTTCGTTATAGCATAATTTACAGAACCACCGTTTGGTATCTGGCTGAGTAGAATAGACCACCGTCTTTTCTTACCGAGATATCATAAAACGCGACAAAGGAAAGTTGACCCGTTGTGTGGTATCCGACTGAGTAGAATCGACCGCCCTCATTTCTGACCGAGGTGCCGTAAATTGCGGATAAGATAGACGGCCGGTCGTAAAAAATTTGCCAAACTCATGTAATACCATGTTTAAATCATGTTGTCCTTAACCCACTCAGAGTGGGATAAGGGCAGGAGAATGATGATATATATGGGACACTTACACAGACAGTCATCCGTCACCAAAGTAAGTAATTTAATACTTGTGTTATGGGTGAAACAACTGTAAATTATCAATACATAATTCGAAATACTTAAATACATGTAGGTATACACCCAAATGCGTGAAGACAAAAGTCTTCGAACAGTGCGTGTTGTCAGTGATGACCTACGGATCCGAAACGTGGTCGCTAACTATGGGCCTCATAAGAAGGCTTAGAGTCGCTCAACGCGCGATGGAGCGAGCTATGCTCGGAGTATCTCTACGTGATCAAATCAGAAATGAGGATATCCGTAGAAGAACCAGAGCAGAGAACGACATAGCTCAGCGTGTCGCGAGGCTGAAGTGGCGATGGGCGGGGCATATAGTGCGGAAAACCTATGGGCGTTGGGGTCTCAAGGTGCTGGAATGGCGACCCCGCACCGGAAAACGCAGTGTCGGCAGACCCTCCACGAGATGGACTGACGATCTCAAAAAGGTCGCGGGGAGCCGCTGGGTCCAAGCGGCACAAGATAGTGTATGGTGGAGATCCCATGAAGAGACCTATGTCCAGCAGTGGACGTCCATCGTTTGAGAAAGTGAAAGAGAGATACACCCAAACTCGAAGAACGGACAAATTGTTTGTTGTGGCCAGCCAAAAAGATAAAGATTGGTTAACAAGTAAAATTAAGGCTCTCAGATTATTCTTACTAACGCAATTTCATTTTGTATTTGTGCGCGCAGTATCCCATTTAGCGCGAGAACTGTTGATGATATTAAAGAAGAGACGTCGAGAATTTTTCAGATGAAAGAGTAATTTAATATAACAGTCTATGAAGGAATGCTGTGAGTTGTTGAGAAACTGGGTCAAACTGTCCGGAGAGGTCATTGGTGAATTTAGGAAATCGAGGATGTTAACATTTATATAAAACTAGCAATCGCCAACGGCTCCGCTCGCGTGGAAAGATTAAAACCGTAATATAGTCTTTTAATAACCATAATAATGGTTAAAGTGGGTTAACCTTAAAAGCAAGACATATGACGTCGCGGACTTTTATTCATAACTTTTAGAAGGGAAAAATTTTGTAATACATGATTTTTTAATTAGTATCACCGTTTACTCAGCAAGGAAGGAAAGCTCACGCAAGGAAAGCTTTAAATTATGCCGTTTTCGTACTATTTTTTTATTGCTGCTCTCTCCTATTCATCTTAGCATGATGTTATATAGCCTCGATAAATTCCTCCTTCTTCCTCGATAAATGGACTATCTTACGAATATTTTTCAAATCAGTCCAGTAGTTCCTGAGATTAGCGTGTTCAAACAATTAAACAAACAAGCATACAAACAAATTCTTCAGCTTTATATATTAAGTATAGGAGTATAGATTGTATTACTCTCACTTACAGGTCTGTCTATAATTTCTCTTGCTCTAATTATAATAAGTACCTGGTTGACCGAATCTTGCTCGGTAATTTTTTTATAAAATAAAAAATATAAACTTCACAAAAACTTCACATAAAAAAAATACAAAAATAATAATAGGGTATAATAGGGTAGGTGGGGTTCGATCCTAAGTATTTACGTTTTTCGCAACCACCCGTTCCCCGAATAAACTACGCTGACTTGACAGTTAACGGCAGAAATTCAATTCAATACAAGTTTTAGTATTTTTAATGCTCAACAACAGGAATAAAATTATTTTTTTAGAAATAAAACCTAGCTCTAGCTAGGTATTTACATTTTTCTCGATGACCCGTTCCCCGAATTAGCTATGCTGACTTGACAATTAATGGCAAAAATAGTGTTTTATTCACTGTAAATTATAGTATTTTTATGATGCCCAAAAACGGGGATAAAACGATTTTATACATACAAGATTAACTCATTTAAATATTAAAGATCTATGCCAGGCGATGTTATGTCAAATTCATTAATCTATTCGTCCTACTGAATTTAGGCGTCACCGGAAACTAGCAAAAATTATCAGAATTACAGAGAAGATGTAGGTAAATTTGCTTTCCCGTTTGAACTCAGCCGTGGTTATTTTTAGCTATTGGCGATTTCAATCGACTCCATCATCAACTCTGATTATAACATAGGGCTGGCACCGTCTTACAAAATCATCATCTTCCTGCCCTTATCCCACTCTAAGTGGGGTCGGCACAACATGTTATAAACATGCTGACACAAGATTTGGCTGCGTTTTTACGACCGGCCGCTGCCTGACGTCAACTTACCTCTGTCGTATTTTACGACACCTCGGTTAGAAAGAGGGTGGTCTATTCTACTAAACCGGACCACACGGTGAGTCAACTTCCCTTAGTCACCTTTTACGACACCTCGGTAAGAAATGAGGATGTATCCTACTAATATTATAAATGCGAAAGTCTGTGAGTATGGATCTCTTTAACACTCGCGAGTTTTGTAGGGGCTACTCTAAGCTTGATTGCGATTTGCCTGAAAACAAACCTTTTTTGAATTAGGTCACTTTAATTCTAAGCGATGTGTACATAACAAAACTGTAGAAATATTCAAGCTTATTAAATGGACATAATGGAAAATAATGAATTAAAAAGTTATGTAAAATTATAATGGAGTTATTGTTCAGCCCTCATGGATAAGTTATCTCTAGTCAGAAATCCCATAAGGTTTATGCCTAGCAAATCAAACCATATAAATTAGTTCCGATACCAACTGAATATCGTTATAAACCTAGTAGTGACTCTTGGGGGTAATATGACCTAGTTCTGAAATCGTCAGCAATCAAACTGAACTGGGACAAAAGGGATTTTAACAGCTTAGTACTATCGCCTACTGAACATAGGTCAAAGGGTGCTTTTTGGAGGGAAGAATTGACTTTTTTTATACAGGAAGAAACCCCTTTTGCGTACCGACAGGGACAAGCGACGGTTATGTCGGACTCGTACCGATTAAAACAACGCGTGTGCTCCAACACGCTGCTGGTGGCGGGGACAGGGTACCGTTGGACACATTGCCCCCATCCCCGCCAGCAGCAACTCTGAACCCCAGATTGCGTCACCTCTGGGCCTGTCTAAAAAGAGTTGAAAACTACCTAACAAGGTAGGTTACACGTATCCAAAGGAGTATACAGGCTTCTTTACGATGTTTCTTTCATCAAAAGGCGCGTGATAAATATTTGCAAATATTGATTTAATTCAGGTTTTTAAGTAGCCAGAGGCAGAGAGTCGTGGAGGAAGACAGTGCAGGCCTTCACCCAACAAGTGGTACCTATTTCAAAAATTTAATTCAATTAACGTACTAATAATTAGACGATAAAAAAAATAGTAACAATTTTGTAACTGATTAAGAAATCAATATTGCAATGAATATAGAACATAAAGGGTTTATTTTGCATAAGTTTGTATGGAAAAATTGTATGAAGCATCAGGGTTTTGTACCCATTACCTATGGTAAGGGTCACATGTCTCCCTAATTGGCTTATTAGATTTACTGACTAATATACTCGCCTTATTAGCTCCATGGATGTTGCGACAATGCATCCTTACTGAGGGTTTGCGAATCAAATTCTGTGGACCTAGTTTTCTTTAAAATAGCTTATAGAGCGAGAGCCCGTGAACCCTCGTCATTTTATAAAAGCTAAAAGTTTTTTAGCGCATGCTCCCAACACAGGTAAGAACATTATGAAATTTGGGTCACCGTGGCTTTTAAAGATAAACGGTACTCAAATTGTGTAAAACACCAATCTAATTTCGTCAAATTATAAAGTGTGATTTTTATTATTACCTTCAGAATAATATTAAAAAGTCACGTCAGTCAATGCCAGACAGCATCGTGGCCCTTAATGTTCATGAAATTATAATTATATTTACGTCATACTATAAAGGCTGATTTTTTTTATATATCTCTTGAATTTTTTCCGCACTAGCCATACATTTTTGATAGTTCCAACCCCTACCACAAAAGAGTAAACATAAAAGCGAGCGCGAGGAATATGTACGGGTAGATGCAAGCGAGATGGCGAGTTCGATTGTTATTGACTGCGCACTTTTTGATTATACTGCAATACTTATTTAGTTAGTTAATGTGTATTTGGTATACTGTAATACCAAAGAATCACTTTATTATTTGACGAAATTAAGGCGGTGTTTCACTCACCTTGAGTACCGTTTATCTCCCAAAGCCACGATACCCCAAATTTCATAGTATACGTTGTTACCTGTGCTGGGAGCATGCGCTGATAAACTTTCACCTTTTATAAAATAAGGCAGGTCTGGGGATCACGGACTCTTAGGCTATAAGTACTTAGAGATATTAAAAATTCATCATACTTTTAACGATGAAGGAAAATATCGTGAGGTAATGAATATAACTTTTTAGAATTCCTTGGAGACAGTTACTCTCTAAAAGTTTTAATTATATTACACGAAGAACCTACAACGCTGCCATCATTCTTGGGAAATCGATGTGTGTCACAAAGTTTTTCCAGCATCGATCCCATTTTAATTTGATAGCCGTGTGGCGTCCAGCTGAGTAGAATATACCACCCTCATTTCTTAACGAGGTGTTGTAAAAGGTCACTTAAATAAGTTGACCCGCCGTGTGATATCGAGCTGAGTAAAATAGACCACACACTTTCTTATCGAGGTGTCCTAAAAGACGACAAAGATAAGTTAATGTTAGGCAGGCGGCCGGTCGTAAAATATTTATCCAAATCATGCGACAACATGTTTATAACATGTGTCCACCCAGCTTAAAGTGGGATAAGGGCAGGAGAATGATCACATTTTATTCTGAGTTAAAAATAAATCAAAATGGAATAAAAGAGACAAGAGTACTGTTAAAGGAGGTTCAGAAGTGATTATTAATGAAACCCTAAACTATAATTCAACTTGTATTCCCACACTCGTAATTAATATATCCCAAAACAAACGTCACATTACACAATATGGCTTGTTATTCCGTTGCCATCGAAACTTCTATTTGTTGTTGCGCGTTACGCCGAGCACGCCATCGGCTGTGTTCGTAGGACGCTCGGTGGCAGGAACTCTATAGCTGCTTTCTGGCGTCGCGGCAAGTTCGTTATTCATCACCTACGCTCGTAATATGCATGATAGCAGCGACCTCTTGTAATATCCTTTTACAGTACATAATCGTTATTCGTCCACTCGCTATCAAAATCAAATTACAGCTGTATGTCATACAAAGAGCGCTGACGTATAATTTCTTAATCGATAATATCTTTTAAAGTATTTATTTCATTCATATGACGTAAACGACAATTCTGGTCTATATTAAATGACGCTGCTAACGATCGAATTTATTTAGATAAGGATTGGTACTGAGCAGATGAAAATGCTCTCGAAAATGACGTCATCTTTTTAATTGCAATTTTGAACAAAAAAGGAGCAACTGTGAGTTAACCATAGAGATGCGAGATATGCTATCGTGGACGTTTTTGTAGTATTTTTTAGATCTTAAATTCTCTAGTACATTACAGCTGGCGAGGTGTTTTATAATGTGCGTTGTTTTCAACTCAATTTACATAAAATCTTTGTGTACTATTACCTTAAACCATTCATAAGTATTGCACTAACTTTTAATAAAAGCCGTACAAAAATACGTTCAGTAGATTTTGAGAAAATCGGTCACATACGGACAGACAGCTTTAGTGGAGTTTGTTTTATAATTAAGTAGCTCTGCGTGAAATGTTGAATCTAAAAGTAGTGATTGTGAGTTAACCATAAGAGATAGAGACATGTTGTCTCGGACTTTTTTATACCACTCTAGATTCTCTAGTACATTACTTTAGTATATCGCTGCTGATTTACACGGCGCAAGTGCGCCGTGCGATCTCTTCAACACAATTTACAAAAAACCTTAACTTACTATTAATATTAACCATCTGTAAAAATTGTACTAACTTTTAGTAAAAACCGTACTTACCGTTGCTTACCGAGGTGTCGTAAAACGTCTTTTACGACACCTCGGTCCACCACTAACTACCTTAGTCGCCACTAAGGTAAGTTAACCCACCGTGTGGTACCTATCCGGTTGAATTAAATAGACCACCCTCTTTCTTACCGAGGTGTCGTAAAATACGACTAAGGTAAGTTGACGTCAGGCAGGCGGCCGATTGTAAAATACGTACAAAAGTTCCGCGATAACATGTCTCTATCTCATATAGTTAACTTACAATAGCTTCTTTTATGTTCCTAAATAATTCATCGTCATATTTTAATTGCTATTAAAATTTGACGTCATTTTCGAGACCATTTTCATTTGCTCACAATCCTTATCTAAATAAATTAGGTCGTTAGCAACGTCATTTAATATTGTATGTACATGTTCTGCCGACCCCACTTATAGTGGGATAAGGGCAGGAGGATGATGATGTTTTATAAAAAGTATAGATATTGTTAGAATATATAAATGTTATTGCAAATAATATTTTGACTAGAAAGTTTAGGTGAATTAATTTGACTAAAAGAAGATATTGAAGGTTTCTGTCTTGATATAAATTTAATAAATATTAAATGGGATTTTATATAAATTACTGATAATTTATTCATCAATAGTTTATGAAATCTTATATTATTATTTTCTACTTGATATAATTTATATATTGTTTATAAAATGTTGTATTGACTACTTTTACTAGTGGGAGAAACCAAGATGGCGAAGTGTGTAAGAAAAATTAAAAAAAAAGTCAGTTTGAAGTGCGAAGAGAAGCTAGTAGGTTGTAATAGATTTAAAAACAGAAATTGATATTATTTTAAAGTTGCCTAAGTTGTGTAATAAATAATAAACATCTCAAGAGTGTTTTAATCTAAGAAATTTTCTAACAATATAGATATATTTACTGTCTGAATACTAACTAGGCAACCCTGATACATCTAAGTACATATAAATCTTATTACAAGTCTACACATTTATCATTCTCGCTATTTCTGTTTGTTTAATAGATATTAAAATTGATTGCGCGAAGTCTAAATAATGGCTATTGAACGCCCACTCGTTACCAAATTGATTCTAGACACGGTTTTCTTTAAGAAAAAGTGTTATAAAATTGTTTTTTTATGCAAAAGAATACCGAGGAGGAAGTAACCTGTCAGTAAATTGCTTCAATGTTTACAAAAAAAAAGAGTATATGAAAAAAAAACGTAGAAAAAGCTATACGAATACGCCGTGTGGTATCCGGCTGAATAGAATAGTACCACCCTCATTTCTTACCGAGGTGTCGTAAAAGGAGACTAAGGTAAGTCGACCCGCCGTGTGGTATCCGGCTGAGTAGAATAGACCTACCTCATTTCTTACCGAGGTGTCGTTAAAGCAGACTAAGGTAAGTTGACCCACCGTGTGGTATCCGGTTTAGTAGAATAGACCACCCTCTTTCTTACCGAGTCGTAAAATACGACTGAGGTAAGTTGGTGTCAGGCAGGCGGCCGGTCGTAAAAACGCAGCCAAATCATGTGACAGCATGTTTATAAAATGTTGTGCCGACCCCGCTTAGAGTGGGATAAGGGCAGGAAGATGATGAGAAAAAGCTATATGAATAAAGCTACCTGGAGTCGAAATTGGGTATTATAATATTTTCGGACCGACTCAGTTATTAGAACTTTACAAATGACAGTTTAATTGATAGCAGTTTTTCAGTGCCTGAAAACAGAGATAAAACAACATTTTTTAAAACGAAACCTAGTTAGATCGATTTATCGCTTCAGAAACCCCCTACATACTAAGTTTCATGAAAATCGTTGGAGCCGTTTCCGAAATTCATTTGTGTGCGTGCGTGCTTGCGTGCGTGCGTGCGTGCGTGTGTGCGTGTGTGTGTGTGTGTACACTTGTAATACCTAATGAAACTTTATCAAATAGAAACGATAGTAATTTGCCTGGCTCGTTTGTGAGATTGCCGTAAATTACGATTCCTTTGTTTTCGAGTAATTATTCCGAGTGGAGAACACTTGTGATTTATTTTTTTCCTTCATACATCTTAAAAAAAGCTGTGATAGCCCAGCGGTGTGACCGTGCTACTCTTTCGAGAGGGTCGAGTTTAAACCCCTGCAGGTACCAATGAGTTTTTATATTAAAAATTATGTGTCTAATTAGTAATTGCAATTTATCACACGCTTTTCGGTAAAGGAAAACATCGTAAGGAAACCTGTATATCTCTAGAGAAATCTGGGGATATGTGTAACCTACCAATCCGCATTGGAGCCGCGTGGTAGGTCTTAGCTCCAACCCTTCTCTCCAGGAACGGAGAGAGGAGGCCTATGCCCAGCAGCTGGATTGTAACAGGCCGTTACTTTACTATACATCATAATGATTCTTTAGATAATGTTCAAAAGATGCATTATTTAAAAAAGCACTTAACGGGCAAGGCAGTACAGTTAATTAGGCACACGCCAATTACTAGTACAAATTATGGTCAATGTTGTTCTCTGTTAGAAAATCGTTATGATAATAAAAAGTACTTAACTAATGGCATTTTTAAATGACTATTTGTTCAAAAGCGTATGAACTTTGAATCAGCATCGGGTCTTATGCCCGGTTCACATTATTCCAGTCGACCATTCCAGTCCAGCGCTGGAATGGTTCTGGAATAATGTGAACCTACACTGGAATGTGCCAATCCAGTATTCAATCAAGTCCAGTCGACTGGATTGGCGTTCTATTTTTTATTCCAGATCGCCCATTCCAGTGCCACTGGAATAGTGTGAACGGCCAATCCAGTTGAATCCAGTGCTTGACTACCACGCTAAACAGTGAACACGTATTGTTTTATTAGTGGAATTCTTTTGGTACAGATGCGACAACTTTTAATGACTGGAATAAAACGTATATGATATAATCCAGTCCAGCACTGGACCGGATTGACTAGCTGGATTATTTGACTGGAATAATGTGAACCGGGCATTAAAGAATTATTGGACACCACTAATGACTGTTTGAATGCTTTAAAAAATATAGATGTTGATGTAAGCAATTGGGATATTATCATCATTCATATCGTTACGTATAAACTTGACCCAGAAACGCGTAAGCATTGGGTGCTACATATCTCTAATGCCGTTAGTTCAACTGAATTACCAACATTAACTTAGTTCAAATCTTTTATAGAAACTCGTTTTCGAGCTTTAGAATTTATTGATACGAAAAAACCTTCGTTGCAACATGCCAGTGAGCCTACCATAAAGTTATTAACGATACTGGCATACGCTGTGAATATTGCTCCGACATTCACAAGCTGTGTTTCTGTAAATCGTTCGCTAAGTTGTCAACAGAAACAAGACGTGACTTTGTAACAAAGAATGAAATTTGTTTTAATTGTTTGAGCAGTAACCACAATGTTTATAATTGCAACAAGCCAACAATTTACGATTTTTCGTAAGCGGCATAATACGTTACTGCACCATAACAGAGAATCTGAGATCAAAGAGCATGATACAAGCGACAACACAGCTATTAGTTCTACAACGTCAATAGTATCTTGTTTAGATACAGACAACGTTCCTAAGAACTCAAATATTTTGTTACCAACTGCCATGTTAAAATCCGAATCTAAATCGGGTAACTATCAGTTAGTTCGAGCCTTGATAGATCAAGGATCACAGGCTTCTTTTACAACAGAAGCCACAGTCCAACACCTAAACTTGAAAAAAACTCCTGTGCATGGAATAGATTCAGGGTTAGTACTATCAGTAGTAGTATCAGGGATATTATCAGGTTCGTAAAAGCCACGGGTAGATTAGAGCAGGTGACACTGTCGGGACAGCAGTGGAACCCTTGTCCCAGCATGGGGAAATTGGTGGAATAGTCCGGAATAGGAGCTGACCACCCGCCCTGCACCGACAGGCGTCCCCGAAATTAGATAGATGGCACATTTTAGGCTGGTAGAATGGACTTTATTATAGAAACTCTATGATTGTGTCACTACAGACTGACTAAAAAACCTATGTACGTTAATATTATCCTTATATTCGTAACGCGAAATAACAATACAATCGGCAGCGACTGACCTCTAGTGTTATCACAGACGCCGTGTGCAGCGGATTGCGAGCGCGTTCGTACATTCAATCTCAGTTCCTAATATGTAACATTTACCTAATATGTGTCTCTTTTGTGCGAAAATAGTGCAAAAAGTGCTGTTTAAAGTGCAGTGAAGCGTGTAAGATTAGTGTCCAGTTTGGTGAATGGAAATAAACAATCATTCGAGATATCTGGTACGTTTATTGTATCAAGCTGATAAAGGATTTAGATTAAAAAACAAATAAATGTTCGATGTATGAATGAGACATTTTAAGCCGTGGTATCCGGCTGATTAGAATAGACCCACATTTTTTACCGAGTATTCGTTAAATAAGACTAAAGTTAATTGACGTCAGGCAGGCGGCCGGTCGTAATAACGCAGCCAAATCTTGCGACAGCATGCTTATAATATGTTGTGCCGACCCCACTTAGAGTGGTATAAGGACAGAAGTAAGGCATATAACGAATAATTGTACCAAATGTCATCGATATTGATTCAGCGGATTCACCGTGAATGAGTAACAATGTGTTTGTTACTTATTCCATACTCAGAAACTTTCGCATTTATAATATTACTAGTGGCCCGCTCCGGCTTCGCACGAGTATAAAATATATGTCATGTTTTGTTATTCCATGTCATAGTCGTTTTTGTTATACCACGTTTAATAGTGACTTGACGGGATAAAATAAATGCGGTCGAACGGGATAAAAAGTATCCTATGTCCGTCTCCTGGTTCTAAGCAACCTCTCCACCAATTTTCAGCCGAATTGGTTCATCCGTTCTTGAGTTATAAATAGTGTAACTTAGACCAACTTTCTTTTATATATATAGATTAGGATTTATTATTTAAAATAGATCAGTTTTAAGTAGTCAATTATTTACATATTTACTGTAAAAAATAAAAATAAATCTTTATTCAAATAAGCTTTTTCAAACACTTTTAAATCGTTAAGCACTGTTAATTCGTCCAATGATTCGGAATGTTGCTCTTACCAAGAAGAACCAGCAAGAAACTCTGCGGTTAATCTTGAATATATTTTAAGTTTATCTTTAATATTTGAATGAGTTAATCTTGTATGTATATATATTTTCCGAATCTTGGAAACGGCTCTAACAATTTTCCTAAAATTCACGATGTAGGGGTAGTGAAGGAGAAAATCGATCTAGCTAGGTTTTATTAAATAAAACAATTTGTTTTATCCGTTTTGCTGGGCATTAAAAATACTAAAATGCTGAAACTTTGTATATAAAACACTATTTTTGCCATTAACTGTCAAGTCAGTGTAGCTTATTCGGGGAACGGGCGGTCTCGAGAAATGTAAATACCTAGGATCGAGCCCCACCTACCCAATTATTTTTTTTTGACGTGACAACGTCTTAAATTAGGTTGCGGCTTGGAGTCACTCATGAAAAAGTGTAACGCTCGCTCACGTCTGTTACGATGAGTCACCAAACGAAAGAGGGGCCCGCCGGACTGGCGAATGCCTTGCGTCTCTCTCCCGCTCAAACATGATTGGTCCGCCGCGCGCGCAGCACAAGAGAATTAGGCGCGTTAATCGGTGCGTGCTTGTGTCTCTGGTAAACAAAATATATTTCTATAGTTAAAGTTTGTGCAATTCTTATTTTCATTCAATTCCTTGTTCCTATTGTGCAATTTAATAATATTCATATCAATAAATATTCTATTGAGAAAAAGACGTTGTCACGTAAAATATTTGCCCGTATTACCGACATTACAGGCAACCGTTTTTTTTAAGTTTCTTTTTTTATTTAAAAAAATTACCGGTCAACCAGGTACAAATTAATAAAGTAACTATTGAAAAACATAATTATATAACTGTTAAAAGCAGCTATAACATTGTGATGGCTCTACAATTATAAATAGCGCAATGTTGGTCGAATTCGGCGGCCTTCGGTGTATGTTTACAAGGCGAGTAAACAGACACCGCCCGGCGCAACTGTTAAATCTATTACGACATGCCCGGGACACGCCTTTTTTCTGTAATCTATGGCCATAATCTTATTTACGCCGTGTGGCATCCGGCTGAGTAGAATAGATCACCCTCATTTCTTACCGAGGTGTCGTAAAAGGCGACTAAGGTAAGTCGACCCGCCGTGTGGTATCTGGCTGAATAGAATAGTACCACCCTCATGTCTTACCGAGGTGTCGTAAAAGGCGACTAAGGTAAGTTGACCCACCGTGTGGTAACCGGTTTAGTAGAATAGACCACCCTCTTTCTTATCGAGGTGTCGTAAAATACGACAGAGGTAAGTTGACGTCAGACAGGCCGCCGGTCGTAAAAACGCAGCCAAATCATGTGACAGCATGTTTATAACATGTTGTGCCGACCCCACTTAAAGTGGGACAAGGGCAGGAAGATGATGATATGGCTATAATCTTATTTATTTCTGTACCAAAAAGAATGTTGGATAGACATTATTAATGAAAAAAAGTGTACAAAGGTCAACTTATCCCTAAGACAGAGATCTCTGCCAGCAAACCTACGAAGTGAGACAGTTTAAGGTAAAGAAAATGTGTGTACGCAAATATCAAATCCATACTAATCCTACTGATGCGAAAGTTTGTGAGTATGGATGTATGTTTATTGCTCTTTCACGGGGAATCCGTAAAATTTGGCATAATTATTCTTTATATGCCGGGATAACATATAGGCTATAAATCCTGTTAATTCTACAGGAACAGGATGACATTGAAAGCGCCCTCTATTATCAACATATCACGCGACAACAGTCCACGCAAACGAAGTTGCGGGTAAAAGCTAGTAGCTATAATAAATATGAAAGCCTGTCTGTCTTTATGCATATCTGTCAGTATGTCGAGTTTGTCAGTAAACATACAGGATTTCGGACTAACACCTCGATACTGGAAGATCTTAAAATCAAAACAAGACTATCTGCGACGGTGCAGATAAGAATCCTTAAATACCTTGGCCACATCATTCGAAAGGAACACTGTATAGAAAGACTCGTTGTCCAGGGACAAGTTGAAGGCAAGCGGTCACGCGGTCGATCACCCACGCGTTGGACGGATCTAATACGATCATTAACTCAAAAATCCGTAGTCCAGTGTGTTAGAGACGCTGAAGACCGAGACAAATGGAGGCGCATTACAAGAGTTACAATAAGGGATGCAAACCATCATCAACCACGACCACTCGTCAAGAGTGAACGACTGAGGAAGAATATAGGATTCACGATGTTCGACGAATAATGAAGAAATTCGCCATAAATTACAGGGGTAACTTTTGAAAAAAAATAATGCATCTTGTGGAAACTTAAACGCTTAAGTTAAGTTAATTAAACTGCTCGTTCAGAGGGTAGGCTGATAAACAATATACTGAATCAGAGTGCAATCAATATTTTATATAAATGATGACATCCTCGATTACCTAAATTCACCGTTGACCTCTTCGGACAGTTTGCCCCAGTTTCTCAACAACTCACAGCATTCCCTTCCTCCATAAACTTATATTAAATTACTCTTTCATCTGAAAAATTCTCGACGTCTCTTCTTTAATATCATCAACAGTTGTCGCCCTAAATGGGACTCTGTGCGCACAAATACAAGATGAAATTACATTAGTAAGAATGTTCTGAGAGCAATATACCCTAACTTTTGAATTTTTCTTTTGACCGACCTGACTAGAAAATAATTTGTCGGTTTTTCGGGTCTGAGTGTATATATGTATTTAAGTATATATTTTAAAATATATATTACTATTTGTTCTTGCGGTTTTCCCCGTGATATCAGTCATAGTCATCTTCCTGCCCTTATCCCACTTTAAGTGGGGTCGGCACAACATGCTATAAACATGTTGTCACATGATTTGGCTGCGTTTTTACGACCGGCCGCCTGCCTGACGTCAACTTACCTCTGTCGTATTTTACGACACCTCGGTAAGAAAGAGGGTGGTCTATTCTACTAAACCGGATACCACACGGTGGGTCAACTTACCTTAGTCGCCTTTTACGACACCTCGGTAAGAATAGAGGTTGGTCTATTCTACTCAGCCGGATACCACACGGCGGGTCGACTTACCTTAGTCGCCTTTTACGACACCTCGGTAAGAAAATGAGGGTGGTACTATTCTATTCAGCCGGATACCACACGGCGTTTCCCCGTGATATCAGTGTAATATAAATATTGTAATAATAATAAATAAGTTATTTTTAACCAAAACCCTCGCCCAGACCTGCTGGTGCGAACTTTATTGACCATTTTGCGACTTGTAATGGAATACTTATTACGTAAATCTCTCTATTTTATGTTTCGCATTTAATACTCAAATCTTTATACTGGTGTCGATAAAAGCGAAAGTTACATGCATAAGGTTATTTTAATTGTAAACTATAATAAAATTGTATTGACTGTACCGTTGGCGCAGACGGCTTTTATATTTGGCTACCATATAGGTAAAGAAAAATCTGTTTATGTACCCGTTATTTGTTAGTCCAACTTAAGCAATTCAGTTCCCTCAATTATTAAAATTATACCTTTCACTAATGTCACGCCGTGTGGTATTCGGCTGAATAGAATAGTACCACCTTCTTTCTTACTGAGGAGTCGTAAAATACGACTAAGGTAAGTTGATGTCAGGCAGGCGGCCGGATCATGTGACAACATGTTTATAACATGTTGTGCCGACCCCACTTAGAGTGTGATAAGGGCAAGAATGATGTAAAGTGTTGAAGAGGTCGCGCGGTTGTAAAAAATTCGCTTGAGAGGAGCTTAAGTCGGGTGCGCCGCGTAAACTAACATGGATGGGTACAGTGTAAAGTGATGTACTAGTGGAAAATACCGACCCCTCCCGGTTTGTAAGAGGCGACATCACTAGGCTAAAATAAAAGACCCGTGATACCTGAACTATGTGGTGGTATTTATTGGTACCTGATTTATAGAATTAGGCGTTACTTTGCGGAATGTGTGCAGTGCTTGTGTATTGTTGTGCCATCGGTGTCGGGCAGTGCATGAGTTCTTACTTCTTACAAATTCTGCATGTATCAGGTATGAGAACGAACAGTACACTCTACATCTAGCATTACATATATTTCCTTTTATCGCGGATTATAGCAAAATAATATTCTCATTACTTTTGTATTGGTATTTATTATTGTTATTTAGCTAGGTATTTGTAAGTAACGACCAGCCTGACTTCAACTTACATTAGTCGCCTTTTACAACACCTCGGTAAGAAAGAGGAAGGTCTATTCTACTGAGCAGGATACTACACGGCTTTACTTTATTTATTATACTAGGCTACCATATAGGTAAAAAAAATCTGTTTTGTGTACCCGTATTTTTGTTATATCAACTTAAGCGATTCAGTTTCATCAATTATTAAAAATTATACTTTTACTAATGACCTCAAAGTGTTACAAACGTAATACACAAAATATTAAATAAAAAAATATTCGCAGAAAGCATCGCTTCGCAAACGGAATCGCGTAAAGCCTTGAATCACTCGCATAATCAAGTTAAATGCGCCTCAAGGGCTTCCTAATATCATTTATGTAATGAGATTCGCCAACATTATATCCGACAAGTGTTTCATAACATATCGGCTTTGATTGATGCGATGAGACGAAAATTAGATTTACTTTGACATCATCGTCATTCTTCTGGCCTTATTCCACTCTAAGTTGGTTGGTTGTGATTTAGGTATTTTGTGAATAACGACCTGCCTGACATCGACTTACCTTAGTCGCCTTTTACTACACCTCGGTAAGAAATGAGTGTGTTCTATTCTACTCAGTCGGATACCAAACGGTTTACTGATAACTTTGTACGCTTTTTAGTTATATCTATCGTCAATATTAACTTTTAAAGTTATCTGTACTAAATAATATATGTATATAGCTAAAGAGTTTGTTTGTTTGATTGTTTAAACGCGCTTATCTCAGGAATTACTGTACCGATTTGAAAAATCCTTGATTGTAAGATAGTCGATTTATTAAGGAAGGCTATAGGCTGTTTAACATAACGCTAAGATGAATAGGAGAGGAGCAGCAATAAAAAATATTTCGAAAACGGCAAAATTTAAAGCTCTCCTTGCGTGCGCTGAGTAAACGGTAATAGTTATTCAAAAATCATGTATGACAAAATTGTTCCCCTCTAAAAGTTTTTAATAAAAGTCCGCAACAGCATTTGTCTAGCTTTTAAGGTTAGCCTTCATTAACAATGTTAGTGGTTATCAAAATACTATATTACGGTTTTAATCTTCAGTCCAGTAGTTCCTGAGATTAGCGCATTCAAACAAACAAACGCTTCAGCTTTATATTAGAATGTGGAAGATAAATGTTACACAAAATACTGTCAACCTAGTAACGTTGATAAAAAAAAGTAAGCGACAAACATGACAAACGATGCCCACTTGACACGGAGATAAAGTCGTTAAGATCAATCTTCGCGGTCCATGACCTCGGCCGAGGCCTAACCTTGCCGCGATCCGTATCGGCGACCTTTCAACATCGGTAAAATCGTTTGTTCAGTTAACTGTTTAGTTAATTAAATAGTTTAAGGGCCTGTTTCACAAGTTACTGATAAAGTGTCGGATAGTTAAATACAAATACATTAAGTAGCAGATAAATGTCTCTAAAAAGTGAAAAATAAAATCGCGGCCATTTTGAAATAGGTATTGCTATACAGCGGATAAACAAAATAACAGTCACATGATCTACCAGTTAACTTATTAGGGACTTTTAAGTTCTAAATAAGTCTATCAGAAACCTGAGAGACGCAAAATTCCAAAATATGTGTCAGATTTGTTCCGAATAAGCTAACTGACAGTTTATTGGTAACTTGTGAAACAGGCCCTTATTGTTACTTAGTTTATTTGTCGGTTAAGTATGCGACACTTTATCAGTAACTTGTAAAACAGGCCCTAAGTCAACTATATACATAACTAGCTACACTGGCAGCTTCGCCCGTATAAAAATCAGTGTATTTAATTTAAATTTTCAACATAAAAGTAGTTATTGTAAGTTAACCATATGAGATAGAGACACGCTGTCGCGGACTTTTTTGTAGTATTTTGATAGATCTACAATTCTCTAGTATATTACTTAAATATATCTCTGTTGTGTACACTACGCATGTGAATAAAACAGCCAGTGAGTTTTTTTTACGCGACCTCTTCAACAATACTTACAAAAAATCGAAATGTACTATTAATCTAACCTTTCGGAAGAACTGGAGGACCGTAGGACTACCTTTTAGTAAAAACTGTACAAAAATCAATAGTAGATTTTGAGAAAATCGACCACATACAAAACAGACTTTGGCGGTGATTATTTTTACTATTTTTTTCAACTATTTACAGTATAGAATTTTATAAAATATAATTAACAGTTTAACGTATTATATAATCATATAATTCAAAATTAAATGATTTTACGACTGGCCACATGCCTGCCGTCAGGACTACCTTAGTCTTCTTTCACGACACCTCGGTAGGAAAGAGGGTGGTATATTCTAATCAATCGAATACCACACGGCGGCTCAACTTATCTTAGTCGCCTTTTACGACACCTCGGTAAGAAAACTCACGATAGTATAAATTATAATAATTTCTAGCCAGTTTTAATATATTTTCAATTACTAATTAGTAACTTTATAATCCCTTACTCTTATTTGATCACCATCTTACTGCCCTTATCCCACTCTAAGCGGGGTCGGCACAACATGTTATAAACATGCTGTCACATGATTTGGCTGCGTTTTTACGACCGGCTGCTTGCCTGACGTCAACTTACCTCAGTCGTATTTTACGACACCTCGGTAAGAAATGAGGTTGGTCAAATCTACTCAGCCGGATACCACACGGCGGGTCGACTTACCTTAGTCGCCTTTTACGACACCTCGGTAAGAAATGAGATTGGTCAATTCTACTCAGCCGGATACGACACGGCTACCTTACTCTTATTTGATATGAGTTAATATTTAATATAAACTACACTATCCGCACTTACGCAATGTAGCGACAGTTTTACTCCGTTTTAATATAATAAAATTCGTTAAGATTAGAATTATTTAATCTTTTCATGTTTCTCGGAAATCTAAAAAAAATATTACAAATAGCGCGTAACTAATTGGATCTGTCAAATAAGACGCTCGTCAAAATAAAAATATTTGGCGACAAGCTATTTGTCTGGATTTGTGGAATGCCCGACGTACACGCTGGTGTATATATTTTTTTGTAACTTTCAAGCATATCTTTAATATTTAAAACTAGTGGCCCGCTCCGGCTTCGCACGGGTATAAAATATATAGCCTATGTCACTCGGTAAAACAAATGATTAAAATCGAACCAATAGTTTTGTTTAATTCATTACTGCCCGTGACCCACGCGCATTAAATTTGGAGTAACAATTCCTCTTTCCCTATACCATGAAGATTCCCTGCTATCTTTCGAATATCTAAATTCATATACTACATTTTTAGGGACAGACAGAGAAAGCTACATTGTTTTATACTATGTGGTGACGTTTAGCTATTATTTTGATAATTGTCAAATTTTTTACCATACTCAACCAAAGACAAAATTACGTTCAGTTGTCATTTATGTTTTGTTATTTCACTGTCATTTACGTTTTGTTATTCCATATTATAGTCGTTTTTGTTATACCACGTTTTATAGTGACTTGACGGGATAAAATAAATGCGGTTGAACGGAATAAAAAGTATCCTATGTCCGTCTCCTGGTTCTAAGCAACCTCTACACCAATTTTCAGCCGAATTTGTTCATCCGTTCATGAGTTATAAATAGTGTAACTAAGACCAACTTTCTTTTATATATATAGATGAGGTAATCTTGTATATATAAATATACTTTCTGAATCTCGGAAACGACTCCAACGATTATCCTAAAATTCAGAATGTGCGGGGTTTTGAGGGAGATAAATCGATCTAGCTTTAAAAACTAATTAGTTTTATCCCTATTTTTGGGCATCAAAAATATAGTAAAATGTAAAATTGAAAGCAAAGGATTTTTTAGCTGTCGAACGTAATGTTGCGATAGCCGATGGGTAACGGGCGGACCGAAAATGTTCAAAACCCGGGTTCCAATCACATTTGTAATCGGCGCCTTCTTTCTTTTTTTTAAATTTTTTTTTTATATATTTTAAAAAATTATTGAGCGAGGCTCGGTCACTTAGGTACTAATATTTAATTGAGTGGGTCGTTGCATCAGTTAGCTGTGACCCTGGGAATAGAAACCGCGGGTCGGGGGTTCTATTCCGCCAAGTGCTTTTTTCTAACAACAATTTGTTGGTTTCTCGAGTATTGGTGTAGAAACTCGTGCATATATATGTATTTAAAATTATCACCATCCTCATCATCCTTCTGCCCTTATCCCACTCTAAGTGGGGTCGGCACAACATGTTACAAACATGTCACATGTCACAGGCCGCATGCCTGACGTCAAATTACTTTAGTCGTTTTTAACACCTCGTTAAGAAAGAGGTTGGTCTATTCTAGTCAACCGGATACAATACGGAGCGTCAACTTACCTTAGTCGCCTTTTACGACACCACGGTAAGAACTAAGGGTGATCTATTCTACCAAACGTTTCGTTGCTGCCATACCCTCAGCTTAGTACCAAAACAAAGGGCTTAAAGTAACTTCCAAAATGTAGTCATTATATTTCATTAGCAAATTGATGCGTACGATAAAATCTTAAACTCGGCAGAATTAAGACGTCTCCTGGCGGCTTTGTTTTATGATGTCTGGCTGATTTATAGCCAGAGATAATGCCACGTAAGTTTTATGGTTAGATTATTTTTTGGTTCTATTAACATGATTTATGAGATAGATGCCATATTGGCATCTATCACATTGCCTTTTTATCGCGGATTTAAGCAAAATAATATTCTCATTCGTTTTGTGCCATATTGTCCATTACAAATTGAAAGATTGTAATAAAAGTAAATAAACCCATGAATTTCTCATTGGGAGTTATATTTGCTATGTTGTTCGCGATAACTTAAGTAATAAAAAAAAACCTATGAGGTATTGTTTTCCCGGAAGTTCCGAATATTTTTATGGAATATTAATTTTACCAGGTATGCCGTGTGGTATCTGGCTGAATAGAATAGACGACCCTCAGTTCTTACCGAGGTGTCGTAAAAGGTGATTAAGGTAAGTGTACCCGACGTGTGGTATCCGGCTGAGTAGAATAGACCAACCTCATTTATTACCGAGGTATCGTAAAAGGCGACTAAGATAAGTTGACCCACCCTGTGGTATCCGGCTGAGTTGAATAGACCACCCTCTTTCTTATCGAGATGTCGTAAAATAGTGGCCGGTCGTAAAATACGTAGGCAAATCATGTAACATGTTTATAACATGATGTGCCGTCCCCACTTAGAGTGGGATAAGGGCGGGAGGATGACGATTAATATGACCAGGTATTTAAAAAAATTTAGTTAGTATTAATGGTATGAATTAGCCGTGAAAATATTACAGACAGCCAAACTTTTTTTGAAGTTTTCTTGTTATTAATATCATTTAAATAAGTAATGGATGCATTTTGGTCGATTTCCAATAAAAACACATTAAATGAAATATCATTCAGTATAGTTCACGAAGAAGTTAGTTTGCATTATTCCTTTTAAATATTCGTAGAAAGTACTAAAGGTGCGATACCGAGAATGCGTTGCGAAGTTTCTAATGGATATTATAACTGAAACTGATTAGTATATAAAACTGTTTGTTTGACTTATATAAATAAAATTAAAAAAAAATACCTTTAAATGATTACTAAAATAAAGTTGCTGATAGTAAAACCTACAAATAAAATGATAACTGAAATAAACATTAACTGTAAATCAAATTCGGTAACCACATTTATTTTATTATTTTCATGTTGAACATTTATATTTATTTGTTTTTTATTATAGCTCGTAAATTGTTCTGTTACTTATTTTACTTATATTAATTTGTGAAATATATTCGTCAAGCCATTCTACAATAGATTTTAAAGTGTTATTAATTTCACATTCAAATTTATTTATATCATTATTATTGTTTGTTAAATTGATTAATATTTCATCTGTAAATAGTATAATTTTATGATAAGTAATGTCAGGTAAATCGTTGATGTAAAAAAGAAACAGTAAACGCCCTAAAAAAGTACTTTGTAGTATTCCACGTATATTAACTTTGTATAAAAGAGAAGTAAAGGGAAAGGGAAGAGAAGTAAAGGGCCTAAAACGGTACCTTGTGGTACTCAACGTTTATTAACATTGTTAGCGCACACTATATACAATAACACGATATAATAGGAATACCACAATTCTCGTTCCGAGATGCACTTCTCTTGAATGATGAACAAAGAACGACCGTCACTGAAACGTTTTATCAATAGAAAGACTCCACAGGAAACAACAACGGCACAGTGTTGCCAACATTTCAATAAAAAAGGGCGTGAAATTCTTTCCGCGGTTTCATGAATGTGTTGCTATAAAATACAAAGCGGAAGTCATTGGCGTCAACAACTTTGTATTATGATTTGATTAGAGTTATCTCATTTTTTTAAGACTTAGCTGCCAGGTTTTCGATTCTGCTTCGGTCGCACTTGGTAAGGCGTAGTCGAACAGTCTCTAACACACGTATCAAGAATGTAGGGCGCAATAACAGACGGACTGTGAAGTATTGAAAACACTGTCTCGTATGTGAAAATATACTTTATTTTCTTTTGTATTTTATTTTTAATTTGAAACGTGAAAATAATTTAGTTTTGTTGAAAGCGAGTTTGTTTTTTTTTACAGACTTACTTTTGAAATTCGAATGATTGAAATG